>OX451741.1:687570902-688170902 GCA_948472305.1 Vicia faba | reverse complement strand
ATTATGGAAGGTAGTTCATTGTTGATATTTTTTTACTCCAATGGATGGTAGCCTCTTCATTATTGAAGGTAGTTCATTATTGAGATTTTGTTACTCTAATTGATGGTATCCTTGTCATTATGGAAGGTAGTTCAATGTTGAGATTTTGTTTCTCCAATGGATGATAGCCTTGTCATTATGGAAGGTAGTTCATTGTTTATATTTTTATACCTCAATGGTTGGTAGCCTTATCATTATGGAAGGTAGTTCATTGTTGAGATTTTGTTACTCCAATGGATGGTAGCCTTGTAATTATGGAAGGTAGTTCATTGTTGAGATTTTGTTACTCCAATGGATGGTAGCCTTGTCATTATGGAAGGTAGTTCGTTGTTGAGATTTTGTTACTCCAATGGATGGTAGCCTTGTCATTATGGAAGGTAGTTCGTTGTTGAGATCTTGTTACTCCAATGGATGGTAGCCTTGTCATTATGGAAGGTAGTTCAGTTTTGATATTTTTTTACATTAATGGATGGTAGCCTTGTCATTATGGAAGGTAGTTTGTTGTTGAGATTTTGTTACTCCAATGGATGGTAGGCTTGTCATTATGGAAGCTAGTTCATTGTTGAGATTTTGTTACTCTAATTGATGGTGTCCTTGTCATTACGGAAGGTAGTTCATTGTTGAAATTTTGTTTCTCCAATGGATGATAGCCTTGTCATTATGGAAGGTAGTTCATTTTTTATATTTTGTTACTCCAATGGATTGTAGCCTTGTCATTATGCAAGGTAGTTCATTGTTGATATTTTGTTACTCCAATGGATGGTAGCCTTGTCATTATGGAAGGTAGTTCATTGTTGATATTTTTTTACTCCAATGGATGGTAGCCTTGTCATTATGGAAGGTAGTTCGTTGTTGAGATCTTGTTACTCCAATGGATGGTAGCCTTGTCATTATGGAAGGTAGTTCGGTTTTTATATTTTTTTACATTAATGGATGGTAGCCTTGTCATTATGGAAGGTAGTTTATTGTTGAGATTTTGTTACTCCAATGGATGGTAGGCTTGTCATTATGGAAGCTAGTTCGTTGTTGAGATTTTGTTACTCTAATTGATGGTGTCCTTGTAATTACGGAAGGTAGTTCATTGTTGAGATTTTGTTTCTCCAATGGATGATAGCCTTGTCATTATGGAAGGTAGTTCATTTTTTATATTTTGTTACTCCAATGGATTGTAGCCTTGTCATTATACAAGGTAGTTCATTGTTGATATTTTGTTACTCCAATGGATGGTAGCCTTGTCATTATGGAAGGTAGTTCATTGTTGATATTTTTTTTACTCCAATGGATGGTAGCCTTGTCATTATGGAAGGTAGTTCGTTGTTGAGATCTTGTTACTCCAATGGATGGTAGCCTTGTCATTATGGAAGGTAGTTCGGTTTTGATATTTTTTTTACATTAATGGATGGTAGCCTTGTCATTATGGAAGGTAGTTTGTTGTTGAGATTTTGTTACTCCAATGGATGGTAGGCTTGTCATTATGGAAGCTAGTTCGTTGTTGAGATTTAGTTACTCTAATTGACGGTGTCCTCGTCATTACGGAAGGTAGTTCATTGTTGAGATTTTGTTTCACCAATGGATGATAGCCTTGTCATTATGGAAGGTAGTTCATTTTTTATATTTTGTTACTCCGATGGATTGTGGCCTTGTCATTATGCAAGGTAGTTCATTGTTGATATTTTGTTACTCCAATGGATGGTAGCCTTGTCATTATGGAAGGTAGTTCATTGTTGATATTTTTTTACTCCAATGGATGGTAGCCTCTTCATTATTGAAGGTAGTTCATTATTGAGATTTTGTTACTCTAATTGATGGTATCCTTGTCATTATGGAAGGTAGTTCAATGTTGAGATTTTGTTTCTCCAATGGATGATAGCCTTGTCATTATGGAAGGTAGTTCATTGTTTATATTTTTATACCTCAATGGTTGGTAGCCTTATCATTATGGAAGGTAGTTCATTGTTGAGATTTTGTTACTCCAATGGATGGTAGCCTTGTAATTATGGAAGGTAGTTCATTGTTGAGATTTTGTTACTCCAATGGATGGTAGCCTTGTCATTATGGAAGGTAGTTCGTTGTTGAGATTTTGTTACTCCAATGGATGGTAGCCTTGTCATTATGGAAGGTAGTTTGTTGTTGAGATCTTGTTACTCCAATGGATGGTAGCCTTGTCATTATGGAAGGTAGTTCAGTTTTGATATTTTTTTACATTAATGGATGGTAGCCTTGTCATTATGGAAGGTAGTTTGTTGTTGAGATTTTGTTACTCCAATGGATGGTAGGCTTGTCATTATGGAAGCTAGTTCATTGTTGAGATTTTGTTACTCTAATTGATGGTGTCCTTGTCATTACGGAAGGTAGTTCATTGTTGAAATTTTGTTTCTCCAATGGATGATAGCCTTGTCATTATGGAAGGTAGTCCATTTTTTATATTTTGTTACTCCAATGGATTGTAGCCTTGTCATTATGCAAGGTAGTTCATTGTTGATATTTTGTTACTCCAATGGATGGTAGCCTTGTCATTATGGAAGGTAGTTCATTGTTGATATTTTTTTACTCCAATGGATGGTAGCCTTGTCATTATGGAAGGTAGTTCGTTGTTGAGATCTTGTTACTCCAATGGATGGTAGCCTTGTCATTATGGAAGGTAGTTCGGTATTTATATTTTTTTACATTAATGGATGGTAGCCTTGTCATTATGGAAGGTAGTTTATTGTTGAGATTTTGTTACTCCAATGGATGGTAGGCTTGTCATTATGGAAGCTAGTTCGTTGTTGAGATTTAGTTACTCTAATTGATGGTGTCCTCGTCATTACGGAAGGTAGTTCATTGTTGAGATTTTGTTTCACCAATGGATGATAGCCTTGTCATTATGGAAGGTAGTTCATTTTTTATATTTTGTTACTCCAATGGATTGTGGCCTTGTCATTATGCAAGGTAGTTCATTGTTGATATTTTGTTACTCCAATGGATGGTAGCCTTGTCATTATGGAAGGTAGTTCATTGTTGATATTTTTTTACTCCAATGGATGGTAGCCTCTTCATTATTGAAGGTAGTTCATTGTTGAGATTTTGTTACTCTAATTGATGGTATCCTTGTCATTACGGAAGGTAGTTGAATGTTGAGATTTTGTTTCTCCAATGGATGATAGCCTTGTCAATATGGAAGGTAGTTCAATGTTTATATTTTTATACCTCAATGGTTGGTAGCCTTATCATTATGGAAGGTAGTTCATTGTTGAGATTTTGTTACTCCAATGGATGGTAGCCTTGTAATTATGGAAGGTAGTTCATTGTTGAGATTTTGTTACTCCAATGGATGGTAGCCTTGTCATTATGGAAGGTAGTTCGTTGTTGAGATTTTGTTACTCCAATGGATGGTAGCCTTGTCTTTATGGAAGGTAGTTCGTTGTTGAGATCTTGTTACTCCAATGGATGGTAGCCTTGTCATTATGGAAGGTAGTTCAGTTTTGATATTTTTTTACATTAATGGATGGTAGCCTTGTCATTATGGAAGGTAGTTTGTTGTTGAGATTTTGTTACTCCAATGGATGGTAGGCTTGTCATTATGGAAGCTAGTTCATTGTTGAGATTTTGTTACTCTAATTGATGGTGTCCTTGTCATTACGGAAGGTAGTTCATTGTTGAAACTTTGTTTCTCCAATGGATGATAGCCTTGTCATTATGGAAGGTAGTTCATTTTTTATATTTTGTTACTCCAATGGATTGTAGCCTTGTCATTATGCAAGGTAGTTCATTGTTGATATTTTGTTACTCCAATGGATGGTAGCCTTGTCATTATGGAAGGTAGTTCATTGTTGATATTTTTCTACTCCAATGGATGGTAGCCTTGTCATTATGGAAGGTAGTTCGTTGTTGAGATCTTGTTACTCCAATGGATGGTAGCCTTGTCATTATGGAAGGTAGTTCGGTTTTTATATTTTTTTACATTAATGGATGGTAGCCTTGTCATTATGGAAGGTAGTTTATTGTTGAGATTTTGTTACTCCAATGGATGGTAGGATTGTCATTATGGAAGCTAGTTCGTTGTTGAGATTTTGTTACTCTAATTGATGGTGTCCTTGTAATTACGGAAGGTAGTTCATTGTTGAGATTTTGTTTCTCCAATGGATGATAGCCTTGTCATTATGGAAGGTAGTTCATTTTTTATATTTTGTTACTCCAATGGATTGTGACCTTGTCATTATGGAAGGTAGTTCATTGTTGATATTTTGTTACTCCAATGGATGGTAGCCTTGTCATTATGGAAGGTAGTTCATTGTTGATATTTTTTTACTCCAATGGATGGTAGCCTCTTCATTATTGAAGGTAGTTCGTTGTTGAGATTTTGTTACTCTAATTGATGGTATCCTTGTCATTATGGAAGGTAGTTCAATGTTGAGATTTTGTTTCTCTAATGGATGATAGCCTTGTCATTATGGAAGGTAGTTCATTGTTTAGATTTTTATACCTCAATGGCTGGTAGCCTTGTCATTATGGAAGGTAGTTCATTGTTGAGATTTTGTTACTCCAATGGATGGTAGCCTTGTAATTATGGAAGGTAGTTCATTGTTGAGATTTTGTTACTCCAATGGATGGTAGCCTTGTCATTATGGAAGGTAGTTCGTTGTTGAGATTTTGTTACTCCAATGGATGGTAGCCTTGTCATTATGGAAGGTAGTTCGTTGTTGAGATATTGTTACTCCAATGGATGGTAGCCTTGTCATTATGGAAGGTAGTTCAGTTTTGATATTTTTTTACATTAATGGATGGTAGCCTTTTCATTATGGAAGGTAGTTTGTTGTTGAGATTTTGTTACTCCAATGGATGGTAGGCTTGTCATTATGGAAGCTAGTTCATTGTTGAGATTTTGTTACTCTAATTGATGGTGTCCTTGTAATTACGGAAGGTAGTTCATTGTTGAGATTTTGTTTCTCCAATGGATGATAGCCTTGTCATTATGGAAGGTAGTTCATTTTTTATATTTTGTTACTCCAATGGATTGTAGCCTTGTCATTATGCAAGGTAGTTCATTGTTGATATTTTGTTACTCCAATGGATGGTAGCCTTGTCATTATGGAAGGTAGTTCATTGTTGATATTTTTTTACTCCAATGGATGGTAGCCTTGTCATTATGGAAGGTAGTTCGTTGTTGAGATCTTGTTACTCCAATGGATGGTAGCCTTGTCATTATGGAAGGTAGTTCGGTTTTGATATTTTTTTTACATTAATGGTCGGTAGCCTTGTCATTATGGAAGGTAGTTTGTTGTTGAGATTTTGTTACTCCAATGGATGGTAGGCTTGTCATTATGGAAGCTAGTTCATTGTTGAGATTTAGTTACTCTAATTGATGGTGTCCTCGTCATTATGGAAGGTAGTTCATTGTTGAGATTTTGTTTCACCAATGGATGATAGCCTTGTCATTATGGAAGGTAGTTCATTTTCTATATTTTGTTACTCCAATGGATTGTGACCTTGTCATTATGCAAGGTAGTTCATTGTTGATATTTTGTTACTCCAATGGATGGTAGCCTTGTCATTATGGAAGGTAGTTCATTGTTGATATTTTTTTACTCCAATGGATGGTAGCCTCTTCATTATTGAAGGTAGTTTGTTGTTGAGATTTTGTTACTCTAATTGATGGTATCCTTGTCATTATGGAAGGTAGTTCAATGTTGAGATTTTGTTTCTCTAATGGATGATAGCCTTGTCATTATGGAAGGTAGTTCATTGTTTAGATTTTTATACCTCAATGGCTGGTAGCCTTGTCATTATGGAAGGTAGTTCATTGTTGAGATTTTGTTACTCCAATGGATGGTAGCCTTGTAATTATGGAAGGTAGTTCATTGTTGAGATTTTGTTACTCCAATGGATGGTAGCCTTGTCATTATGGAAGGTAGTTCGTTGTTGAGATTTTGTTACTCCAATGGATGGTAGCCTTGTCATTATGGAAGGTGGTTCGTTGTTGAGATCTTGTTACTCCAATGGATGGTAGCCTTGTCATTATGGAAGGTAGTTCAGTTTTGATATTTTTTTACATTAATGGATGGTAGCCTTTTCATTATGGAAGGTAGTTTGTTGTTGAGATTTTGTTACTCCAATGGATGGTAGGCTTGTCATTATGGAAGCTAGTTCATTGTTGAGATTTTGTTACTCTAATTGATGGTGTCCTTGTCATTACGGAAGGTAGTTCATTGATGAGATTTTGTTTCTCCAATGGATGATAGCCTTGTCATTATGGAAGGTAGTTCATTTTTTATATTTTGTTACTCCAATGGATTGTAGCCTTGTCATTATGCAAGGTAGTTCATTGTTGATATTTTGTTACTCCAATGGATGGTAGCCTTGTTATTATGGAAGGTAGTTCATTGTTGATATTTTTTTACTCCAATGGATGGTAGCCTTGTCATTATGGAAGGTAGTTCGTTGTTGAGATCTTGTTACTCCAATGGATGGTATCCTTGTCATTATGGAAGGTAGTTCGGTTTTGATATTTTTTTACATTAATGGATGGTAGCCTTGTCATTATGGAAGGTAGTTTGTTATTGAGATTTTGTTACTCCAATGGATGGTAGGCTTGTCATTATGGAAGCTAGTTCGTTGTTGAGATTTAGTTACTCTAATTGATGGTGTCCTTGTAATTACGGAAGGTAGTTCATTGTTGAGATTTTGTTTCTCCAATGGATGATAGCCTTGTCATTATGGAAGGTAGTTCATTTTTTATATTTTGTTACTCCAATGGATTGTAGCCTTGTCATTATGCAAGGTAGTTCATTGTTGATATTTTGTTACTCCAATGGATGGTAGCCTTGTCATTATGGAAGGTAGTTCATTGTTGATATTTTTTTACTCCAATGGATGGTAGCCTTGTCATTATGGAAGGTAGTTCGTTGTTGAGATCTTGTTACTCCAATGGATGGTAGCCTTGTCATTATGGAAGGTAGTTCGGTTTTGATATTTTTTTTACATTAATGGATGGTAGCCTTGTCATTATGGAAGGTAGTTTGTTGTTGAGATTTTGTTACTCCAATGAATGGTAGGCTTGTCATTATGGAAGCTAGTTCATTGTTGAGATTTAGTTACTCTAATTGATGGTGTCCTCGTCATTATGGAAGGTAGTTCATTGTTGAGATTTTGTTTCACCAATGGATGATAGCCTTGTCATTATGGAAGGTAGTTCATTTTCTATATTTTGTTACTCCAATGGATTGTGGCCTTGTCATTATACAAGGTAGTTCATTGTTGATATTTTGTTACTCCAATGGATGGTAGCCTTGTCATTATGGAAGGTAGTTCATTGTTGATATTTTTTTACTCCAATGGATGGTAGCCTCTTCATTATTGAAGGTAGTTCGTTGTTGAGATTTTGTTACTCTAATTGATGGTATCCTTGTCATTATGGAAGGTAGTTCAATGTTGAGATTTTGTTTCTATAATGGATGATAGCCTTGTCATTATGGAAGGTAGTTCATTGTTTAGATTTTTATACCTCAATGGCTGGTAGCCTTGTCATTATGGAAGGTAGTTCATTGTTGAGATTTTGTTACTCCAATGGATGGTAGCCTTGTAATTATGGAAGGTAGTTCATTGTTGAGATTTTGTTACTCCAATGGATGGTAGCCTTGTCATTATGGAAGGTAGTTCGTTGTTGAGATTTTGTTACTCCAATGGATGGTAGCCTTGTCATTATGGAAGGTAGTTCGTTGTTGAGATCTTGTTTCTCCAATGGATGGTAGCCTTGTCATTATGGAAGGTAGTTCAGTTTTGATATTTTTTTACATTAATGGATGGTAGCCTTGTCATTATGGAAGGTAGTTTGTTGTTGAGATTTTGTTACTCCAATGGATGGTAGGCTTGTCATTATGGAAGCTAGTTCATTGTTGAGATTTTGTTACTCTAATTGATGGTGTCCTTGTCATTACGGAAGGTAGTTCATTGATGAGATTTTGTTTCTCCAATGGATGATAGCCTTGTCATTATGGAAGGTAGTTCATTTTTTATATTTTGTTACTCCAATGGATTGTAGCCTTATCATTATGCAAGGTAGTTCATTGTTGATATTTTGTTACTCCAATGGATGGTAGCCTTGTTATTATGGAAGGTAGTTCATTGTTGATATTTTTTTACTCCAATGGATGGTAGCCTTGTCATTATGGAAGGTAGTTCGTTGTTGAGATCTTGTTACTCCAATGGATGGTATCCTTGTCATTATGGAAGGTAGTTCGGTTTTGATATTTTTTTACATTAATGGATGGTAGCCTTGTCATTATGGAAGGTAGTTTGTTATTGAGATTTTGTTACTCCAATGGATGGTAGGCTTGTCATTATGGAAGCTAGTTCGTTGTTGAGATTTAGTTACTCTAATTGATGGTGTCCTTGTCATTACGGAAGGTAGTTCATTGTTGAGAATTTGTTTCTCCAATGGATGATAGGCTTGTCATTATGGATGGTAGTTAATTTTTTATATTTTGTTACTCCAATGGATTGTAGCCTTGTCATTATGCAAGGTAGTTCATTGTTGATATTTTGTTACTCCAATGGATGGTAGCCTTGTCATTATGGAAGGTAGTTCATTGTTAAGATTTGTTTACTCCAATAGATTGTAGCCTCTTCATTATTGAAGGTAGTTCGTTGTTGAGATTTTGTTACTCTAATTGATGGTATCCTTGTCATTATGGAAGGTAGTTTATTGTTGAGATTTTGTTACTCCAATGGATGGTAGGCTTGTCATTATGGAAGCTAGTTCGTTGTTGAGATTTAGTTACTCTAATTGATGGTGTCCTTGTCATTACGGAAGGTAGTTCATTGTTGAGATTTTGTTTCTCCAATGGATGATAGCCTTGTCATTATGGAAGGTAGTTCATTTTTTATATTTTGTTACTCCAATGGATTGTGGCCTTGTAATTATGCAAGGTAGTTCATTGTTGATATTTTGTTACTCCAATGGATGGTAGCCTTGTCATTATGGAAGGTAGTTCATTGTTTAGATTTTTTTACTCCAATGGATGGTAGCCTCTTCATTATTGAAGGTAGTTCGTTGTTGAGATTTTGTTACTCTAATTGATGGTATCCTTGTCATTACGGAAGGTAGTTCAATGTTGAGATTTTATTTCTCCAATGGATGATAGCCTTGTCATTATGGAAGGTAGTTCATTGTTTAGATTTTTATACCTCAATGGCTGGTAGCCTTGTCCTTATGGAAGGTAGTTCATTGTTGAGATTTTGTTACTCCAATGGATGGTAGCCTTGTCATTATGGAAGGTAGTTCATTGTTGAGATTTTGTTACTCCAATGGATGGTAGCCTTGTCATTATGGAAGGTAGTTCGTTGTTGAGATTTTGTTACTCCAATGGATGGTAGCCTTGTCATTATGGAAGGTAGTTCAGTTTTGATATTTTTTTACATTAATGGATGGTAGCCTTGTCATTATGGAAGGTAGTTTGTTGTTGAGATTTTGTTACTCCAATGGATGGTAGGCTTTTCATTATGGAAGCTAGTTCATTGTTGAGATTTTCTTACTCTAATTCATGGTGTCCTTGTCATTACGGAAGGTAGTTCATTGTTGAGATTTTGTTTCTCCAATGGATGATAACCTTGTCATTATGGAAGGTAGTTCATTTTTTATATTTTGTTACTCCAATGGATTGTAGCCTTCTCATTATGCAAGGTAGTTCATTGTTGATATTTTGTTACTCCAATGGATGGTAGCCTTGTAATTATGGAAGGTAGTTCATTGTTGATAATTTTTTACTCCAATGGATGGTAGCCTTGTCATTATGGAAGGTAGTTCGTTGTTGAGATCTTGTTACTCCAATGGATGGTAGCCTTGTCATTATGGAAGGTAATTCGGTTTTTATATTTTTTTACATTAATGGATGGTAGCCTTGTCATTATGGAAGGTAGTTTATTGTTGAGATTTTGTTACTCCAATGGATGGTAGGCTTGTCATTATGGAAGCTAGTTCGTTGTTGAGATTTAGTTACTCTAATTGATGGTGTCCTTGTCATTACGGGAGGTAGTTCATTGTTGAGATTTTGTTTCTCCAATGGATGATAGCCTTGTCATTATGGAAGGTAGTTCATTTTTTATATTTTGTTACTCCAATGGATTGTGGCCTTGTCATTATGCAAGGTAGTTCATTGTTGATATTTTGGTACTCCAATGGATGGTAGCCTTGTCATTATGGAAGGTAGTTCATTGTTGAGATTTTTTTACTCCAA
This sequence comes from Vicia faba, assembly GCA_948472305.1. Lineage (NCBI taxonomy): Eukaryota > Viridiplantae > Streptophyta > Magnoliopsida > Fabales > Fabaceae > Vicia > Vicia faba. The sequence continues at coordinate 688,160,649 of OX451741.1, read as the reverse complement.
TGGATGGTAGGCTTTTCATTATGGAAGCTAGTTCATTGTTGAGATTTTGTTACTCTAATTGATGGTGTCCTTGTCATTACGGAAGGTAGTTCATTGTTGAGATTTTGTTTCTCCAATGGATGATAACCTTGTCATTATGGAAGGTAGTTCATTTTTTATATTTTGTTACTCCAATGGATTGTAGCCTTGTCATTATGCAAGGTAGTTCATTGTTGATATTTTGTTACTCCAATGGATGGTAGCCTTGTAATTATGGAAGGTAGTTCATTGTTGATAATTTTTTACTCCAATGGATGGTAGCCTTGTCATTATGGAAGGTAGTTCGTTGTTGAGATCTTGTTACTCCAATGGATGGTAGCCTTGTCATTATGGAAGGTAGTTCGGTTTTTATATTTTTTTACATTAATGGATGGTAGCCTTGTCATTATGGAAGGTAGTTTATTGTTGAGATTTTGTTACTCCAATGGATGGTAGGCTTGTCATTATGGAAGCTAGTTCGTTGTTGAGATTTAGTTACTCTAATTGATGGTGTCCTTGTCATTACGGAAGGTAGTTCATTGTTGAGATTTTGTTTCTCCAATGGATGATAGCCTTGTCATTATGGAAGGTAGTTCATTTTTTATATTTTGTTACTCCAATGGATTGTGGCCTTGTCATTATGCAAGGTAGTTCATTGTTGATATTTTGGTACTCCAATGGATGGTAGCCTTGTCATTATGGAAGGTAGTTCATTGTTGAGATTTTTTTACTCCAATGGATGGTAGCCTCTTCATTATTGAAGGTAGTTCGTTGTTGAGATTTTGTTACTCTAATTGATGGTATCCTTGTCATTACGGAAGGTAGTTCAATGTTGAGATTTTGTTTCTCCAATAGATGATAGCCTTGTCATTATGGAAGGTAGTTCATTGTTTAGATTTTTATACCTCAATGGCTGGTAGCCTTGTCATTATGGAAGGTAGTTCATTGTTGATATTTTGTTACTCCAATGGATGGTAGCCTTGTCATTATGGAAGGTAGTTCATTGTTGGGATTTTGTTACTCCAATGGATGGTAGCCTTGTCATTATGGAAGGTAGTTCGTTGTTGAGATTTTGTTACTCCAATGGATGGTAGCCTTGTCATTATGGAAGGTAGTTCGTTGTTGAGATCTTGTTACTCCAATGGATGGTAGCCTTGTCATTATGCAAGGTAGTTCATTGTTGATATTTTGTTACTCCATTGGATGGTAGCCTTGTCATTATGGAAGGTAGTGCATTGTTGATATTTTTTTACTCCAATGGATGGTAGCCTTGTCATTATGGAAGGTAGTTCGTTGTTGAGATCTTGTTACTCCAATGGATGGTAGCCTTGTAATTATGGAAGGTAGTTCGGTTTTGATATTTTTTTTACATTAATGGATGGTAGCCTTGTCATTATGGAAGGTAGTTTGTTGTTGAGATTTTGTTACTCCAATGGATGGTAGGCTTGTCATTATGGAAGCTAGTTCATTGTTGAGATTTAGTTACTCTAATTGATGGTGTCCTCGTCATTATGGAAGGTAGTTCATTGTTGAGATTTTGTTTCACCAATGGATGATAGCCTTGTCATTATGGAAGGTAGTTCATTTTTTATATTTTGTTACTCCAATGGATTGTGGCCTTGTCATTATGCAAGGTAGTTCATTGTTGATATTTTGTTACTCCAATGGATGGTAGCCTTGTCATTATGGAAGGTAGTTCATTGTTGATATTTTTTTACTCCAATGGATGGTAGCCTCTTCATTATTGAAGGTAGTTCGTTGTTGAGATTTTGTTACTCTAATTGATGGTATCCTTGTCATTATGGAAGGTAGTTCAATGTTGAGATTTTGTTTCTCCAATGGATGATAGCCTTGTCATTATGGAAGGTAGTTCATTGTTTAGATTTTTATACCTCAATGGCTGGTAGCCTTGTCATTATGGAAGGTAGTTCATTGTTGAGATTTTGTTACTCCAATGGATGGTAGCCTTGTAATTATGGAAGGTAGTTCATTGTTGAGATTTTGTTACTCCAATGGATGGTAGCCTTGTCATTATGGAAGGTAGTTCGTTGTTGAGATTTTGTTACTCCAATGGATGGTAGCCTTGTCATTATGGAAGGTAGTTCGTTGTTGAGATCTTGTTACTCCAATGGATGGTAGCCTTGTCATTATGGAAGGTAGTTCAATTTTGATATTTTTTTACATTAATGGATGGTAGCCTTGTCGTTATGGAAGGTAGTTTGTTGTTGAGATTTTGTTACTCCAATGGATGGTAGGCTTGTCATTATGGAAGCTAGTTCATTTTTGAGATTTTGTTACTCTAATTGATGGTGTCCTTGTCATTACGGAAGGTAGTTCATTGTTGAGATTTTGTTTCTCCAATGGATGATAGCCTTGTCATTATGGAAGGTAGTTCATTTTTTATATTTTGTTACTCCAATGGATTGTAGCCTTGTCATTATGCAAGGTAGTTCATTGTTGATATTTTGTTACTCCAATGGATGGTAGCCTTGTTATTATGGAAGGTAGTTCATTGTTGATATTTTTTTACTCCAATGGATGGTAGCCTTGTCATTATGGAAGGTAGTTCGTTGTTGAGATCTTGTTACTCCAATGGATGGTATCCTTGTCATTATGGAAGGTAGTTCGGTTTTGATATTTTTTTACATTAATGGATGGTAGCCTTGTCATTATGGAAGGTAGTTTGTTGTTGAGATTTTGTTACTCCAATGGATGGTAGGCTTGTCATTATGGAAGCTAGTTCGTTGTTGAGATTTAGTTACTCTAATTGATGGTGTCCTTGTCATTACGGAAGGTAGTTCATTGTTGAGAATTTGTTTCTCCAAATGATGATAGGCTTGTCATTATGGAAGGTAGTTAATTTTTTATATTTTGTTACTCCAATGGATTGTAGCCTTGTCATTATGCAAGGTAGTTCATTGTTGATATTTTGTTACTCCAATGGATGGTAGCCTTGTCATTATGGAAGGTAGTTCATTGTTAAGATTTGTTTACTCCAATAGATTGTAGCCTCTTCATTATTGAAGGTAGTTCGTTGTTGAGATTTTGTTACTCTAATTGATGGTATCCTTGTCATTATGGAAGGTAGTTTATTGTTGATATTTTGTTACTCCAATGGATGGTAGGCTTGTCATTATGGAAGCTAGTTCGTTGTTGAGATTTAGTTACTCTAATTGATGAAGTCCTTGTCATTACGGAAGGTAGTTCATTGTTGAGATTTTGTTTCTCCAATGGATGATAGCCTTGTCATTATGGAAGGTAGTTCATTTTTTATATTTTGTTACTCCAATGGATTGTGGCCTTGTAATTATGCAAGGTAGTTCATTGTTGATATTTTGTTACTCCAATGGATGGTAGCCTTGTCATTATGGAAGGTAGTTCATTGTTGAGATTTTTTTACTCCAATGGATGGTAGCCTCTTCATTATTGAAGGTAGTTCGTTGTTGAGATTTTGTTACTCTAATTGATGGTATCCTTGTCATTACGGAAGGTAGTTCAATGTTGAGATTTTATTTCTCCAATGGATGATAGCCTTGTCATTATGGAAGGTTGTTCATTGTTTAGATTTTTATACCTCAATGGCTGGTAGCCTTGTCATTATGGAAGGTAGTTCATTGTTGAGATTTTGTTACTCCAATGGATGGTAGCCTTGTCATTATGGAAGGTAGTTCATTGTTGAGATTTTGTTACTCCAATGGATGGTAGCCTTGTCATTATGGAAGGTAGTTCGTTGTTGAGATTTTGTTACTCCAATGGATGGTAGCCTTGTCATTATGGAAGGTATTTCGTTGTTGAGATCTTGTTACTCCAATGGATGGTAGCCTTGTCATTATGGAAGGTAGTTCAGTTTTGATATTTTTTTACATTAATGGATGGTAGCCTTGTCATTATGGAAGGTAGTTCGTTGTTGAGATCTTGTTACTCCAATGGATGGTAGCCTTGTCATTATGGAAGGTAGTTCGGTTTTTATATTTTTTTACATTAATGGATGGTAGCCTTGTCATTATGGAAGGTAGTTTATTGTTGAGATTTTGTTACTCCAATGGATGGTAGGCTTGTCATTATGGAAGCTAGTTCGTTGTTGAGATTTAGTTACTCTAATTGATGGTGTCCTTGTCATTACGGAAGGTAGTTCATTGTTGAGATTTTGTTTCTCCAATGGATGATAGCCTTGTCATTATAGAAGGTAGTTCATTTTTTATATTTTGTTACTCCAATGGATTGTAGCCTTGTCATTATGCAAGGTAGTTCATTGTTGATATTTTGTTACTCCAATGGATGGTAGCCTTGTTATTATGGAAGGTAGTTCATTGTTGATATTTTTTTACTCCAATGGATGGTAGCCTTGTCATTATGGAAGGTAGTTCGTTGTTGAGATCTTGTTACTCCAATGGATGGTAGCCTTGTCATTATGGAAGGTAGTTCGGTTTTGATATTTTTTTACATTAATGGATGGTAGCCTTGTCATTATGGAAGGTAGTTTGTTGTTGAGATTTTGTTACTTCAATGGATGGTAGGCTTGTCATTATGGAAGCTAGTTCGTTGTTGAGATTTAGTTACTCTAATTGATGGTGTCCTTGTCATTACGGAAGGTAGTTCATTGTTGAGAATTTGTTTCTCCAATGGATGATAGGCTTGTCATTATGGAAGGTAGTTAATTTTTTATATTTTGTTACTCCAATGGATTGTAGCTTTGTCATTATGCAAGGTAGTTCATTGTTGATATTTTGTTACTCCAATGGATGGTAGCCTTGTCATTATGGAAGGTAGTTCATTGTTAAGATTTGTTTACTCCAATAGATTGTAGCCTCTTCATTATTGAAGGTAGTTCGTTGTTGAGATTTTGTTACTCTAATTGATGGTATCCTTGTCACTATGGAGGGTAGTTTGTTGTTGAGATTTTTGTAATTTCAATGGATGGTAGACTTGTTATTATGGAAGGTATTTTGTTGTCGAGATTTTTGTTACTCCAATGGATGATAGCCTTGTCATTATGGAAGGTATTTTGTTGTCGAGAATTTTGTTACTACAATGGATTGTAGCCTTGTCATTATGGAAGTTAGTCTGTTGCTGTGATTTTTGTTACTCCAATGGATGGTAGCTTTGTCATTATGGAAGGTAGTATGTTGTTGATATCTTTGTTAATCCAAAGGATGGTAGCCTTGTCATTATGGAAGGTAGTCTGTTGTCGAGATTTTTGTTACTCCAATGGATGGTAGCCTTGTCGTTATGGAATGTAATCTGTTGTCGATATCTTTGTTACTCCAATGGAGGGTAGCCTAGTCATTATGGAAGGTAGTCTATTGTCGAGATTTTTGTTACTCCAATGGATGGTAGCCTTGTCATTATGGAAGGTAGTCTATTGTCGAGATATTTTATACTCCAATGATGGTACCCCTGTCATTATGCAAGGTAGTCTATTGTCGATACCTTAGTTACTCTTATGGATGAAATCTTAGTCATTATGGAAGGTAGTTTGTTGTCGAGATTTTTGTTACTCCAGTAGTTGGTAGCCTTGTCATTTTGGAAGGTAGTCTGTTGTCAATATTTTTGTTACTACAATGGATGGTAGGCTTATCATTATGGAAGGTAGTCTGTTGTCGAAATTTTTTTGTTACTACAATGGATGGTAGCCTTTTCAGTATCGAATGTAGTCTGTTGTCGAGAATTTTGTTACTCCCATGGATGTTAGCCTTGTCATTATGGAAGGTAGTATGTTGTCGTGATTTTTGTTACTCCAATGGATCGTAGCCTTGTCATTATGGAAGGTAGTATGTTGTTGATATCTTTGTTACTACAATGGATGGTAGCCTTATCATTATGGAAGGTAGTCTGTTGTCGATATTTTTTTTACTGCAATGGATGGTAGCCTTGTCATTATGGAAGGTAGTTTGTTGTTGTGATTTCTGTTACTCTAATGGATAGTAGCCTTGTCATTATGGAAGGTAGTCTATTGTCGAGATATTTGTTACTCCAATGGATGGTAGCCTTGTCATTATGGAAGGTAGTCTATTGTCAAGATTTTTGTTACTACAATGGATGGTAGCCTTGTCATTATGGAAGGTAGATTGTGTCGATATTTTTGTTACTACAATGGATGGTAGCCTTGTCATTATGGAAGGTAGTCTGTTGTCGAGAATTTTGTTACTCCAGTAGATGGTAGCCTTGTCATTATTGAAGGTAGTCTGTTGTCGAGATTTTTGTTACTCCAATGGATGGTACCCTTGTCATTATGGAAGGTAGTCTATTGTCGAGATTTTTGTTACTCCAATGGATGGTATCCTTGTCATTATGGAAGGTAGTATGTTGTCGTGATTTTTGTTACTCCAATGGATCGTTGCCTTGTCATTATGGAAGGTAGTGTGTTGTTGATATCTTTGTTACTACAATGGATGGTAGCCTTGTCATTATGGAAGGTAGTCTATTGTCGAGATTTTTTTTACTGCAATGGATGGTCGCCTTGACATTATGGAAGGTAGTTTGTTGTTGTGATTTCTGTTACTCTAATGGATGGTAGCCTTGTCATTATGGAATGTAGTCTATTGTCGAGATTTTTGTTACTCCAATGGATGGTAGCCTTGTCATTATGGAAGGTAGTCTGTTGTCGAGATTTTTGTTATTCCATTGCATGGTATCGTTGTCATTATGAAAGGTAGTCCGTTGTCGATATCTTTGTTACTCTAATGGATGAAATCCTAGTCGTTATGGAAGGTAGTCTATTGTCGAGATTTTTGTTACTCCAATAGATGGTAGTCTTGTCATTATGGAAGGTAGTCTGTTGTCAAGATTTTTGTTACTACAATGGATGGTAGCCTTGTCATTATGGAAGGTAGATTGTGTCGATATTTTTGTTACTACAATGGATGGTAGCCTTGTCATTATGGAAGGTAGTTTGTTGTCGAGAATTTTGTTACTCCCATGGATGCTAGCCTTGTCATTATTGAAGGTTGTCTCTTGTGGATATTTTTGTTACTCCAATGGATGGTACCCTTGTCATTATGGAAGATAGTCTGTTGTCGATATTTTTATTACTCCAATGGATGGTAGCTTGTCATTATGGAAGATAGTCTATTGTCGATATTTTTATTACTCCAATAGAAGGTATCCTTGTCATTATGGAAGGTAGTATGTTGTCGTGATTTTTGTTACTCTAATGAATCGTAGCCTTGTCATTATGGAAAGTAGTATGTTGTCGATATTTTTGTTACTACATTGGATGGTAGCCTTGTCATTATGGAAGGTAGTTTGCTTTCGATATTTTTGTTACTCCAATGGATGGTATCCTTGTCATTATGGAAGGTAGTCAGTTGTCTAGATTTTTGTTATTCAAATGGATGGTAGCCTTATCATTATGAAAGGTAGTCCTTTGACGATATCTTTGTTACTCCAATGGATGTTAGCCAAGTAATTATGGAAGGTAGTTTGTTGTCGAGATTTTTGTTACTCCAATGGATGGTAGCCTTGTCATTATGGAAGGTAGTCTATTGTCGAGATTTTTGTTACTACAATGGATTGTAGCCTTGTCATTATGAAAGGTAGTCTGTTTTCGAGATTTTTATTACTCCAATTGATGGTAACCATGCATTTTGGAAGGTAGTATGTCGTTGTGATTTTTGTTACTCCAATGGATGGTAGCCTTGTCATTTTAGAAGGTAGTCTGTTGTTCAGATTTTTGTTACTACAATGTATGGTAGCCTTGTCATTATCGAAGGTAGTTTGTTGTCGAGATTTTTGTTACTCCATTGGAGGTTAGCCTTGTCATTATGGAAGGTAGTCTATTGTCGAGATTTTTGTTATTCCAATGGATGGTAGCCTAGTCATTATGGAAGGTAGTCTGTTGTCGAGATTTTTGTTACTATAATGGATGGTATCCTTATCATTATGGAAGGTAGTCTCTTGTGGATATTTTTGTTACTCCAATGGATGGTACCCTTGTCATTGTGGAAGGTAGTCTGTTGCCGAGATTTTTGTTACTACAATAGATGGTAGCCTTGTCATAATGGAAGGTAGTCTATTGTCGAGATTTTTGTTACTCCATTGGATGGAAGCCTTGTCATTATGGAACGTAGTCTGTTGTCGATATTTTTGTTACTACAATGGATGGTAGCCTTGTAATTATGGAAGGTAGTCTGTTGACGAGATTTTTGATACACCAATGGATGGTAGATTTGTCATTATGGAAGATAGTCTGTCGTTCAGATTTTTGATACTACAATGTATGGTAGCCTTGTCATTATGGAAGGTAGTCTGTTGTCGTGATTTTTGTTACTCCATTAGATGCTAGCCTTGTCATTATAGAAGGTAGTCTATTGTCGAGACTTTTGTTATTCCAATGGATGGTACCCTAGTCATTACGGAAGCTGGTCTATTTTCGAGACTTTCGTTACTACAATGGATGGTAGCCTTGCCATTATGGAAGGTAGTGTCTTGTCGAGATTTTTGTTACTACAATGGATCGTAGCCTTCTCATAATGGGAGGTAGTCTATTGTTGATATCTTTATTACTCCAATGGATTGTAGCCTAGTCATTATGGAAGGTCATCTATTGTTGATATTTTTGTTACTCCAATGGATGGTAGCCTTGTCATTATGGAAGGTAGTCTGTTGTCTAGATTTTTGTTACTCCATTGGATGGTAGCCTTGTCATTATGAAAGGTATTTTGTTATCGAGATTTTTGTTATTCCAATGGATGGTATCCTTGTCATTATTGAAGGTAGTCTGTTGTCGTGATTTTTGTTACTCCAATGGATGGTAGCCTTGTCATTATGGAACGTAGTATGTTGTCGATATCTTTGTAACTCCAATGGATGGCAGCCTTGTCATTATGGAAGGTAGTCTGTTGTCGTTATTTTTGTTACTCCAATGGATGGTAGCCTTGTCATTATGGAAGGTAGTCTGTTGTCGAGATTTTTGTTACTCCATTGGATGGTAGCCTTGTCATTATGGAAGGTAGTCTATTGTCGAGATTTTTGTTACTCCGTTGGATGGTAGCCTTGTCATTATGGAAGGTATTCTGTTGTCATGATTTTTGTTACTCCAATGGATGGTAGCCTTGTCATTATGGAAGGTAGTATGTTGTCAATATCTTTGTTACTCCAATGGATGGTAGCCTTGTCATTATTTAAGGTATTCTGTTGTCGAGATTTTTGTTATTCCAATGGATGGTAGCCTTGTCATTATGTAAGGTAGTCTGTTGTCGTTATTTTTGTTACTCCAAAGGATGGTAGCCTTGTCATTATGGAAGGTAGTATGTTATGGATATTTTTGTTACTCCAATTGATGGTACCCTTGTCATTATGGAAGGTAGTCTGTTGTCGAGATTTTTGTTACTCCAATGGATGTTACCCTTGTCATTATGGAAGGTAGTCTGTTGTCGAGATTTTTGTTACTCCAATGGTTGTTAGCCTTGTCATTATGGAAGGTAGTCTATTGTCGAGATTTTTGTTACTCCATTGGATGGGAGCCTTGTCATTATGGAAGGTAGTCTGTTTTCGAGATTTTTGTTACTCCAATGGATGTTAGCCTAGTCATTATGGAAGGTCATCTATTGTTGATATTTTTGATACTCCAATGGATGGTAGCCTTGTCATTTTGGAAGGTAGTCTGTTGTCGATATTTTTTTACTACATTGGATGGTAGCCTTGTCATTATGGAAGGTAGTCTGTTGTCGAGATTTTTGTTACTCCAATGGATCGTATCCTTGTCATTATGGAAGGTAGTATGTTGTCGTGATTTTTGTTACTCCAATGGATCGTATCCTTGTCATTATGGAAGGTAGTATGTTGTCGTGATTTTTGTTACTCCAATGGATGGTAGCCTTGTCATTATGGAAGGTAGTATGTTGTCGTGATTTTTGTTACTCCAATGGATGGTAGCCTTGTCATTATGGAAGGTAGTCTGTTGTCTAGATTTTTGTTACTCCATTGGATGGTAGCCTTGTCATTATGAAAGGTATTTTGTTATCGAGATTTTTGTTATTCCAATGGATGGTATCCTTGTCATTATTGAAGGTAGTCTGTTGTCGTGATTTTTGTTACTCCAATGAATGGTAGCCTTGTCATTATGGAAGGTAGTATGTTGTCGATATCTTTGTAACTCCAATGGATGGTAGCCTTGTCATTATGTAAGGTATTCTGTTGTCGATATCTTTGTAATTCCAATGGATGGCAGCCTTGTCATTATGGAAGGTAGTCTGTTGTCGTTATTTTTGTTACTCCAATGGATGGTAGCCTTGTCATTATGGAAGGTAGTCTGTTGTCGAGATTTTTGTTACTCCATTGGATGGTAGCCTTGTCATTATGGAAGGTAGTCTATTGTCGAGATTTTTGTTACTCCGTTGGATGGTAGCCTTGTCATTATGGAAGGTATTCTGTTGTCATGATTTTTGTTACTCCAATGGATGGTAGCCTTGTCATTATGGAAGGTAGTATGTTGTCAATATCTTTGTTACTCCAATGGATGGTAGCCTTGTCATTATTTAAGGTATTCTGTTGTCGAGATTTTTGTTATTCCAATGGATGGTAGCCTTGTCATTATGTAAGGTAGTCTGTTGTCGTTATTTTTGTTACTCCAAAGGATGGTAGCCTTGTCATTATGGAAGGTAGTATGTTATGGATATTTTTGTTACTCCAATGGATGGTACCCTTGTCATTATGGAAGGTAGTCTGTTGTCGAGATTTTTGTTACTCCAATGGATGTTACCCTTGTCATTATGGAAGGTAGTCTGTTGTCGAGATTTTTGTTACTCCAATGGATGTTAGCCTTGTCATTATGGAAGGTAGTCTATTGTCGAGATTTTTGTTACTCCATTGGATGGGAGCCTTGTCATTATGGAAGGTAGTCTGTTGTCGAGATTTTTGTTACTCCAATGGATCGTATCCTTGTCATTATGGAAGGTAGTATGTTGTCGTGATTTTTGTTACTCCAATGGATCGTATCCTTGTCATTATGGAAGGTAGTATGTTGTCGTGATTTTTGTTACTCCAATGGATGGTAGCCTTGTCATTATGGAAGGTAGTATGTTGTCGTGATTTTTGTTACTCCAATGGATGGTAGCCTTGTCATTATGGAAGGTAGTCTGTTGTCTAGATTTTTGTTACTCCATTGGATGGTAGCCTTGTCATTATGAAAGGTATTTTGTTATCGAGATTTTTGTTATTCCAATGGATGGTATCCTTGTCATTATTGAAGGTAGTCTGTTGTCGTGATTTTTGTTACTCCAATGAATGGTAGCCTTGTCATTATGGAAGGTAGTATGTTGTCGATATCTTTGTAACTCCAATGGATGGTAGCCTTGTCATTATGTAAGGTATTCTGTTGTCGAGATTTTTGTTATTCCAATGGATGGCAGCCTTGTCATTATGGAAGGTAGTCTGTTGTCGTTATTTTTGTTACTCCAATGGATGGTAGCCTTGTCATTATGGAAGGTAGTCTGTTGTCGAGATTTATTTTACTCCATTGGATGGTAGCCTTGTCATTTTGAAAGGTATTTTGTTATCGAGATTTTTGGTATTCCAATGGATGGTAGCCTTGTCATTATGGAAGGTATTCTGTTGTCGTGATTTTTGTTACTCCAATGGATGGTAGCCTTGTCATTATGGAAGGTAGTATGTTGTCGATATCTTTGTTACTCCAATGGATGGTAGCCTTGTCATTATTTAAGGTATTCTGTTGTCGAGATTTTTGTTATTCCAATGGATGGTAGCCTTGTCATTATGTAAGGTAGTCTGTTGTCGTTATTTTTGTTACTCCAAAGGATGGTAGCCTTGTCATTATGGAAGGTAGTATGTTATGGATATTTTTGTTACTCCAATGGATGGTACCCTTGTCATTATGGAAGGTAGTCTGTTGTCGAGATTTTTGTTACTCCAATGGATGTTAGCCTTGTCATTATGGAAGGTAGTCTATTGTCGAGATTTTTGTTACTCCATTGGATGGGAGCCTTGTCATTATGGAAGGTAGTCTATTTTCGAGATTTTTGTTACTCCAATGGATGTTAGCCTAGTCATTATGGAAGGTCATCTATTGTTGATATTTTTGATACTCCAATGGATGGTAGCCTTGTCATTTTGGAAGGTAGTCTGTTGTCGATATTTTTTTACTACATTGGATGGTAGCCTTGTCATTATGGAAGGTAGTCTGTTGTCGAGATTTTTGTTACTCCAATGGATCGTATCCTTGTCATTATGGAAGGTAGTATGTTGTCGTGATTTTTGTAACTCCAATGGATCATATCCTTGTCATTATGGAAGGTAGTATGTTGTCGTGATTTTTGTTACTCCAATGGATGGTAGCCTTGTCATTATGGAAGGTAGTATGTTGTCGTGATTTTTGTTACTCCAATGGATGGTAGCCTTGTCATTATGGAAGGCACTTTGTTGTCGAGATTTTTGTTACTACAATGGATGGTAGCCTTGTAATTATGGAAGGTAGTCTCTTGTCGAGATATTTGTTACTACAATGGATTGTAGCCTTCTCATAATGGAAGGTAGTTTGTTGTTGATATCTTTATTACTCCAATGGATGGTAGCCTAGTCATTATGAAAGGACGTCTGTTAAAGAGATTTTTGTTACTCCAATGGATGGTAGCCTTGTCAGTATGGAAGGTAGTCTGTTGTCGAGATTTTTCTTACTCCATTGAATGGTAGCCTTGTCATTATGGAAGGTAGTCTGTTGTCGAGAGTTTTGTTACTCCTTTGGGTGGTAGCCTTGTCATTATGGAAGGTAGTTTGTTGTCGAGAATTTTGTTACTCCAATGGATGTTAGCCTAGTCATTATGGAAGGTCATCTATTGTTGATATTTTTGATACTCCAATGGATGGTAGCCTTGTCATTTTGGAAGGTAGTTTGTTGTCGATATTTTTTTACTACATTGGATGGTAGCCTTGTCATTATGGAAGGTAGTTTGTTGTCGAGATTTTTGTTACTCCAATGGATCGTATCTTTGTCATTATGGAAGGTAGTATGTTGTCGTGATTTTTGTTACTCCAATGGATCGTATCCTTGTCATTATGGAAGGTAGTATGTTGTCGTGATTTTTGTTACTCCAATGGATCGTATCCTTGTCATTATGGAAGGTAGTATGTTGTCGTGATTTTTGTTACTCCAATGGATGGTAGCCTTGTCATTATGGAAGGTAGTATGTTGTCGTGATTTTTGTTACTCCAATGGATGGTAGCCTTGTCTATATGGAAGGCAGTTTGTTGTCGAGATTTTTGTTACTACAATGGATGGTAGCCTTGTAATTATGGAAGGTAGTCTCTTGTCGAGATATTTGTTACTACAATGGATGGTAGACTTCTCATAATGGAAGGTAGTCTGTTGTTGATATCTTTATTACTCCAATGGATGGTAGCCTAGTCATTATGAAAGGACGTCTGTTAATGAGATTTTTGTTACTCCAATGGATGGTAGCCTTGTCAGTATGGAAGGTAGTCTTTTGTCGAGAATTTTGTTACTCCAATGGATGTTAGCCTAGTCATTATGGAAGGTCATCTATTGTTGATATTTTTGATACTCCAATGGATGGTAGCCTTGTCATTTTGGAAGGTAGTCTGTTGTCGATATTTTTTTACTACATTGGATGGTAGCCTTGTCATTATGGAAGGTAGTCTGTTGTCGAGATTTTTGTTACTCCAATGGATCGTATCCTTGTCATTATGGAAGGTAGTATGTTGTCGTGATTTTTGTTACTCCAATGGATCGTATCCTTGTCATTATGGAAGGTAGTATGTTGTCGTGATTTTTGTTACTCCAATGGATGGTAGCCTTGTCATTATGGAAGGTAGTATGTTGTCATGATTTTTGTTACTCCAATGGATGGTAGCCTTGTCATTATGGAAGGGAGTTTGTTGTCGAGATTTTTGTTACTACAATGGATGGTAGCCTTGTAATTATGGAAGGTAGTCTCTTGTCGAGATATTTGTTACTCCAATGGATGGTAGCCTAGTCATTATGAAAGGACGTCTGTTAAAGAGATTTTTGTTACTTCAATGGATGGTAGCCTTGTCAGTATGGAAGGTAGTCTGTTGTCGAGATTTTTCTTACTCCATTGGATGGTAGCCTTGTCATTATGGAAGGTAGTCTGTTGTCGAGAGTTTTGTTACTCCTTTGGGTGGTAGCCTTGTTATTATGGAAGGTAGTCTGTTGTCAAGATTTTTGTTATTCCAATGGATGGTAGCCTAGTCATTATGGAAGGTAGTCTGTTTTCGAGATTTTTGTTACTCCAATGGATGTTAGCCTTATCATTATGGAAGGTAGTTTGTTGTAGATATATTTGTTACTCCAATGGATGGTAGCCTTGTCATTATGGAAGGTAGTTTGTTGTCGAGATTTTTGTTATTCCAATGGATGGTAGAATTGTCATTATGGAAGGTAGTCTATTATCGATATATTTGTTACTCCAATGGATGGTAGCCTTGTCATTATGGAAGGTAGTATGTTGTGGATATTTTTGTTACTACAATGGATGGTACCCTTGTCATTATGGAAGGTATTCTGTTGTCGAAATTTTTGTTACTCCATTGGATGGAAGCGTTGTCATTATGGAAAGTAGTCTGTTGTCGATATTTTTGTTATTCCATAGATGGTAGCCTTGTCATTATGGAAGGTAGTATGTTGTCGTGATTTTTGTTACACCAATGGATGGTATCCTTTTTGTTATGTAAGGTAGTATGTTGTCGATATTTTTGTTACTACATTGGATGGTAGCCTTGTCATTATGGAAGGTAGTCTGTTGTCGAGATTTTTGTTACTCCAATGGATCGTATCCTTGTCATTATGGAAGGTAGTCTGTTGTCGTGATTTTTGTTACTCCAATGGATGGTAGCCTTGTCAGTATGGAAGGTAGTATGTTGTGGATATTTTTGTTACTCCAATGGATGGTACCCTTGTCATTATGGAAGGTAGTATGTTGTCGAGATTTTTTTTATTCCAATGGATGGTAGCCTTGTCATTATGGAAGGTAGTATGTTGTCGTGATTTTTGTTACTCCAATGGATGGTAGCCTTGTCATTTTGGAAGGTAGTTTGTTGTCGAGATATTTGTTACTACAATGGATTGTAGCCTTCTCATAATGGAAGCTAGTTTGTTGTTGATATCTTTATTACTCCAATGGATGGTAGCCTAGTCATTATGAAAGGTCATCTGTTAAAGAGATTTTTGTTACTCCAATGGATGGTAGCCTTGTCAGTATGGAAGGTAGTCTGTTGTCGAGATTTTTGTTACTCCATTGGATGGTAGCCTTGTCATTATGGAAGGTAGTCTGTTGTCGAGATTTTTGTTACTCCTTTGGGTGGTAGCCTTGTCATTATGGAAGGTAGATTGTTTTCGATATTTTTGTTACTCCAATGGATGGTATCCTTGTCATTATGGAAGGTAGTCAGTTGTCTAAATTTTTGTTATTCAAATGGATGGTAGCCTTATCATTATGAAAGGTAGTCCTTTGACGATATCTTTGTTACTCCAATGGATGTTAGCCAAGTAATTATGGAAGGTAGTTTGTTGTCGAGATTTTTGTTACTCCAATGGATGGTAGCCTTGCCATTATGGAAGGTAGTGTCTTGTCGAGATTTTTGTTACTACAATGTATCGTAGCCTTCTCATAATGGGAGGTAGTCTATTGTCGATATCTTTATTACTCCAATGGATTGTAGCCTAGTCATTATGGAAGGTCATCTATTGTTGATATTTTTGTTACTCCAATGGATGGTAGCCTTGTCATTATGGAAGGTAGTCTGTTGTCTAGATTTTTGTTACTCCATTGGATGGTAGCCTTGTCATTATGAAAGGTATTTTGTTATCGAGATTTTTGTTATTCCAATGGATGGTATCCTTGTCATTATTGAAGGTATTCTGTTGTCGTGATTTTTGTTACTCTAATGGATGGTAGCCTTGTCATTATGGAAGGTAGTATGTCGTCGATATCTTTGTAACTCCAATGGATGGTAGCCTTGTCATTATGTAAGGTATTCTGTTGTCGAGATTTTTGTTACTCCATTGGATGGTAGCCTTGTCATTTTGAAAGGTATTTTGTTGTCGAGATTTTTGTTATTCCAATGGCTGGTAGCCTTGTCATTATGGAAGGTAGTCTGTTGTCGTTATTTTTGTTACTCCAATGGATGGTAGCCTTGTCATTATGGAAGGTAGTATGTTATGGATATTTTTGTTACTCCAATGGATGGTACCCTTGTCATTATGGAAGGTAGTCTGTTGTCGAGATTTTTATTACTCCAATGGATGTTAGCCTTGTCATTATTGAAGGTAGTCTATTGTCGAGTTTTTTGTTACTCCATTGGATGGGAGCCTTGTCATTATGGAAGGTAGTCTATTTTCGAGATTTTTGTTACTCCAATGGATGTTAGCCTAGTCATTATGGAAGGTCATCTATTGTTGATATTTTTGATACTCCAATGGATGGTAGCCTTGTCATTTTGGAAGGTAGTCTGTTGTCGATATTTTTTTACTACATTGGATGGTAGCCTTGAAATTATGGAAGGTAGTCTGTTGTCGAGATTTTTGTTACTCCAATGGATCGTATCCTTGTCATTATGGAAGGTAGTATGTTGTCGTGATTTTTGTTACTCCAATGGATCGTATCCTTGTCATTATGGAAGGTAGTATGTTGTCGTGATTTTTGTTACTCCAATGGATGGTAGCCTTGTCATTATGGAAGGTAGTATGTTGTCGTGATTTTTGTTACTCCAATGGATGGTAGCCTTGTCATTATGGAAGGCAGTTTGTTGTCGAGATTTTTGTTACTACAATGGATGGTAGCCTTGTAATTATGGAAGGTAGTCTCTTGTCGAGATATTTGTTACTACAATGGATTGTAGCCTTCTCATAATGGAAGGTAGTCTGTTGTTGATATCTTTATTACTCCAATGGATGGTAGCCTAGTCATTATGAAAGGACGTCTGTTAAAGAGATTTTTGTTATTTCAATGGATGGTAGCCTTGTCAGTATGGAAGGTAGTCTGTTGTCGAGATTTTTGTTACTCCATTGGATGGTAGCCTAGTCATTATGGAAGGTAGTCTGTTTTCGAGATTTTTGTTACTCCAATGGATGTTAGCCTTATCATTATGGAAGGTAGTTTATTGTAGATATATTTGTTACTCCAATGGATGGTAGCCTTGTCATTATGGAAGGTAGTTTGTTGTCGAGATTTTTGTTATTCCAATGGATGGTAGAATTGTCATTATGGAAGGTAGTGTATTGTCGATATATTTGTTACTCCAATGGATGGTAGCCTTGTCATTATGGAAGGTAGTATGTTGTGGATATTTTTGTTACTACAATGGATGGTACCCTTGTCATTATGGAAGGTATTCTGTGGTCGAAATTTTTGTTACTCCATTGGATGGAAGCGTTGTCATTATGGAAAGTAGTCTGTTGTCGATATTTTTGTTATTCCATAGATGGTAGCCTTGTCATTATGGAAGGTAGTATGTTGTCGTGATTTTTGTTACACCAATGGATGGTATCCTTTTTGTTATGTAAGGTAGTATGTTGTCGATATTTTTGTTACTACATTGGATGGTAGCCTTGTCATTATGGAAGGTAGTCTGTTGTCGAGATTTTTGTTACTCCAATGGATCGTATCCTTGTCATTATGGAAGGTAGTCTGTTGTCTTGATTTTTGTTACTCCAATGGATGGTAGCCTTGTCAGTATGGAAGGTAGTCTGTTGTCGAGATTTTTGTTACTCCAATGGATGTTAGCCTTGTCATTATTGAAGGTAGTCTATTGTCGAGTTTTTTGTTACTCCATTGGATGGGAGCCTTGTCATTATGGAAGGTAGTCTGTTTTCGAGATTTTTGTTACTCCAATGGATGTTAGCCTAGTCATTATGGAAGGTCATCTATTGTTGATATTTTTGATACTCCAATGGATGGTAGCCTTGTCATTTTGGAAGGTAGTCTGTTGTCGATATTTTTTTACTACATTGGATGGTAGCCTTGAAATTATGGAAGGTAGTCTGTTGTCGAGATTTTTGTTACTCCAATGGATCGTATCCTTGTCATTATGGAAGGTAGTATGTTGTCGTGATTTTTGTTACTCCAATGGATCGTATCCTTGTCATTATGGAAGGTAGTATGTTGTCGTGATTTTTGTTACTCCAATGGATGGTAGCCTTGTCATTATGGAAGGTAGTATGTTGTCGTGATTTTTGTTACTCAATGGATGGTAGCCTTGTCATTATGGAAGGCAGTTTGTTGTCGAGATTTTTGTTACTACAATGGATGGTAGCCTTGTAATTATGGAAGGTAGTCTCTTGTCGAGATATTTGTTACTACAATGGATTGTAGCCTTCTCATAATGGAAGGTAGTCTGTTGTTGATATCTTTATTACTCCAATGGATGGTAGCCTAGTCATTATGAAAGGACGTCTGTTAAAGAGATTTTTGTTATTTCAATGGATGGTAGCCTTGTCAGTATGGAAGGTAGTCTGTTGTCGAGATTTTTGTTACTCCATTGGATGGTAGCCTTGTCATTATGGAAGGTAGTCTGTTGTCGAGATTTTTGTTATTCCAATGGATGGTAGCCTAGTCATTATGGAAGGTAGTCTGTTTTCGAGATTTTTGTTACTCCAATGGATGTTAGCCTTATCATTATGGAAGGTAGTTTATTGTAGATATATTTGTTACTCCAATGGATGGTAGCCTTGTTATTATGGAAGGTAGTTTGTTGTCGAGATTTTTGTTATTCCAATGGATGGTAGAATTGTCATTATGGAAGGTAGTGTATTGTCGATATATTTGTTACTCCAATGGATGGTAGCCTTGTCATTATGGAAGGTAGTATGTTGTGGATATTTTTGTTACTACAATGGATGGTACCCTTGTCATTATGGAAGGTATTCTGTGGTCGAAATTTTTGTTACTCCATTGGATGGAAGCGTTGTCATTATGGAAAGTAGTCTGTTGTCGATATTTTTGTTATTCCATAGATGGTAGCCTTGTCATTATGGAAGGTAGTATGTTGTCGTGATTTTTGTTACACCAATGGATGGTATCCTTTTTGTTATGTAAGGTAGTATGTTGTCGATATTTTTGTTACTACATTGGATGGTAGCCTTGTCATTATGGAAGGTAGTCTGTTGTCGAGATTTTTGTTACTCCAATGGATCGTATCCTTGTCATTATGGAAGGTAGTCTGTTGTCTTGATTTTTGTTACTCCAATGGATGGTAGCCTTGTCAGTATGGAAGGTAGTCTGTTGTCGAGATTTTTGTTACTCCAATGGATGTTAGCCTTGTCATTACTGAAGGTAGTCTATTGTCGAGATTTTTGTTACTCCATTGGATGGGAGCCTTGTCATTATGGAAGGTAGTCTGTTTTCGAGATTTTTGTTACTCCAATGGATGTTAGCCTAGTCATTATGGAAGGTCATCTATTGTTGATATTTTTGATACTCCAATGGATGGTAGCCTTGTCATTTTGGAAGGTAGTCTGTTGTCGATATTTTTTTACTACATTGGATGGTAGCCTTGTCATTATGGAAGGTAGTCTGTTGTCGAGATTTTTGTTACTCCAATGGATCGTATCCTTGTCATTATGGAAGGTAGTATGTTGTCGTGATTTTTGTTACTCCAATGGATCGTATCCTTGTCATTATGGAAGGTAGTATGTTGTCGTGATTTTTGTTACTCCAATGGATGGTAGCCTTGTCATTATGGAAGGTAGTATGTTGTCGTGATTTTTGTTACTCCAATGGATGGTAGCCTTGTCATTATGGAAGGCAGTTTGTTGTCGAGATTTTTGTTACTACAATGGATGGTAGCCTTGTAATTATGGAAGGTAGTCTCTTGTCGAGATATTTGTTACTACAATGGATTGTAGCCTTCTCATAATGGAAGGTAGTCTGTTGTTGATATCTTTATTACTCCAATGGATGGTAGCCTAGTCATTATGAAAGGACGTCTGTTAAAGAGATTTTTGTTATTTCAATGGATGGTAGCCTTGTCAGTATGGAAGGTAGTCTGTTGTCGAGATTTTTGTTACTCCATTGGATGGTAGCCTTGTCATTATGGAAGGTAGTCTGTTGTCGAGATTTTTGTTATTCCAATGGATGGTAGCCTAGTCATTATGGAAGGTAGTCTGTTTTCGAGATTTTTGTTACTCCAATGGATGTTAGCCTTATCATTATGGAAGGTAGTTTATTGTAGATATATTTGTTACTCCAATGGATGGTAGCCTTGTCATTATGGAAGGTAGTTTGTTGTCGAGATTTTTGTTATTCCAATGGATGGTAGAATTGTCATTATGGAAGGTAGTGTATTGTCGATATATTTGTTACTCCAATGGATGGTAGCCTTGTCATTATGGAAGGTAGTATGTTGTGGATATTTTTGTTACTACAATGGATGGTACCCTTGTCATTATGGAAGGTATTCTGTGGTCGAAATTTTTGTTACTCCATTGGATGGAAGCGTTGTCATTATGGAAAGTAGTCTGTTGTCGATATTTTTGTTATTCCATAGATGGTAGCCTTGTCATTATGGAAGGTAGTATGTTGTCGTGATTTTTGTTACACCAATGGATGGTATCCTTTTTGTTATGTAAGGTAGTATGTTATCGATATTTTTGTTACTACATTGGATGGTAGCCTTGTCATTATGGAAGGTAGTCTGTTGTCGAGATTTTTGTTACTCCAATGGATCGTATCCTTGTCATTATGGAAGGTAGTCTGTTGTCTTGATTTTTGTTACTCCAATGGATGGTAGCCTTGTCAGTATGGAAGGTAGTCTGTTGTCGAGATTTTTGTTACTCCAATGGATGTTAGCCTTGTCATTATTGAAGGTAGTCTATTGTCGAGTTTTTTGTTACTCCATTGGATGGGAGCCTTGTCATTATGGAAGGTAGTCTGTTTTCGAGATTTTTGTTACTCCAATGGATGTTAGCCTAGTCATTATGGAAGGTCATCTATTGTTGATATTTTTGATACTCCAATGGATGGTAGCCTTGTCATTTTGGAAGGTAGTCTGTTGTCGATATTTTTTTACTACATTGGATGGTAGCCTTGAAATTATGGAAGGTAGTCTGTTGTCGAGATTTTTGTTACTCCAATGGATCGTATCCTTGTCATTATGGAAGGTAGTATGTTGTCGTGATTTTTGTTACTCCAATGGATCGTATCCTTGTCATTATGGAAGGTAGTATGTTGTCGTGATTTTTGTTACTCCAATGGATGGTAGCCTTGTCATTATGGAAGGTAGTATGTTGTCGTGATTTTTGTTACTCAATGGATGGTAGCCTTGTCATTATGGAAGGCAGTTTGTTGTCGAGATTTTTGTTACTACAATGGATGGTAGCCTTGTAATTATGGAAGGTAGTCTCTTGTCGAGATATTTGTTACTACAATGGATTGTAGCCTTCTCATAATGGAAGGTAGTCTGTTGTTGATATCTTTATTACTCCAATGGATGGTAGCCTAGTCATTATGAAAGGACGTCTGTTAAAGAGATTTATGTTATTTCAATGGATGGTAGCCTTGTCAGTATGGAAGGTAGTCTGTTGTCGAGATTTTTGTTACTCCATTGGATGGTAGCCTTGTCATTATGGAAGGTAGTCTGTTGTCGAGATTTTTGTTATTCCAATGGATGGTAGCCTAGTCATTATGGAAGGTAGTCTGTTTTCGAGATTTTTGTTACTCCAATGGATGTTAGCCTTATCATTATGGAAGGTAGTTTATTGTAGATATATTTGTTACTCCAATGGATGGTAGCCTTGTTATTATGGAAGGTAGTTTGTTGTCGAGATTTTTGTTATTCCAATGGATGGTAGAATTGTCATTATGGAAGGTAGTGTATTGTCGATATATTTGTTACTCCAATGGATGGTAGCCTTGTCATTATGGAAGGTAGTATGTTGTGGATATTTTTGTTACTACAATGGATGGTACCCTTGTCATTATGGAAGGTATTCTGTGGTCGAAATTTTTGTTACTCCATTGGATGGAAGCGTTGTCATTATGGAAAGTAGTCTGTTGTCGATATTTTTGTTATTCCATAGATGGTAGCCTTGTCATTATGGAAGGTAGTATGTTGTCGTGATTTTTGTTACACCAATGGATGGTATCCTTTTTGTTATGTAAGGTAGTATGTTGTCGATATTTTTGTTACTACATTGGATGGTAGCCTTGTCATTATGGAAGGTAGTCTGTTGTCGAGATTTTTGTTACTCCAATGGATCGTATCCTTGTCATTATGGAAGGTAGTCTGTTGTCTTGATTTTTGTTACTCCAATGGATGGTAGCCTTGTCAATATGGAAGGTAGTCTGTTGTCGAGATTTTTGTTACTCCAATGGATGTTAGCCTTGTCATTATTGAAGGTAGTCTATTGTCGAGATTTTTGTTACTCCATTGGATGGGAGCATTGTCATTATGGAAGGTAGTCTGTTTTCGAGATTTTTGTTACTCCAATGGATGTTAGCCTAGTCATTATGGAAGGTCATCTATTGTTGATATTTTTGATACTCCAATGGATGGTAGCCTTGTCATTTTGGAAGGTAGTCTGTTGTCGATATTTTTTTACTACATTGGATGGTAGCCTTGTCATTATGGAAGGTAGTCTGTTGTCGAGATTTTTGTTACTCCAATGGATCGTATCCTTGTCATTATGGAAGGTAGTATGTTGTCGTGATTTTTGTTACTCCAATGGATCGTATCCTTGTCATTATGGAAGGTAGTATGTTGTCGTGATTTTTGTTACTCCAATGGATGGTAGCCTTGTCATTATGGAAGGTAGTATGTTGTCGTGATTTTTGTTACTCCAATGGATGGTAGCCTTGTCATTATGGAAGGCAGTTTGTTGTCGAGATTTTTGTTACTACAATGGATGGTAGCCTTGTAATTATGGAAGGTAGTCTCTTGTCGAGATATTTGTTACTACAATGGATTGTAGCCTTCTCATAATGGAAGGTAGTCTGTTGTTGATATCTTTATTACTCCAATGGATGGTAGCCTAGTCATTATGAAAGGACGTCTGTTAAAGAGATTTTTGTTATTTCAATGGATGGTAGCCTTGTCAGTATGGAAGGTAGTCTGTTGTCGAGATTTTTGTTACTCCATTGGATGGTAGCCTTGTCATTATGGAAGGTAGTCTGTTGTCGAGATTTTTGTTATTCCAATGGATGGTAGCCTAGTCATTATGGAAGGTAGTCTGTTTTCGAGATTTTTGTTACTCCAATGGATGTTAGCCTTATCATTATGGAAGGTAGTTTATTGTAGATATATTTGTTACTCCAATGGATGGTAGCCTTGTTATTATGGAAGGTAGTTTGTTGTCGAGATTTTTGTTATTCCAATGGATGGTAGAATTGTCATTATGGAAGGTAGTGTATTGTCGATATATTTGTTACTCCAATGGATGGTAGCCTTGTCATTATGGAAGGTAGTATGTTGTGGATATTTTTGTTACTACAATGGATGGTACCCTTGTCATTATGGAAGGTATTCTGTGGTCGAAATTTTTGTTACTCCATTGGATGGAAGCGTTGTCATTATGGAAAGTAGTCTGTTGTCGATATTTTTGTTATTCCATAGATGGTAGCCTTGTCATTATGGAAGGTAGTATGTTGTCGTGATTTTTGTTACACCAATGGATGGTATCCTTTTTGTTATGTAAGGTAGTATGTTGTCGATATTTTTGTTACTACATTGGATGGTAGCCTTGTCATTATGGAAGGTAGTCTGTTGTCGAGATTTTTGTTACTCCAATGGATCGTATCCTTGTCATTATGGAAGGTAGTCTGTTGTCTTGATTTTTGTTACTCCAATGGATGGTAGCCTTGTCAGTATGGAAGGTAGTCTGTTGTCGAGATTTTTGTTACTCCAATGGATGTTAGCCTTGTCATTATTGAAGGTAGTCTATTGTCGAGATTTTTGTTACTCCATTGGATGGGAGCCTTGTCATTATGGAAGGTAGTCTGTTTTCGAGATTTTTGTTACTCCAATGGATGTTAGCCTAGTCATTATGGAAGGTCATCTATTGTTGATATTTTTGATACTCCAATGGATGGTAGCCTTGTCATTTTGGAAGGTAGTCTGTTGTCGATATTTTTTTACTACATTGGATGGTAGCCTTGTCATTATGGAAGGTAGTCTGTTGTCGAGATTTTTGTTACTCCAATGGATCGTATCCTTGTCATTATGGAAGGTAGTATGTTGTCGTGATTTTTGTTACTCCAATGGATGGTAGCCTTGTCATTATGGAAGGTAGTATGTTGTCGTGATTTTTGTTACTCCAATGGATGGTAGCCTTGTCATTATGGAAGGCAGTTTGTTGTCGAGATTTTTGTTACTACAATGGATGGTAGCCTTGTAATTATGGAAGGTAGTCTCTTGTCGAGATATTTGTTACTACAATGGATTGTAGCCTTCTCATAATGGAAGGTAGTCTGTTGTTGATATCTTTATTACTCCAATGGATGGTAGCCTAGTCATTATGAAAGGACGTCTGTTAAAGAGATTTTTGTTATTTCAATGGATGGTAGCCTTGTCAGTATGGAAGGTAGTCTGTTGTCGAGATTTTTGTTACTCCATTGGATGGTAGCCTTGTCATTATGGAAGGTAGTCTGTTGTCGAGAGTTTTGTTACTCCTTTGGGTGGTAGCCTTGTCATTATGGAAGGTAGTCTGTTGTCATGATTTTTGTTATTCCAATGGATGGTAGCCTAGTCATTATGGAAGGTAGTCTGTTTTCGAGATTTTTGTTACTCCAATGGATGTTAGCCTTATCATTATGGAAAGTAGTTTGTTGTAGATATATTTGTTACTCCAATGGATGGTAGCCTTGTCATTATGGAAGGTAGTTTGTTGTCGAGATTTTTGTTATTCCAATGGATGGTAGAATTGTCATTATGGAAGGTAGTGTATTTTCGATATATTTGTTACTCCAATGGATGGTAGCCTTGTCATTATGGAAGGTAGTATGTTGTGGATATTTTTGTTACTACAATGGATGGTACCCTTGTCATTATGGAAGGTATTCTGTGGTCGAAATTTTTGTTACTCCATTGGATGGAAGCGTTGTCATTATGGAAAGTAGTCTGTTGTCGATATTTTTGTTATTCCATAGATGGTAGCCTTGTCATTATGGAAGGTAGTATGTTGTCGTGATTTTTGTTACACCAATGGATGGTATGCTTTTTGTTATGTAAGGTAGTATGTTGTCGATATTTTTGTTACTACATTGGATGGTAGCCTTGTCATTATGGAAGGTAGTCTGTTGTCGAGATTTTTGTTACTCCAATGGATCGTATCCTTGTCATTATGGAAGGTAGTCTGCTGTCGTGATTTTTGTTACTCCAATGGATGGTAGCCTTGTCAGTATGGAAGGTAGTATGTTGTGGATATTTTTGTTACTCCAATGGATGGTACCCTTGTCATTATGGAAGGTAGTATGTTGTCGAGATTTTTGTTATTCCATTGGATGGTAGCCTTGTCATTATGGAAGGTAGTATGTTGTCGTGATTTTTGTTACTCCAATGGATGGTAGCCTTGTCATTATGGAAGGTAGTTTGTTGTCGAGATTTTTGTTACTACAATGGATGGTAGTCTTGTCATTATGGAAGGTAGTCTCTTTTCGAGATATTTGTTACTACAATGGATTGTAGCCTTCTCATAATGGAAGGTAGTCTGTTGTTGATATCTTTATTACTCCAATGGATGGTAGCCTAGTCATTCTGAAAGGTCGTCTGTTAAAGAGATTTTTGTTACTCCAATGGATGGTAGCCTTGTCAGTATGGAAGGTAGTCTGTTGTCGAAATTTTTGTTACTCCATTGGATGGAAGCCTTGTAATTATGGAAAGTAGTCTGTTGTCGATATTTTTTTTATTCCATAGATGGTAGCCTTGTCATTATGGAAGGTAGTATGTTGTCGTGATTTTTGTTACTCCAATGAATGGTAGCCTTGTCATTATGGAAGGTTGTATGTTGTCGATATCTTTGTTACTCCAATGGATATTAGCCTTGTCATTATTTAAGGTATTCTATTGTCGAGATTTTTGTTATTCCAATGGATGGTAGCCTTCTCATTATGGAAGGTAGTCTGTTGTCCTTATTTTTGTTACTCCAATGGATGGTAGACTTGTCATTATGGAAGGTAGTATGTTGTGGATATTTTTGTTACTCCAATGGATGGTACCCTTGTCATTATGGAAGGTAGTCTGTGGTCGAGATTTTTGTTACTCCAATGGATGGTAGCCTTGTCATTATGGAAGGTAGTCTGTTGTAGAGATTTTTGTTACTCCATTGGATGGAAGCCTTGTCATTATGGAAGGTAGTATGTTGTTGAGATTTTTGTTATTCCAATGGATGGTAGCCTTGTCATTATGGAAGGTAGTATGTTGTCGTGATTTTTGTTACTCCATTGGATGGTAGCCTTGTCATTATGGAAGGTAGTTTGTTGTCGAGATTTTTGTTACTACAATGGATGGTAGCCTTGTAATTATGGAAGGTAGTCTCTTGTCGAGATATTTGTTACTACAGTGGATTGTAGCCTTCTCATAATGGAAGGTAGTCTGTTGTTGATATCTTTATTACTCCAATGGATGGTAGCCTAGTCATTATGAAAGGTCGTCTGTTAAATAGATTTTTGTTACTTCAATGGATGGTAGCCTTGTCAGTATGGAAGTTAGTCTGTTGTCGAGATTTTTGTTACTCCATTGGATGGTAGCCTTGTCATTATGGAAGGTAGTCTGTTGTCGAGATTTTTGTTACTCCGTTGGGTGGTAGCCTTGTCATTATGGAAGGTAGTCTATTGTCAAGATTTTTGTTATTCCAATGGATGGTAGCCTAGTCATTATGGAAGGTAGTTTGTTGTAGATATCTTTGTTACTCCAATGGATGGTAGACTTGTAATTATGGAAGGTAGTTTGTTGTCGAGATTTTTGTTATTCAAATGGATGGTAGAATTGTTATTATGGAAGGTAGTGTATTATCAAAATATTTGTTACTCCAATGGATGGTAGCCTTGTCATTATGGAAGGTAGTCTGTTGTGGATATTTTTGTTACTACAATGGATGGTACCCTTGTCATTATGGAAGGTATTCTGTTATCGAAATTTTTGTTACTCCATTGGATGGAAGCATTGTCAATATGGAAATTAGTCTGTTGTCGATATTTTTGTTATTCCATAGATGGTAGCCTTGTCATTATGGAAGGTAATATGTTGTCGTGATTTTTGTTACTCCAATGGATGGTATCCTTTTTGTTATGTAAGGTGGTATGTTGTCGATATTTTTGTTACTACATTGGATGGTAGCCTTGTCATTATGGAAGGTAGTCTGTTGTCGTGATTTTTGTTACTCCAATGGATGGTAGTCTTGTCAGTATGGAAGGTAGTATGTTGTCGATATCTTTGTTACTCCAATGGATAATAGCCTTGTCATTATTTAAGATATTCTATTGTCGAGATTTTTGTTATTCCAATGGATGGTAGCCTGGTCATTATGGAAGGTAGTATGTTGTCGATATTTTTGTTACTACATTGGATGGTAGCCTTGTCATTATGGAAGGTAGTATGTTGTGGATATTTTTGTTACTCCAATGGATGGTACCCTTGTCATTATGGAAGGTAGTCTGTTGTCGAGATTTTTGTTACTCCAATGGATGGAAGCCTTGTCATTATGGAAGGTAGTATGTTGTCGAGATTTTTGTTATTCCAATGGATGGTAGCCTTGTCATTATGGAAGGTAGTATGTTGTCGTTATTTTTGTTACTCCAATGGATGGTAGCCTTGTCATTATGGAAGGTAGTTTGTTGTCGAGATTTTTGTTACTACAATGGATGGAAGCCTTGTCATTATGGAAGGTAGTCTCTTTTTGAGATATTTGTTACTACAATGGATTGTAGCCTTCTCATAATGGAAGGTAGTCTGTTGTTGATATCTTTATTACTCCAATGGATGGTAGCCTAGTCATTTTGAAAGGTCGTCTGTTAAAGAGATTTTTATTACTCCAATGGATGGTAGCCTTGTCAGTATGGAAGGTAGTCTGCTGTCGAGATTTTTGTTACTCCATTGGATGGTAGCCTTGTAATTATGGAAGGAAGTCTGTTGTCGAGATTTTTGTTGCTCCTTTGGGTGGTAGCCTTGTCAGTATGGAACGTAGTCTGTTGTCGAGATTTTTGTTATTCCAATGGATGGTAGCCTAGTCATTATGGAAGGTAGTCTGTTTTCAAGATTTTTGTTACTCCAAAGGATGTTATCCTTATCATTATGGAAGGTAGTTTGTTGTAGATATCTTTGTTACTCCAATGGATGGTAGCCTTGTCATTATGGAAGGTAGTTTGTTGTCGAGATTTTTGTTATTCCAATGGATGGTAGAATTGTCATTATGGAAGGTAGTGTATTGTCGATATATTTGTTACTCCAATGGATGGTAGCCTTATCATTATGGAAGGTAGTCTGTTGTGGATATTTTTGTTACTACAAAGGATGGTATCCTTGTCATTATGGAAGGTAGTCTGTTGTCGAAATTTTTGTTACTCCATATGATGGAAGCGTTGTCATTATGGAAAGTAGTCTGCTGTCGATATTTTTGTTATTCCATAGATGGTAGCCTTGCCATTATGGAAGGTAGTATGTTGTCGTGATTTTTGTTACTCCAATGGAGATTATCCTTTTTGATATGTAAGGTAGTATGTTGTCGATATTTTTGTTACTACATTGGATGGTAGCCTTCTCATTATGGAAGGTAGTCTGTTGTCGAGATTTTTGTTACTCCAATGGATCGTATCTTTGTCATTATGGAAGGTAGTCAGTTGTCTAGATTTTTGTTATTCCAATGGATGGTAGCCTTATCATTATGAAAAGTAGCCCGTTGTTGATATCTTTGTTACTCCAATGGATTGTAGCCAAGTCATTATGGAAGGTAGTCTGTTGTCGAGATTTTTGTTACTCCAATGGATGGTAGCCTTGTCATTATGGAAGGTAATCTGTTGTCGAGATTTTTGTTACTACAATGGATGGTAGCCTTGTCATTATGGAAGGTAGTCTGTTGTCGATATTTTTGTTACTCCAATGGATGGTAGCCTTTTCATTATTTAAGGTATTCTGTTGTCGAGATTTTTGTTATTCCAATGGATGGTAGCCTTGTCATTATGGAAGGTAGTCTGTTGTCGTTATTTTTGTTACTCCAATGGATGGTAGCCTTGTCATTATGGAAGGTAGTATGTTGTGGATATTTTTGTTACTCCAATGGATGGTACCCTTGTCATTATGGAAGGTAGTCTGTTGTCGAGATTTTTGTTACTCCATTGGATGGGAGCCTTGTCATTATGGAAGGTAGTCTGTTTTCGAGATTTTTGTTACTCCAATGGATGTTAGCCTAGTCATTATGGAAGGTCATCTGTTGTTGATATTTTTGTTACTCCAATGGATGGTAGCATTGTCATTTTGGAAGGTAGTATGTTGTCGATATTTTTTTACTACATTGGATGGTAGCCTTGTTATTATGGAAGGTAGTCTGTTGTCGAGATTTTTGTTACTCCAATGGATCGTATCCTTGTCATTATGGAAGGTAGTCTGTTGTCGTGATTTTTGTTACTCCAATGGATGGTAGCCTTGTCATTATGGAAGGTAGTATGTTGTCGATATCTTTGTTACTCCAATGGATATTAGCCTTGTCATTATTTAAGGTATTCTATTTTCGAGATTTTTATTATTCCAATGGATGGTAGCCTTGTCATTATGGAAGGTAGTCTGTTGTCGTTATTTTTGTTACTACAATGGATGGTAGCCTTGTCATTATGGAAGGTAGTATGTTGTGGATATTTTTGTTACTCCAACGGATGGTACCCTTGTCATTATGGAAGGTAGTCTGTTGTTGAGATTTTTGTTACTCCAATGGATGGTAGCCTTGTCATTATGGAAGGTAGTCTATTATAGAGATTTTTGTTACTCCATTGGATGGAAGCCTTGTCATTATGGAAGGTAGTATGTTATCGAGATTTTTGTTATTCCAATGGATGGTAGCCTTGTCATTATGGAAGGTAGTATGTTGTCGTGATTTTTGTTACTCCAATGGATGGTAGCCTTGTCATTATGGAAGGTAGTTTGTTGTCGAGATTTTTGTTACTACATTGGATGGTACCCTTGTCATTATGGAAGGTATTCTGTTATCGAAATTTTTGTTACTCCATTGGATGGAAGCGTTGTCATTATGGAAAGTAGTATGTTGTCGATATTTTTGTTATTCCATAGATGGTAGCCTTGTCATTATGGAAGGTAATATGTTGTCGTGATTTTTGTTACTCCAATGGATGGTATCCTTTTTGTTATGTAAGGTAGTATGTTGTCGATATTTTTGTTACTACATTGGATGGTAGCCTTGTCATTATGGAAGGTAGTCTGTTGTCGAGATTTTTCTTACTCCAATGGATCGTATCCTTGTCATTATGGAAGGTAGTCTGTTGTCGTGATTTTTGTTACTCCAATGGATGGTATCCTTGTCAGTATGGAAGGTAGTATGTTGTCGATATCTTTGTTACTCCAATGGATAATAGCTTTGTCATTATTTAAGGTATTCTATTGTCGAGATTTTTGTTATTCCAATGGATGGTAGTCTGGTCATTATGGAAGGTAGTATGTTGTCGAAATTTTTGTTACTACATTGGATGGTAGCCTTGTCATTATGGAAGGTAGTATGTTGTGGATATTTTTATTACTCCAATGGATGGTACCCTTGTCATTATGGAAGGTAGTCTGTTGTCGAGATTTTTGTTACTCCAATGGATGGAAACCTTGTCATTATGGAAGGTAGTATGTTGTCGAGATTTTTGATATTCCAATGGATGGAAGCGTTGTCATTATGGAAAGTAGTATGTTGTCGATATTTTTGTTATACCATAGATGGTAGCCTTGTCATTATGGAAGGTAGTATGTTGTCGTGATTTTTGTTACTCTAATGGATGGTATCCTTTTTGTTATGTAAGGTAGTATGTTGTCGATATTTTTGTTACTACATTGGATGGTAGCCTTGTCATTATGGAAGGTAGTATGTTGTGGATATTTTTGTTACTCCAATGGATCGTATCCTTGTCAATATGGAAGGTAGTCTGTTGTCGAGATTTTTGTTACTCCAATGGATGGTAGCCTTGTCATTATGGAAGGTAGTCTGTCGTAGAGATTTTTGTTACTCCATTGGATGGATGCCTTGTCATTATGGAAGGTAGTATGTTGTCGAGATTTTTGTTATTCGAATGGATGGTAGCCTTGTCATTATGGAAGGTAGTATGTTGTCATGATTTTTGTTACTCCAATGGATGGTAGCCTTGTCATTATGGAAGGTAGTTTGTTGTCGAGATTTTTGTTACTACAATGGATGGTAGCCTTGTAATTAGGGAAGGTAGTCTCTTGTCGAGATATTTGTTACTACAATGGATTGTAGCCTTCTCATAATGGAAGGTAGTCTGTTGTTGATATCTTTATTACTCAAATGGATGGTAGCCTAGTCATTATGAAAGGTCGTCTGTTAAAGAGATTTTTGTTACTTCAATGGATGGTAGCCTTGTCAGTATGGAAGGTAGTCTATTGTCGATATTTTTTTACTACATTGGATGGTAGCCTTGTCATTATGGAAGTTAGTCTTTTGTCGAGATTTTTGTTACTCCAATGGATCGTATCCTTGTCATTATGGAAGGTAGTCTGTTGTCGTGATTTTTGTTACTCCAATGGATGGTAGCCTTGTCAGTATGGAAGGTAGTATGTTGTCGATATCTTTGTTACTCCAATGGATAATAGCCTTGTCATTATTTAAGGTATTCTATTGTCGAGATTTTTGTTATTCCAATGGATGGTAGTCTGGTCATTATGGAAGGTAGTATGTTGTCGATATTTTTGTTACTACATTGGTTGGTAGCCTTGTCATTATGGAAGGTAGTATGTTGTGGATATTTTTGTTACTCCAATGGATGGTACCCTTGTCATTATGGAAGGTAGTCTATTGTCAAGATTTTTGTTACTCCAATGGATGGAAACCTTGTCATTATGGAAGGTAGTATGTTGTCGAGATTTTTGTTATTCCAATGGATGGTAGCCTTGTCATTATGGAAGGTAGTATGTTGTCGTTATTTTTGTTATTCCAATGGATGGTATCCTTGTCATTATGGAAGGTAGTTTGTTGTCGAGATTTTTGTTACTACAATGGATGGTAGCCTTGTCATTATGGAAGGTAGTCTCTTTTTGAGATATTTGTTACTACAATGGATTGTAGCCTTCTCATAATGGAAGGTAGTCTGTTGTTGATATCTTTATTACTCCAATGGATGGTAGCCTAGTCATTTTGAAAGGTCGTCTGTTAAAGAGATTTTTATTACTCCAATGGATGTTAGCCTTGTCAGTATGGAAGGTAGTCTGTTGTCGAGATTTTTGTTACTCCATTGGATGGTAGCCTTGTAATTATGGAAGGAAGTCTGTTGTCGAGATTTTTGTTGCTCCTTTGGGTGGTAGCCTTGTCAGTATGGAAGGTAGTCTGTTGTCGAGATTTTTGTTATTCCAATGGATGGTAGCCTAGTCATTATGGAAGGTAGTCTGTTTTCGAGATTTTTGTTACTCCAAAGGATGTTATCCTTATCATTATGGAAGGTAGTTTGTTGTAGATATCTTTGTTACTCTAATGGATGGTAGCCTTGTCATTATGGAAGGTAGTTTGTTGTCGAGATTTTTGTTATTCCAATGGATGGTAGAATTGTCATTATGGAAGGTAGTGTATTGTCGATATATTTGTTACTCCAATGGATGGTAGCCTTATCATTATGGAAGGTAGTCTGTTGTGGATATTTTTGTTACTACAATGGATGGTACCCTTGTCATTATGGAAGGTAGTCTGTTGTCGAAATTTTTGTTACTCCATATGATGGAAGCGTTGTCATTATGGAAAGTAGTCTGTTGTCGATATTTTTGTTATTCAATAGATGGTAGCCTTGCCATTATGGAAGGTAGTATGTTGTCGTGATTTTTGTTACTCCAATGGACAGTATCCTTTTTGTTATGTAAGGTAGTATGTTGTCGATATTTTTGTTACTACATTGGATGGTAGCCTTGTCATTATGGAAGGTAGTCTGTTGTCGAGATTTTTGTTACTCCAATGGATCGTATCTTTGTCATTATGGAAGGTAGTCAGTTGTCTAGATTTTTGTTATTCCAATGGATGGTAGCCTTATCATTATGAAAAGTAGCCCGTTGTTGATATCTTTGTTACTCCAATGGATTGTAGCCAAGTCATTATGGAAGGTAGTCTATTGTCGAGATTTTTGTTACTCCAATGGATGGTAGCCTTGTCATTGTGGAAGGTAATCTGTTGTCGAGATTTTTGTTACTACAATGGATGGTAGCCTTGTCATTATGGAAGGTAGTCTGTTGTCGATATTTTTGTTACTCCAATGGAGGGTAGCCTTTTCATTATTTAAGGTATTCTGTTGTCGAGATTTTTGTTATTCCAATGGATGGTAGCCTTGTCATTATGGAAGGTAGTCTGTTGTCGTTATTTTTGTTACTCCAATGGATGGTAGCCTTGTCATTATGGAAGGTAGTATGTTATGGATATTTTTGTTACTCCAATGGATGGTACCCTTGTCATTATGGAAGGTAGTCTGTTGTCGAGATTTTTGTTACTCCATTGGATGGGAGCCTTGTCATTATGGAAGGTAGTCTGTTTTCAGAATTTTTGTTACTCCAATGGATGTTAGCCTAGTCATTATGGAAGGTCATCTATTGTTGATATTTTTGTTACTCCAATGGATGGTAGCATTGTCATTTTGGAAGGTAGTATATTGTCGATATTTTTTTACTACATTGGATGGTAGCCTTGTCATTATGGAAGGTAGTCTATTGTCGAGATTTTTGTTACTCCAATGGATCGTATCCTTGTCATTATGGAAGGTAGTCTGTTGTCGTGATTTTTGTTACTCCAATGGATGGTAGCCTTGTCATTATGGAAGGTAGTATGTTGTCGATATCTTTGTTACTCCAATGGATATTAGCCTTGTCATTATTTAAGGTATTCTATTTTCGAGATTTTTGCTATTCCAATGGATGGTAGCCTTGTCATTATGGAAGGTAGTCTGTTGTCGTTATTTTTGTTACTACAATGGATGGTAGCCTTGTCATTATGGAAGCTAGTATGTTGTGGATATTTTTGTTACTCCAACGGATGGTACCCTTGTCATTATGGAAGGTAGTCTGTTGTCGAGATTTTTGTTACTCCAATGGATGGTAGCCTTGTCATTATGGAAGGTAGTCTATTATAGAGATTTTTGTTACTCCATTGGATGGAAGCCTTGTCATTATGGAAGGTAGTATGTTATCGAGATTTTTGTTATTCCAATGGATGGTAGACTTGTCATTATGGAAGGTAGTATGTTGTCGTGATTTTTGTTACTCCAATGGATGTTAGCCTTGTCATTATGGAAGGTAGTTTGTTGTCGAGATTTTTGTTACTACAATGGATGGTAGCCTTGTAGTTATGGAAGGTAGTCTCTTGTCGAGATATTTGTTACTAAAATTGATTGTAGCCTTCTCATAATGGAAGGTAGTCTGTTGTTGATATCTTTATTACTCCAATGGATGGTAGCCTAGTCATTATGAAAGGACGTCTGTTAAAGAGATTTTTGTTACTTCAATGGATGGTAGCCTTGTCAGTATGGAAGGTTGTCTTTTGTCGAGATTTTTGTTACTCCATTGGATGGTAGCCTTGTAATTATCGAAGTTAGTCTGTTGTCGAGAGTTTTGTTACTCCTTTGGGTGGTAGCCTTGTCATTATGGAAGGTAGTCTGTTGTCAAGATTTTTGTTATTCCAATGGATGGTAGCCTAGTCATTATGGAATGTAGTCTGTTTTCGAGATTTTTGTTACTCCAATGGATGTTAGCCTTATCATTATGGAAGGTAGTTTGTTGTAGATATATTTGTTACTCCAATGGATGGTAGCCTTGTCATTATGGAAGGTAGTTTGTTGTCGAGATTTTTTTTATTCCAATTGATGGTAGAATTGTCATTATGGAAGGTAGTGTATTGTCGATATATTTGTTACTCCAATGGATGGTAGCCTTGTCATTATGGAAGGTAGTATGTTGTGGATATTTTTGTTACTACAATGGATGGTACCCTTGTCATTATGAAAGGTATTCTGTTGTCGAAATTTTTGTTACTCCATTGGATGGAAGCGTTGTCATTATGGAAAGTAGTATGTTGTCTATATTTTTGTTATTCCATAGATGGTAGCCTTGTCATTATGGAAGGTAGTATGTTATCGTGATTTTTGTTACTCTAATGGATGGTATCCTTTTTGTTATGTAAGGTAGTATGTTGTCGATATTTTTGTTACTACATTGGATGGTAGCCTTGTCATTATGGAAGGTAGTATGTTGTGGATATTTTTGTTACTCCAATGGATCGTATCCTTGTCATTATGGAAGGTAGTCTGTTGTCGAGATTTTTGTTACTCCAATGGATGGTAGCCTTGTCATTATGGAAGGTAGTCTGTCGTAGAGATTTTTGTTACCCATTGGATGGATGCCTTGTCATTATGGAAGGTAGTATGTTGTCGAGATTTTTGTTATTCGAATGGATGGTAGCCTTGTCATTATGGAAGGTAGTATGTTGTCATGATTTTTGTTACTCCAATGGATGGTAGCCTTGTCATTATGGAAGGTAGTTTGTTGTCGAGATTTTTGTTACTACAATGGATGGTAGCCTTGTAATTAGGGAAGGTAGTCTCTTGTCGAGATATTTGTTACTACAATGGATTGTAGCCTTCTCATAATGGAAGGTAGTCTGTTGTTGATATCTTTATTACTCAAATGGATGGTAGCCTAGTCATTATGAAAGGTCGTCTGTTAAAGAGATTTTTGTTACTTCAATGGATGGTAGCCTTGTCAGTATGGAAGGTAGTCTGTTGTCGAGATTTTTGTTACTCCATTGGATGGTAGCCTTGTCATTATGGAAGGTAGTCTGTTGTCGAGATTTTTGTTACTCCTTTGGGTGGTAGCCTTGTCATTATGGAAGGTAGTCTGTTGTCAAGATTTTTGTTATTCCAATGGATGGTAGCCTAGTCATTATGGAAGGTAGTCTGTTTTCGAGATTTTTGTTACTCCATTGGATGTTAGCCTTATCATTATGGAAGGTAGTTTGTTGTAGATATCTTTGTTACTCCAATGGATGGTAGACTTGTCATTATGGAAGGTAGTTTGTTGTCGAGATTTTTGTTATTCCAATGGATGGTAGAATTGTTATTATGGAAGGTAGTGTATTGTCGATATATTTGTTACTCCAATGGATGGTAGCCTTGTCATTATGGAAGGTAGTCTGTTGTGGATATTTTTGTTACTACAATGGATGGTACCCTTGTCATTATGGAAGGTATTCTGTTATCGAAATTTTTGTTACTCCATTGGATGGAAGCGTTGTCATTATGGAAAGTAGTCTGTTGTCGATATTTTTGTTATTCCATAGATGGTAGCCTTGTCATTATGGAAGGTAGTATGTTGTCGTGATTTTTGTTACTCCAATGGATGGTATCCTTTTTGTTATGTAAGGTAGTATGTTGTCGATATTTTTGTTACTACATCGGATGGTAGCCTTTTCATTATGGAAGGTAGTCTGTTGTCGAGATTTTTGTTACTCCATTGGATGGTAGCCTTGTCAGTATGGAAGGTAGTATGTTGTCGATATCTTTGTTACTCCAATGGATATTAGCCTTGTCATTATTTAAGGTATTCTATTGTCGAGATTTTTGTTATTCCAATGGATGGTAGCCTTGTCATTATGGAAGGTAGTCTGTTGTCGTTATTTTTGTTACTCCAATGGATGGTAGCCTTGTCATTATGGAAGGTAGTATGTTGTGGATATTTTTGTTACTCCAATGGATGGTACCCTTGTCATTAAGGAAGGTAGTCTGTTGTCGAGATTTTTGTTACTCCAATGGATGGAAGCCTTGTCATTATGGAAGTTAGTATGTTGTCGAGATTTTTGTTATTCCAATGGATGGTAGCCTTGTCATTATGGAAGGTAGTATGTTGTCGTGATTTTTGTTACTCCAATAGATGGTAGCCTTATCATTATGGAAGGTAGTTTGTTGTCGAGATTTTTGTTACTACAATGGATGGTAGCCTTGTCATTATGGAAGGTAGTCTCTTTTCGAGATATTTGTTACTACAATGGATTGTAGCCTTCTCATAATGGAAGGTAGTCTGTTGTTGATATCTTTATTATTCCAATGGATGGTAGCCTAGTCATTTTGAAAGGTCGTCTGTTAAAGAGATTTTTGTTACTCCAATGGATGGTAGCCTTGTCAGTATGGAAGGTAGTCTGTTGTCGATATTTTTGTTACTCCATTGGATGGTAGCCTTGTAATTATGGAAGGAAGTCTGTTGTCGAGATTTATGTTGCTCCTTTGGGTGGTAGCCTTGTCAGTATGGAAGGTAGTCTGTTGTCGAGATTTTTGTTATTCCAATGGATGGTAGCCTAGTCATTATGGAAGGTAGTCTGTTTTCGAGATTTTTGTTACTCCAAAGGATGTTATCCTTATCATTATGGAAGGTAGTTTGTTGTAGATATCTTTGTTACTCCAATGGATGGTAGCCTTGTCATTATGGAAGGTAGTTTGTTGTCGAGATTTTTGTTATTCCAATGGATGGTAGAATTGTCATTATGGAAGGTAGTGTATTGTCGATATATTTGTTACTCCAATGGATGGTAGCCTTCTCATTATGGAAGGTAGTCTGTTGTGGATATTTTTGTTACTACAATGGATGGTACCCTTGTCATTATGGAAGGTAGTCTGTTGTCGAAATTTTTGTTACTCCATATGATGGTAGCGTTTTCATTATCGAAAGTAGTCTGTTGTGGATATTTTTGTTATTACAATGGATGGTTGCCTTGCCATTATGGAAGGTAGTATGTTGTCGTGATTTTTGTTACTCCAATGGATTTTAGCCTTGTCATTATGGAAGTTACTCTGTTGTCGAGATTTTTGTTACTCCATTGGATGGTAGCCTTGTCATTATGAAAGGTATTTTGTTCTCGAGATTTTTGTTATTCCAATGGATGGTAGCCTTGTCATTATGGAAGGTAGTCTATTGTCTTGATTTTTGTTACTCCAATGGATGGTAGCCTTGTCATTATGGAAGGTAGTATGTTGTCGATATCTTTGTTACTCCAATGGATGGTAGCCATGTCATTATGTAAGGTATTCTATTGTCGAGATTTTTGTTATTCCAATGGATGGTAGCCTTGTCATTATGGAAGGTAGTCTGTTGTCGTTATTTTTGTTACTCCAATGGATGGTAGCCTTGTCATTATGGAAGGTAGTTTGTTGTCGAGATTTTTGTTACTACAATGGATGGTAGCCTTGTCATTATGGAAGGTAGTCTCTTTTCGAGATATTTGTTACTACAATGGATTGTAGCCTTCTCATAATGGAAGGTAGTCTGTTTTCGAGATTTTTGTTACTCCAATGGATGTTACACTAGTCATTATGGAAGGTCATCTATTGTTGATATTTTTGTTACTCCAATGGATGGTAGCCTTGTCATTATGGAAGGTAGTCTGTTGTCGAGATTTTTTTTACTCCATTGGATGGTAGCCTTGTCATTATGAAAGGTATTTTGTTGTCGAGATTTTTGTTACTCTAATGGATGGTAGCCTTGTCATTATGGAAGGTAATCTGTTGTCAAGAGTTTTGTTACTCCAATGGATGGTAGCCTTGTCATTATGTAAGGTATTCTGTTGTCGAGATTTTTGTTATTCCAATGGATGGTAGCCTTGTCATTATGGAAGGTAGTATGTTGTTAATATCTTTGTTACTCCAATGGATGGTAGCCTTGTCATTATTTAAGGTATTCTGTGGTCGAGATTTTTGTTATTCCAATGGATGGTAGCCTTGTCATTATGGAAGGTAGTCTGTTGTCGTTATTTTTGTTACTCCAATGGATGGTAGCCTTGTCATTATGGAAGGTAGTATGTTGTGGATAATTTTGTTACTCTAATGGATGGTACCCTTGTCATTATGGAAGGTAGTCTGTTGTCGAGATTTTTGTTATTCCAATGGATGGTAGCCTTGTCATTATGGAAGGTAGTATGTTGTTGATATCTTTGTTACTCCAATGGATGGTAGCCTTGTCATTATGTAAGGTATTCTGTTGTCGAGATTTTTGTTATTCCAATGGATGGTAGCCTTGTCATTATGGAAGGTAGTCTGTTGTCGTTATTTTTGTTACTCCAATGGATGGTAGCCTTGTCATTATGGAAGGTAGTATGTTGTGGATATTTTTGTTACTCTAATGGATGGTACCCTTGTCCTTATGGAAGGTAGTCTGTTTTCGAGATTTTTGTTACTCCAATGCATGGTAGCCTTGTCATTATGGAAGGTAGCATGTTGTCGATATTTTTGTTATTCCAATGGGTGGTATCCTTGTCATTATGGAAGGTAGTATGTTGTCGTGATTTTTGTTACTCCAATGGATGGTAGCCTTGCCATTATGGAAGGTAGTTTGTTGTTGAGATTTTGGTTACTACAATGGATGGTAGCCTTGTCATTATGGAAGGTAGTCTCTTGTCGAGATATTTGTTACTACAATGGATTGTAGACTTCTCATAATGGAAGGTAGTCTGTTGTCGATATCTTTATTACTCCAATGGATTGTAGCCCAGTCATTACAGAAGGTCATCTGTTGTCGATATTTTTGTTACTCCAATGGATGGTAGCCTTGTCATTATGGAAGGTAGTCTGTTGTCGACATTTTTGTTACTCCATTGGATGGTAGCCTTGTCATTATGGAAGGTAGTCTGTTGTCGAGATTTTTGTTACTCCATTGGGTGGTAGCCTTGTCATTATGGAAGGTAGTGTCTTGTCGAAATTTTTGTTATTCCAATGGATGGTAGCCTAGTCATTATGGAAGGTCGTCTATTGTCAAGATTTTTGTTACTCCAATGGATGTTACACTAGTCACTATGGAAGGTCATCTATTGTTGATATTTTTGTTACTCCAATGGATGGTAGACTTGTCATTATGGAAGTTAGTCTGTTGTCGAGATTTTTGTTACTCCATTGGATGGTAGTCTTGTCATTAAGAAAGTTATTTTGTTGTCGAGATTTTTGTTATTCCAATAATTGGTAGCCTTGTCATTATGGAAGGTAGTCTGTTGTCTTGATTTTTGTTACTCCAATGGATGGTAGCCTTGTCATTATGGAAGGTAGTATGTTGTCGATATCTTTGTTACTCCAATGGATGGTAGCCATGTCATTATGTAAGGTATTCTGTTGTCGAGATTTTTGTTATTCCAATGGATGGTAGCCTTGTCATTATGGAAGGTAGTCTGTTGTCGTTATTTTTGTTACTCCAATGGATGGTAGCCTTGTCATTATGGAAGGTAGTATGTTGTCGAGATTTTTGTTACTCCATTGGGTGGTAGCCTTGTCATTATGGAAAGTAGTGTCTTGTCGAGATTTTTGTTATTCCAATGGATGGTAGCCTAGTCATTATGGAAGGTAGTCTGTTTTCGAGATTTTTGTTACTCCAATGGATGTTACACTAGTCATTATGGAAGGTCATCTATTGTTTATATTT
Source organism: Vicia faba (assembly GCA_948472305.1). Lineage (NCBI taxonomy): Eukaryota > Viridiplantae > Streptophyta > Magnoliopsida > Fabales > Fabaceae > Vicia > Vicia faba. Next base: position 688,120,068 of record OX451741.1, on the reverse strand, counting down.
TTGTTACTCCAATGGATGGTAGCCTTGTCATTATGGAAGGTAGTCTGTTGTCGAGATTTTTGTTACTCCATTGGATGGTAGCCTTGTCATTATGAAAGGTATTTTGTTGTCGAGATTTTTGTTATTCCAATGGATGGTATCCTTGTCATTATGGAAGGTAATCTGTTGTCATGATTTTTGTTACTCTAATGGATGGTAGCCTTGTCATTATGGAAGGTAGTATGTTGTTGATATCTTTGTTACTCCAATGGATGGTAGCCTTGTCATGATGTAAGGTAATCTTTTGTCGAGATTTTTGTTATTCCAATGGATGGTAGCCTTGTCATTATGAAGGTAGTCTGTTGTCGTTATTGTTGTTACTCCAATGGATGGTAGCCTTGTCATTATGGAAGGTAGTATGTTTTGGATATTTTTGTTACTCTAATGGATGGTACCCTTGTCATTATGGAAGGTAGTCTGTTGTCGAGATTTTTGTTACTCCAATTGATGGTAGCCATGTCATTATGGAAGGTAGTCTATTCTCGAGATTTTTGTTACTCCATTGGATGGAAGCCTTGTCATTATGGAAGGTAGTATGTTGTCGATATTTTGGTTATTCCAATGGATGGTATCATTGTCATTATGGAAGGTAGTATGTTTTCGTGATTTTTGTTACTCCAATGGATGGTATCCTTGTAATTATGGAAGGTAGTATGTTGTCATGATTTTTGTTACTCCAATGGATGGTAGCCTTGTCATTATGGAAGGTAGTTTGTTGTCGAGATTTTGGTTACTACAATGGATTGTAGCCTTCTTATAATGGAAGGTAGTCTATTGTCGATATCTTTATTACTCCAATGGATGGTAGCCTAGTCATTACAAAAGGTCGTCTGTTGTCGAGTTTTTTGTTTCTCCAATGGATGGTAGCCTTGTCATTATGGAAGGTAGTCTGTTGTCGAGATTTTTATTACTCCATTGGATGGTAGCCTTGTCATTATGGAAGGTAGTCTATTGTCAATATTTTTGTTACTCCATTGGGTGGTAGCCTTGTCATTATGGAAGGTAGCCTGTTGTCGAGATTTTTGTTATTCCAATGGATGGTAGCCTAGTCATTATGGAAGGTAGTCTATTTTTGAGATTTTTGTTACTCCAATGGATGTTAGCGTTATAATTATGGAAGGTAGCCTGTTGTCGATATCTTTTTGACTCCAATGGATGGTAGCCTTGTCATTATGGAAGGTAGTTTGTTGTTGAGATTTTTGTTATTCCAATGGATGGTAGCCTTGTCATTATGGAAGGTAGTGTGTTGTCGAGATTTTTGTTACTCCATTGGGTGGTAGCCTTGTCATTATGGAAGGTAGTCTGTTTTTGAGATTTTTGTTACTCCAATGGATGTTAGCCTTATCATTATGGAAGGTAGTCTGTTGTTGATATCTTTGTTACTCCAATGGATGGTAGCCTTGTCATTATCGAAGGTAGTTTGTTGTCGAGATTTTTGTTATTCCAATGGATGGTAGCCTTGTCATTATGATAGGTAGTCTGTTGTCGAGATTTTTGTTACTCCATTAAGTGGTAGCCTTGTCATTATGGAAGGTAGTCTGTTGTCGAGATTTTTGTTATTCCAATGGATGGTAGCCTAGTCATTATGGAAGGTAGTCTGTTTTTGAGATTTTTGTTACTCCAATTGATGTTAGCCTTATCATTATGGAAGGTAGTTTGTTGTCGATATCTTTGTTACTCCAATGGATGGTAGCCTTGTCATTATCGAAGGTAGTTTGTTGTCGAGATTTTTGTTATTCCAATGGATGGTAGACTTGTCATTATGGAAGGTAGTGTATTGTCGTGATTTTTGTTACTCCAATGGACGGTATCCTTTTTGTTATGGAAGGTAGTATGTTGTCGATATTTTTGTTACTACATTGGACGGTAGCCTTGTCATTATGGAAGGTAATCTGTTGTCGAGATTTTTATTACTCCAATGGATGGTATCCTTGTCATTATGGAAGGTAGTCAGTTGTCTAGATTTTTGTTATTCCAATGCATGGTAGCCTTATCATTATGAAAAGTAGTTCGTTTTTGATATCTTTGTTACTCCAATGGATGGTAACCAAGTCATTATGGAAGGTAGTCTGTTGTCGAGATTTTTGTTACTCCAATGGATGGTAGCCTTGTCATTGTGGAAGGTAGTCTGTTGTCGAGATTTTTGTTACTACAATGGATGGTAGCCTTGTCATTATGGAAGGTAGTATGTTGTCGAGGTTTTTGTTACTCCAATGGATGGTAACCTTGCATTATGGAAGGTAGTCTGTCGTTGTGATATTTGTTACTCCAATGGATGGTAGACTTGTCATTATGGAAGGTAGTCTGTTGATCAGATTTTTGTTACTACAATCTATGGTAGCCTTGTCATTATGGAAGGTAGTATGTTGTCGTGATTTTTGTTACTCCAAAGGATGGTAGCCTTGTCATTATGGAAGGTAGTATGTTATCGATATTTTTGTTACTACAATGGATGGTAGCCTTGTCATTATGGAAGGTAGTCTGTTGTCGAGATTTTTGTTACTACAATGGATGGTAGCCTTATCATTATGGAAGGTAGTTTGTTGTCGAGATTTTAGTTACTCCAATGGATGGTAACCTTGCATTATGGAAGGTAGTCTGTCGTTATTATTTTTGTAACTCAAATGGATGGTAGCCTTGTCATTATGAAAGGTAGTATGTTGTTCAGATTTTTGTTACTACAATGTATGGTAGCCTTGTGATTATGGAATGTAGTTTGGTGTCGAGATTTTTGTTACTCCAATGGATGGTAGCCTTGTCATTATGTAAGGTAGCATGTTGTCTATATTTTTGTTACTACAATGGATGGTAGCCTTGTCGTTATGGAAGGTAGTATGTTGTTGATATCTTTGTTACTCCAATGGATGGTAGCCTTGTCATTATGTAAGGTATTCTGTTGTCGAGATTTTTTTTATTCCAACGGATGGTAGCCTTGTCATTATGGAAGGTAGTATGTTGTTGATATCTTTGTTACTCCAATGGATGGTAGCCTTGTCATTATGGAAGGTAGTCTGTTGTCGAGATTTTTGTTACTCCAATGGATGGTATCCTTGTCATTATGGAAGGTAGTCTATTGTCATTATTTTTGTACTCCAATGGATGGTAGCCTTGTCATTATGGAAGGTAGTATGTTGTGGATATTTTTGTTACTCTAATGGATGGTACCCTTGTCATTATGGAAAGTAGTCTGTTGTCGAGATTTTTGTTACTCCAATGAATGGTAGCCATGTCATTATGGAAGGTAGTCTATTGTCGAGATTTTTGTTACTCCATTGGATGGAAGCCTTATCATTATGGAAGGTAGTATGTTGTCGATATTTTTGTTATTCCAATGGATGGTATCCTTGTCATTATGGAAGGTAGTATGTTGTCGTGATTTTTGTTACTCCAATGGATGGTATCCTTGTCATTATGGAAGGTAGTATGTTGTCATGATTTTTGTTACTCCAATGGATGGTAGCCTTGTCATTATGGAAGGTAGTTTGTTGTCGAGATTTTGGTTACTACAATGGATGGTAGCCTTGTCATTATGGAAGGTAGTCTCTTGTCAAGATATTTGTTACTACAATGGATTGTAGCCTTCTTATAATGGAAGGTAGTCTGTTGTCGATATCTTTATTACTCCAATGGATGGTAGCCTAGTCATTACGGAAGGTCGTCTGTTGTCGAGATTTTTGTTACTCCAATGGATGGTAGCCTTGTCATTATGGTAGGTAGTCTGTTGTCGAGATTTTTGCTACTCCATTGGATGGTAGCCTTGTCATTATGGAAGGTAGTCTGTTGTCGATATTTTTGTTACTCCATTGGGTGGTAGCCTTGTCATTATGGAAGGTAGTCTATTGTCGATATTTTTGTTATTCCAATGGATGGTAGCCTAGTCATTATGGAAGGTAGTCTATTTTTGAGATTTTTGTTACTCCAATGGATGGTAGCCTAGTCATTATGGAAGGTAGTCTATTTTTGAGATTTTTGTTACACCAATGGATGTTAGCCTTATAATTATAGAAGGTAGCCTGTTGTTGATATCTTTGGGACTCCAATGGATGGTAGCCTTGTCATTATAGAAGGTAGTTTGTTGTCGAGATTTTTGTTATTCCAATGGATGGTAGCCTTGTCATTATGGAAGGTAGTGTGTTGTCGAGATTTTTGTTACTCCATTGAGTGGTAGCCTTGTCATTATGGAAGGTAGTCTGTTTTTGAGATTTTTGTTACTCCAATGGATGTTAGCCTTATCATTATGGAAGGTAGTCTGTTGTCGATATCTTTGTTACTCCAATGGATGGTAGCCTTATCATTATCGAAGGTAGTTTGTTGTCGAGATTTTTGTTATTGCAATGGATGGTAGCCTTGTCATTATGGAAGGTAGTCTGTTGTCGAGATTTTTGTTATTCCAATGGATGGTAGCCTAGTCATTATGGAAGGTAGTATGTTTTTGAGATTTTTGTTTCTCCAATGGATGTTAGCCTTATCATTATGGAAGGTAGTTTGTTGTCGATATCTTTGTTACTCCAATGGATGGTAGCCTTGTCATTATCGAAGGTAGTTTGTTGTCGATATTTTTGTTATTGCAATGGATGGTAGACTTGTCATTATGGAAGGTAGTGTATTGTCGTGATTTTTGTTACTCCAATGGACGGTATCCTTTTTGTTATGGAAGGTAGTATGTTGTCGATATTTTTGTTACTACATTGGATGGTAGCCTTGTCATTATGGAAGGTAGTCTGTTGTCGAGATTTTTGTTACTCCAATGGATGGTATCCTTGTCATTATGGAAGGTAGTCAGTTGTCTAGATTTTTGTTATTCCAATGCGTGGTAGCCTTATCATTATGAAAAGTAGTTTGTTTTCGATATCTTTGTTACTCCAGTGGATGGTAGCGAAGTCATTACGGAAGGTAGTCTGTTGTCGAGATTTTTGTTACTCCAATGGATGGTAGCCTTGTCATTGTGGAAGGTAGTCTGTTGTCGAGATTTTTGTTACTACAATGGATGGTAGCCTTGTCATTCTGGAAGGTAGTCTCTTGTCGAGATATTTGTTACTACAATGCATTGCAGCCTTCTTATAATGGAAGGTAGTCTGTTGTCGATATCTTTATTACTCCAATGGATGGTAGCCTAGTCATTACGGAAGGTCGTCTGTTGTCGAGATTTTTGTTACTCCAATGGATGGTAGCCTTGTCATTATGGAAGGTAGTCTGTTGTCGAGATTTTTGTTACTCCATTGGATGGTAGCCTTGTCATTATGGAAGGTAGTGTGTTGTCGATATTTTTGTTACTCCATTGGGTGGTAGCCTTGTCATTATGGAAGGTAGTCTGTTGTCGAGATTTTTGTTATTCCAATTGATGGTAGCCTAGTCATTATGGAAGGTAGTATATTTTTGAGATTTTTGTTACTCCAATGGATGTTAGCCTTATAATTATGGAAGGTAGCCTGTTGTCGATATCTTTGGGACTCCAATGTATGGTAGCCTTGTCATTATGGAAGGTAGTTTGTTGTCGAGATTTTTGTTATTCCAATGGATGGTAGCCTTGTCATTATGGAAGGTAGTGTGTTGTCGAGATTTTTGTTACTCCATTGGGTGGTAGCCTTGTCATTATGGAAGGTAGTCTGTTTTTGAGATTTTTATTACTCCAATGGATGTTAGCCTTATCATTATGGAAGGTAGTCTGTTGTCGATATCTTTGTTACTCCAATGGATGGTAGCCTTATCATTATCGAAGGTAGTTTGTTGTCGAGATTTTTGTTATTCCAATGGATGGTAGCCTTGTCATTATGGAAGGTAGTCTGTTGTCGAGATTTTTGTTACTGCATTGGGTGGTAGCCTTGTCATTATGGAAGGTAGTCTGTTGTCTAGATTTTTGTTATTCCAATGGATGGTAGCCTAGTCATTATGGAAGGTAGTCTGTTTTTGAGATTTTTGTTACTCCAGTGGATGTTAGCCTTATCATTATGGAAGGTAGTTTGTTGTCGATATCTTTGTTACTCCAATGGATGGTAGCCTTGTCATTATCGAAGGTAGTTTGTTGTCGAGATTTTTGTTATTCCAATGGATGGTAGACTTGTCATTATGGAAGGTAGTGTATTGTCGTGATTTTTGTTACTCCAATGGACAGTACCCGTTTTGTTATGGAAGGTAGTATGTTGTCGATATTTTTGTTACTACATTGGATGGTAGCCTTGTCATTATGGAAGGTAGTCTGTTGTCGAGATTTTTGTTAGTCCAATGGATGGTATCCTTGTCATTATGGAAGGTAGTCAGTTGTCTAGATTTTTGTTATTCCAATGCATGGTAGCCTTATCATTATGAAAAGTAGTTCGTTTTCGATATCTTTGTTACTCCAATGGATGGTAGCCAAGTCATTATGGAAGGTAGTCTGTTGTCGAGATTTTTGTTACTCCAATGGATGGTAGCCTTGTCATTGTGGAAGGTATTCTGTTGTCGAGATTTTTGTTACTACAATTGATGGTAGCCTTGTCATTATGGAAGGTAGTCTGTTGTCGAGATTTTTGTTACTCCAATGGATGGTAACCTTGCATTATGGAAGGTAGTCTGTCGTTGTGATTTTTGTTACTCCAATGGATGGTAGACTTGTCATTATGGAAGGTAGTCTGTTGATCATATTTTTCTTACTACAATTTATGGTAGCCTTGTCATTATGGAAGGTAGTATGTTGTCGTGATTTTTGTTACTCCAAAGGATGGTAGCCTTGTCATTATGGAAGGTAGTATGTTGTCGATATTTTTCTTACTACAATGGATGGTAGCCTTGTCATTATGGAAGGTAGTCTGTTGTCGAGATTTTTGTTACTCCATTGGGTGGTAGCCTTGTCATTATGGAAGGTAGTTTGTTTTTGAGATTTTTGTTACTCCAATGGATGATATCCTTGTCATTATGGATGGTAGTCAGTTGTCTAGATTTTTGTTATTCCAATGCATGGTAGCCTTATCATTATGGAAGGTAGTCTGTTGTCGATATCTTTGTTACTCCAATGGATGGTAGCCTTATCATTATCGAAGGTAGTTTGTTGTCGAGATTTTTGTTATTCTAATGGATGGTAGCCTTGTCATTATGGAAGGTAGTCTGTTGTCGAGATTTTTGTTACTCCATTGGGTGGTAGCCTTGTCATTATGGAAGGTAGTCTGTTGTCGAGATTTTTATTATTCCAATGGATGGTAGCCTAGTCATTATGGAAGGTAGTCTGTTTTTGAGATTTTTGTTACTCCAGTGGATGTTAGCCTTATCATTATGGAAGGTAGTTTGTTGTCGATATCTTTGTTACTCCAATGGATGGTAGCCTTGTCATTATGGAAGGTAGTTTGTTGTCGAGATTTTTGTTATTTCAATGGATGGTAGACTTGTCATTATGGAAGGTAGTGTATTGTCGTGATTTTTGTTACTCCAATGGACAGTATCCTTTTTGTTATGGAAGGTAGTATGTTGTCGATATTTTTGTTACTACATTGGATGGTAGCCTTGTCATTATGGAAGGTAGTCTATTGTCGAGATTTTTGTTAGTCCAATGGATGGTATCCTTGTCATTATGGAAGGTAGTCAGTTGTCTAGATTTTTGTTATTCCAATGCATGGTAGCCTTATCATTATGAAAAGTAGTTCATTTTCGATATCTTTGTTACTCCAATGGATGGTAGCCAAGTCATTATGGAAGGTAGTCTGTTGTCGAGATTTTTGTTACTCCAATGGATGGTAGCCTTGTCATTGTGGAAGGTATTCTGTTGTCGAGATTTTTGTTACTACAATTGATGGTAGCCTTGTCATTATGGAAGGTAGTCTGTTGTCGAGATTTTTGTTACTCCAATGGATGGTAACCTTGCATTATGGAAGGTAGTCTGTCGTTGTGATTTTTGTTACTCCAATGGATGGTAGACTTGTCATTATGGAAGGTAGTCTGTTGTCGAGATTTTTGTTACTCCATTGGATGGTAGCCTTGTCATTATGGAAGGTAGTCTGTTGTCGATATTTTTGTTACTCCGTTGGGTGGTAGCCTTGTCATTATGGAAGGTAGTCTGTTGTCGAGATTTTTGTTATTCCAATGGATGGTAGCCTAGTCATTATGGAAGGTAGTCTATTTTTGAGATTTTTTTTACTCCAATGGATGGTAGTCTAGTCATTATGGAAGGTAGTCTATTTTTGAGATTTTTGTTACTCCAATGGATGTTAGCCTTATAATTATGGAAGGTAGCCTGTTGTTGATATCTTTGGGACTCCAATGGATGGTAGCCTTGTCATTATAGAAGGTAGTTTGTTGTCGAGATTTTTGTTATTCCAATGGATGGTAGCCTTGTCATTATGGAAGGTAGTGTGTTGGCGAGATTTTTGTTACTCCATTGGGTGGTAGCCTTGTCATTATGGAAGGTAGTCTGTTTTTGAGATTTTTGTTACTCCAATGGATGTTAGCCTTATCATTATGGAAGGTAGTCTGTTGTCGATATCTTTGTTACTCCAATGGATGGTAGCCTTATCATTATCGAAGGTAGTTTGTTGTCGAGATTTTTGTTATTGCAATGGATGGTAGCCTTGTCATTATGGAAGGTAGTCTGTTGTCGAGATTTTTGTTACTCCATTGGGTGGTAGCCTTGTCATTATGGAAGGTAGTCTGTTGTCGAGATTTTTGTTATTCCAATGGATGGTAGCCTAGTCATTATGGAAGGTAGTATGTTTTTGAGATTTTTGTTTCTCCAATGGATGTTAGCCTTATCATTATGGAAGGTAGTTTGTTGTCGATATCTTTGTTACTCCAATGGATGGTAGCCTTGTCATTATCGAAGGTAGTTTGTTGTCGATATTTTTGTTATTGCAATGGATGGTAGACTTGTCATTATGGAAGGTAGTGTATTGTCATGATTTTTGTTACTCCAATGGACGGTATCCTTTTTGTTATGGAAGGTAGTATGTTGTCGATATTTTTGTTACTACATTGGATGGTAGCCTTGTCATTATAGAAGGTAGTCTGTTGTCGAGATTTTTGTTACTCCAATGGATGGTATCCTTGTCATTATGGAAGGTAGTCAGTTGTCTAGATTTTTGTTATTCCAATGCATGGTAGCCTTATCATTATGAAAAGTAGTTCGTTTTCGATATCTTTGTTACTCCAATGGATGGTAGCCAAGTCATTATGGAAGGTAGTCTGTTGTCGAGATTTTTGTTACTCCAATGGATGGTAGCCTTGTCATTGTGGAAGGTAGTCTGTTGTCGAGATTTTGGTTACTACAATGGATGGTAGCCTTGTCATTATGGAAGGTAGTCTCTTGTCGAGATATTTGTTACTACAATGCATTGTAGCCTTCTTATAATGGAAGGTAGTCTGTTGTCGATATCTTTATTACTCCAATGGATTGTAGCCTAGTCATTACGGAAGGTCGTCTATTGTCGAGATTTTTGTTACTCCAATGGATGGTAGCCTTGTCATTATGGAAGGTAGTTTGTTGTCGAGATTTTTGTTACTCCATTGGATGGTAGCCTTGTCATTATGGAAGGTAGTGTGTTATCGATATTTTTGTTACTCCATTGGGTGGTAGCCTTGTCATTATGGAAGGTAGTCTGTTGTCGAGATTTTTGTTATTCCAATTGATGGTAGCCTAGTCATTATGGAAGGTAGTCTATTTTTGAGATTTTTGTTACTCCAATGGATGTTAGCCTTATAATTATGGAAGGTAGCCTGTTGTCGATATCTTTGGGACTCCAATGTATGGTAGCCTTGTCATTATGGAAGGTAGTTTGTTGTCGAGATTTTTGTTATTCCAATGGATGGTAGCCTTGTCATTATGGAAGGTAGTGTGTTGTCGAGATTTTTGTTACTCCATTGGGTGGTAGCCTTGTCATTATGGAAGGTAGTCTGTTTTTGAGATTTTTGTTACTCCAATGGATGTTAGCCTTATCATTATGGAAGGTAGTCTATTGTCGATATCTTTGTTACTCCAATGGATGGTAGCCTTATCATTATCGAAGGTAGTTTGTTGTCGAGATTTTTGTTATTCCAATGGATGGTAGCCTTGTCATTATGGAAGGTAGTCTGTTGTCGAGATTTTTGTTACTGCATTGGGTGGTAGCCTTGTCATTATGGAAGGTAGTCTGTTGTCTAGATTTTTGTTATTCCAATGGATGGTAGCCTATTCATTATGGAAGGTAGTCTATTTTTGAGATTTTTGTTACTCCAGTGGATGTTAGCCTTATCATTATGGAAGGTAGTTTGTTGTCGATATCTTTGTTACTCCAATGGATGGTAGCCTTGTCATTATCGAAGGTAGTTTGTTGTCGAGATTTTTGTTATTCCAATGGATGGTAGACTTGTCATTATGGAAGGTAGTGTATTGTCGTGATTTTTGTTACTCCAATGGACAGTATCCTTTTTGTTATGGAAGGTAGTATGTTATCGATATTTTTGTTACTACATTGGATGGTAGCCTTGTCATTATGGAAGGTAGTCTGTTGTCGAGATTTTTGTTAGTCCAATGGATGGTATCCTTGTCATTATGGAAGGTAGTCAGTTGTCTAGATTTTTGTTATTCCAATGCATGGTAGCCTTATCATTATGAAAAGTAGTTCGTTTTCGATATCTTTGTTACTCCAATGGATGGTAGCCAAGTCATTATGGAAGGTAGTCTGTTGTCGAGATTTTTGTTACTCCAATGGATGGTAGCCTTGTCATTGTGGAAGGTATTCTGTTGTCGAGATTTTTGTTACTACAATTGATGGTAGCCTTGTCATTATGGAAGGTAGTCTGTTGTCGAGATTTTTGTTACTCCAATGGATGGTAACCTTGCATTATGGAAGGTAGTCTGTCGTTGTGATTTTTGTTACTCCAATGGATGGTAGAGTTTTCATTATGGAAGGTAGTCTGTTGATCATATTTTTGTTACTACAATTTATGGTAGCCTTGTCATTATGGAAGGTAGTATGTTGTCGTGATTTTTGTTACTCCAAAGGATGGTAGCCTTGTCATTATGGAAGGTAGTATGTTGTCAATATTTTTCTTACTACAATGGATGGTAGCCTTGTCATTATGGAAGGTAGTCTGTTGTCGAGATTTTTGTTTCTCCATTGGGTGGTAGCCTTGTCATTATGGAAGGTAGTTTGTTTTTGAGATTTTTGTTACTCCAATGGATGATATCCTTGTCATTATGGATGGTAGTCAGTTGTCTAGATTTTTGTTATTCCAATGCATGGTAGCCTTATCATTATGGAAGGTAGTCTGTTGTCGATATCTTTGTTACTCCAATGGATGGTAGCCTTATCATTATCGAAGGTAGTTTGTTGTCGAGACTTTTGTTATTCCAATGGATGGTAGCCTTGTCATTATGGAAGGTAGTCTGTTGTCGAGATTTTTGTTACTCCATTGGGTGGTAGCCTTGTCATTATGGAAGGTAGTCTGTTGTCGAGATTTTTGTTATTCCAATGGATGGTAGCCTAGTCATTATGGAAGGTAGTCTGTTTTTGAGATTTTTGTTACTCCAGTGGATGTTAGCCTTATCATTATGGAAGGTAGTTTGTTGTCGATATCTTTGTTACTCCAATGGATGGTAGCCTTGTCATTATCGAAGGTAGTTTGTTGTCGAGATTTTTGTTATTTCAATGGATGGTAGACTTGTCATTATGGAAGGTAGTGTATTGTCGTGATTTTTGTTACTCCAATGGACGGTATCCTTTTTGTTATGGAAGGTAGTATGTTGTCGATATTTTTGTTACTACATTGGATGGTAGCCTTGTCATTATGGAAGGTAGTCTGTTGTCGAGATTTTTGTTACTCTAATGGATGGTATCCTTGTCATTATGGATGGTAGTCAGTTGTCTAGATTTTTGTTATTCCAATGCATGGTAGCCTTATCATTATGAAAAGTAGTTCGTTTTCGATATCTTTGTTACTCCAATGGATGGTAGCCAAGTCATTATGGAAGGTAGTCTGTTGTCGAGATTTTTGTTACTCCAATGGATGGTAGCCTTATCATTGTGGAAGGTAGTCTGTTGTCGAGATTTTTGTTACTACAATTGATGGTAGCCTTGTCATTATGGATGGTAGTCTGTTGTCGAGATTTTTGTTACTCCAATGGATGGTAACCATGCATTATGGAAGGTAGTCTGTCGTTGTGATTTTTGTTACTCCAATGGATGGTAGACTTGTCATTATGAGAGGGTAGTCTTTTGATCATATTTTTGTTACTACAATTTATGGTAGCCTTGTCATTATGGAAGGTAGTATGTTGTCGTGATTGTTGTTACTCCAAAGGATGGTAGCCTTGTCATTATGGAAGGTAGTATGTTGTCGATATTTTTCTTACTACAATGGATGGTAGCCTTGACATTATGGAAGGTAGTCTGTTGTCGAGATTTTTGTTACTACAATGGATGGTAGCCTTGTCATTATGGAAGGTAGTTTGTTGTCGAGATTTTTGTTACTCCAATGGATGGTAACCTTGCATTATGGAAGGTAGTCTGTCGTTGTTATTTTTGTAACTCAAATGGATGGTAGCCTTGTCATTATGAAAGGTAGTATGTTGTTCAGATTTTTGTTACTACAATGTATGGTAGCCTTGTCATTATGGAATGTAGTTTGGTGTCGATATTTTTGTTACTCCAATGGATGGTAGCCTTGTCATTATGTAAGGTAGTATGTTGTCGATATTTTTGTTATTCCAATGGATGGTAGCCTTGTCATTATGGAAGGTAGTGTGTTGTCGAGATTTTTGTTACTCCATTGGGTGGTAGCCTTGTCATTATGGAAGGTAGTCTGTTTTTGAGATTTTTGTTACTCCAATGGATGTTAGCCTTATCATTATGGAAGGTAGTTTGTTGTCGAGATTTTTGTTACTCCATTGGGTGGTAGCCTTGTCATTATGGAAGGTAGTTTGTTGTCGAGATATTTGTTATTCCAATGGATGGTAGCCTAGTCATTATGGAAGGTAGTCTGTTTTTGACATTTTTGTTACTCTAATGCATGTTAGCCTTGTAATTATTGAAGGTAGTCTGCTTGTCGAGATTTTTGTTACTCCATGGGATGGTAGCCTAGTCATTATGGAAGGTAGTCAGTTGTCTAGATTTTTGTTATTCCAATGGATGGTAGCCTTATCATTATGAAAGGTAGTCCGTTGTTGATATCTTTGTTACTCTAATGGATGGAAGCCAAGTCATTATGGACGGTAGTCTATTGTCGAGATTTTTGTTACTCCAATGGATGGTAGCCTTGTCATAGGGAAGGTAGTATGTTGTCAGTATTTTTGTTACTACAATGTATTGTAGCCTGTCATTATGGAAGGTAGTCTGTTGTCGAGATTTTTGTTACTCCAATGGATGGTAACCTTGCATTATGGAAGGTAGTCTGTCGTTGTGATTTTTGTTACTCCAATGGATGGTAGCCTTGTCATTATGGAAAGTATTATGTTGTTCAGATTTTTGTTACTACAATGTATGGTAGGTAGTTTGTTGTCGAGATTTTTATTACTCCATTAGAGGTTAGCCTTGTCAATATGGAAGGTAGTTTGTTGTCGAGATTTTTGTTATTCCAATGGATGGTAGCCTAGTAATTATGGAAGGTAGTCTGTTGTCGATATCCTTGTTACTCCAATGGATGGAAGCCTTGTCATTATGTAAGGTAGTCTATTGACAAGATTTTTGTTACTTTAATGGATGGTAGCCTTGTCATTATGGAAGGTATACTGCTGTCGTGATTTTTGTTACTCCAATGGATGGTAGCCTTGTCATTATGGAAGGTAGTCTGTTGTCGAGATTTTTGTTACTCCATTGGATGGTAGCCTTGTCATTATGGAAGGTAGTTTGTTGTCGAGATTTTTGTTACTCCATTGGGTGGTAGCCTTGTCATTATGGAAGGTAGTCTGTTGTCGAGATATTTGTTATTCCAATGGATGGTAGCCTAGTCATTATGGAAGGTAGTCTGTTTTTGAGATTTTTGTTACTCCAATGCATGTTAGCCTTGTAATTATGGAAGGTAGTCTGCTTGTTGAGATTTTTGTTACTCCATGGGATGGTAGCCTTGTCATTATGGAAGCTAGTCTATTGTCGAGATTTTTGTTATTCCAATGGATGGTAGCCTAGTCATTATGGAAGGTAGTCAGTTATCTAGATTTTTGTTATTCCAATGGATGGTAGCCTTATCATTATGAAAGGTAGTCCGTTGTCGATATCTTTGTTACTCCAATGGATGGTAGCCAAGTCATTATGGAAGGTAGTCTATTGTCGAGATTTTTGTTACTCCAATGGATGGTAGCCTTGTCATTAGGGAAGGTAGTATGTTGTCAATATTTTTGTTACTACAATTTATTGTAGCCTTGTCATTATGGAACGTAGTCTGTTGTCGAGATTTTTGTTACTCCAATGGATGGTAACCTTGTCATTATGGAAGGTATTATGTTGTTCAGATTTTTGTTACTACAATGTATGGTAGCCTTGTCATTATGGAAGGTAGTTTGTTGTCGAGATTTTTATTACTCCATTGGAGGTTAGCCTTGTCATTATGGAAGGTAGTTTGTTGTCGAGATATTTGTTATTCCAATGGATGGTAGCCTAGTAATTATGGAAGGTAGTCTATTGTCGAGATTTTTGTTACTCCAATGGATGGTAGCCTTGCATTATGGATGGTAGTCTGTCGTTGTGATTTTTGTTACTTCAATGGATGGTACCCTTGTCATTATGGAAGGTAGTTTGTTGTCGATATTTTTGTTACTACAATGGATGGCAGCCTTGTCATTATTGAAGGTAGTCTCTTCTGGATATTTTTGTTACTCCGATGGATGGTACGATTGTCATTATGGAAGGTAGTTAGTTGTCGATATTTTTGTTACTCCGATGGATGGTAGCCTTGTCATTATGGAAGGTAATCTATTGTCGACATTTTTGTTACTCCATTGGATGGAAGCCTTGTCATTATGGAAGGTAGTCTGTTGTTGATATTTTTGTTACTCTAATGGATGGTAGCCTTGTCATTATGGAAGGTAGTCTGTTGTCGAGATTTTTGTTACTCCAATGGATGGTATCCTTGTCATTATGGAAGGTATTATGTTGTTCATATTTTTGTTACTACAATGTATTGTAGCCTTGTCATTATGGAATGTAGTTTTTTGTCGATATTTTTGTTACTCCATTGGAGGTTAGCCTTGTCATTATGGAAGGTAGTCTGTTGTCGAGATTTTTTTTATTCCAATGGATGGTAGTCTAGTCATTATGGAAGGTAGTCTGTTTTCGAGATTTTTGTTACTCCAATGGATGTTAGCCTTGTCATTATGGAAGGTAGTCTGTTGTCGATATCCTTGTTACTCCAATGGAAGGTAGCCTTGTTATTATGGAAGGTAGTATGTTGTCGTGATTTTTGTTACTCCAATGGATGGTAGCCTTATCATTATGGAAGGTAGTATGTTGTCGATATTTTTGTTACTACAATGGATGGTAGCCTTGTCATTATGGAAGTTAGTCTGTTGTCGAGAATTTTGTTACCTCAATGGATGGTAGCCTTGTCATTATGGAAGGTAGTCTGTTGTCGAGATTTTTGTTACCCCAATGGATGGTAACCTTGCATTATGGAAGGTAGTCTGTCGTTGTGATTTTTGTAACTCAAATGGATGGTAGCCTTATCATTATGAAAGATAGTATGTTGTTCAGATTTTTGTTACTACAATGTATGGTAGCCTTGTCATTATGGAATGTAGTCTGTGTTCGATATTTTTGTTACTCCATTGGAGGTTAGCCTTGTCATTATGGAAGGTAGTCTGTTGTCGAGATTTTTGTTATTCCAATGGATGGTAGCCTAGTCATTATGGAAGGTAGTCTGTTTTCGAGATTTTTGTTACTCCAATGGATGTTAGCCATTTCATTACGGAAGGTAGTATGTTGTCGATATCTTTGTTACTCCAATAGATGGTAGCCTTGTCATTACGGAAGGTAGTTTGTTGTCGAGATTTTTGTTACTCCAATGGATGGTATCCTTGTCATTATGGAAGGTAGTATGTTGTCTAGATTTTTGTTATTCCAATGGATGGTAGCCTTGTCATTATAAAAGGTAGTTTGTTTTCGATATTTTTGTTACTCCAATGGATGGTAGCCTTGTCATTATGGAAGTTAGTCTGTTGTTCAGATTTTTGTTACTATAATGTATGGTAGCCTTGTCATTATGGAAAGTAGTAGGTTGTCGTAATTTTTGTTACTCCAATGGATGGTAGCCTTGTCATTATGGAAGGTAGTCTCTTCTGGATATTTTTGTTACTCTAATAGATGGTAGCCTTGTCATTATTTAAGGTAGTCTCTTGTGGATATTTTTGTAACTCCAATGGATGGTACGATTGTCATTATGGAAGGTAGTTAGTTGTCGAGATTTTTGTTACTCCAATGGATGGTAGCCTTGTAATTATGGAAGGTGATCTATTGTCGAAATTTTTGTTACTCCATTGGATGGAAGCCTAGTCATTATGGAAGGTAGTCTATTGTCGAGATTTTTGTTACTCCAATGGATGGTAGCCTTGTCATTATGTAAGGTAGTATGTTGTCGAGATTTTTGTTACTCCAATGGATGGTAACCTTGAATTCTTGAAGGTTGTCTGTCGTTGTGATTTTTGTTACTCCAATGGATGGTAGCCTTGTCATTATAGAAGGTATTTTGTTGTTCATATTTTTGTTACTACAATGTATGGTAGCCTTGTCATTATGGAAGGTAGTCTGTTGTCGAGATTTTTGTTACTCCATTAGAGGTTAGCCTTGTCATTATGGAAGGTAGTCTGTTGTCGAGAATTTTGTTACTACAATGGATGGTAGCCTTGTCATTACGAAAGGTAGTCTGTTGTCGAGATTTTTGTTACTCCAATGGATGGTAACCTTGCATTATGGAAGGTAGTCTGTCGTTGTGATTTTTGTAACTCAAATGGATGGTAGCCTTGTCATTATGATAGGTAGTCTGTTGTTCAGATTTTTGTTACTACAATGTATGGTAGCCTTCTCATTATGGAATGTAGTCTGTTGTCGAGATTTTTGTTACTCCATTGGAGGTTAGCCTTGTCATTATGGAGGGTAGTATGTTGTTAAGATTTTATTTATTCCAATGGATGGTAGCCTAGTCATTATGGAAGGTAGTCTGCTTTCGAGATTTTTGTTACTCCAATGGATGTTAGCCTTTTCATTATGGACGGTCATCTATTGTCGAGATTTTTGTTACTCCAATGGATGGTAGCCTTGTCATTATGGAAGGTAGTGTATTGTCGAGATTTTTGTTACTCCATTGGATGGTAGCCTTGTTATTATGGAAGTTATTTTGTTGTCGATATATTTGTTACTCCAATAGATGGTAGCCTTGTCATTACGGAAGGTAGTTTGTTGTCGAGATTTTTTTTACTCCAATGGATAGTATCCTTGTCATTATGGAAGGTAGTATGTTGTCTATATTTTTGTTGCTACAATGGATGGGAGCCTTGTCATTATGAATGGTAGTCTGTTCTCGAGATTTTTGTTACTCCATTGGATCGAAGCCTTGTCATTATTGAACGTAGTTTGTTGTCGAGATTTTTGTTATTCCAATGGATGGTAGCCTTGTCATTATGGAAGGTAGTATGTTGTCGTGATTTTTGTTACTCCAATGGATGGTAGCATTGTCATTATGAAAGGTAGTCTGTTGTCGAGATTTTTGTTACTCCAATGGATGGTAACCTTGTCATTATGGAAGGTATTATGTTTTTCAGATTTTTGTTACTACAATCTATGGTAGCCTTGTCATTATGGAAGGTATTTTGTTGTCGAGATTTTTATTACTCCATTGGAGGTTA
Organism: Vicia faba; assembly: GCA_948472305.1. Classification (NCBI taxonomy): domain Eukaryota; kingdom Viridiplantae; phylum Streptophyta; class Magnoliopsida; order Fabales; family Fabaceae; genus Vicia; species Vicia faba. The sequence goes on along the minus strand of OX451741.1, from coordinate 688,102,259 downwards.
GCCTTGTTATTATGGAAGGTAGTTTGTTGTGGAGATTTTTGTTATTCCAATGGATGGTAGCCTAGTAATTATGGAAGGTAGTCTATTGTCGAGATTTTTGTTACTCCAATGGATGGTAGCCTTGAATAATGGATGGTAGTCTGTCGTTGTGATTTTTTTTACTCCAATGGATGGTACCCTTGTCATTATGGAAGGTAGTCTGTTGTCGATATTTTTGTTACTACAATGGATGGCAGCCTTGTCATTATTGAAGGTAGTCTCTTCTGGATATTTTTGTTACTCCGGTGGATGGTACGATTGTCATTATGGAAGGTAGTTAGTTGTCGATATTTTTGTTACTCCGATGGATGGTAGCCTTGTCATTATGGAAGGTAATCTATTGTCGACATTTTTGTTACTCCATTGGATGGAAGCCTTGTCATTATGGAAGGTAGTCTGTTGTTGAGATTTTTGTTACTCTAATGGATGGTAGCCTTGTCATTATGGAAGGTAGTCTGTTGTCGAGATTTTTGTTACTCCAATGGATGGTATCCTTGCATTATGGAAGGTTGTTTGTGGATGTAATTTTTGTTACTCCAATGGATGGTAGCCTTGTCATTATGGAAGGTATTCTGTTGTTCATATTTTTGTTACTACAATGTATTGTAGCCTTGTCATTATGGAAGGTAGTTTTTTGTCGAGATTTTTGTTACTCCATTGGAGGTTAGCCTTGTCATTATGGAAGGTAGTCTGTTGTCGAGATTTTTTTTATTCCAATGGATGGTAGTCTAGTCATTATGGAAGGTAGTCTGTTTTCGAGATTTTTGTTACTCCAATGGATGTTACCCTTGTCATTATGGAAGGTAGTCTGTTGTCGATATCCTTGTTACTCCAATGGATGGTAGCCTTGTTATTATGGAAGGTAGTATGTTGTCGTGATTTTTGTTACTACAATGGATGGTAGCCTTGTCATTATGGAAGGTAGTATGTTGTCGATATTTTTGTTACTGCAATGGATGGTAGCCTTGTCATTATGGAAGGTAGTTTGTTGTCGAGATTTTTGTTACCTCAATGGATGGTAGCCTTATCATTATGGAAGGTAGTCTGTTGTCGAGATTTTTGTTACCCCAATGGATGGTAACCTTGCATTATGGAAGGTAGTCTGTCGTTGTGATTTTTGTAACTCAAATGGATGGTAGCCTTGTCATTATGAAAGATAGTATGTTGTTCAGATTTTTGTTACTACAATGTATGGTAGCCTTGTCATTATGGAATGTAGTCTGTTGTCGATATTTTTGTTATTCCAATGGATGGTAGCCTAGTCATTATGGAAGGTAGTCTGTTTTCGAGATTTTTGTTACTCCAAAGGATGGTAGCCTTGTAATTATGTAAGGTAGTATGTTGTCGAGATTTTTGTTACTCCAATGGATGGTAACCTTGCATTCTGGAAGGTTGTCTGTCGTTGTGATTTTTGTTACTCCAATGGATGGTAGCCTTGTCATTTTAGAAGGTATTCTGTTGTTCATATTTTTGTTACTACAATGTATGGTAGCCTTGTCATTATGGAAGGTAATCTGTTGTCGAGATTTTTGTTACTCCATTAGAGGTTAGCCTTGTCATTATGGAAGGTAGTCTGTTGTCGAGAATTTTGTTACTACAATGGATGGAAGCCTTGTCATTACGAATTGTAGTCTGTTGTCGAGATTTTTGTTACTCCAATGGATGGTAACCTTGCATTATGGAAGGTAGTCTGTCGTTGTGATTTTTGTAACTCAAATGGATGGTAGCCTTGTCATTATGAAAGGTAGTCTGTTGTTCAGATTTTTGTTACTACAATGTATGGTAGCCTTCTCATTATGGAATGTAGTCTGTTGTCGAGATTTTTGTTATTCCATTGGAGGTTAGCCTTGTCATTATGGAGGGTAGTATGTTGTTGAGATTTTTTTTATTCCAATGGATGGTAGCCTAGTCATTATGGAAGGTAGTCTGCTTTCGAGATTTTTGTTACTCCAATGGATGTTAGCCTTTTCATTATGGAAGGTCATCTATTGTTGATATTTTTGTTACTCCAATGGATGGTAGCCTTGTCATTATGGAAGGTAGTGTATTGTCGAGATTTTTGTTACTCCATTGGATGGTAGCCTTGTTATTATGGAAGTTATTTTGTTGTCGATATATTTGTTACTCCAATAGATGGTAGCCTTGTCATTACGGAAGGTAGTTTGTTGTCGAGATTTTTTTTACTCCAATGGATAGTATCCTTGTCATTATGGAAGGTAGTATGTTGTCTATATTTTTGTTACTACAATGGATGGGAGCCTTGTCATTATGAATGGTAGTCTGTTCTCGAGATTTTTGTTACTCCATTGGATGGAAGCCTTGTCATTATTCAAGGTAGTTTGTTGTCGAGATTTTTGTTATTCCAATGGATGGTAGCCTTTTTATTATGGAAGGTAGTATGTTGTCGTGATTTTTGTTACTCCAATGGATGGTAGCATTGTCATTATGGAAGGTAGTCTGTTGTCGAGATTTTTGTTACTACAATGGATGGTAGCCTTGTCATTATGGAAGGTATTCTCTTGTCGAGATTTTTTTTACTACAATGGATTGTAGCCTTCTCATAATGGAAAGTAACCTGTTGTCGATATCTTTATTACTCTAATGGATGGTAGCCTAGTCATTAGGGAAGGTCGTCTGTTGTCGAGATTTTTGTTACTCCAATGGATGGTAGCCTTGTCATTATGGAAGGTAGTCTGCTGTCGAGATTTTTGTAACTCCATGGGATGGTAGCCTTGTCATTATGGAAGGTATTCTGTGGTCGATATTTTTGTTACTCAATTGGAGGTTAGCCTTGTCATTATGGAAGGTAGTCTGTTGTCGAGATTTTTTTTATTCCAATGGATGGTAGCCTATTCATTATGGAAGGTAGTCTGCTTTCGAGATTTTTGTTACTCCAATGGATGTTAGCCTTTTCATTATGGAAGGTCATCTATTGTCGATATTTTTGTTACTCCAATGGATGGTAGCCTTGTCATTATGGAAGGTAGTGTATTGTCGAGATTTTTGTTACTCCATTGGATGGTAGCCTTGTTATTATGGAAGTTATTTTGTTGTCGATATATTTGTTACTCCAATAGATGGTAGCCTTGTCATTACGGAAGGTAGTTTGTTGTCGAGATTTTTTTTACTCCAATGGATAGTATCCTTGTCATTATGGAAGGTAGTATGTTGTCTATATTTTTGTTACTACAATGGATGGGAGCCTTGTCATTATGAATGGTAGTCTGTTCTCGAGATTTTTGTTACTCCATTGGATGGAAGCCTTGTCATTATTCAAGGTAGTTTGTTGTCGAGATTTTTGTTATTCCAATGGATGGTAGCCTTTTTATTATGGAAGGTAGTATGTTGTCGTGATTTTTGTTACTCCAATGGATGGTAGCATTGTCATTATGGAAGGTAGTCTGTTGTCGAGATTTTTGTTACTACAATGGATGGTAGCCTTGTCATTATGGAAGGTATTCTCTTGTCGAGATTTTTTTTACTACAATGGATTGTAGCCTTCTCATAATGGAAAGTAACCTGTTGTCGATATCTTTATTACTCTAATGGATGGTAGCCTAGTCATTAGGGAAGGTCGTCTGTTGTCGAGATTTTTGTTACTCCAATGGATGGTAGCCTTGTCATTATGGAAGGTAGTCTGCTGTCGAGATTTTTGTAACTCCATGGGATGGTAGCCTTGTCATTATGGAAGGTATTCTGTGGTCGATATTTTTGTTACTCAATTGGAGGTTAGCCTTGTCATTATGGAAGGTAGTCTGTTGTCGAGATTTTTTTTATTCCAATGGATGGTAGCCTATTCATTATGGAAGGTAGTCTGTTTTCGAGATTTTTGTTACTCCAATGGATGTTAGCCTTTTCATTACGGAAGGTAGTATGTTATCGATATCTTTGTTACTCCAATAGATGGTAGCCTTGTCATTACGGAAGGTAGTTTGTTGTCGAGATTTTTGTTACTCCAATGGATGGTATCCTTATCATTATGGAAGGTAGTATGTTGTCTAGATTTTTGTTATTCCAATGGATGGTAGCCTTGTCATTATTAAAGGTAGTTCGTTTTCGATATTTTTGTTACTCCAATGGATGGTAGCCTTGTCATTATGGAAGTTAGTCTGTTGTTCAGATTTTTGTTACTACAATGTATGGTAGCCTTGTCATTATGGGAGGTAGTATGTTGTCGTAATTTTTGTTACTCCAATGGATGGTAGCCTTGTCATTATGGAAGGTAGTCTCTTCTGGATATTTTTGTTACTCTAATAGATGGTAGCCTTGTCATTATTGAAGGTAGTCTCTTGTGGATATTTTTGTTACTCCAATGGATGGTACGATTGTCATTATGGAAGGTAGTTAGTTGTCGAGATTTTTGTTACTCCAAGTGATGGTAGCCTTGACATTATGGAAGGTGATCTATTGTCGAAATTTTTGTTACTCCATTGGATGGAAGCCTAGTCATTATGGAAGGTAGTCTATTGTCGAGATTTTTGTTACTCCAATGGATGGTAGCCTTGTCATTATGGAAGGTTGTCTGTCGTTGTGATTTTTGTTACTCCAATGGATGGTAGCCTTGTCATTATAGAAGGTATTATGTTGTTCAAATTTTTGTTACTACAATGTATGGTAGCCTTGTCATTATGGAAGGTAGTCTGTTGTCGAGATTTTTGTTACTCCATTAGAGGTTAGCCTTGTCATTATGGAAGGTAGTTTGTTGTCGAGAATTTTGTTACTACAATGGATGGTAGCCTTGTCATTACGGAAGGTAATCTGTTGTCAAGATTTTTGTTACTCCAATGGATGGTAACCTTGCATTATGGAAGGTAGTCTGTCGTTGTGATTTTTGTAACTCAAATGGATGGTAGCCTTGTCATTATGAAAGGTAGTCTGTTGTTCAGATTTTTGTTACTACAATGTATGGTAGCCTTCTCATTATGGAATGTAGTCTGTTTTCGAGATTTTTGTTACTCCATTGGAGGTTAGCCTTGTCATTATGGATGGTAGTCTGTTGTTGAGATTTTTTTTATTCCAATGGATGGTAGCCTAGTCATTATGGAAGGTAGTCTGCTTTCGAGATTTTTGCAACTCCAATGGATGTTAGCCTTTTCATTATGGAAGGTCATCTATTGTCGAGATTTTTGTTACTCCAATGGATGGTAGCCTTGTCATTATGGAAGGTAGTGTATTGTCGAGATTTTTGTTTCTCCATTGGATGGTAGCCTTGTTATTATGTAAGTTATTTTGTTGTCGATATATTTGTTACTCCAATAGATGGTAGCCTTGTCATTACGGAAGGTAGTTTGTTGTCGAGATTTTTTTTACTCCAATGGATAGTATCCTTATCATTATGGAAGGTAGTATGTTGTCTATATTTTTGTTACTACAATGGATGGGAGCCTTGTCATTATGAATGGTAGTCTGTTCTCGAGATTTTTGTTACTCCATTGGATGGAAGCCTTGTCATTATTGTAGGTAGTCTGATGTCGAGATTTTTGTTATTCCAATGGATGGTAGCCTTGTCATTATGGAAGGTAGTATGTTGTCGTGATTTTTGTTACTCCAATGGATGGTAGCATTGTCATTATGGAAGGTAGTTTGTTGTCGAGATTTTTGTTACTACAATGGATGGTAGCCTTGTCATTATGGAAGGTATTCTCTTGTCGAGATTTTTTTTACTACAATGGATTGTAGCCTTCTCATAATGGAAAGTAATCTGTTGTCGATATCTTTATTACTATAATGGATGGTAGCCTAGTCATTGGGGAAGGTCGTCTGTTTTCGAGATTTTTCTTACTCCAATGGATGGTAGCCTTGTCTTTATGTGAGGTAGTCTGCTGTCGAGATTTTTGTTTATCCATGGGATGGTAGCCTTGTCATTATGGAAGGTATTCTGTGGTCGATATTTTTGTTACTCCATTGGAGGTTAGCCTTGTCATTATGGAAGGTAGTCTGTTGTCGAGATTTTTTTTATTCCAATGGATGGTAGCCTATTCATTATGGAAGGTAGTCTGTTTTCGAGATTTTTGTTACTCCAATGGATGTTAGCTTTTTCATTACGGAAGGTAGTATGTTGTCGATATCTTTGTTACTCCAATAGATGGTAGCCTTGTCATTACGGAAGGTAGTTTGTTGTCGAGATTTTTGTAATTCCAATGGATGGTATCCTTGTCATTATGGAAGGTAGTATGTTGTCTAGATTTTTGTTATTCCAATGGATGGTAGCCTTGTCATTATGAAAGGTAGTTCGTTTTCGATATTTTTGTTACTCCAATGGATGGTAGCCTTGTCATTATGGAAGTTAGTCTGTTGTTCAGATTTTTGTTACTACAATGTATGGTAGCCTTGTCATTATGGGAGGTAGTATGTTGTCGTATTTTTTGTTACTCCAATGGATGGTAGCCTTGTCATTATGGAAGGTAGTCTCTTCTGGATATTTTTGTTACTCTAATAGATGGTAGACTTGTCATTATTGAAGGTAGCCTCTTGTGGATATTTTTGTTACTCCAATGGATGGTACGATTGTCATTATGGAAGGTAGTTAGTTGTCGAGATTTTTGTTACTCCAATGGATGGTAGCCTTGACATTATGGAAGGTGATCTATTGTCGAAATTTTTGTTACTCCATTGGATGGAAGCCTAGTCATTATGGAAGGTAGTCTATTGTCGAGATTTTTGTTATTCCAATGGATGGTAGCCTTGTCATTATGGAAGGTAGTATGTTGTCGAGATTTTTGTTACTCCAATGGATGGTAACCTTGCATTATGGAAGGTTGTCTGTCGTTGTGATTTTTGTTACTCCAATGGATGGTAGCCTTGTCATTATAGAAGGTATTTTGTTGATCAAATTTTTGTTACTACAATGTATGGTAGCCTTGTCATTATGGAAGGTAGTCTGTTGTCGAGATTTTTGTTACTCCATTAGAGGTTAGCCTTGTCATTATGGATAGGTAGTCTGTTGTCGATAATTTTGTTACAACAATGAATGGTAGCCTTGTCATTACGGAAGGTAGTCTGTTGTCGAGATTTTTGTTACTCCAATGGATGGTAACCTTGCATTATGGAAGGTAGTCTGTCGTTGTGATTTTTGTAACTCAAATGGATGGTAGCCTTGTCATTATGAAAGGTAGTCTGTTGTTCATATTTTTGTTACTACATTGTATGGTAGCCTTGTCATTATGGAATGTAGTCTGTTGTCGAGATTTTTGTTACTCCATCGGAGGTTAGCCTTGTCATTATGGAAGGTAGTCTGTTGTTGAGATTTTTGTTATTCCAATGGATGGTAGCCTAGTCATTATGGAAGTAGTCTGCTTTTGAGATTTTTGTTACTCCAACGGATGTTAGCCTTTTCATTATGAAAGGTCATCTATTGTCGAGATTTTTGTTACTCCAATGGATGGTAGCCTTGTCATTATGGAAGGTAGTGTATTGTCGATATTTTTGTTACTCCATTGGATGGTAGCCTTGTCATTATGGAAGGTATTTTGTTGTCGATATCTTTGTTACTCCAATAGATGGTAGCCTTGTCATTACGAAAGGTAGTTTGTTGTCGAGATTTTTATTAATCCAATGGATAGTATCCTTGTCATTATGGAAGGTAGTATGTTGTCTATATTTTTGTTACTACAATGGATGGTAGCCTTGTCAATATGAATGGTAGGCTGTTCTCGAGATTTTTGTTACTCCATTGGATGGAAGCCTTGTCATTATTTAAGGTAGTCTGTTGTCAAGATTTTTGTTATTCCAATGGATGGTAGCCTTGTCATTATGGAAGGTAGTATGTTGTCGTGATTTTTGTTACTCCAATGGATGGTAGCCTTGTCATTATGAAAGGTAGTCTGTTGTCGAGATTTTTGTTACTACAATGGATGGTAGCCTTGTCATTATGGAAGGTATTCGCTTGTCGAGATTTTTTTTACTACAATGGATTGTAGCCTTCTCATAATGGAAAGTAATCTGTTGTCTATATCTTTATTACTCCAATGGATGGTAGCCTAGTCATTGGGGAAGGTCGTCTGTTGTCGAGAGTTTTGTTACTCCAATGGATGGTAGCCTTGTCATTATGGAAGGTAGTCTGCTGTCGAGATTTTTGTTACTCCATGGGATGGTAGCCTTGTCATTATGGAAGGTATTTTGTTGTCGATATTTTTGTTACTCCATTGGGTGGTAGCCTTGTCATTATGGAAGGTAGTCTGTTGTTGAGATTTTTGTTATTCCAATGGATGGTAGCCTAGTCATTATGGAAGGTAGTCTATTTTCGAGATTTTTGTTACTCCAATGGATGTTAGCCTTATCATTATGGAAGGTAGTCTGTTGTCGATATCTTTGTTACTCCAATGGATGGTAGCCTTGTCATTATGTAAGGTAGTTTGTTGTCAAGATTTTGGTAATTCCAATGGATGGTAGACTTGTCATTATGGAAGGTAGTCTATTGTCGATATATTTGTTACTCCAATGGATGGTAGCCTTTACATTATGGAAGGTAGTCTGTTGTGGACATTTTTGTTACTACAATGGATGGTACCCTTGTCATTATGGAAAGGAGTCTGTTGTCGAGATTTTTGTTAATCCATTGATCATAGCCTTGTCACAATGGAAGGTAATATGTTGTCATGATTTTTGTAACTCCAATGGATGATATGCTTTTTATTTTGGAAGGTAGTATGTTGTCGATATTTTTGATACTACATTGGATGGTAGCCTTGTAATTATGGAAGGTAGTCTATTGTCGAGATTTTTGTTACTCCAATGGATGGTATCCTTGTCATTATGGAAGGTAGTCAGTTGTCTAGATTTTTGTTATTCCAATGAATGGTAGCCATATCATTATGAAAGGTAGCCCGTTGTCGATATCTTTGTTACTCCAATGGATGGTAGCCAAGTCACTTTGGAAGGTAGTCTATTGTCGAGATTTTTGTTACTCCAATTGATGGTAGCCTTGTCATTAGGGAAGGTAGTTTGTTGTCGAGATTTTTGTTACTACAATGTATTGTAACCTTGTCATTATGGAAGGTACTCTATTGTCGAGATTTTTGTTACTACAATGGATGGTAGCCTTGTCATTATGGAAGGTAGTCTGTTGTCGAGATTTTTGTTACTCCAATGGATGTAACCTTGCATTATGGAAGGTAGTTTGTCATTGTGATTTTTGTAACTCAAATGGATGGTAGCCTTGCCATTTTGAAAGGTAGTCTGTTGTTCAGATTTTTGTTACTACAATGAATGGTAGCCATGTCATTATGGAATGTAGTCTGTTGTCGAGATTTTTGTTACTCTATTGGATGTTAACCTTGTCATTATTGAAGGTAGTCTGTTGTCGAGATTTTTGTTATTCCAATGGATGGTAGCCTAGTCATTATGGAAGGTAGTCTGCTTTCGTGATTTTATTTACTCCAATGGATGTTAGCCTTTTCATTATGGAAGGTCATCTATTGTCGAGATTTTTGTTACTCTAATGGATGGTAGCCTTGTCATTATGGAAGGTAGTGTATTGTTGAGATTTTTGTTACTCCATTGGAAGGTAGCCTTGTCATTATGGAAGGTATTTTGTTGTCGATATCTTTGTTACTCCAATAGATGGTAGCCTTGTCATTAGGGAAGGTAGTCTGTTGTTGAGATTTTTGTTACTCTATTGGATGTTAACCTTGTCATTATTGAAGGTAGTCTGTTGTCGAGATTTTTGTTATTCCAATGGATGGTAGCCTAGTCATTATGGAAGGTAGTCTGCTTTCGTGATTTTATTTACTCCAATGGATGTTAGCCTTTTCATTATGGAAGGTCATCTATTGTCGAGATTTTTGTTACTCTAATGGATGGTAGCCTTGTCATTATGGAAGGTAGTGTATTGTTGAGATTTTTGTTACTCCATTGGAAGGTAGCCTTGTCATTATGGAAGGTATTTTGTTGTCGATATCTTTGTTACTCCAATAGATGGTAGCCTTGTCATTAGGGAAGGTAGTTTGTTGTCGAGATTTTTGTTACTCTAATGGATAGTATCCTTGTCATTATGGAAGGTAGTATGTTGTCTATATTTTTGTTACTACAATGGATGGTAGCCTTATCATTATGAATGGTAGTTTGTTCTCGAGTTTTTTGTTACTCCATTGGATGGAAGCCTTGTCATTATTGAAGGTAGTCTATTGTCGAGATTTTTGTTATTCCAATGGATGGTAGCCTTGTCATTATGGAAGGTAGTATGTTGTCATGATATTTGTTACTCCAATGGATGGTAGCCTTTTCATTATGGAAGGTAGTCTATTGTCGAGATTTTTGTTACTACAATGGATTGTAGCCTTCTCATAATGGAAAGTAGTTTGTTGTCGATATCTTTATTACTCCAATGGATGGTAGCCTAGTCATTATGGAAGGTCGTCTGTTGTCGAGATTTTTGTTACTCCAATGGATGGTAGCCTTGTCATTATGGAAGGTAGTCTGTTGTCGAGATTTTTGTTACTCTATTGGATGGTAGCCTAGTCATTATGGAAGGTAGTCTGCTTTCGTGATTTTATTTACTCCAATGGATGTTAGCCTTTTCATTATGGAAGGTCATCTATTGTCGAGATTTTTGTTACTCTATTGGATGGTAGCCTTGTCATTATGGAAGGTAGTGTATTGTTGAGATTTTTGTTACTCCATTGGAAGGTAGCCTTGTCATTATGGAAGGTATTTTGTTGTCGATATCTTTGTTACTCCAATAGATGGTAGCCTTGTCATTAGGGAAGGTAGTTTGTTGTCGAGATTTTTGTTACTCTAATGGATAATATCCTTGTCATTATGGAAGGTAGTATGTTGTCTATATTTTTGTTACTACAATGGATGGTAGCCTTATCATTATGAATGGTAGTTTGTTCTCGAGTTTTTTGTTACTCCATTGGATGGAAGCCTTGTCATTATTGAAGGTAGTCTATTGTCGAGATTTTTGTTATTCCAATGGATGGTAGCCTTGTCATTATGGAAGGTAGTATGTTGTCATGATATTTGTTACTCCAATGGATGGTAGCCTTTTCATTATGGAAGGTAGTCTATTGTCGAGATTTTTGTTACTACAATGGATTGTAGCCTTCTCATAATGGAAAGTAGTCTGTTGTCGATATCTTTATTACTCCAATGGATGGTAGCCTAGTCATTATGGAAGGTCGTCTGTTGTCGAGATTTTTGTTACTCTAATGGATGGTAGCCTTGTCATTATGGAAGGTAGTCTGTTGTCGAGATTTTTGTTATTCCAATGGATGGTAGACTAGTCATTATGGAAGTTAGTATGTTTTCGAGATTTTTGTTACTCCAATGGATGTTAGCCTTATCATTATGAAAGGTAGTCTATTGTCGATATCTTTGTTACTCCAATGGATGGTAGCCTTGTCATTATGTAAGGTAGTTTGTTGTCGAGATTTTTGTTATTCCAATGGATGGTAGCCTTTAGATTATGGAAGGTAGTCTGTTTTGGATATTTTTGTTACTAAAAAGGATGGTACCCTTGTCATTATGGAAGGTAGTCTATTGTCGAAATTTTTGTTACTCCATTGGATGGAAGCCTTGTCATTATGGAAGGTAGTCAGTTGTTTAGATTTTTGTTATTCCAATGGATGGTAGCCTTATCATTATGAAAGTTTGTCCGTTGTTGATATCTTTGTTACTCCAATGGATGGTAGCCAAGTCATTATGGAAGGTAGTGTATTGTCGAGATTTTTGTTACTCCAATGGATGGTAGCCTTGTCATTAAGGAAGGTAGTTTGTTGTCGATATTTTTGTTACTACAATGTATTATAGCCTTGTCATTATGGAAGGTAGTCTGTTGTCGAGATTTTTGTTACTCCAATGCATGGTAACCTTGCATTATGGAAGGTAATTTGTCATTGTGGAAGGTATTCTGTTGTTCAGATTTTTGTTACTCCAATGTATGGTAGCCTTGTCATTATGGAAGGTAGTCTGTTGTCGAGATTTTTGGTACTCCATTAGAGGTTAGCCTTGTCATTATGGAAGGTAGTCTATTGTCGAGATTTTTGTTATTCCAATGGATGGTAGCCTAGTCATTATGGAAGGTAGTCTATTTTCGAGATTTTTGTTAGCCTTGTCATTATGGAAGGTACTCTGTTGTCGATATCCTTGTTACTCCAATGGATGGTAGCCTTGTTATTATGGAAGGTAGTATGTTGTCGTCATTTTTGTTACTCCAATGGATGGTAGCCTTGTCATTATGGAAGGTAGTATGTTTTCGATATCTTTATTACTACAATGGATGGTAGCCTTGTCATTAGGGAAGGTAGACTGTTGTCGAGATTTTTGTTACTATAGTGGATGATAGCCTTGTCATTATGGAAGGTAGTCTGTATTCGAGATTTTTGTTACACCAATGGATGGTAACCTTGCATTATGGAAGGTAGTCTGTCATTGCGATTTTTGTTACTCCAATGGATTGTAGCCTTGTTATTATGGAAGTTAGTATGTTGTTCAGATTTTTGTTACTACAATGTATGGTAGCCTTGTCATTATTGAAGGTAGTATGTTGTCGTGATTTTTATTACTCCAATGGATGGTAGCCTTGTCATTATGGAAGGTAGTATGTTGTCGATAGTTTTGTTACTACAATGGATGGTAGCCTTGTCATTATGGAAGGTAGTCTGTTGTCGAGATTTTTGTTACTACAATGGATGGTATCCTTGTCATTTTTGAAGGTAGTCTGTTGTCGAGATTTTTGTTACTCCATTGGAGGTTACCCATGTCATTATGGAAGGTAGTTTGTTGTCGAGATTTTTGTTATTCCAATGGATGGTAGCCTAGTCATTATGGAAGGTAGTCTGTTTTCGAGATTTTTGTTACTCCAATGGATGTTAGCCTTGTCATTATTGAAGGTAGTCTGTTGTCGATATCTTTGTTACACCAATAGATGGTAGCCTTGTCATTACGGAAGGTAGTTTTTTGTCGAGATTTTTGGTACTTTAATGGATGGTAGCCTTATCATTATGAATGGTAGTTTGTTCTCGAGATTTTTGTTACTCCAATGGATAGTATCCTTGATATTATGGAAGGTAGTCTTTTGTCTAGATTTTTGTTATTCCAATGGATGGTAGCCTTGTCATTATGAAAGGTAGTTCGTTGTCTATATTTTTGTTACCCCAATGTATGGTAGCCTTGTCATTATGGAAGGTAGTCTATTGTCGAGATTTTTGTTACTCCAATGGATGGTAGCCTTGCATTATGGATGGTAGTCTGTCATTGTGATTTTTGTTACTCCAATGGACGGTACCCTTATCATTATTGAAGGTAGTCTGTTTTCGATATTTTTGTTACTACAATGGATGGTAGCCTTGTCATTATGGAAGGTAGTCTGTTGTTGAGATTTTTGTTATTCCAATGGATGGTAGCCTAGTCATTATGGAAGGTAGTCTATTTTCGAGATTTTTGTTACTCCAATGGATGTTAGCCTTATCATTATGAAAGGTAGTCTGTTGTCGATATCTTTGTTACTCCAATGGATGGTAGCCTTGTCATTATGTAAGGTAGTTTGTTGTCAAGATTTTGGTAATTCCAATGGATGGTAGACTTGTCATTATGGAAGGTAGTCTATTGTCGATATATTTGTTACTCCAATGGATGGTAGCCTTTACATTATGGAAGGTAGTCTGTTGTGGACATTTTTGTTACTACAATGGATGGTACCCTTGTCATTATGGAAAGGAGTCTGTTGTCGAGATTTTTGTTAATCCATTGATCATAGCCTTGTCACAATGGAAGGTAATATGTTGTCATGATTTTTGTAACTCCAATGGATGATATGCTTTTTATTTTGGAAGGTAGTATGTTGTCGATATTTTTGATACTACATTGGATGGTAGCCTTGTAATTATGGAAGGTAGTCTATTGTCGAGATTTTTGTTACTCCAATGGATGGTATCCTTGTCATTATGGAAGGTAGTCAGTTGTCTAGATTTTTGTTATTCCAATGAATGGTAGCCATATCATTATGAAAGGTAGCGCGTTGTCGATATCTTTGTTACTCCAATGGATGGTAGCCAAGTCACTATGGAAGGTAGTCTATTGTCGAGATTTTTGTTACTCCAATTGATGGTAGCCTTGTCATTAGGGAAGGTAGTTTGTTGTCGAGATTTTTGTTACTACAATGTATTGTAACCTTGTCATTATGGAAGGTACTCTATTGTCGAGATTTTTGTTACTACAATGGATGGTAGCCTTGTCATTATGGAAGGTAGTCTGTTGTCGAGATTTATGTTACTCCAATGGATGTAACCTTGCATTATGGAAGGTAGTTTTTCATTGTGATTTTTGTAACTCAAATGGATGGTAGCCTTGCCATTTTGAAAGGTAGTTTGTTGTTCAGATTTTTGTTACTACAATGTATGGTAGCCTTGTCATTATGGAATGTAGTCTGTTGTCGAGATTTTTGTTACTCTATTGGATGTTAACCTTGTCATTATTGAAGGTAGTCTGTTGTCGAGATTTTTGTTATTCCAATGGATGGAAGCCTAGTCTTTATGGAAGGTAGTCTGCTTTCGTGATTTTTGTTACTCCAATGGATGTTAGCCTTTTCATTATGGAAGGTCATCTATTGTCGAGATTTTTGTTACTCTAATGGATGGTAGCCTTGTCATTATGGAAGGTAGTGTATTGTTGAGATTTTTGTTACTCCATTGGAAGGTAGCCTTGTCATTATGGAAGGTATTTTGTTATCGATATCTTTGTTACTCCAATAGATGGTAGCCTTGTCATTAGGGAAGGTAGTTTGTTGTCGAGATTTTTGTTACTCTAATGGATAGTATCCTTGTCATTATGGAAGGTAGTATGTTGTCTATATTTTTGTTACTACAATGGATGGTAGCCTTATCATTATGAATGGTAGTTTGTTCTCGAGTTTTTTGTTACTCCATTGGATGGAAGCCTTGTCATTATTGAAGGTAGTCTATTGTCGAGATTTTTGTTATTCCAATGAATGGTAGCCTTGTCATTATGGAAGGTAGTATGTTGTCATGATTTTTGTTACTCCAATGGATGGTAGCCTTTTCATTATGGAAGGTAGTCTATTGTCGAGATTTTTGTTACTACAATGGATTGTAGCCTTCTCATATTGAAAGTAGTCTGTTGTCGATATCTTTATTACTCCAATGGATGGTAGCCTAGTCATTATGGAAGGTCGTCTGTTGTCGAGATTTTTGTTACTCCAATGGATGGTAGCCTTGTCATTATGGAAGGTAGTCTGTTGTCGAGATTTTTGTTATTCCAATGGATGGTAGACTAGTCATTATGGAAGTTAGTATGTTTTCAAGATTTTTGTTACTCCAATGGATGTTAGCCTTATCATTATGGAAGGTAGTCTATTGTCGATATCTTTGTTACTCCAATGGATGGTAGCCTTGTCATTATGTAAGGTAGTTTGTTGTCGAGATTTTTGTTATTCCAATGGATGGTAGCCTTTAGATTATGGAAGGTAGTCTATTTTGGATATTTTTGTTACTAAAAAGGATGGTACCCTTGTCATTATGGAAGGTAGTCTATTGTCGAAATTTTTGTTACTCCATTGGATGGAAGCCTTGTCATTATGGAAGGTAGTCAGTTGTTTAGATTTTTTTTATTCCAATGGATGGTAGCCTTATCATTATGAAAGTTCGTCCGTTGTTGATATCTTTGTTACTCCAATGGATGGTAGCCAAGTCATTATGGAAGGTAGTGTATTGTCGAGATTTTTGTTACTCCAATGGATGGTAGCCTTGTCATTAAGGAAGGTAGTTTGTTGTCGAGATTTTTGTTACTACAATGTATTATAGCCTTGTCATTATGGAAGGTAGTCTGTTGTCGAGATTTTTGTTACTCCAATGCATGGTAACCTTGCATTATGGAAGGTAATTTGTCGTTGTGGAAGGTATTCTGTTGTTCAGATTTTTGTTATTCCAATGGATGGTAGCCTAGTCATTATGGAAGGTAGTCTATTTTCGAGATTTTTGTTAGCCTTGTCATTATGGAAGGTACTCTGTTGTCGATATCCTTGTTACTCCATTGGATGGTAGCCTTGTTATTATGGAAGGTAGTATGTTGTCGTGATTTTTGTTACTCCAATGGATGGTAGCCTTGTCATTATGGAAGGTAGTATGTTTTCGATATCTTTGTTACTACAATGGATGGTAGCCTTGTCATTAGGGAAGGTAGACTGTTGTCGATATTTTTGTTACTATAGTGGATGATAGCCTTGTCATTATGGAAGGTAGTCTGTATTCGAGATTTTTGTTACGCCAATGGATGGTAACCTTGCATTATGGAAGGTAGTCTGTCATTGCGATTTTTGTTACTCCAATGGATTGTAGCCTTGTTATTATGGAAGTTAGTATGTTGTTCAGATTTTTGTTACTACAATGTATGGTAGCCTTGTCATTATTGAAGGTAGTATGTTGTCGTGATTTTTATTACTCCAATGGATGGTAGCCTTGTCATTATGGAAGGTAGTATGTTGTCGATAGTTTTGTTACTACAATGGATGGTAGCCTTGTCATTATGGAAGGTAGTCTGTCGTCGAGATTTTTGTTACTACAATGGATGGTATCCTTGTCATTATGGAAGGTAGTCTGTTGTCGAGATTTTTGTTACTCCATTGGAGGTTACCCTTGTCATTATGGAAGGTAGTCTGTTGTCGAGATTTTTGTTATTCCAATGGATGGTAGCCTAGTCATTATGGAAGGTAGTCTGTTTTCGAGATTTTTGTTACTCCAATGGATGTTAGCCTTGTCATTATTGAAGGTAGTCTGTTGTCGATATCTTTGTTACTCCAATAGATGGTAGCCTTGTCATTACGGAAGGTAGTTTTTTGTCGAGATTTTTGTTACTTTAATGGATGGTAGCCTTATCATTATGAATGGTAGTTTGTTCTCGAGATTTTTGTTACTCCAATGGATAGTATCCTTGATATTATGGAAGGTAGTCTTTTGTCTAGATTTTTGTTATTCCAATGGATGGTAGCCTTGTCATTATGAAAGGTAGTTCGTTGTCTATATTTTTGTTACTCCAATGTATGGTAGCCTTGTCATTATGGAAGGTAGTCTATTGTCGAGATTTTTGTTACTCCAATGGATGGTAGCCTTGCATTATGGATGGTAGTCTGTCATTGTGATTTTTGTTACTCCAATGGACGGTACCCTTATCATTATTGAAGGTAGTCTGTTTTCGATATTTTTGTTACTACAATGGATGGTAGCCTTGTCATTACGGAAGGTAGTCTCTTGTGGATATTTTTGTTACTCCAATAGATGGTAGCCTTGTCATTATTGAAGGTAGTCTCTTGTGGATATTTTTTTACTCCAATGGATGGTACGATTGTCATTATGGAAGGTAGTTAGTTGTCGAGATTTTTGTTACTCCAATGGATGGTAGCCTTGTCATTATGGAAGGTAATCTATTGTCGACATTTTTGTTACTCCATTGGATGGAAGCCTTGTCATTATGGAAGGTATTATGTTGTTTATATTTTTGTTACTACAATGTATGGTAGCCTTGTCATTATGGAAGGTAGTCTCTTGTCGAGATTTTTGTTACTCCATTGGTGGTTATCCTTGTCATTATGGAAGGTAGTCTGTTGTCGAGATTTTTGTTATTCCAATGGATGGTAGCCTAGTCATTATGGAAGGTAATCTGTTTTCGAGATTTTTGTTTGCCTTGTCATTATGGAAGGTACTTTGTTGTCTATATCCTTGTTACACCAATGGATGGTAGCCTTGTTATTATGGAAAGTAGTATGTTTTCGTGATTTTTGTTACTCCAATGGATGGTAGCCTTGTCATTATGGAAGGTAGTATGTTTTTGGTATTTTTGTTACTACAATGGATGGTAGCCTTGTAATTATGGACGGTAGACTGTTGTCGAGATTTTTGTTACTACAGTGGATGATAGCCTTGTGATTATGCAAGGTAGTCTGTTGTCGATATTTTTGTTACTCCAATGGATGGTAACCTTGCATTACGGAAGGTAGTCTGTCATTGTGATTTTTGTTACTCCAATGGATGGTAGCCTTGTCATTATAGAAGTTAGTCTGTTGTTCAGATTTTTGTTACTACAATGTATGGTAGCCTTGTCATTATGGAAGGTAGTATGTTGTCGTGATATTTGTTACTCCAATGGATGGTAGCCTTGTCATTATGGAAGGTAGTGTGTTATCGATATTTTTTTTACTACAATGGATGGTAGCCTTGTCATTATGAAAGGTAGTATGTTGTCGATATTTTTTTTACTACAATGGATGGTAACCTTGTCATTATGGAAGGTAGTTTGTTGTCGATATTTTTGTTACTACAATGGATGGTATCCTTGTCATTATGGAAGGTAGTCTGTTGTCGAGATTTTTGTTACTCCAATGGATGATAACCTTGCATTATGGAAGGTAGTTTGTCGTTGTGGTTTTTGTAACTCAAATGGATGGTAGCCTTGTTATTATAAAAGGTAGTCTGTTGGTCAGATTTTTGTTACTACAATATATGGTAGCCTTGTCATTATGGAAAGTAGTCTGTTGTCGAGATTTTTGTTACTCCATTGGAGGTTAGCCTTGTCATTATGGAAGGTAGTCTGTTGTCGAGATTTTTGCTATTCCAATGGATGGTAGCCTAGTCATTATGAAAGGTAGTATGTTTTCGAGATTTTTGTTAGCCTTGTCATTATGGAAGGTACTCTGTTGTCGATATCCTTGTTACACCAATGGATGGTAGCCTTGTTATCATGGAAGGTAGTATGTTGTCGTGATTTTTGTTACTCCAATGGATGGTAGCCTTGTCATTATGGAAGGTAGTATGTTTTCGATATTTTTGTTACTACAATGGATGGTAGCCTTATCATTATGGAAGGTAGACTGTTGTCCAGATTTTTGTTACTACAGTGGATGATAGCCTTGTCATTATGGAAGGTAGTTTGTTGTCGAGATTTTTGTTACTCCAATGGATGGTAACCTTGCATTTTGGAAAGTAGTCTGTCATTGTGATTTTTGTTACTCCAATGGATGGTAGCCTTGTCATTATAGAAGTTAGTCTGTTGTTCAGATTTTTGTTACTACAATGTATGGTAGCCTTGTCATTATGGAAGGTAGTATGTTGTCGTGATATTTGTTACTCCAATGGATGGTAGCCTTGTCATTATGGAAGGTAGTATGTTTTCGAAATTTTTGTTACTACAATGGATGGTACCCTTGTCATTATGGAAGGTAGTTTGTTGTCAAGATTTTTGTTACTACAATGGATGGTATCCTTGTCATTATGGAAGGTAGTTTGTTGTCGAAATTTTTGTTACTCCAACGGATGGTAACCTTGCATTATGGATGGTAGTCTGTCGTTGTGGTTTTTGTAACTCAAATGGATGGTAGCCTTGTCATTATAAAAGGTAGTCTGTTGTTCAGATTTTTGTTACTACAATGTATGGTAGCCTTGTCATTATGGAAGGTAGTCTGTTGTCGAGATTTTTGTTACTCCATTGGAGGTTAGCCTTGTCATTATGGAAGGTATTCTGTTGTCGAGATTTTTATTATTCCAATGGATGGTAGCCTAGTCATTATGTAAGGTAGTCTATTTTCGGGATTTTTGTTACTCCAATGGGTGTTAGCCTTGTCATTACGGTAGGTAGGGTATTATCGATATCTTTGTTACTCCAATAGATGGTAGCCTTGTCATTACGGAAGATAGTTTGTTGTCGAGATTTTTGTTACTTTAATGGACGGTAGCCTTGTCATTATGGAAGGTAGTATGTTGTCTATATTTTTGTTACTACAATGGATGGTAGCCTTGTCATTATGAATGGTAGTCTGTTTTCGAGATTTTTGTTACTCCAATGGATAATATCCTTGACATTATGGAAGGTAGTCTTTTGTCTAGATTTTTGTTATTCCAATGGATGGTAGCCTTGTCATTATGAAAGGTAGTTCGCTATCGATATTTTTGTTACTCCAATGGACGGTACCCTTATCATTATGGAAGGTAGTCTGTTTTCGATATTTTTATTACTACAATGGATGGTAGCCTTGTCATTATGGAAGGTAGTCTCTTGTGGATATTTTTGTTACTCCAATAGATGGTAGCCTTGTCATTATTGAAGGTAGTCTCTTGTGGATATTTTTGTTACTCTAATGGATGGTACTATTGTCATTATGGAAGGTAGTTAGTTGTCGAGATTTTTGTTACTCCAATGGATGGTAGCCTTGTCATTATGGAAGGTAATCTATTATCAACATTTTTATTACTCCATTGGATGGAAGCCTTGTCATTATCGAAGGTAGTCTGTTGTCGAGATTTTTTTTACTCCAATGGAAGGTAGCCTTGCATTATGGAAGGTAGTCTGTTGTCGAGATTTTTGTTACTCCAATGTATGGTAACCTAGCATTTTGGAAGGTAGTCTGTCGTTGTGATTTTTGTTACTCCAATGGATGGTAGCCTTGTCATTATAAAAGGTATTCTGTTGTTCAGATTTTTGTTACTATAATGTATGGTAGCCTTGTCATTATAGAAGGTAGTCTATTGTCGATATTTTTGTTACTCCATTAGAGGTTAGCCTTGTTATTATGGAAGGTAGTTTGTTGTCGAGATTTTTGTTATTCCAATGGATGGTAGCATAGTCATTATGGAAGGTAGTCTCTTTTCGAGATTTTTGTTACTCCAATGGATGTTAGCCTTGTCATTATGGAAGGTAGCCTGTTGTCGATATCCTTGTTACTCCAATGGATGTTAGCCTTGTTATTATGGAAGGTAGTATGTTGTCGTGATTTTTGTTACTCCAATGGATGGTAGCCTTGTCATTATGGAAGGTAGTATGTTTTCGATATTTTTGTTACTATAATGGATGGTAGCCTTGTCATTATGGAAGGTAGACTGTTGTCGAGATTTTTGTTACTACAATGGATGATAGCCTTGTCATTATGGAAGGTAGTCTATTGTAGAGATTTTTGTTACTCCAATGGATGGTAACCTTGCATTATGGAAGGTAGTCTGTCATTGTGATTTTTGTTACTCCAATGGATGGTAGCCTTGTCATTATGGAAGTTAGTGTGTTGTTCAGATTTTTTTTACTACAATGTATGGTAGCCTTGTCATTATGGAAGGTAGTATGTTGTCGTGATTTTTGTTACTCCAACGGATGGTAGCCTTGTCATTATAGAAGGTAGTCTGTTGTCGATATTTTTCTTACTACAATGGATGGTAGCCTTGTCATTACAGAAGGTAGTCTGTTGTCCAGATTTTTGTTACTCCAATGGATGGTAGCCTTATCATTATGGAAGGTAGTATGTTGTCGTGATTTTTTTTACTCCATTGGATGGAAGCCTTGTCATTATCGAAGGTAGTATGTTTTCGGGATTTTTTTTATACCAATGGGTGGTAGCCTTGTTATTATAGAAGGTAGTATGTTGTCGTGATTTTTGTTACTCCAATGGATTGTAGCCTTGTCATTATGGAAGGTAGTCTGTTTTCAATATTTTTGTTACTACAATGGATGGTAGCCTTGTCATTATGGAAGGTAGTCTATTGTCGAGATTTTTGTTACTACAATGGATGGTAGCCTTGTCATTATGGAAGGTAGTCTGTTGTCTAGATTTTTGTTACTCCAATGGATGGTAACCTTGTATTATGGAAGGTAGTCTGTCATTGTGATTTTTGTTACTCCAATGGATGGTAGCCTTGTCATTATGGAAGTTAGTCTGTTGTTCAAATTTTTGTTACTACAATGTATGGCAGCCTTGTCATTATGGAAAGTAGTATGTTGTCGAGATTTTTGTTACTCCAATTGATGGTAGCCTTGTCATTGTGGAATGTAGTATGTTGTCGATATTTTTGTTACTACAATGGATGGTAGCCTTGTCATTACGGAAGGTAGTCTTTTGTCGAGATTTTTGTTACTCCAATGGATGGTAGCCTTGTCATTATGGAAGGTAGTCTGTTGTCGAGATTTTGGTTATTCCAATGGATGGTAGCCTTGTCATTATGGAAGGTAGTATGTTTTCAATATTTTTGTTACTTCAATGGATGGTAGCCTTGTCATTATGGAAAGTAGTATGTTGTCGAGATTTTTGTTACTCCAGTTGATGGTAGCCTTGTCATTATGGAAGGTAGTATGTTGTCGATATTTTTGTTACTACAATGGATGGTAGCCTTGTCATTACGGAAGGTATTTTGTTGTCGCGATTTTTGTTACTCCAATGGATGGTAGCCTTGTCATTATGGAAGGTAGTCTGTTGTCGAGATTTTGGTTATTCCAATGGATGGTAGCGTTGTCATAATGGAAGGTAGCCTGTTGTCGATATCCTTGTTACTCCAATGGATGGTAGCCTTGTTATTATGGAAGGTAGTATGTTGTCGAGATTTTTGTTACTCCAATGTATGGTAGCCTTGTTATTATGGAAGGTAGTATGTTTTCAATATTTTTGTTACTACAATGGATGGTAACCTTGTCATTATGGAAGGTAGACTGTTGTCGAGATTTTTGTTACTACAATGGATGATAGCCTTGTCATTATGGAAGATAGTGTGATGTCGAGATTTTTGTTACTCCAATGGATGGTAACCTTGCATTATGGAAGGTAGTCAGTCATTGTGATTTTTGTTTCTCCAATGGATGGTAGCCTTGTCATTATGGAAGTTAGTATGTTGTTCAGATTTTTGTTACTACAATGTATGGTAGCCTTGTCATTATGGAAGGTAGTATGTTGTCGTGATTTTTGTTACTCTAATGGATGGTAGCCTTGTCATTATGGAAGGTAGTATGTTGTCGATATTTTTGTTACTACAATGGATGGTAGGCTTGTCATTATGGAAGGTAGTCTGTTGTCGAGATTTTTGTTACTCCAATGGATGGTAGCCTTATCATTATGGAAGGTAGTATGTTGTCGTGATTTGTTTTACTCCATTGGATGGAAGCCTTGTCATTATGGAAGGTAGTTTATTGTCGAGATTTTTGTTACTCCAATGGATGGTAGCCTTGTCAATATGGAAGGTAGTATGTTGTCTATATTTTTGTTACTACAATGGATGGTAGCCGTGTCATTATGAATTGTAGTCTGTTCCCGAGATCTTTGTTACTCCAATGGATAGTAACCTTGTCATTATGGAAGGTAGTCTTTTGTCTATATTTTTTTTATTCCAATGGACGGTAGCCTTGTCATTATGAAAGGTAGTTCGTAGTCGATATTTTTATTACTCCAATGGATGGTAGCCTTGTCATTATGGAAGGTAGTCTATTGTCGATATTTTTGTTACTCCAATGGATGGTAGCCTTGCATTATGGATGGTAGTTTTTCGTTGTGATTTTTATTACTCCAATGGATGGTACGATTGTCATTATGGAAAGTAGTTAGTTGTCGAGATTTTTGTTACTCCAATGGATGGTAGCCTTGTCATTATGGAAGGTAGTAAGTTGTCATGATTTTTGTTACTCCAATGGATTGTAGCCTTGTCATTATGGAAGGTAGTCTATTTTCGATATTTTTGTTACTACAATGGATGGTAGCCTTGTCATTATGGAAGGTAGACTGTTGTCGAGATTTTTGTTACTACAATGGATGGTAGCCTTGTCATTATGGAAGGTCGTCTGTTGTCTAGATTTTTGTTACTCCAATGGATGGTAACCTTGTATTATGGAAGGTAGTCTGTCATTGTGATTTTTGTTACTCCAATTGATGGTAGCCTTGTCATTATGGAAGTTAGTCGATTGTTCAGATTTTTGTTACTAAAATGTATGGTAGCCTTGTCATTATGGAAAGTAGTATGTTTTCGAGATTTTTGTTACTAGAATGGATGGTAGCCCTGTCATTATGGAAGGTAGTCTGTTGTCGAGATTTTTGTTATTCCAATGGATGGTAGCCTTGTTATTATGGAAGGTAGTATGTTGTCGTGATTTTTGTTACTCCAATGGATTATAGCCTTGTCATTATGGAAGGTAGTCTGTTTTTGATATTTTTGTTACTACAATGGATGGTAGCCTTGTCATTATGGAAGGTAGATTGTTGTCGATATTTTTGTTACTACAATGGATGGTAGCCTTGTCATTATGGAAGGTAGTCTGTTGTCGAGATTATTGTTACTCCAATGGATGGTAACCTTGAATTATGGAAGGTAGTCTGTCATTGTGATTTTTGTTACTCCAATGGATGGTAGCCTTGTCATTATGGAAGTTAGTCTGTTGTTCAGATTTTTGTTACTACAATGTATGGTAGCCTTGTCATTATGGAAGTTAGTCTGTTGTCGATATCTTTGTTACTCCAATGGATGGTAGCCTTGTCATTACGGAAGGTAGTTTGTTGTCGAGATTTTTGTTACTCCAAAGAATGGTAGCCTTGTCATTATGGAAGGTAGTATGTTGTCTATATTTCTGTTACTACAATGGATGGTAGCCTTGTCATTATGAATTGTAGTCTGTTCTCGAGATCTTTGTTACTCCAATGGATAGTAACCTTGTCATTATGGAAGGTAGTCTTTTGTCCTGATTTTTGTTATTCCAATGGATGGTAGCCCTGTCATTATGAAAGGTAGTTCGTTTTCGATATTTTTGTTACTCCAATGGATGGTAGCCTTGTCATTATGGAACGTAGTCTATTGCCGAGATTTTTGTTACTCCAATGGATGGTAGCCTTGAATTATGGATGGTAGTCGGTCGTTGTGATTTTTGTTACTCCAATGGATGGTACCCTTGTCATTATAGAAGGTAGTCTATTGTCGATATTTTTGTTACTACAATGGATGGTAGCCTTGTCATTATGGAAGGTAGTCTGTTGTCGAGATTTTTGTTATTCCAATGGATAGTAGCCTTATCATTATGGAAGGTAGTATGTTGTCGTGATTATTTTTACTCCATTGGATGGAAGCCTTGTCATTATGGAAGGTTGTCTATTGTCGAGATTTTTGTTATACCAATGGGTGGTAGCCTTGTTATTATGGAAGGTAGTATGTTGTCGTGATTTTTGTAACTCCAATGGAGTGTAGCCTTGTCATTATGGAAGGTAGTTTGTTGTCGATATTTTTGTTACTACAATGGATGGTAGCCTTGTCATTATGGAAGGTAGTCTGTTGTCGAGATTTTTGTTACTCCAATGGATGGTAACCTTGCATTATGGAAGGTAGTCTGTCATTGTGATTTTTGTTACTCCAATGGATGGTAGCCTTGTCATTATGGAAGTTAGTCTGTTGTTCAGATTTTTGTTACTACAATGTATGGTAGCCTTGTCATTATGGAAGGTAGTATGTTGTCAAGATTTTTGTTACTACAATGGATGGTAGCCTTGTCATTATGGAAGGTAGTCTGTTGTCGAGATTTTTGTTACTCCATTGGAGGTTAGCCTTGTCATTATGGAACGTAGTCTGTTGTCGAGATTTTTGTTATTCCAATGGATGGTAGCCTAGTCATTATGGAAGGTAGTATGTTGTCTTGATTTTTTTTACTCCAATGGATGGTAGCCTTGTCATTATGGATTTTAGTCTGTTGTCGATATCTTTGTTACTCCAATAGATGGTAGCCTTGTCATTACGGAAGGTAGTTTGTTGTCGAGATTTTTGTTACTCCAATGGATGGTAGCCTTGTCATTATGGAAGGTAGTATGTTGTCTATATTTTTGTTACTACAATGGATGGTAGCCTTGTCATTATGAATTGTAGTCTGTTCTCGAGATCTTTGTTACTCCAATGGATAGTAACCTTGTCATTATGGAAGGTAGTCTTTTGTCTAGATTTTTGTTATTCCAATGGATGGTAGCCTTGTCATTAAGAAAGGTAGTTTGTTTTCGATATTTTTGTTACTCCAATGGATGGTTGCCTTGTCATTATGGAAC
Source organism: Vicia faba (assembly GCA_948472305.1). Classification (NCBI taxonomy): domain Eukaryota; kingdom Viridiplantae; phylum Streptophyta; class Magnoliopsida; order Fabales; family Fabaceae; genus Vicia; species Vicia faba. The sequence goes on along the minus strand of OX451741.1, from coordinate 688,076,455 downwards.
GTAGTCTATTGTCGAGATTTTTGTTACTCCAATGGATTCTAGCCTTGAATTATGGATGGTAGTCGGTCGTTGTGATTTTTGTTACTCCAATGGATGGTACCCTTGTCATTATGGAAGGTAGTCTATTGTCGATATTTTTGTTACTACAATGGATGGTAGCCTTTTCATTATGGAAGGTAGTCTGTTGTCGAGATTTTTGTTACTCCAATGGATTGTAGCCTTATCATTATGGAAGGTAGTATCTTGTCGTGATTTTTTTTACTCCATTGGATGGAAGCCTTGTCATTATGGAAGGTAGTTTGTTTTCGAGATTTTTGTTATACCAATGGGTGGTAGCCTTGTTATTATGGAAGGTAGTATGTTGTCGTGATTTTTGTTACTCCAATGGATTGTAGACTTGTCATTATGGACGGTAGTCTGTTTTTGATAATTTTGTTACTACAATGGATGATAGCCTTGTCATTATGGAAGGTAGTCTGTTGTCGAGATTTTTGTTACTCCAATGGATGGTAGCCTTGTCATTATGGAAGGTAGTCTGTTGTCGAGATTTTTGTTACTCCATTGGAGGTTAGCCTTGTTATTATGGAACATAGTATGTTGTCGAGATATTTGTTATTCCAATGGATGGTAGCCTAGTCATTATGGAAGGTAGTATGTTGTCGTGATTTTTGTTACTCCAATGGATGGTAGCCTTGTCATTATGGAAGGTAGTATGTTGTCTATATTTTTGTTACCAAAATGGATGGTAGCCTTGTCATTATGAATTGTAGTTTGTTCTCGAGATCTTTGTTACTCCAATGGATAGTAACCTTGTCATTATGGAAGGTAGTCTTTTGTCTAGATTTTTGTTATTCCAATGGATGGTAGCCTTGTCATTATGAAAGGTAGTTCGTAGTCGATATTTTTGTTACTCCAATGGATGGTAGCCTTGTCATTATGGAAGGTAGTATGTTGTTTATATTTTTGTTACCAAAATGGATGGTAGCCTTGTCATTATGAATTGTAGTCTGTTCTCGAGATCTTTGCTACTCCAATGGATAGTAACCTTGTCATTATGGAAGGTAGTCTTTTGTCTAGATTTTTGTTATTCCAATGGATGGTAGCCTTGTCATTATGAAAGGTAGTTCGTAGTCGATATTTTTGTTACTCCAATGGATGGTAGCCTTGTCATTATGGAAGGTAGTCTGTTGTCGAGATTTTTGTTACTCCAATGGATAGTAGCCTTATCATTATGGAAGGTAGTATGTTGTCGTGATTATTTTTACTCCATTGGATGGAAGCCTTGTCATTATGGAAGGTTGTCTATTGTCGAGATTTTTGTTATACCAATGGGTGGTAGCTTTGTTATTATGGAAGGTAGTATGTTGTCGTGATTTTTGTAACTCCAATGGATTGTAGCCTTGTCATTATGGAAGGTAGTCTGTTTTTGATATTTTTGTTACTACAATGCATGGTAGCCTTGTCATTATGGAAGGTAGACTGTTGCCGATATTTTTGTTACTACAATGGACGGTAGCCTTGTCATTATGGAAGGTAGTCTTTTGTCGAGATTTTTGTTACTCCAATGGATGGTAACCTTGCATTATGGAAGGTAGTCTGTCATTGTGATTTTTGTTACTCCAATGGATGGTAGCCTTGTCATTATGGAAGTTAGTCTGTTGTTCAGATTTTTGTTACTACAATGTATGGTAGCCTTGTCATTATGGAAGGTAGTATGTTGTCGAGATTTTTGTTACTACAATGGATGGTAGCCTTGTCATTATGGAAGGTAGTCTGTTGTCGAGATTTTTGTTACTCCATTGGAGGTTAGCCTTGTCATTATGGAACGTAGTCTTTTGTCGAGATTTATGTTATTCCAATGGATGGTAGCCTAGTCATTATGGAAGGTAGTATGTTGCCTTGATTTTTTTTACTCCAATGGATGGTAGCCTTGTCATTATGGATGTTAGTCTGTTGTCGATATCTTTGTTACTCCAATAGATGGTAGCCTTGTCATTATGGAAGGTAGTTTGTTGTCGAGATTTTTGTTACTCCAATGGATGGTAGCCTTGTCATTATGGAAGGTAGTATGTTGTCTATATTTTTGTTACTACAATGGATGGTAGCCTTGTCATTATGAATTGTAGTCTGTTCTCGAGATCTTTGTTACTCTAATGGATAGTAACCTTGTCATTATGGAAGGTAGTCTTTTCTCTAGATTTTTGTTATTCCAATGGATGGTAGCCTTGTCATTAAGAAAGGTAGTTTGTTTTCGATATTTTTGTTACTCCAATGGATGGTTGCCTTGTCATTATGGAACGTAGTCTATTGTCGAGATTTTTGTTACTCCAATGGATTCTAGCCTTGAATTATGGATGGTAGTCGGTCGTTGTGATTTTTGTTACTCCAATGGATGGTACCCTTGTCATTATGGAAGGTAGTCTATTGTCGATATTTTTGTTACTACAATGGATGGTAGCCTTGTCATTATGGAAGGTAGTCTGTTGTCGAGATTTTTGTTACTCCAATGGATTGTAGCCTTATCATTATGGAAGGTAGTATGTTGTCGTGATTTTTTTTACTCCATTGGATGGAAGCCTTGTCATTATGGAAGGTAGTCTGTTGTCGAGATTTTTGTTACTCCAATGGATTGTAGCCTTATCATTATGGAAGGTAGTATGTTGTCGTGATTTTTTTTACTCCATTGGATGGAAGCCTTGTTATTATGGAAGGTAGTATGTTGTCGTGATTTTTGTTACTCCAATGGATTGTAGACTTGTCATTATGGAAGGTAGTCTGTTTTTGATAATTTTGTTACTACAATGGATGATAGCCTTGTCATTATGGAAGGTAGTCTGTTGTCGAGATTTTTGTTACTCCAATGGATGGAAGCCTTGTCATTATGGAAGGTAGTCTGTTGTCGAGATTTTTGTTACTCCATTGGAGGTTAGCCTTGTTATTATGGAACATAGTATGTTGTCGAGATATTTGTTATTCCAATGGATGGTAGCCTAGTCATTATGGAAGGTAGTATGTTGTCGTGATTTTTGTTACTCCAATGGATGGTAGCCTTGTCATTATGGAAGGTAGTATGTTGTCTATATTTTTGTTACCAAAATGGATGGTAGCCTTGTCATTATGAATTGTAGTCTGTTCTCGAGATCTTTGTTACTCCAATGGATAGTAACCTTGTCATTATGGAAGTTAGTCTGTTGTTCAGATTTTTGTTACTACAATGTATGGTAGCCTTGTCATTATGGAAGGTAGTATGTTGTCGTGATTTTTGTTACTCTAATGGATGGTAGCCTTGTCATTATGGAAGGTAGTATGTTGTCGATATTTTTGTTACTACAATGGATGGTAGGCTTGTCATTATGGAAGGTAGTCTGTTGTCGAGATTTTTGTTACTCCAATGGATGGTAGCCTTATCATTATGGAAGGTAGTATGTTGTCGTGATTTGTTTTACTCCATTGGATGGAAGCCTTGTCATTATGGAAGGTAGTCTGTTGTCGAGATTTTTGTTATACCAATGGGTGGTAGCCTTTTTATTATGGAAGGTAGTATGTTGTCGTGATTTTTTTTACTCCAATGGATTGTAGCCTTGTCATTATGGAAGGTAGTTTATTGTCGAGATTTTTGTTACTCCAATGGATGGTAGCCTTGTCAATATGGAAGGTAGTATGTTGTCTATATTTTTGTTACTACAATGGATGGTAGCCGTGTCATTATGAATTGTAGTCTGTTCCCGAGATCTTTGTTACTCCAATGGATAGTAACCTTGTCATTATGGAAGGTAGTCTTTTGTCTATATTTTTTTTATTCCAATGGACGGTAGCCTTGTCATTATGAAAGGTAGTTCGTAGTCGATATTTTTGTTACTCCAATGGATGGTAGCCTTGTCATTATGGAAGGTAGTCTATTGTCGAGATTTTTGTTACTCCAATGGATGGTAGCCTTGCATTATGGATGGTAGTTTTTCGTTGTGATTTTTGTTACTCCAGTGGATGGAACCCTTGTCATTATGGAAGGTAGTCAGTTGTCGAGATTTTTGTTACTACAATGGATGGTAGCCTTGTCATTATGGAAGGTAGTCTATATTGGATATTTTTATTACTCCAATAGATGGTAGCCTTGTCATTATTGAAGGTAGTCTCTTGTGGATATTTTTGTTACTCCAATGGATGGTACGATTGTCATTATGGAAAGTAGTTAGTTGTCGAGATTTTTGTTACTCCAATGGATGGTAGCCTTGTCATTATGGAAGGTAGTAAGTTGTCATGATTTTTGTTACTCCAATGGATTGTAGCCTTGACATTATGGAAGGTAGTCTATTTTCGATATTTTTGTTACTACAATGGATGGTAGCCTTGTCATTATGGAAGGTAGACTGTTGTCGAGATTTTTGTTACTACAATGGATGGTAGCCTTGTCATTATGGAAGGTCGTCTGTTGTCTAGATTTTTGTTACTCCAATGGATGGTAACCTTAAATTATGGAAGGTAGTCTGTCATTGTGATTTTTGTTACTCCAATTGATGGTAGCCTTGTCATTATGGAAGTTAGTCGATTGTTCAGATTTTTGTTACTAAAATGTATGGTAGCCTTGTCATTATGGAAAGTAGTATGTTGTCGAGATTTTTGTTACTAGAATGGATGGTAGCCTTGTCATTATGGAAGGTAGTCTGTTGTCGAGATTTTTGTTATTCCAATGGATGGTAGCCTTGTTATTATGGAAGGTAGTATGTTGTCGTGATTTTTGTTACTCCAATGGATTATAGCCTTGTCATTATGGAAGGTAGTCTGTTTTTGATATTTTTGTTACTTCAATGGAGGGTAGCCTTGTCATTAAGGAAGGTAGATTGTTGTCGATATTTTTGTTACTACAATGGATGGTAGCCTTGTCATTATGGAAGGTAGTCTGTTGTCGAGATTATTGTTACTCCAATGGATGGTAACCTTGAATTATGGAAGGTAGTCTGTCATTGTGATTTTTATTACTCCAATGGATGGTAGCCTTGTCATTATGGAAGTTAGTCTGTTGTTCAGATTTTTGTTACTACAATGTATGGTAGCCTTGTCATTATGGAAGTTAGTCTGTTGTCGATATTATTGTTACTCCAATGGATGGTAGCCTTGTCATTGCGGAAGGTAGTTTGTTGTCGAGATTTTTGTTACTCCAAAGAATGGTAGCCTTGTCATTATGGAAGGTAGTATGTTGTCTATATTTCTGTTACTACAATGGATGGTAGCCTTGTCATTATGAATTGTAGTCTGTTCTCGAGATCTTTGTTACTCCAATGGATAGTAACCTTGTCATTATGGAAGGTAGTCTTTTGTCCTGATTTTTGTTATTCCAATGGATGGTAGCCCTGTCATTATGAAAGGTAGTTCGTTTTCGATATTTTTGTTACTCCAATGGATGGTAGCCTTGTCATTATGGAACGTAGTCTATTGCCGAGATTTTTGTTACTCCAATGGATGGTAGCCTTGAATTATGGATGGTAGTCGGTCGTTGTGATTTTTGTTACTCCAATGGATGGTACCCTTGTCATTATAGAAGGTAGTCTATTGTCGATATTTTTGTTACTACAATGGATGGTAGCCTTGTCATTATGGAAGGTAGTCTGTTGTCGATATTTTTGTTACTACAATGGATGGTAGCCTTGTCATTATGGAAGGTAGTCTGTTGTCGAGATTTTTGTTACTCCAATGGATTGTAGCCTTATCATTATGGAAGGTAGTATGTTGTCGTGATTTTTTTTACTCCATTGGATGGAAGCCTTGTCATTATGGAAGGTAGTTTGTTTTCGAGATTTTTGTTATACCAATGGGTGGTAGCCTTGTTATTATGGAAGGTAGTATGTTGTCGTGATTTTTGTTACTCCAATGGATTGTAGACTTGTCATTATGGAAGGTAGTATGTTTTTGATAATTTTGTTACTACAATGGATGATAGCCTTGTCATTATGGAAGGTAGTCTATTGTCGAGATTTTTGTTACTCCAATGGATGGTAGCCTTGTCATTATGGAAGGTAGTATGTTGTCGAGATTTTTGTTACTCCATTGGAGGTTAGCCTTGTTATTATGGAACATAGTATGTTGTCGAGATATTTGTTATTCCAATGGATGGTAGCCTAGTCATTATGGAAGGTAGTATGTTGTCGTGATTTTTTGTTACTCCAATGGATGGTAGCCTTGTCATTATGGAAGGTAGTATGTTGTCTATATTTTTGTTACCAAAATGGATGGTAGCCTTGTCATTATGAATTGTAGTCTGTTCTCGAGATCTTTGTTACTCCAATGGATAGTAACCTTGTCATTATGGAAGGTAGTCTTTTGTCTAGATTTTTGTTATTCCAATGGATGGTAGCCTTGTCATTATGAAAGGTAGTTCGTAGTCGATATTTTTGTTACTCCAATGGATGGTAGCCTTGTCATTATGGAAGGTAGTATGTTGTCTATATTTTTGTTACCAAAATGGATGGTAGCCTTGTCATTATGAATTGTAGTCTGTTCTCGAGATCTTTGCTACTCCAATGGATAGTAACCTTGTCATTATGGAAGGTAGTCTTTTGTCTAGATTTTTGTTATTCCAATGGATGGTAGCCTTGTCATTATGAAAGGTAGTTCGTAGTCGATATTTTTGTTACTCCAATGGATGGTAGCCTTGTCATTATGGAAGGTAGTCTATTGTCGAGATTTTTGTTACTCCAATGGATGGTAGCCTTGCATTAGGGATGGTAGTTTGTCGTTGTGATATTTGTTACTCCAATGGATGGTACCCTTGTCATTATGGAAGGTAGTCTCTTGTGGATATTTTTATTATTCCAATGGATGGTAGCCTTGTCATTATGAAAGGTAGTTCGTAGTCGATATTTTTGTTACTCCAATGGATGGTAGCCTTGTCATTATTGAAGGTAGTCTCTTGTGGATATTTTTGTTACTCCAATGGATGGTACGATTGTCATTATGGAAGGTAATCTATTGTCGAAATTTTTGTTACTCCATTGGATGGAAGCCTTGTCATTATGGAAGGTAGTCTGTTGTCGAGATTTTTGTTACTCCAATGGATGGTAGCCTTAGCATTATAGAAGGTAGTATGTTGTCATGATTTTTTTTACTCCATTGGGTAGAAGCCTTGTCATTATGGAAGGTAGTCTGTTGACAAGATTTTTGTTATACCAATGGGTGGTAGGCTTTTTATTATGGAAGGTAGTATGTTGTCGTGAATTTTGTTACTTTATTGGAGGTTAGCCTTGTCATTATGGAAGGTAGTCTGTTGTCGAGATTTTTGTTATTATAATGGATGTTAGCCTAGTCATTATGGAAGGTAGTCTGTTGTCGATATCTTTGTTACTCCAATGGATGGTAGCCTTTTCATTATGGAAGGTAGTTTGTTGTCGAGATTTTTGTTACTCCAATGGATGGTAGCCTTGTAATTATGGAAGGTAGTATGTTGTCTATATTTTTGTTACAACAATGGATTGTAGCCTTGTCATTGTGGAAGGTAGTATGTTGTCGAGATTTTTGTTACTCCAATGGATGGTATCCTTGTCATTATGCAAGGTAGTCTATTGTCGAGATTTTTTTTATTCCAATGGATGGTAGCCTTGTCATTATGGAAGGTAGTATGTTGTCGTGATTTTTGTTACTCGATTGGATGGAAGCCTTGTCATTATGGAAGGTAGTTTGTTGTCGAGATTTTTGTTACTCCATTAGAGGTTAGCCTTGTCATTATGGAAGGTAGTCTGTTGTCGAGATTTTTTATTCCAATGGATGGTAACCTTGCATTATGGAAGGTAGTCTGTCGTTGTGATTTTTGTTAATCCAATGGATGGTAGCCTTGTCATTATGGAAGGTAGTATGTTGTTCATATTTTTGTTACTACAATGTATGGTAGCCTTGTCATTATGGAAGGTAGTATGTTGTCGTGATTTTTGTTACTCCAATGGATGGTAGCCTTGTCATTATGGAAGGTAGTTTGTTGTCGAGATTTTTGTTACTACAATGGATGGTATCCTTGTCATTATGGATGGTAGTCTATTGTCGAGATTTTTGTTACTCCAATGGATGGTAATCTAGCATTATGGAAGGTAGTCTGTTGTTGTGGTTTTTGTAACTCAAATGGATGGTAGCCTTGTCATTATGAAAGGTAGTCTGTTGTTCATATTTTTGTTACTATAATGTATGGTAGCCTTGTCATTATGGAAGGTATTCTGTTGTCGAGATTTTTGTTACTCCATTAGAGGTTAGCCTTGTCATTATGGAAGGTAGTCTGTTGTCAAGATTTTTGTTATTCCAATGGATGGTAGCCTAGTCATTATGGAAGGTAGTCTGTTTTCGAGATTTTTGTTACTCCAATAAGTTTTAGCCTTGTCATTATGGAAGGTAGTCTGTTGTCGATATCTTTGTTACTCCAATAGATGGTTGCCTTGTCATTACGGAAGGTAGTTTGTTGTCGAGATTTTTGTTACTTCAATGGATGGTAGCCTTGTCATTACGGAAGGTAGTATGTTGTCTATATTTTTGTTACTCCAATGGATGGTAGCCTTGTCATTACGAGTGGTAGTCTGTTCTCAAGATTTTTGTTACTCCAATGGATAGTATCCTTAACATTATGGAAGGTAGTCTATTGTCGAGATTTTTGTTACTCCAATGGATTGTAGCCTTGCATTATGGATGGTAGTCTGTTGTTGTGATGTTTGTTACTCCAATGGACGGTACCCTTATCATTATGGAAGGTAGTCTGTTGTCGTTATTTTTGTTACTACAATGGATGGTAGCCTTGTCATTATGGAAGGTTGTCTAGTCATTATAGAAGGTAGTCTGTTTTCAAGATTTTTGTTACTCAAATGGATGTTAGCGTTGTCATTATGGAAGTGAGTCTGTTGTCGATATCTTTGTTACTCCAATAGATGGTAGAATGTCATTACGGAAGGTAGTTTATTGTCGAGATTTTTGTTACTCCAATGGATGGTAGCCTTGTAATTATGGAAGGTAGTATGTTGTCTATATTTTTGTTACTACAATGGATTGTAGCCTTGTCATTATGCAAGGTAGTCTGTTGTCGATATTTTTGTTACTCCAATGGATGGTATCCTTGTCATTATGCAAGGTAGTCTATTGTCGAGAATTTTTTTATTCCAATGGATGGTAGCCTTGTCATTATGGAAGGTAGTACATTGTCGTGATTTGTGTTACTCGATTGGATGGAAGCCTTGTCATTATGGAAGGTAGTTTGTTGTCGAAATTTTTTTTCTCCAATGGATGGTAACCTTGCATTTTGGAAGGTACTGTGTCGTTGTGATTTTTGTTAATCCAATGGATGGTAGCCTTGTCATTATGGAAGGTAGTATGTTGTTCAGATTTTTGTTACTACGATGTATGGTAGCCTTGTCATTATGGAAGGTAGTATGTTGTCGTGATTTTTGTTACTCCAATGGATGGTAGCCTTGTCATTATGGAAGGTAGTTTGTTGTCGAGATTTTTGTTACTACAGTGGATGGTATCCTTGTCATTATGGATGGTAGTCTGTTGTCGAGATTTTTGTTACTCCAATGGATGGTAACCTAGCATTATGGAAGGTAGTCTGTCGTTGTGGTTTTTGTAACTCAAATGGATGGTAGCCTTGTCATTATGAAAGGTAGTTTGTTGTTTATATTTTTGTTACTACAATGTATGGTAGCCTTGTCATTATGGAAGGTAGTCTGTTCTCGAGATTTTTGTTACTCCATTAGAGGTTAGCCTTGTCATTATGGAAGGTAGTCTGTTGTCGAGATTTTTGTTATTCCAATGGATGGTAGCCTAGTCATTATGGAAGGTAGTCTGTTTTTGAGATTTTTGTTACTCCAATGTGTGTTAGCCTTGACATTATGGAAGGTAGTCTGTTGACGATATCTTTGTTACTCCAATAGATGGTTGCCTTGTCATTACGGAAGATAGTTTGTTGTCGAGATTATTGTTACTTCAAATGGATGGTAGCCTTATCATTACAGAAGGTAGTATGATGTCTATATTTTTGTTACTCCAATGGATGTTAGCCTTGTCATTATGAATGGTAGTCTGTTGTCGAGATTTTTGTTACTCCAATGGAAGGTAGCCTTGCATTATGGATGGTAGTCTGTCGTTGTGATGTTTGTTACTCCAATGGACGGTACCCTTATCATTATGGAACGTAGTCTTTTGTCGATATTTTTGTTACTACAATGGATGGTAGCCTTGTCATTATGGAAGGTAGTCTGTTGTGGATATTTTTGTTACTCCAATAGATGGTAGCCTTGTCATTATTGAAGGTAGTCTCTTTGTGATATTTTCTTTACTCCAATGGATGGTACTATTGTCATTATGGAAGGTAGTTAGTTGTCGAGATTTTTGTTACTCCAATTGATGGTAGCCTTTTCATTATGGAAGGTAGTCTGTTGTCGAGATTTTTGTTACTCCAATGGATGGTGACCTAGCATTATGGAAGGTAGTCTGTCGTTGTGGTTTTTCTAACTCAAATGGATGGTAGCCTTGTCATTATGAAAGGTAGTCTATTGTTCAGATTTTTGTTATTACAATGTATGGTAGCCTTGTTACTATGGAAGGTAGTCTGTTGTCGAGATTTTTGTTACTCCATTGGAGGTTAGCCTTATCATTATGGAAGGTAGTCTGTTGTCGAGATTTTCGTTATTCCAATGGATGGTAGCCTAGTCATTATGGAAGGTAGTCTGTTTTCGAGATTTTTGTTACTCCAATGGGTGTTAGCCTTGTCATTATGGAAGGTAGTCTGTTCTCGATATCTTTGTTACTCCAATAGATGGTAGCCTTGTCATTATGGAAGGTAGTTTATTGTCGAGGTTTTTGTTACTTCAATGGATGGTAGCCTTGTCATTACGGAAGGTAGTATGTTGTCTATATTTTTGTTACTACAATGGATGGTAGCCTTGTCATTATGAATAGTAGTCTGTTCTCGAGATTTTTGTTACTCCAATGGATAGTATCCTTGACATTGTGGAAGGTAGTCTATTGTCGAGATTTTTGTTACCCCATTGGATGGTAGCCTTGCATTATGGATGGTAGTCTGTCGTTGTGATGTTTGTTACTCCAATGGACGGTACCCTTATCAATATGGAAGGTAGCCTGTTGTCGATATTTTTGTTACTACAATGGATGGTAGCCTTGTCATTATGGAAGGTAGTCTGTTGTCGAGATTTTTGTTATTCCAATGGATGGTAGCCTAGTCATTATGGAAGGTAGTATGTTTTCAAGATTTTGTTACTCCAATGGATGTTAGCCTTGTCGTTATGGAAGTGATTCTGTTTTCGATATCTTTGTTACTCCAATAGATGGTAGAATGTCATTATGGAAGGTAGTATGTTGTCGTGATTTTTGTTATTCCAATGGATGGTAGCCTTGTCATTATGGAAGGTAGTTTGTTGTCGAGATTTTTGTTACTACAGCGGATGGTATCCTTGTCATTATGGATGGTAGTCTGTTGTCGAGATTTTTGTTACTCTAATGGATGGTAACCTAGCATTATGGAAGGTAGTCTGTCGTTGTGGTTTTTGTAACTCAAATGGATGGTAGCCTTGTCATTATGAAAGGTAGTCTGTTGTTCATATTTTTGTTACTACAATGTATGGTAGCCTTGTCATTATGGATGGTAGTCTGTTGTCGAGATTTTTGTTACTCCATTAGAGGTTAGCCTTGTCATTATGGAAGATAGTTTGTTGTCGAGATTTTTGTTATTCCAATGGATGGTAGCCTAGTCATTATGGAAGGTAGTCTGTTTTCGAGATTTTTGTTACTCCAATGGGTGTTAGCCTTGTCATTATGGAAGGTAGTCTGTTGTCGATATCTTTGTTACTCCAATAGATGGTTGCCTTGTCATTACGGAAGATAGTTTATTGTCGAGATTTTTGTTACTTCAATGGATGGTAGCCTTGTCATTACGGAAGGTAGTATGTTGTCTATATTTTTGTTACTCCAATGGATGTTAGCCTTGTCATTATGAATGGTAGTCTGTTGTCGAGATTTTTGTTACTCCAATGGATGGTAGCCTTGCATTATGGATGGTAGTCTGTCGTTGTGATGTTTGTTACTCCAATGGACGGCACCCTTATCATTATGGAAGGTAGTCTTTTATCGATATTTTTGTTACTAAAATGGATGGTAGCCTTGTCATTATGGAAGGTAGTCTCTTGTGGATATTTTTGTTACTCCAATAGATGGTAGCCTTGTCATTATTGAAGGTAGTCTCTTTGTGATATTTTTGTTACTCCAATGGATGGTACTATTGTCATTATGGAAGGTAGTTAGTTGTCGAGATTTTTGTTACTCCAATTGATGGTAGCCTTTTCATTATGGAAGGTAGTCTATTGTCGAGATTTTTGTTACTCCAATGGATGGTGACCTAGCATTATGGAAGGTAGTCTGTCGTTGTGGTTTTTGTAACTCAAATGGATGGTAGCCTTGTCATTACGGAAGGTAGTATGTTGTCTATATTTTTGTTACTATAATGGATGGTAGCCTTGTCATTATGAATGGTAGTCTGTTCTCGAGATTTTTGTTACTCCAATGGATAGTATCCTTGACATTATGGAAGGTAGTCTATTGTCGAGATTTTTGTTACTCTAATGGATGGTAGCCTTGCATTATGGATGGTAGTCTGTCGGTGTGATGTTTGTTACTCCAATGGACGGTACCCTTATCAATATGGAAGGTAGTCTGTTGTCGAGATTTTTGTTACTACAATGGATGGTAGCCTTGTCATTGTGGAAGGTAGTCTGTTGTCGAGATTTTTGTTATTCCAATGGATGGTAGCCTAGTCATTATGGAAGGTAGTCTGTTTTCAAGATTTTGTTACTCCAATGGATGTTTGCCTTGTCATTATGGAAGTGATTCTGTTTTCGATATCTTTGTTACTCCAATAGATGGTAGAATGTCATTACGGAAGGTAGTTTGTTGTCGAGACTTTTGTTACTCCAATGGATGGTAGCCTTGTAATTATGGAAGGTAGTATGTTGTCTATATTTTTGTTACTACAATGGATTGTAGCCTTGTCATTATGCAAGGTAGTCTGTTGTCGAGATTTTTGTTACTCCAATGGATGGTATCCTTGTCATTATGCAAGGTAGTCTATTGTCGAGATTATTTTTATTCCAATGGATGGTAGCCTTGTCATTATGGAAGGTAGTATGTTGTCGTGATTTTTGTTACTCGATTGGATGGAAGCCTTGTCATTTTGGAAGGTAGTTTTTTGTCGAGATTTTTGTTACTCCAATGGATGGTAACCTTGCATTATGGAAGGTAGTCTGTCGTTGTGATTTTTGTTAATCCAATGGATGGTAGCCTTGTCATTATGGAAGGTAGTCTGTTGTTCAGATTTTTGTTACTACAATGTATGGTAGCCTTGTCACTATGGAAGGTAGTATGTTGTCGTGATTTTTGTTACTCCAATGGATGGTAGCCTTGTCATTATGGAAGGTAGTTTGTTGTCGAGATTTTTGTTACTCCAATGGATGGTAGCCTTGTCATTATGGAAGGTAGTTTGTTGTCGAGATTTTTGTTACTCCAATGGATTGTAACCTTGCATTATGAAAGGTAGTCTGTCGTCGTGATTTTTGTTAATCCAATGGATGGTAGCCTTGTCATTATTGAAGGTAGTCTGTTGTTCAGATTTTTGTTACTACAATGTATGGTAGCCTTGTCATTATGGAAGGTAGTATGTTGTCGTGATTTTTGTTACTCCAATGGATCGTAGCCTTGTCATTATGGATGGTAGTCTGTTGTCGAGATTTTTGTTACTCCAATGGATGGTAACCTAGAATTATGGAAGGTAGTCTGTCGTTGTGGTTTTTGTAACTCAAATGGATGGTAGCCTTGTCATTATGAAAGGTAGTCTGTTGTTCAGATTTTTGTTACTACAATGTATGGTAGCCTTGTCATTATGGAAGGTAGTATGTTGTCATGATTTTTGTTACTCCAATTGATGGTAGCCTTGTCATTATGGATGGTAGTCTGTTGTCGAGATTTTTGTTACTCCAATGGATGGTAACCTAGCATTATGGAAGGTAGTCTGTCGTTGTGGTTTTTGTAACTCAAATGGATGGTAGCCTTGTCATTATGAAAGGTAGTCTGTTGTTCAGATTTTTGTTACTACAATGTATGGTAGCCTTGTCATTATGGAAGGTAGTCTGTTGTCGAGATTTTTGTTACTCCATTGGTGGTTATCCTTGTCATTATGGAAGGTAGTCTGTTGTCGTGATTTTTGTTATTCCAATGGATGGTAGCCTAGTCATTATGGAAGGTAGTCTGTTTTCGAGATTTTTGTTACTCCAATGGGTGTTAGCCTTATCATTATGGAAGGTAGTCTGTTGTCGATATCTTTGTTACTCCAATAGATGGTAGCCTTGTCATTACGGAAGGTAGTTTGTTGTCGATATTTTTGTTACTTCAATGGATGGTAGCCTTGTCATTACGGAAGGTAGTATGTTGTCTATATTTTTGTTACTACAATGGATGGTAGCCTTGTCATTATGAATGGTAGTCTGTTCTCGAGATTTTTGTTACTCCAATGGATAGTATCCTTGACATTATGGAAGGTAGTCTATTGTCGAGATTTTTGTTACTCCAATGGATGGTAGCCTTGCATTATGGATGGTAGTCTGTCGTTGTGATGTTTGTTACTCCAATGGACGGTACCCTTATCAATATGGAAGGTAGTCTGTTGTCGATATTTTTGTTACTACAATGGATGGTAGCCTTGTCATTATGGAAGGTAGTCTCTTGTGGATATTTTTGTTTACTCCAATGGATGGTACTATTATCATTATGGAAGGTAGTTAGTTGTCGAGATTTTTGATACTCCAATTGATGGTAGCCTTGTCATTATGGAAGGTAATCTATTATCGACATTTTTGTTACTCCATTGGATGGAAGCCTTGTCATTATGGAAGGTAGTCTGTTGTCGAGATTTTTTTTACTCAAATGGATGGTAGCCTTGTCATTATGGAAGGTAGTCTGTTTTCAAGATTTTGTTACTCCAATGGATGTTAGCCTTGTCGTTATGGAAGTGATTCTCTTTTCGATATCTTTGTTACTCCAATAGATGGTAGAATGTCATTATGGAAGGTAGTATGTTGTCGTGATTTTTGTTATTCCAATGGATGGTAGCCTTGTCATTATGGAAGGTAGTTTGTTGTCGAGATTTTTGTTACTACAGTGGATGGTATCCTTGTCATTATGGATGGTAGTCTGTTGTCGAGATTTTTGTTACTCTAATGGATGGTAACCTAGCATTATGGAAGGTAGTCTGTCGTTGGGGTTTTTGTAACTCAAATGGATGGTAGCCTTATCATTATGAAAGGTAGTCTGTTGTTCATATTTTTGTTACTACAATGTATGGTAGCCTTGTCATTATGGAAGGTAGTCTGTTGTCGAGATTTTTGTTACTCCATTAGAGGTTAGCCTTGTCATTATTGAAGGTAGTCTGTTGTCGAGATTTTTGTTATTCCAATGGATGGTAGCCTAGTCATTATGGAAGGTAGTCTGTTTTCGAGATTTTTGTTACTCCAATGGGTGTTAGCCTTGTCATTATGGAAGGTAGTCTGTTGTCGATATCTTTGTTACTCCAATAGATGGTAGCCTTGTCATTACGGAAGGTAGTATGTTGTCTATATTTTTGTTACTCCAATGGATGTTAGCCTTGTCATTATGAATGGTAGTCTGTTGTCGAGATTTTTGTTACTCCAATGGATGGTAGCCTTGCATTATGGATGGTAGTCTGTCGTTGTGATGTTTGTTACTCCAATGGACCGTACCCTTATCATTATGGAAGGTAGTCTTTTGTCGATATTTTTGTTACTACAATGGATGGTAGCCTTGTCATTATGGAAGGTAGTCTCTTGTGGATATTTTTGTTACTCCAATAGATGGTAGCCTTGTCATTATTGAAGGTAGTCTCTTTGTGATATTTTTGTTACTCAAATGGATGGTACTATTGTCAATATGGAAGGTAGTTAGTTGTCGAGATTTTTGTTACTCCAATTGATGGTAGCCTTTTCATTATGGAAGGTAGTGTACTATCGAGATTTTTGTTACTCCAATGGATGGTGACCTAGCATTATGGAAGGTAGTCTGTCGTTGTGGTTTTTGTAACTCAAATGGATGGTAGCCTTGTCATTATGAAAGGTAGTCTGTTGTTCAGATTTTTGTTACTACAATGTATGGTAGCCTTGTAATTATGGAAGGTAGTCTGTTGTCGAGATTTTTGTTACTCCATTGGAGGTTAGCCTTGTCATTATGGAAGGTAGTCAGTTGTCGATATTTTTGATATTCCAATGGATGGTAGCCTAGTCATTATGGAAGGTAGTCTTTTTTCGAGATTTTTGTTACTCCAATGGGTGTTAGCCTTGTCATTATGGAAGGTAGTCTGTTGTCGATATCTTTGTTACTCCAATAGATGGTAGCCTTGTCATTACGGAAGGTAGTTTGTTGTCGAGATTTTTGTTACTTTAATGGATGGTAGCCTTGTCATTACGGAAGGTAGTCTGTTGTCTATATTTTTGTTACTACAATGGATGGTAGCCTTGTCATTATGAATGGTAGTCTGTTCTCGAGATTTTTGTTACTCCAATGGATAGTATCCTTGACACTATGGAAGGTAGTCTATTGTCGAGATTTTTGTTACTCCAATGGATGGTAGCCTTGCATTATGGATGGTAGTCTATAGGTGTGATGTTTGTTACTCCAATGGACGGTACCCTTATCAATATGGAAGGTAGTCTGTTGTCGATATTTTTGTTACTACAATGGATGGTAGCCTTGTCATTGTGGAAGGTAGTCTGTTGTCGAGATTTTTTTTATTCCAATGGATGGTAGCCTAGTCATTATGGAAGGTAGTCTGTTTTCAAGATTTTGTTACTCCAATGTATGTTAGCCTTGTCATTATGGAAGTGATTCTGTTTTCGATATCTTTGTTACTCCAATAGATGGTAGAATGTCATTACGGAAGGTAGTTTGTTATCGAGAATTTTGTTACTCCAATGGATGGTAGCCTAGAAATTATGGAAGGTAGTATGTTGTCTATATTTTTGTTACTACAATGGATTGTAGCCTTGTCATTATGCAAGGTAGTCTGTTATCGAGATTTTTGTTACTCCAATGGATGGTATCCTTGTCATTATGCAAGGTAGTATGTTGTCGTGATTTTTGTTACTCGATTGGATGGAAGCCTTGTCATTATGGAAGGTAGTTTGTTCTCGAGATTTTTGTTACTCCAATGGATGGTAACCTTGCATTATGGAAGGTAGTCTGTCATTGTGAATTTTGTTAATCCAATGGATGGTAGCCTTGTCATTATGGAAGGTAGTCTGTTGTTCATATTTTTGTTACTACAATGTATGGTAGCCTTGTCATTCTGGAAGGTAGTATGTTGTCGTGATTTTTATTACTCCAATGGATGGTAGCCTTGTCATTATGGAAGGTAGTTTTTTGTCGAGATTTTTGTTACTTCAATGGATGGTATCCTTGCATTATGGAAGGTAGTCTGTCATCGTGATTTTTGTTAATCCAATGGACGGTACCCTTATCATTATTGAAGGTAGTCTGTATTTCAGATTTTTGTTACTACAATGTATGGTAGCCTAGTCATTATGGATGGTAGTATGTTGTCGTGATTTTTGTTACTCCAATGGATGGTAGCCTAGTCATTATGGATGGTAGTCTGTTGTCGAGATTTTTGTTACTCCAATGGATGGTAACCTAGCATTATGGAAGGTAGTTTGTCATTGTGGTTTTTGTAACTCAAAAGGATGGTAGCCTTGTCATTATGAAAGGTAGTCTGTTGTTCAGATTTTTGTTACTACAATGTATGGTAGCCTTGTCTTTATGGAAGGTAGTCTGTTGTCGAGATTTTTGTTACTCCATTGGAGGTTATCCTTGTCATTATGGAAGGTAGTCTGTTGTCGAGATTTTTGTTATTCCAATGGATGGTAGCCTAGTCATTATGGAAGGTAGTCTGTTTTCGAGATTTTTGTTACTCCAATGGGTGTTAGCCTTATCATTATGGAAGGTAGTCTGTTGTCGATATCTTTGTTACTCTAATAGATGGTAGCCTTGTCATTACGGAAGGTAGTTTGTTGTCGAGATTTTTGTTACTTCAATGGATGGTAGCCTTGTCATTACGGAAGGTAGTATGTTGTCTATATTTTTGTTACTACAATGGATGGTAGCCTTGTCATTATGAATGGTAGTCTGTTCTCGAGATTTTTGTTACTCCAATGGATAGTATCCTTGACATTATGGAAGGTAGTCTATTGTCGAGATTTTTGTTACTCCAATGGATGGTAGCCTTGCATTATGGATGGTAGTCTGTCGTTGTGATGTTTGTTACTCCAATGGACGGTACCCTTATCAATATGGAAGGTAGTCTGTTGTCGATATTTTTGTTACTACAATGGATGGTAGCCTAGTCATTATGGAAGGTAGTCTCTTGTGGATATTTTTGTTACTCCAATGTATGGTACTATTATCATTATGGAAGGTAGTTAGTTGTCGAGATTTTTGTTACTCCAATTGATGGTAGCCTTGTCATTATGGAAGGTAATCTATTATCGACATTTTTGTTACTCCATTGGATGGAAGCCTTGTCATTATGGAAAGTAGTCTGTTGTCGAGATTTTTTTTACACAAATGGATGGTAGCCTTGTCATTATGGAAGGTAGTCTGCCGTTGTGATTTTTGTTACTCCAATGGATTGTAGCCTTGTCATTATGGAAGGTATTCTGATGTTCAGATTTTTGTTACTACAATTTATGTTAGCCTTGTCATTATAGAAGGTAGTCTGTTGTCGATATTTTTGTTACTCCATTAGAGGTTAGCCTTGTTATTATGGAAGGTAGTCTGTTGTCGAGATTTTTGTTATTCCAATGGATGGTAGCTTAGTCATTATGGAAGGTAGTCTGTTTTCGAGATTTTTGTTACTCCAATGGATGGTAGCCTTATCTTTATGGAAGGTAGTATGTTGTCGTGATTTTTTTTAATCCATTGGGTGGAATCCTTGTCATTATGGAAGGTAGTCTATTTTCCATATTTTTGTTACTCCAATGGATGGTAACCTTGCATTATGGAAGGTAGTCTGTCATTGTGATTTTTGTTACTCCAATGGATGGTAGCCTTGTCATAATGGAAGTATGTCTGTTGTTCAGATTTTTGTTACTACAATGTATGGTAGCCTTGTCATTATGGAAGGTAGTATGTTGTCGAGATTTTTGTTACTACAATGGATGGAAGCCTTGTCATTAAGGAAGGTAGTTTGTTGTCGAGATTTTTGTTATTCCAATGGATGGTAGCCTAGTCATTATGGAAGGTAGTATGTTTTCGAGATTTTTGTTACTCTAATGGATGTTAGCCTTGTCATTATGGAATGGAGTCTGTTGTTGATATCTTTGTTACTCCAATAGATGGTAGCAATGTCATTACGGAAGGTAGTTTGTTGTTGAGATTATTGTTACTCCAATGGATGGTAGCCTTGTCATTATGGAAGGTAGTATGTTGTCTATATTTTTGTTACTACAATGGATGATAGCCTTGTCATTATGAATGGTAGTCTGTTTTCGAGATTTTTGTTAATCCAATGGATAGTATCCTTGACATTATGGAAGGTAGTCTTTTATGTAGATTTTTGTTATTCCAATGGATGGTAGCCTTAGAAAGGTAGTTCGTTGTCGATATTTTTGTTACTCGAATGGATGGTAGCCTTGTCATTATGGAAGGTAGTCTATTGTCTATAGTTTTGTTACTCCAATGGATGGTAGCCTTGCATTATGGATGGTAGTCTGTCATTGTGATTTTTGTTACTCTAATGGACGGTACCCTTATCATTATGGAAGGTAGTCTGATTTCGATATTTTTGTTACTACAATGGATGGTAGCCTTGTCATTATGGAAGGTAGTCTCTTGTGGATATTTTTGTTACTCCAATAGATGGTAGCCTTGTCATTATTGAAGGTAGTCTCTTGTGGATATTTTTTTTACTCCAATGGATGGTACTATTGTCATTATGGAAGGTAGTTAGTTGTTGAGATTTTTGTTACTCTAATTGATGGTAGTCTTGTCATTATGGAAGGTAATCTATTGTCGACATTTTTGATACTCCATTGGATGAAAGCCTTGTCATTATGGAAGGTAGTCTGTTGTCGAGATTTTTTTTACTCCAATGGATGGTAGCCTTGTCATTATGGTAGGTAGTCTGTTGTCGAGATTTTTGTTACTCCAATGGATGGTAACCTTGCATTATGGAAGGTAGTCTGTCGTTGTGATTTTTGTTACTCCAATGGATCGTAGCCTTGTCATTATGGAAGGTATTCTGTTGTTCAGATTTTTGTTACTACTATGTATGGTAGCCTTGTCATTATAGAAGGTAGTCTGTTGTCGATATTTTTGTTACTCAATTTGAGGTTAGCCTTTTTATTATGGAAGGTAGTCTGTTGTCGAGATTTTTGTTATTCCAATGGATGGTAGCTTAGTCATTATGGAAGGTAGTCTGTTTTCGAGATTTTTTTTACTCCAATGGATGGTAGCCTTATCATTATGGAAGGTAGTATGTTGTCGAGATTTTTGTTATACGAATGGGTGGTAGCCTTGTTATTATGGAAGGTAGTATGTCATTGTGATATTTGTTACTCCAATGGATGGTAGCCTTGTCATTATGGAAGTTAGCCTGTTGTTCATATTTTTGTTACTAAAATGTATGGTAGCCTTGTCCTTATGGAAGGTAGTATGTTGTCGAGATTTTTGTCACTACAATGGATGGTAGCCTTGTCATTATGGAAGGTAGTCTATTGTCGAGATTTTTGTTATTCCAATGGATGGTAGCCTAGTCATTATGGAAGGTTGTGTGTTTTCGAGATTTTTGTTACTCCAATGGATGTTAGCCTTGTCATTATGGAAGGGAGTCTGTTGTCGATATCTTTGTTACTCCAATAGATGGTAGAATGTCATTACTGAAGGTAGTTTGTTGTCGAGATTTTTGTTACTCCAATGGATGGTAGCCTTGTCATTAGGGAAGGTAGTATGTTGTCTATATTTTTGTTACTACAATGGATGGTAACCTTGTCATTATGAATGGTAGTTTTTTCTCGAGATTTTTGTTACTCCAATGGATAGTATCCTTGTCATTATGGAAGGTAGTCTTTTGTCTAAATTTTTGTTATTCCAATGGGTGGTAGCCTTGTCATTATGAAAGGTAGTTTGTTTTCTATATTTTTGTTACTCGAATGGATGGTAGCCTTGTCATTATGGGACGTAGTCTATTGTCGAGATTTTTGTTACTCTAATGGAAGGTAGCCTTGCATTATGGATGGTAGTCTGTCATTGTGATTTTTGTTACTCCAATGGATGGTACCCTTGTCATTATGGAAGGTAGTCTATTGTCAATATTTTTGTTACTACAATGGATGGTAGCCTTGTCATTATGGAAGGTAGTCTCGTCTAGATATTTTTGTTACTCCAATAGATGGTAGCCTTGTCATTATTGATGGTAGGCTCTTGTGGATATTTTTGTTACTCCAATGGATGGTACGATTGTCATTATGGAAGGTAGTTAGTTGTCGAGATTTTTGTTACTCCAATGGATGGTAGCCTTGTCATTATGGAAGGTAATCAATTGTCGACATTTTTGTTACTCCATTGGATGGAAGCCTTGTCATTATGGAAGGTAGTCTGTTGTCGAGATTTTTGTTACTCCAATGGATGGTAGCCTTATCATTATGGAAGGTAGTATGTTGTCGTGATTTATTTTACTCCATTGGATGGAAGCCTTGTCATTTTGGAAGGTAGCCTGTTGTCGAGATTTTTGCTATACCAATGGGTGGTAGCCTTGTTATTATGGGAGGTAGTATGTTGTCGTGATTTTTGTTACTCCAATGGATTGTAGCCTTGTCATTATGGAAGGTAGTCTGTTTTCGATATTTTTGTTACTACAATGGATAGTAGCCTTGTCATTATGGAAGGTAGTCTGTTGTCGAGATTTTTGTTACTACAATGGATGGTATCCTTGTCATTATGGAAGGTAGTCTGTTGTCGAGATTTTTGTTACTCCAACGGATGGTAACCTTGCATTATGGAAGGTAGTTTGTCATTGTGATTTTTGTTACTCCAATGGATGGTAGCCTTGTCATTATGGAAGTTAGTCTGTTGTTCAGATTTTTGTTACTACAATGTATGGTAGCCTTGTCTTTATGAAAGGTAGTATGTTGTCTAGATTTTTGTTACTACAATAGATGGTAGCCTTGTCATTATGAAAGGTAGTCTGTTGTCGAGATTTTTGTTACTCCAATGGATGGTAACCTTGTATTATGGAAGGTAGTCTGTCGTTGTGGTTTTTGTAACTCAAATGGATGGTAGCCTTGTCATTATAAAAGGTAGTCTGTTGTTCATATTTTTGTTACTACAATGTATGGTAGCCATGTCATTATTGAAGGTAGTCTGTTGTCGAGATTTTTGTTACTCAATTGGAGGTTAGCCTTGTCATTATGGAAGGTAGTCTGTTGTCGAGATTTTTGTTATTCCAATGGATGGTAGCATAGTTATTATGGAAGGTAGTATGTTGTCGAGATCTTTGTTATTCCAATGGATGGTAGCCTTGTTATTATGAAAGGTAGTTCGTAGTCGATATTTTTGTTACTCCAATGAATGGTAGCCTTGTCATTATGGAAAGTAGTCTATTGTCGAGATTTTTGTTACTCCAATGGATGGTAGCTTAGTCATTATGGAAGGTAGTCTGTTTTCGAGAATTTTTTTACTCCAATGGATGGTAGCCTTATCATTATGGAAGGTAGTATGTTGTCGTGATTTTTTTACTCCATTGGATGGAAGCCATGTCATTATGGAAGGTAGTCTATTGTCGAGATTTTTGTTATACGAATGGGTGGTAGCCTTGTTATTATGGAAGGTAGTATGTCATTGTGATTTTTGTTACTCCAATGGATGGTAGCCTTGTCATTATGGAAGTTAGCCTGTTGTTCATATTTTTGTTACTAAAATGTATGGTAGCCTTGTCCTTATGGAAGGTAGTATGTTGTCGAGATTTTTGTCACTACACTGGATGGTAGCCTTGTCATTATGGAAGGTAGTCTATTGTCGAGATTTTTGTTATTCCAATGGATGGTAGCCTAGTCATTATGGAAGGTTGTGTGTTTTCGAGATTTTTGTTACTCCAATGGATGTTAGCCTTGTCATTATGGAAGGGAGTCTGTTGTCGATATCTTTGTTACTCCAATAGATGGTAGAATGTCATTACTGAAGGTAGTTTGTTGTCGAGATTTTTGTTACTCCAATGGATGGTAGCCTTGTCATTAGGGAAGGTAGTATGTTGTCTATATTTTTGTTACTACAATGGATGGTAACCTTGTCATTATGAATGGTAGTTTTTTCTCGAGATTTTTGTTACTCCAATGGATAGTATCCTTGTCATTATGGAAGGTAGTCTTTTGTCTAAATTTTTGTTATTCCAATGGGTGGTAGCCTTGTCATTATGAAAGGTAGTTTGTTTTCTATATTTTTGTTACTCGAATGGATGGTAGCCTTGTCATTATGGGACGTAGTCTATTGTCGAGATTTTTGTTACTCCAATGGAAGGTAGCCTTGCATTATGGATGGTAGTCTGTCATTGTGATTTTTGTTACTACAATGGATGGTACCCTTGTCATTATGGAAGGTAGTCTATTGTCAATATTTTTGTTACTACAATGGATGGTAGCCTTGTCATTATGGAAGGTAGTCTCGTCTAGATATTTTTGTTACTCCAATAGATGGTAGCCTTGTCATTATTGAAGGTAGGCTCTTGTGGATATTTTTGTTACTCCAATGGATGGTACGATTGTCATTATGGAAGGTAGTTAGTTGTCGAGATTTTTGTTACTCCAATGGATGGTAGCCTTGTCATTATGGAAGGTAATCAATTGTCGACATTTTTGTTACTCCATTGGATGGAAGCCTTGTCATTATGGAAGGTAGTCTGTTGTCGAGATTTTTGTTACTCCAATGGATGGTAGCCTTATCATTATGGAAGGTAGTATGTTGTCGTGATTTATTTTACTCCATTGGATGGAAGCCTTGTCATTTTGGAAGGTAGCCTGTTGTCGAGATTTTTGCTATACCAATGGGTGGTAGCCTTGTTATTATGGGAGGTAGTATGTTGTCGTGATTTTTGTTACTCCAATGGATTGTAGCCTTGTCATTATGGAAGGTAGTCTGTTTTCGATATTTTTGTTACTACAATGGATAGTAGCCTTGTCATTATGGAAGGTAGTCTGTTGTCGAGATTTTTGTTACTCCAACGGATGGTAACCTTGCATTATGGAAGGTAGTTTGTCATTGTGATTTTTGTTACTCCAATGGATGGTAGCCTTGTCATTATGGAAGTTAGTCTGTTGTTCAGATTTTTGTTACTACAATGTATGGTAGCCTTGTCTTTATGAAAGGTAGTATGTTGTCTAGATTTTTGTTACTACAATAGATGGTAGCCTTGTCATTATGAAAGGTAGTCTGTTGTCGAGATTTTTTTTACTCCAATGGATGGTAACCTTGTATTATGGAAGGTAGTCTGTCTATGTGGTTTTTGTAACTCAAATGGATGGTAGCCTTGTCATTATAAAAGGTAGTCTGTTGTTCATATTTTTGTTACTACAATGTATGGTAGCCTTGTCATTATTGAAGGTAGTCTGTTGTCGAGATTTTTGTTACTCAATTGGAGGTTAGCCTTGTCATTATGGAAGGTAGTCTGTTGTCGAGATTTTTGTTATTCCAATGGATGGTAGCCTAGTCATTATGGAAGGTAGTCTGTTTTCGAGATTTTTGTTACTCCAATGGATGTTAGCCTTGTCATTATAGAAGGTAGTCTGTTGTCGATATCGTTGTTACTCCAATAGATGGTAGCCTTGTCATTACGGAAGGTAGTCTGTTGTCGAGATTTTTGTTACTCCAATGGATGGTAGCCTTGTCATTATGGAAGGTAGTATGTTGTCTATATTTTTGTTACTACAATGGATGGTAGCCTTGTCATTATGAATGTTAGTCTGTTCTCGAGATCTTTGTTACTCCAATGGATAGTATCCTTGTCAATATGGAAGGTAGTCTTTTTTCTAGATTTTTGTTATTCCAATGGATGGTAGCCTTGTTATTATGAAAGGTAGTTCGTAGTCGATATTTTTGTTACTCCAATGAATGGTAGCCTTGTCATTATGGAAAGTAGTCTATTGTCGAGATTTTTGTTACTCCAATGGATGGTAGCCTTGCATTATGGATGGTAGTCTGTCGTTGTGATATTTGTTACTCCAATGGATGGTACCCTTGTCATTATGGAAGGTAGTGTGTTGTCGAGATTTTTGTTACTACAATGGATGGTAGCCTTGTCATTATGGAAGGTAGTCTCTTGTGGATATTTTTGTTACTCCAATAGATGGTAGCCTTGTCATTATTGAAGGTAGTCTCTTGTGGATATTTTTATTACTCCAATGGATGGTACGATTGTCATTATGGAAGGTAGTTAGTTGTCGAGATTTTTGATACTCCATTGGATGGTAGCCTTGTCATAATGGAAGGTAATCTATTGTCGACATTTTTGTTACTCCATTGGATGGAAGCCTTGTCATTATGTAAGGTAGTCTGTTGTCGAGATTTTTGTTACTCCAATGGATGGTAGCCTTATCATTATGGAAGGTAGTATGTTGTCGTGATTTTTTTTACTCCATTGGATGGAAGCCTTGTCATTATGGAAGGTAGTCTGTTGTCGAGATTTTTGTTATACCAATGGTTGGTAGCCTTGTTATTATGGAAGGTAGTATGTTGTCGTGATTTTTGTTACTCCAATGGATTGTAGCCTTATCATCATGGAAGGTAGTATGTTTTCGATATTTTTGTTACTACAATGGATGGTGGCCTTATCATTATGGAAGGTAGACTGTTGTCGAGATTTTTATTACTACAATGGATGGTAGCCTTGTCATTATGGAAGGTAGTCTGTTGTCGAGATTTTTGTTACTCCAATGGATGGTAACATTGCATTATGGAAGTTAGTCTTTCGTTGTGGTTTTTGTAACTCAAATGGATGGTAGCCTTGTCATTATGAAAGGTAGTATGTTGTTCAGATTTTTGTTACTACAATGTATGGTATCCTTGTCATTATTGAAGGTAGTCTGTTGTCGAGATTTTTGTTACTCAATTGGAGGTTAGCCATGTCATTATCGAAGGTAGTCTGTTGTCGAGAATTTTTGTTACTCCAACGGATGTTAGCCTTGTCATTATAGAAGGTAGTCTGTTGTTGATATCTTTGTTACTCCAATAGATGGTAGCCTTGTCATTACGGAAGGTAGTTTGTTGTCGAGATTTTTGTTACTCCAATGGATGGTAGCCTTGTCATTATGAATGGTAGTCTGTTCTCGAGATCTTTGTTACTCCAATGGATAGTATCCTTGTCAATATGGAAGGTAGTCTTTTGTCTAGATTTTTGTTATTCCAATGGATTGTAGCCTTGTCATTATGAAAGGTAGTTCGTAGTCGATATTTTTGTTACTCCAATGGATGGTAGCCTTGTCATTATAGAAGGTAGTCTATTGTCGAGATTTTTGTTACTCCAATGGATGGTAGCCTTGTCATTAAGGAAGGTAGTCTGTTTTTGATATTTTTGTTACTCCATTGGAGGTTAGCCTTGTCATTATGGAAGGTAGTCTGTTGTCGATATCGTTGTTACTCCAATAGATGGTAGCCTTGTCATTACGGAACTAGTTTGTTGTCGAGATTTTTGTTACTCCAATGGATGGTAGCCTTGTCATTATGGAAGGTAGTATGTTGCCTATATTTTTGTTACTACAATGGATGGTAGCCTTGTCATTATGAATTGTAGTCTGATCTCGAGATCTTTGTTACTTCAATGGATAGTATCCTTGTAATTATGGAAGGTAGTCTTTTGTCTAGATTTTTTTTATTCCAATGGATAATAGCCTTGTCATTATTAAAGGTAGTTCGTTGTCGATATTTTTGTTACTCCAATGGATGGTAGCCTTGTCATTATGGAAGGTAGTCTATTGTCAAGATTTTTGTTACTCAAATGGATGGTAGCCTTGCATTATGGATGGTAGTCTGTCGTTGTGATTTTTGTTACTCCAATGGATGGTACCCTTGTCGTTATAGAAGGTAGTTTGTTGTCGAGATTTTTGTTACTACAATAAATGGTAGCCTTGTCATTATTGAAGGTAGTCTCTTGTAGATATTTTTGTTACTCCAATGGATGGTATGATTGTCATTATCGAAGGTAGTTAGTTGTCGAGATTTTTGTTACTCCAATGGATGGTAGCCTTGTCATTATGGAAGGTAATCTATTGTCGACATTTTTGTTACTCCATTGGATGGAAGCCTTGTTATTATGGAAGGTAGTATGTTGTCGAGATTTTTGTTACTCCAATGGATGGTAGCCTTATCATTATGGAAGGTAGTATGTTGTCATGATTTTTTTTACTCCATTGGATGGAAGCCTTGTCATTATGGAAGGTAGTCTGTTGTCGAGATTTTTGTTATACCAATGGGTGGTAGCCTTGTTATTATGGAAGGTAGTATGTTGTTGTGATTTTTGTTACTCCAATGGATTGTAGCCTTGTCATTATGGAAGGTAGTATGTTCTTGATATTTTTGTTACTACAATGGATGGTAGCCTTATCATTATGGAAGGTAGTCTGTTGTCGATATCGTTGTTACTCCAATAGATGGTAGCCTTGTCATTACGGAAGGTAGTTTGTTGTCGAGATTTTTGTTACTACAATGGATGGTAGCCTTGTTATTATGAAAGGTAGTCTATTTTCGAGATTTTTGTTACTCCAATGGATGGTAACCTTGGATTATGGAAGGTTGTCTGCCATTGTGATTTTTGTTATTCCAATGGATGGTAGCCTTGTCATTATGGAAGGTAGTATGTTGTTCAGATTTTTGTTACTACAGTGTATGGTAGCCTTGTTATTATGGAAGGTAGTCTGTTGTCGAGATTTTTGTTACTTTATTGGAGGTTAGCCTTGTGTTTATGGAAGGTAGTCTGTTCTCGAGATTTTTGTTATTCCAATGGATGGTAGCCTAGTCATTATGGAAGGTAGTCTGTTGTCGATATCTTTGTTACTTCAATAGATGGTAGCCTTTTCATTATGGAAGGTAGTTTGTTGTCGAGATTTTTGTTACTCCAATGGATGGTAGCCTTGTCATCATGGAAGGTAGTATGTTGTCTATATTTTTGTAACTACAATGGATGGTAGCCTTGTCATTATGGAAGGTAGTCTGTTGTCGAGATTTTTGTTACTCCAATGGATGGTACCCTTGCATTATGGAAGGTAGTCTGTTGTTGTGGTTTTTGTAACTCAAATGGATGGTAGCCTTGTCATTATGAAAGGTAGTCTGTTGTTCAAATTTTGGTTTCTACAATGTATGGTAGCCTTGTCATTATAGAAGGTAGTCTGTTGTCGAGATTTTTGTTATACCAATGGGTGGTAGCCTTGTTATTATGGAAGGTAGTATGTTGTTGTGATTTTTGTTACTCCAATGGATTGTAGCCTTGTCATTATGGAAGGTAGTATGTTTTTGATATTTTTGTTACTACATAGGATGGTAGCCTTATCATTATGGAAGGTAGACTGTTGTCGAGATTTTTGTTACTACAATGGATGGTAGCCTTGTTATTATGAAAGGTAGTCTGTTGTCGATATTTTTGTTACTCCAATGGATGGTAACCTTGCATTATGGAAGGTAGTCTGTCATTGTGATTTTTGTTATTCCAATGGATGGTAGCCTTGTCATTATGGAAGGTAGTGTGTTGTTAAGATTTTTGTTACTACAATGTATGTTAGACTTGTCATTATGGAAGGTAGTCTGTTGTCGAGATTTTTGTTACTATATTGGAGGTTAGCCTTGTGTTTATGGAAGGTAGTTTGTTGTCGAGATTTTTGTTATTCCAATGGATGGTAGCCTAGTCATTATGGAAGGTAGTCTGTTGTCGATATCTTTGTTACTCCAATGGATGGTAGCCTTTTCATTATGGAAGGTAGTTTGTTGTCGAGATTTTTGTTACTCCAATGGATGGTAGCCTTGTCATTATGGAAGGTAGTATGTTGTCTATATTTTTGTTACTATAATGGATGGTAGCCTTGTCATTATGGAAGGTAGTCTGTTGTCGAGATTTTTGTTACTCCAATGGATGGTAACCTTGCATTATGGAAGTTAGTCTTTCGTTGTGGTTTTTGTAACTCAAATGGATCGTAGCCTTGTCATTATGAAAGGTAGTATGTTGTTCAGATTTTTGTTACTACAATGTATGGTATCCTTGTCATTATTGAAGGTAGTCTGTTGTCGAGATTTTTGTTACTCAATTGGAGGTTAGCCATGTCATTATCGAAGGTAGTCTGTTGTCGAGAATTTGGTTATTCCAATGGATGGTAGCCTAGTCATTATGGAAGGTAGTATGTTTTCGAGATTTTTGTTACTCCAACGGATGTTAGCCTTGTCATTATAGAAGGTAGTCTGTTGTTGATATCTTTGTTACTCCAATAGATGGTAGCCTTGTCATTACGGAAGGTAGTTTGTTGTCGAGATTTTTGTTACTCCAATGGATGGTAGCCTTGTCATTATGAATGGTAGTCTGTTCTCGAGATCTTTGTTACTCCAATGGATAGTATCCTTGTCAATATGGAAGGTAGTCTTTTGTCTAGATTTTTGTTATTCTAATGGATTGTAGCCTTGTCATTATGAAAGGTAGTTCGTAGTCGATATTTTTGTTACTCCAATGGATGGTAGCCTTGTCATTATAGAAGGTAGTCTATTGTCGAGATTTTTGTTACTCCAATGGATGGTAGCCTTGTCATTAAGGAAGGTAGTCTGTTTTCGATATTTTTGTTACTCCATTGGAGGTTAGCCTTGTCATTATGGAAGGTAGTCTGTTGTCGATATCGTTGTTACTCCAATAGATGGTAGCCTTGTCATTACGGAAGGTAGTTTGTTGTCGAGATTTTTGTTACTCCAATGGATGGTAGCCTTGTCATTATGGAAGGTAGTATGTTGCCTATATTTTTGTTACTACAATGGATGGTAGCCTTGTCATTATGAATTGTAGTCTGATCTCGAGATCTTTGTTACTTCAATGGATAGTATCCTTGTAATTATGGAAGGTAGTCTTTTGTCTAGATTTTTTTTATTCCAATGGATAATAGCCTTGTCATTATTAAAGGTAGTTCGTTGTCGAGATTTTTGTTACTCCAATGGATGGTAGCCTTGTCATTATGGAAGGTAGTCTATTGTCAAGATTTTTGTTACTCAAATGGATGGTAGCCTTGCATTATGGATGGTAGTCTGTCGTTGTGATTTTTGTTACTCCAATGGATGGTACCCTTGTCGTTATAGAAGGTAGTCTGTTGTCGAGATTTTTGTTACTACAATAGATGGTAGCCTTGTCATTATTGAAGGTAGTCTCTTGTAGATATTTTTGTTACTCCAATGGATGGTATGATTGTCATTATCGAAGGTAGTTAGTTGTCGAGATATTTGTTACTCCAATGGATGGTAGCCTTGTCATTATGGAAGGTAATCTATTGTCGACATTTTTGTTACTCCATTGGATGGAAGCCTTGTTATTATGGAAGGTAGTATGTTGTCGATATTTTTGTTACTCCAAAGGATGGTAGCCTTATCATTATGGAAGGTAGTATGTTGTCATGATTTTTTTTACTCCATTGGATGGAAGCCTTGTCATTATGGAAGGTAGTCTGTTGTCGAGATTTTTGTTATACCAATGGGTGGTAGCCTTGTTATTATGGAAGGTAGTATGTTGTTGTGATTTTTGTTACTCCAATGGATTGTAGCCTTGTCATTATGGAAGGTAGTATGTTTTTGATATTTTTGTTACTACAATGGATGGTAGCCTTATCATTATGGAAGGTAGTCTGTTGTCGATATCGTTGTTACTCCAATAGATGGTAGCCTTGTCATTACGGAAGGTAGTTTGTTGTCGAGATTTTTGTTACTACAATGGATGGTAGCCTTGTTATTATGAAAGGTAGTCTATTTTCGAGATTTTTGTTACTCCAATGGATGGTAACCTTGGATTATGGAAGGTAGTCTGCCATTGTGATTTTTGTTATTCCAATGGATGGTAGCCTTGTCATTATGGAAGGTAGTATGTTGTTCAGATTTTTGTTACTACAGTGTATGGTAGCCTTGTTATTATGGAAGGTAGTCTGTTGTCGAGATTTTTGTTACTTTATTGGAGGTTAGCCTTGTGTTTATGGAAGGTAGTCTGTTCTCGAGATTTTTGTTATTCCAATGGATGGTAGCCTAGTCATTATGGAAGGTAGTCTGTTGTCGATATCTTTGTTACTTTAATAGATGGTAGCCTTTTCATTATGGAAGGTAGTTTGTTGTCGAGATTTTTGTTACTCCAATGGATGGTAGCCTTGTCATCATGGAAGGTAGTATGTTGTCTATATTTTTGTAACTACAATGGATGGTAGCCTTGTCATTATGGAAGGTAGTCTGTTGTCGAGATTTTTGTTACTCCAATGGATGGTACCCTTGCATTATGGAAGGTAGTCTGTTGTTGTGGTTTTTGTAACTCAAATGGATGGTAGCCTTGTCATTATGAAAGGTAGTCTGTTGTTCAAATTTTGGTTTCTACAATGTATGGTAGCCTTGTCATTATAGAAGGTAGTCTGTTGTCGAGATTTTTGTTATACCAATGGGTGGTAGCCTTGTTATTATGGAAGGTAGTATGTTGTTGTGATTTTTGTTACTCCAATGGATTGTAGCCTTGTCATTATGGAAGGTAGTATGTTTTTGATATTTTTGTTACTACATAGGATGGTAGCCTTATCATTATGGAAGGTAGACTGTTGTCGAGATTTTTGTTACTACAATGGATGGTAGCCTTGTTATTATGAAAGGTAGTCTGTTGTCGATATTTTTGTTACTCCAATGGATGGTAACCTTGCATTATGGAAGGTAGTCTGTCATTGTGATTTTTGTTATTCCAATGGATGGTAGCCTTGTCATTATGGAAGGTAGTGTGTTGTTAAGATTTTTGTTACTACAATGTATGTTAGACTTGTCATTATGGAAGGTAGTCTGTTGTCGAGATTTTTGTTACTATATTGGAGGTTAGCCTTGTGTTTATGGAAGGTAGTTTGTTGTCGAGATTTTTGTTATTCCAATGGATGGTAGCCTAGTCATTATGGAAGGTAGTCTGTTGTCGATATCTTTGTTACTCCAATGGATGGTAGCCTTTTCATTATGGAAGGTAGTTTGTTGTCGAGATTTTTGTTACTCCAATGGATGGTAGCCTTGTCATTATGGAAGGTAGTATGTTGTCTATATTTTTGTTACTATAATGGATGGTAGCCTTGTCATTATGGAAGGTAGTCTGTTGTCGAGATTTTAGTTACTCCAATGGATGGTAACCTTGCATTATGGAAGTTAGTCTTTCGTTGTGGTTTTTGTAACTCAAATGGATCGTAGCCTTGTCATTATGAAAGGTAGTATGTTGTTCAGATTTTTGTTACTACAATGTATGGTATCCTTGTCATTATTGAAGGTAGTCTGTTGTCGAGATTTTTGTTACTCAATTGGAGGTTAGCCATGTCATTATCGAAGGTAGTCTGTTGTCGAGAATTTGGTTATTCCAATGGATGGTAGCCTAGTCATTATGGAAGGTAGTATGTTTTCGAGATTTTTGTTACTCCAACGGATGTTAGCCTTGTCATTATAGAAGGTAGTCTGTTGTTGATATCTTTGTTACTCCAATAGATGGTAGCCTTGTCATTACGGAAGGTAGTTTGTTGTCGAGATTTTTGTTACTCCAATGGATGGTAGCCTTGTCATTATGAATGGTAGTCTGTTCTCGAGATCTTTGTTACTCCAATGGATAGTATCCTTGTCAATATGGAAGGTAGTCTTTTGTCTAGATTTTTGTTATTCTAATGGATTGTAGCCTTGTCATTATGAAAGGTAGTTCGTAGTCGATATTTTTGTTACTCCAATGGATGGTAGCCTTGTCATTATAGAAGGTAGTCTATTGTCGAGATTTTTGTTACTCCAATGGATGGTAGCCTTGTCATTAAGGAAGGTAGTCTGTTTTCGATATTTTTGTTACTCCATTGGAGGTTAGCCTTGTCATTATGGAAGGTAGTCTGTTGTCGATATCGTTGTTACTCCAATAGATGGTAGCCTTGTCATTACGGAAGGTAGTTTGTTGTCGAGATTTTTGTTACTCCAATGGATGGTAGCCTTGTCATTATGGAAGGTAGTATGTTGCCTATATTTTTGTTACTACAATGGATGGTAGCCTTGTCATTATGAATTGTAGTCTGATCTCGAGATCTTTGTTACTTCAATGGATAGTATCCTTGTAATTATGGAAGGTAGTCTTTTGTCTAGATTTTTTTTATTCCAATGGATAATAGCCTTGTCATTATTAAAGGTAGTTCGTTGTCGAGATTTTTGTTACTCCAATGGATGGTAGCCTTGTCATTATGGAAGGTAGTCTATTGTCAAGATTTTTGTTACTCAAATGGATGGTAGCCTTGCATTATGGATGGTAGTCTGTCGTTGTGATTTTTGTTACTCCAATGGATGGTACCCTTGTCGTTATAGAAGGTAGTCTGTTGTCGAGATTTTTGTTACTACAATAGATGGTAGCCTTGTCATTATTGAAGGTAGTCTCTTGTAGATATTTTTGTTACTCCAATGGATGGTATGATTGTCATTATCGAAGGTAGTTAGTTGTCGAGATTTTTGTTACTCCAATGGATGGTAGCCTTGTCATTATGGAAGGTAATCTATT
Organism: Vicia faba; assembly: GCA_948472305.1. NCBI lineage: Eukaryota > Viridiplantae > Streptophyta > Magnoliopsida > Fabales > Fabaceae > Vicia > Vicia faba. Next base: position 688,042,632 of record OX451741.1, on the reverse strand, counting down.
GTCGACATTTTTGTTACTCCATTGGATGGAAGCCTTGTTATTATGGAAGGTAGTATGTTGTCGATATTTTTGTTACTCCAATGGATGGTAGCCTTATCATTATGGAAGGTAGTATGTTGTCATGATTTTTTTTACTCCATTGGATGGAAGCCTTGTCATTATGGAAGGTAGTCTGTTGTCGAGATTTTTGTTATACCAATGGGTGGTAGCCTTGTTATTATGGAAGGTAGTATGTTGTTGTGATTTTTGTTACTCCAATGGATTGTAGCCTTGTCATTATGGAAGGTAGTATGTTTTTGATATTTTTGTTACTACAATGGATGGTAGCCTTATCATTATGGAAGGTAGTCTGTTGTCGATATCGTTGTTACTCCAATAGATGGTAGCCTTGTCATTACGGAAGGTAGTTTGTTGTCGAGATTTTTGTTACTACAATGGATGGTAGCCTTGTTATTATGAAAGGTAGTCTATTTTCGAGATTTTTGTTACTCCAATGGATGGTAACCTTGGATTATGGAAGGTAGTCTGCCATTGTGATTTTTGTTATTCCAATGGATGGTAGCCTTGTCATTATGGAAGGTAGTATGTTGTTCAGATTTTTGTTACTACAGTGTATGGTAGCCTTGTTATTATGGAAGGTAGTCTGTTGTCGAGATTTTTGTTACTTTATTGGAGGTTAGCCTTGTGTTTATGGAAGGTAGTCTGTTCTCGAGATTTTTGTTATTCCAATGGATGGTAGCCTAGTCATTATGGAAGGTAGTCTGTTGTCGATATCTTTGTTACTTTAATAGATGGTAGCCTTTTCATTATGGAAGGTAGTTTGTTGTCGAGATTTTTGTTACTCCAATGGATGGTAGCCTTGTCATCATGGAAGGTAGTATGTTGTCTATATTTTTGTAACTACAATGGATGGTAGCCTTGTCATTATGGAAGGTAGTCTGTTGTCGAGATTTTTGTTACTCCAATGGATGGTACCCTTGCATTATGGAAGGTAGTCTGTTGTTGTGGTTTTTGTAACTCAAATGGATGGTAGCCTTGTCATTATGAAAGGTAGTCTGTTGTTCAAATTTTGGTTTCTACAATGTATGGTAGCCTTATCATTATAGAAGGTAGTCTGTTGTCGAGATTTTTGTTATACCAATGGGTGGTAGCCTTGTTATTATGGAAGGTAGTATGTTGTTGTGATTTTTGTTACTCCAATGGATTGTAGCCTTGTAATTATGGAAGGTAGTATGTTTTTGATATTTTTGTTACTACAATGGATGGTAGCCTTATCATTATGGAAGGTAGACTGTTGTCGAGATTTTTGTTACTACAATGGATGGTAGCCTTGTTATTATGAAAGGTAGTCTGTTGTCGATATTTTTGTTACTCCAATGGATGGTAACCTTGCATTATGGAAGGTAGTCTGTCATTGTGATTTTTGTTATTCCAATGGATGGTAGCCTTGTCTTTATGGAAGGTAGTGTGTTGTTAAGATTTTTGTTACTACAATGTATGTTAGACTTGTCATTATGGAAGGTAGTCTGTTGTCGAGATTTTTGTTACTATATTGGAGGTTAGCCTTTTGTTTATGGAAGGTAGTTTGTTGTCGAGATTTTTGTTATTCCAATGGATGGTAGCCTAGTCATTATGGAAGGTAGTCTGTTGTCGATATCTTTGTTACTCCAATGGATGGTAGCCTTTTCATTATGGAAGGTAGTTTGTTGTCGATATTTTTGTTACTCCAATGGATGGTAGCCTTGTCATTATGGAAGGTAGTATGTTGTCTATATTTTTGTTACTATAATGGATGGTAGCCTTGTCATTATGGAAGGTAGTCTGTTGTCGAGATTTTTGTTACTCCAATGGATGGTAACCTTGCATTATGGAAGGTAGTCTGTTGTTTTGGTTTTTGTAACTCAAATGGATGGTAGCCTTGTCATTATGAAAGGTTGTCTGTTATTCAAATTTTTGTTACTACAAGGTATGGTAGCCTTGTCATTATGGAATGTAGTCTGTTGTCGAGATTTTTGTTACTCCATTGGAGGTTAGCCTTTTCATTATGGAAGGTAGTCTGTTGTCGAGATTTTTGTTATTCCAATGGATGGTAGCTGTTGTACCCCAAAATTTGCCCTCCCATTTTCTTCAAGATTTGCCAAGATCAATCTCCAGATGGTTCAAAATCTCTCAAAGGTTGCACGGTCCAATTGCCTCCTAACACAGTCAAAAGTTAAAATTTTTGGTCAACATCTTAGTTTGAAGCCACAAACATCATTTGATCAATTCTTGATCATGATTCTCAAAGCATGGCTCAAAAAGTCTCAAGATGCAAAAGTTTCTATTTTTGGACAGCTAAAAAAGTCAATTGCAAATTGACCAGGGCATAACTTCTTCATGGTTTATCAGAAAAATCCCATCCAATGCTCATTTTGAAGAGAATAACATTTCCTACAATTCATCTTCACACTCGAAGTCCAAGAAATGATCTCACAAAAAGTTATCAATTTCAACATTATAGGTCATTTTCAAAAGTCAACAAAAAGGCACTTTAAGTCAAAGACCATAACGTGAGATTGGTAAATCAAAATGACATGGGACCAAAGACATTGGTTAGAGGACTTCAAGACCTTTCCAAAATGTCCAAGAACATGTTCATAGCTTCAAAATTGAGCAAGATATGCCTTGGAGAAGTTGGGAAATTTTTGGGAACTTTGAAAAGTCAACTTTGCTTCAAAAGCTTCAAAATTGCTAATGGGCCTCAATTTCTTTCATGAATCATTACCCAAAGCATATGCACGACCCATTAAGCTCAAAGGGATTTATTTTCTTATTTTTAATTAATTAATTGAATTTTTATTCTTATTTATTCATTTAATTAGTTTTAAATATGAGAAAAATATCAAATAATGCCTTTTGAATCTTTTTTGTGCAACAAATTAAACTAGGGCAAAGTGGCAAATCGTGCATCAATCAACAAGACCGAATCTTCCATAATTGGCATGGTTTTCATGGCAAAAAGATTGAAAAAAGATATGGAAAAATCAAATATTGAAAACATTAATACATGGACTTTGGGCTTGTTTTCTTGACCTAATTTGCTTCATGTACAAAGGCACTACCTAACCTAATGCACAAGGACACAAAAAACTGCTCAGGAGGCCATAACCAAATTGGAACTTTTGATCAAAATTTTGGAAACTGAAATCATAGTTACAAGACGATTCAAGGCTTGAAAAGCATCCTAATACGTTCCTGACATTGCTAGGAGTCGATTGCAATAAAAAACGAGTCCCCATACTCCAAGAATTGGTAGAACAGAATCGTCTCTTTCATGAATATGACCAAAATCGTTTTTTAATTTACATGCATTATTCATGAGTTTTAACTGTTGATTCTTACTACTAATGACCTTCTGAAACTTTTGGCATAGTTTAATTGTCCTAATATTTCCTAAATAAGAATCCAACATTGTTTAACCTAGGGTTTGAGAAGCTCTAAATTGGGGCTTTCCTCATATGGAAAAATCAGATCACCAAACCTGTATGAACACGTTCGTGACAACAAGACGAATCCAACCAATACCTCGCGCCCTTTTTATATTTGTCCATGTCCTATTCGCTATTTTTGCAGGCTTCACTTAGTGGGGGTTTAAAACCCCCGCTATTTGTTTATATTACAGGCAGAAAGATGAAGAAGACGCTGAGGTGTCCAGATGTGGTTGGACAATTCAAATAATTTAGCGCGCTTTTTGCTTTATACCACTAACGCTTGTCTTTCTTTTATAATAATTATGTTCCATTATATTAACAAACGCATGCGTTAGCTCAGCTGGTGGATGAGTTGTCCTGCAGGTATTGGGACCTGGGTTCGATTCCCAGGTCCCCCCATATTATTCATGATTTTTGTTATAACCTGTTCCCATGCAGCTTCCTTCAAATATCCTATCATATGTCCTAACGCTTGGGCTTGCCAAGTGTCCCTGATGCTCTATCTAGTGGCCAGAAGATGCCATCCCATGGTACACTCAGTCAAACAAGCGCACACACTAGCTGGAAAGTCAAACAGGCTTTGTCTTGATGGGCCAAACTACTTCAAAAAACCTCCTAAATGGGCCAGACACCCCTAATGTTTGTATTATATTTTTTAACTTCCTTTTCTTTCCTTTTTTGTTTTAATTTGTTTTAATTGTTTTAATATTTTATTTAATTCACCTAAAATATTTTTCCATAATAAAAAAATCAGAAACAAAAAAAATGTAATATGTTTATTAATATTAATTTCACCATTATTCTATTTTGTAAATAAACTTTAACCATTAATTTAGTAAATTAGGTTTTAAAACTTTAATCTTTTTCTTAAATAAATTAAAATATGTAGAAATTAGGTTTTTTTAACATTCTCATCTTTTTCTTAAAAAAAATAATTGCCTCTCATTATTATTATTATTAATTATTACTTTTGTAAATAAATATGTAAATTAACTAATTAGTGTAAATTAGGTTAAACTTTAATATTTTTCTTAATAATTAAAAATAATTTAGAACTAGGGTTTCATTAACTATAAGTTCAATCCTTTTCTTTATTTTCATTAAATACCAAAAACATAAAAAAACATTTCTTTTCTTTTAATAAAATAATTAATTAACTTTTTAATTCAATTTAATTTCAAATGGGTCCAACGCCCTCGAACATTCAACTTTAATTCTTTCGTGCATTTATTCTTATTTTCTTTTCGAATATTATGTAACTGCTCAAGGCTTGTAATAGTAATCAGGTCTATTTACTTTCCGCATTTTTTACCAAACGGGTCTTTGTAATTTGGCGATGTATAGACCCGCGCCTTGTAATAGCGTAGGATTTATCTTTCCGCATTTAAATTTCAGCACTTTTAAATCCTAATTGCATGAAAGAATGTATGGCTAAATTAAAAACAAGCGTAGCTCACAAATGCCCTGATCAAAGATAAATATTGACATGAAAATAACACACAAATTCACACACCACTTCTAGGGTACGCCTCACCTGTTGCCTTACCTTCGAAACGTGGTCGTCGAGTATAGGATGTTTTAGTAAGTCCTTATGTCCATCATCCAGTTGCCTCGAAACGGTTGCCTCGGATAAAAAAAAAAGGATCAATGGCATAAGGGTAGCTTCTAAGGTGTCCTACTATTGCTCTGGTGACCACACTGTCCCTACAAACGAATTGACCCGAACACCTCCAACGGTGGTGCTACCTATCTCTCAATGGTGGGATGGCACTCCCTTAAGAACATTTACACAACCTAATTCCTTAGGGTAGGTAGATGACTCATAGATACTTGCTCTCTTCAAAAACAAATCAAAAACTCTTTTCACACCGACACTTTCAAAAAGCTTTCAAAATAATTTTTCAAACACTCTTGAGGACTGATACAAGAGTCATTATGAAATCTTTAAACGAAACTTTTTAAAACTCACTCACACTTTGAAAAGCAAACATCTTTTGAAACCACAAATGAGCAAGTATCTAAGAGCCCATGGATAACCATGGATAGAAAGGGTGCTAACAGCTTCCCTTTCTATAAATCTACCTCCCGAACCGAGAAACATATCTCATAACGTATTTTGCTGTGCTTTTGTCCTTTCCATGTTGGAGAACATAAAAGACGGTGGCGACTCTTGCTTACCGCGACATTTCGCGAAACCAGCTAAAAACAATCAGTTCTAAATCCACCGATCACAGTAGCCTAGTCATTATGGAAGGTAGTATGTTTTCGATATTTTTGTTTCTACAATGGATGGTAGCCTTGTCATTATGGAAGGTAGACTGTTGTGGAGATTTTTGTTACTACAATGGATGGTAACCTTGTCATTATGGAAGGTAGTCTGTTGTCGAGATTTTTGTTACTCCAATGGATGGTAACCTTGCATTATGGAAGGTAGTCTGTCATTATGATTTTTATTACTCCAATGGATGGTAGCCTTGTCTTTATGGAAGTTAGTCTGTTGTTCATATTTTTGTTACTTCAATGTATGGTGGCCTTGTCATTATGGAAGGTAGTATGTTGTCGAGATTTTTGTTACTACAATGGATGGTAGCCTTGTCATTATGGAAGGTAGTCTGTTGTAGAGATTTTTGTTACTCTAATGGATGGTAACCTTGCATTATGGAAGGTAGTCTGTCGTTGTGGTTTTTGTAACTCAAATGAATGGCAGCCTTGTCATTATGGAAGGTAGTCTGTTGTCGAGATTTTTGTTACTCCATTGGAGGTTAGCCTTGTCATTACGGAAGGTAGTCTTTTGTCGAGATTTTTGTTACTCCAATGGATGTTAGCCTTGTCATTATGGAAGGTAGTCTGTTGTCGATATCGTTGTTACTCTAATAGATGGTAGCCTTGTCATTACGGAAGGTAGTTTGTTGTCGAGATTTTTGTTTCTCTAATGGATTGTAGCCTTGTCATTATGGAAGTTAGTATGTTGTCTATATTTTTGTTACTACAATGGATGGTAGCCTTGTCATTATGAATTGCAGTCTGTTCTCGAGATTTTTGTTACTCCAATGGATAGTATCCTTGTCATTATGGAAGGTAGTCTTTTGTCTAAATTTTTGTTATTCCAATGGATGACAGCCTTGTCATTATGAAAGGTAGTTCGTTGTCGATATTTTTGTTACTCCAATGGATGGTAGCCTTGTCATTATGGAAGGTAGTCTATTGTCGAGATTTTTGTTACTCAAATGGATGGTAGCCTTGCATTACGGATGGTAGTCTGTCGTTGTGATTTTTGTTACTCCAATGGATGGTACCCTTGTCATTATGGAAGGTAGTCTGTTGTCGAGATTTTTGTTACTACATTGGATGGTAGCCTTGTCATTATGGAAGGTAGTCTCTTGTGGATATTTTTGTTACTCCAATGGATGGTACGACTGTCATTATGGAAGGTAGTTAGTTGTCGGGATTTTTGTTACTCCAATGGATGGTAGCCTTGTCATTATGGAAGGTAATCTATTGTCGACATTTTTGTTACTCCATTGGATGGAAGCCTTGTCATTATGGAAGGTCGTCTGTTGTCGAGATTTTTCTTACTCCAATGGATGGTAGCCTTATCATTATGGAAGGTAGTATGTTGTCATGATTTTTTTTACTCCATTGGATGGAAGCTTTGTCATTATGGAAGGTAATCTGTTGTCGAGATTATTGTTATACCAATGGGTGGTAGCCTTGTCATTATGGAAGGTAGTATGTTGTCGTGATTTTTGTTACTCCAACGGGTTGTAGCCTTGTCATTATGGAAGGTAGTATGTTGTCATAATTTTTTTTACTCCATTGGATGGAAGATTTGTCATTATGGAAGGTAGTCTGTTGTCGAGATTTTTGTTATACCAATGGGTGATAGCCTTGTCATTATGGAAGGTAGTATGTTGTCGTGACTTTTGTTACCCCAACGTGTTGTAGCCTTGTCATTATGGAAGGTAGTATGTTTTCAATATTTTTGTTACTACAATGGATGGTAGCCTTATCATTATGGAAGGTAGACTGTTGTCGAGACTTCTGTTACTACAATCGATGGTAGCCTTGTCATTATGAAAGGTAGTCAGTTGTCGAGATTTTTGTTACTCTAATGGATGGTAACCTTGCATTATTGAAGGTAGTCTGTCATTGTGATATTTATTATTCCAATGGATGGTAGCCTTGTCATTATGGAAGGTAGTCTGTTGTTCAGATTTTTGTTACTACAATGTATAGTAGCCATATCATTATGGAAGGTAGTCTGTTTTCGAGATTTTTATTACTTTATTGGAGGTTAGCCTTGGCATTATGGAAGGTAGTCTATTGTCGAGATTTTTGTTATTCCAATGGATGGTAGCCTAGTCATTATGGAAGGTAGTCTGTTGTCGATAACTTTGTTACACCAATGGATGGTAGCCTTTTCATTATGGAAGGTAGTTTGTTTTCGAGATTTTTGTTACTCCAATGGATGGTAGCCTTGTCATTATGGAAGGTAGTATGTTGTCTATATTTTTGTTACTACAATGGATTGTAGCCTTGTCATTATGGAAGGTAGTCTTTTGTGGAGATTTTTGTTACTTTATTGGAGGTTAGCATTGTCATTATGGAAGGTAGTCTATTGTTGAGATTTTTGTTATTCCAATGGATGGTAGCATGTCATTATGGAAGGTAGTCTATTGTCGATATCTTTGTTACTCCGATGGATGGTAGCCTTTTCATTATGGAAGGTAGTTTGTTGTCGAGATTTTTCTTACTCCAATGGATGGTAGCCTTGTCATTATGGAAGGTAGTCTGTTGTCGAGATTTTTGTTACTCCAATGGATGTTAGCATTGTCATTATAGAAGGTACTCTGTTGTCGATATCGTTGTTACTCCAATAGATGGTGGCCTTGTCATTACAGAAGGTAGTTTGATGTCAAGATTTTTGTTACTCCAATGGATGGTAGCCTTGTCATTATGGAAGGTAATCTATTGTCGACATTTTTGTTACTCCATTGGATGGAAGCCTTGTCATTATGGAAGGTCGTCTGTTGTCGAGATTTTTCTTACTCCAATGGATGGTAGCCTTATCATTATGGAAGGTAGTATGTTGTCATGATTTTTTTTACTCCATTGGATGGAAGCTGTGTCATTATGGAAGGTAGTCTGTTGTCGAGATTTTTGTTATACCAATGGGTGGTAGCCTTGTCATTATGGAAGGTATTATGTTGTCGTGATTTTTGTTACTCCAACGGGTTGTAGCCTTGTCATTATGGAAGGTAGTATGTTTTCAATATTTTTGTTACTACAATGGATGGTAGCCTTATCATTATGGAAGGTAGACTGTTTTCGAGACTTCTGTTACTACAATCGATGGTAGCCTTGTCATTATGAAAGGTAGTCAGTTGTCGAGATTTTTGTTACTCCAATGGATGGTAACCTTGCATTATGGAAGGTAGTCTGTCATTGTGATTTTTATTATTCCAATGGATGGTAGCCTTGTCATTATGGAAGGTAGTCTGTTGTTCAGATTTTTGTTACTATAATGTATGGTAGCCATATCATTATGGAAGGTAGTCTGTTTTCGAGATTTTTGTTACTTTATTGGAGGTTAGCCTTGTCATTATGGAAGGTAGTCTATTGTCGAGATTTTTGTTATTCCAATGGATGGTAGCCTAGTCATTATGGAAGGTAGTCTGTTGTCGATAACTTTGTTACACCAATGGATGGTAGCCTTTTCATTATGGAAGGTAGTTTGTTGCCGAGATTTTTGTTACTCCAATGGATGGTAGCCTTGTCGTTATGGAAGGTAGTCTGTTGTGGAGATTTTTGTTACTTTATTGGAGGTTAGCCTTGTCATTATGGAAGGTAGTCTATTGTTGAGATTTTTGTTATTCCAATGGATGGTAGCCTAGTCATTATGGAAGGTAGTCTATTGTCGATATCTTTGTTACTCCGATGGATGGTAGCCTTTTCATTATGGAAGGTAGTTTGTTGTCGAGATTTTTCTTACTCCAATGGATGGTAGCCTTGTCATTATGGAAGGTAGTCTGTTGTCGAGATTTTTGTTACTCCAATGGATGTTAGCCTTGTCATTATAGAAGTTAGTCTGTTGTCGATATCGTTGTTACTCCAATAGATGGTAGCCTTGTCATTATGGAAGGTAGTTTGATGTCGAGATTTTTGTTACTGCAATGGAAGGTAACCTTGCATTATGGAAGGTAGTCTATCATTATGATTTTTATTACACCATTGGATGGTAGCCTTGTCTTTATGGAAGTTAGTCTGTTGTTCAGATTTTTGTTACTACAATGGATGGTATCCTTTTCATTATGAATTGTAGTTTGTTCTTCAGATCTTTGTTACTCCAATGGATAGTATCCTTGTCATTATGGAAGGTAGTATTTTGTCTAGATTTTTGTTATTCCAATGGATGGCAGCCTTGTCATTATGAAAGGTAGTTCCTTGTCGATATTTTTGTTACTCCAATGGATGGTAGCCTTGTCATTATGGAAGGTAGTCTATTGTCGATATTTTTGTTACTCCAATGGATGGTAGCCTTGCATTACGGATGGTAGTCTGTCGTTGTTATTTTTGTTACTCCAATGGATGGTACCCTTGTCATTATGAAAGGTAGTATGTTGTCGATATTTTTGTTACTACAATGGATGGTAGCCTTGTCATTATGGAAGGTAGTCTCTTGTGGATATTTTTGTTACTCCAATAGATGGTAGCCTTGTCATTATTGAAGGTAGTCTCTTGTGGATATTTTTGTTACTCCAATGGATGGTACGATTGTCATTTTGGAAGGTAGTCTGCTGTCGAGATTTTTGTTACTCCATTGGATGGAAGCCATGTCATTATGGAAGGTAGTCTGTTGTCGAGATTTTTGTTACTCCAATGGATGGTAGCCTTATCATTATGGAAGGTAGTATGTTGTCATGATTTTTTTTACTCCATTGGATGGAAGCCTTGTCATTATGGATGGTAGTCTGTTGTCATGATTTTTTTTACTCCATTGGATGGAAGCCTTGTCATTATGGAAGGTAGTCTGTTGTTGTGATTTTTGTTACTCCAACGGATTGTAGCCTTGTCATTACGGAAGGTAGTATGTTTTCGATATCTTTGTTACACCAATGGATGGTAGCCTTATCATTATGGATTGTAGAATGTTGTCGAGATTTTTTTTACTACAATGGATGGTAGCCTTGTCATTATGGAAGGTAGTTTGTTGTCGAGATTTTTGTTACTCCAATGGATGGTAACCTTACATTATGGAAAGTAGTCTGTCATTGTGATTTTTGTTACTTTATTGGAGGTAAGCCTTGTCATTATGGAAGGTAGTCTATTGTTGAGATTTTTGTTATTCCAATGGATGGTAGCATAGTCATTATGGAAGGTAGTATGTTGTCCATATCTTTGTTACTCCAATGGATGGTAGCCTTTTCATTATGGAAGGTAGTTTGTTGTCGATATTTTTTTTACTCCAATGGATGGTAGCCTTGTCATTATGGAAGGTAGTCTATTGTCGATATCTTTGTTACTCCGATGGATGGTAGCCTTTTCATTATGGAAGGTAGTTTGTTGTCGAGATTTTTCTTACTCTAATGGATGGTAGCCTTGTCATTATGGAAGGTAGTCTGTTGTCGAGATTTTTGTTACTCCAATGGATGTTAGCCTTGTCATTATAGAAGGTAGTCTGTTGTCGATATCGTTGTTACTCCAATAGATGGTAGCCTTGTCATTATGGAAGGTAGTTTGATGTCGAGATTTTTGTTACTGCAATGGATGGTAACCTTGCATTATGGAAGGTAGTCTATCATTATGATTTTTATTACACCATTGGATGGTAGCCTTGTCTTTATGGAAGTTAGTCTGTTGTTCAGATTTTTGTTACTACAATGGATGGTATCCTTTTCATTATGAATTGTAGTCTGTTCTTCAGATCTTTGTTACTCCAATGGATAGTATCCTTGTCATTATGGAAGGTAGTATTTTTTCTAGATTTTTGTTATTCCAATGGATGGCAGCCTTGTCATTATGAAAGGTAGTTCGTTGTCGATATTTTTGTTACTCCAATGGATGGTAGCCTTGTCATTATGGAAGGTAGTCTATTGTCGATATTTTTGTTACTCCAATGGATTGTAGCCTTGCATTACGGATGGTAGTCTGTACTTGTGATTTTTGTTACTCCAATGGATGGTACCCTTGTCATTATGAAAGGTATTATGTTGTCGATATTTTTGTTACTACAATGGATGGTAGCCTTGTCATTATGGAAGGTAGTCTCTTGTGGATATTTTTGTTACTCCAATAGATGGTAGCCTTGTCATTATTGAAGGTAGTCTCTTGTGGATATTTTTGTTACTCCAATGGATGGTACGATTGTCATTTTGGAAGGTAGTCTGCTGTCGAGATTTTTGTTACTCCATTGGATGGAAGCCATGTCATTATGGAAGGTAGTCTGTTGTCGAGATTTTTGTTACTCCAATGGATGGTAGCCTTATCATTATGGAAGGTAGTATGTTGTCATGATTTTTTTTACTCCATTGGATGGAAGCCTTGTCATTATGGATGGTAGTCTGTTGTCATGATTTTTTTTACTCCATTGGATGGAAGCCTTGTCATTATGGAAGGTAGTCTGTTGTTGTGATTTTTGTTACTCCAACGGATTGTAGCCTTGTCATTATGGAAGGTAGTATGTTTTCGATATCTTTGTTACACCAATGGATGGTAGCCTTATCATTATGGATGGTAGACTGTTGTCGAGATTTTTTTTACTACAATGGATGGTAGCCTTGTCATTATGGAAGGTAGTTTGTTGTCGAGATTTTTGTTACTCCAATGGATGGTAACCTTACATTATGGAAGGTAGTCTGTCATTGTGATTTTTGTTACTTTATTGGAGGTTAGCCTTGTCATTATGGAAGGTAGTCTATTGTTGAGATTTTTGTTATTCCAATGGATGGTAGCATAGTCATTATGGAAGGTAGTATGTTGTCCATATCTTTGTTACTCCAATGGATGGTAGCCTTTTCATTATGGAAGGTAGTTTGTTGTCGATATTTTTGTTAGTCCAATGGATGGTAGCCTTGTCATTATGGAAGGTAGTCTATTGTCGATATTTTTGTTACTCCAATGGATGGTAGCCTTGCATTACGGATGGTAGTCTGTCGTTGTGATTTTTGTTACTCCAATGGATGGTACCCTTGTCATTATGGAAGGTAGTATGTTGTCGATATTTTTGTTACTACAATGGATGGTAGCCTTGTCATTATGGAAGGTAGTCTCTTGTGGATATTTTTGTTACTCCAATAGATGGTAGCCTTGTCATTATTGAAGGTAGTCTCTTGTGGATATTTTTGTTACTCCAATGGATGGTACGATTGTCATTATGGAAGGTAGTCTGCTGTCGAGATTTTTGTTACTCCATTGGATGGAAGCCATGTCATTATGGAAGGTAGTCAGTTGTCGAGATTTTTGTTACTCCAATGGATGGTAGCCTTATCATTATGCAAGGTAGTATGTTGTCATGATTTTTTTTACTCCATTGGATGGAAGCCTTGTCATTATGGAAGGTAGTCTGTTGTCATGATTTTTTTTACTCCTTTGGATGGAAGCCTTGTCATTATGGAAGGTAGTCTGTTGTTGTGATTTTTGTTACTCCAACGGATTGTAGCCTTGTCATTATGGAAGGTAGTATGTTTTCGATATCTTTGTTACACCAATGGATGGTAGCCTTATCATTATGGATGGTAGATTGTTGTCGAGATTTTTGTTACTACAATGGATGGTAGCCTTGTCATTATGGAAGGTAGTTTGTTGTCGAGATTTTTGTTACTCCAATGGATGGTAACCTTGCATTATGGAAGGTAGTCTGTCATTGTGATTTTTGTTACTTTATTGGAGGTTAGCCTTGTCATTATGGAAGGTAGTCTATTGTTGAGATTTTTGTTATTCCAATGGATGGTAGCATAGTCAGTATGGAAGGTAGTATGTTGTCCATATCTTTGTTACTCCAATGGATGGTAGCCTTTTCATTATGGAAGGTAGTTTGTTGTCGATATTTTTGTTACTTCAATGGATGGTAGCCTTGTCATTATGGAAGGTTATTCTATTGTCGATATTTTTGTTACTCCAATGGATGGTAGCCTTGCATTACGGATGGTAGTCTGTCGTTGTGATTTTTGTTACTCCAATGGATGGTACCCTTGTCATTATGGAAGGTAGTATGTTGTCGATATTTTTGTTACTACAATGGATGGTAGCCTTGTCATTATGGAAGGTAGTCTCTTGTGGATATTTTTGTTACTCCAATAGATGGTAGCCTTGTCATTATTGAAGGTAGTCTCTTGTGGATATTTTTGTTACTCCAATGGATGGTACGATTGTCATTATGGAAGGTAGTCTGCTGTCAAGATTTTTGTTACTCCATTGGATGGAAGCCATGTCAATATGGAAGGTAGTCTGTTGTCGAGATTTTTGTTACTCCAATGGATGGTAGCCTTATCATTATGGAAGGTAGTATGTTGTCATGATTTTTTTTACTCCATTGGATGGAAGCCTTGTCATTATGGAAGGTAGTCTGTTGTCATGATTGTTTTTACTCCATTGGATGGAAGCCTTGTCATTATGGAAGGTAGTCTATTGTTGTGAATTTTGTTACTCCAACGAATTGTAGCCTTGTCATTATGGAAGGTAGTATGTTTTCGATATCTTTGTTACACCAATGGATGGTAGCCTTATCATTATGGATGGTAGACTGTTGTCGAGATTTTTGTTACTACAATGGATGGTAGCCTTGCCATTATGGAAGGTAGTTTGTTGTCGAGATTTTTGTTACTCCAATGGATGGTAACCTTGCATTATGGAAGGTAGTCTGTCATTGTGATTTTTGTTACTTTATTGGAGGTTAGCCTTGTCATTATGGAAGGTAGTCTATTGTTGAGATTTTTGTTATTCCAATGGATGGTAGCATAGTCATTATGGAAGGTAGTATGTTGTCCATATCTTTGTTACTCCAATGGATGGTAGCCTTTTCATTATGGAAGGTAGTTTGTTGTCGATATTTTTGTTACTCCAATGGATAGTATCCTTGTCATTATGGAAGGTAGTCTGTTGTCGATATTTTTGTTACTCCAATGGATGGTAGCCTTGCATTACGGATGGTAGTCTGTCGTTGTGATTTTTGTTACTCCAATGGATGGTACCCTTGTCATTATGGAAGGTAGTATGTTGTCGATATTTTTGTTACTACAATGGATGGTACCCTTGTCATTATGGAAGGTAGTCTCTTGTGGATATTTTTGTTACTCCAATAGATGGTAGCCTTGTCATTATTGAAGGTAGTCTCTTGTGGATATTTTTGTTACTCCAATGGATGGTATGATTGTCATTATGGAAGGTAGTCTGCTGTCGAGATTTTTGTTACTCCATTGGATGGAAGCCATGTCATTATGGAAGGTAGTCAGTTGTCGAGATTTTTGTTACTCCAATGGATGGTAGCCTTATCATTATGGAAGGTAGTATGTTGTCATGATTTTTTTTACTCCATTGGATGGAAGCCTTGTCATTATGGAAGGTAGTCTGTTGTCATGATTTTTTTTACTCCTTTGGATGGAAGCCTTGTCATTATGGAAGGTAGTCTGTTGTTGTGATTTTTGTTACTCCAACGGATTGTAGCCTTGTCATTATGGAAGGTAGTATGTTTTCGATATCTTTGTTACACCAATGGATGGTAGCCTTATCATTATGGATGGTAGATTGTTGTTGAGATTTTTGTTACTACAATGGATGGTAGCCTTGTCATTATGGAAGGTAGTTTGTTGTCGAGATTTTTGTTACTCCAATGGATGGTAACCTTGCATTATGGAAGGTAGTCTGTCATTGTGATTTTTGTTACTTTATTGGAGGTTAGCCTTGTCATTATGGAAGGTAGTCTATTGTTGAGATTTTTGTTATTCCAATGGATGGTAGCATAGTCATTATGGAAGGTAGTATGTTGTCCATATCTTTGTTACTCCAATGGATGGTAGCCTTTTCATTATGGAAGGTAGTTTGTTGTCGATATTTTTGTTACTTCAATGGATGGTAGCCTTGTCATTATGGAAGGTTATTCTATTGTCGATATTTTTGTTACTCCAATGGATGGTAGCCTTGCATTACGGATGGTAGTCTGTCGTTATGATTTTTGTTACTCCAATGGATGGTACCCTTGTCATTATGGAAGGTAGTATGTTGTCGATATTTTTGTTACTACAATGGATGGTAGCCTTGTCATTATGGAAGGTAGTCTCTTGTGGATATTTTTGTTACTCCAATAGATGGTAGCCTTGTCATTATTGAAGGTAGTCTCTTGTGGATATTTTTGTTACTCCAATGGATGGTACGATTGTCATTATGGAAGGTAGTCTGCTGTCAAGATTTTTGTTACTCCATTGGATGGAAGCCATGTCAATATGGAAGGTAGTCTGTTGTCGAGATTTTTGTTACTCCAATGGATGGTAGCCTTATCATTATGGAAGGTAGTATGTTGTCATGATTTTTTTTACTCCATTGGATGGAAGCCTTGTCATTATGGAAGGTAGTCTGTTGTCATGATTTTTTTTACTCCATTGGATGGAAGCCTTGTCATTATGGAAGGTAGTCTATTGTTGTGAATTTTGTTACTCCAACGAATTGTAGCCTTGTCATTATGGAAGGTAGTATGTTTTCGATATCTTTGTTACACCAATGGATGGTAGCCTTATCATTATGGATGGTAGACTGTTGTCGAGATTTTTGTTACTACAATGGATGGTAGCCTTGCCATTATGGAAGGTAGTTTGTTGTCGAGATTTTTGTTACTCCAATGGATGGTAACCTTGCATTATGGAAGGTAGTCTGTCATTGTGATTTTTGTTACTTTATTGGAGGTTAGCCTTGTCATTATGGAAGGTAGTCTATTGTTGAGATTTTTGTTATTCCAATGGATGGTAGCATAGTCATTATGGAAGGTAGTATGTTGTCCATATCTTTGTTACTCCAATGGATGGTAGCCTTTTCATTATGGAAGGTAGTTTGTTGTCGATATTTTTGTTACTCCAATGGATAGTAGCCTTGTCATTATGGAAGGTAGTCTGTTGTCGATATTTTTGTTACTCCAATGGATGGTAGCCTTGCATTACGGATGGTAGTCTGTCGTTGTGATTTTTGTTACTCCAATGGATGGTACCCTTGTCATTATGGAAGGTAGTATGTTGTCGATATTTTTGTTACTACAATGGATGGTACCCTTGTCATTATGGAAGGTAGTCTCTTGTGGATATTTTTGTTACTCCAATAGATGGTAGCCTTGTCATTATTGAAGGTAGTCTCTTGTGGATATTTTTGTTACTCCAATGGATGGTACGATTGTCATTTTGGAAGGTAGTCTGCTGTCGAGATTTTTGTTACTCCATTGGATGGAAGCCATGTCATTATGGAAGGTAGTCTGTTGTCGAGATTTTTGTTACTCCAATGGATGGTAGCCTTATCATTATGGAAGGTAGTATGTTGTCATGATTTTTTTTACTCCATTGGATGGAAGCCTTGTCATTATGGATGGTAGTCTGTTGTCATGATTTTTTTTACTCCATTGGATGGAAGCCTTGTCATTATGGAAGGTAGTCTGTTGTTGTGATTTTTGTTACTCCAACGGATTGTAGCCTTGTCATTATGGAAGGTAGTATGTTTTCGATATCTTTGTTACACCAATGGATGGTAGCCTTATCATTATGGATGGTAGACTGTTGTCGAGATTTTTTTTACTACAATGGATGGTAGCCTTGTCATTATGGAAGGTAGTTTGTTGTCGAGATTTTTGTTACTCCAATGGATGGTAACCTTACATTATGGGAGGTAGTCTGTCATTGTGATTTTTGTTACTTTATTGGAGGTTAGCCTTGTCATTATGGAAGGTAGTCTATTGTTGAGATTTTTGTTTTTCCAATGGATGGTAGCATAGTCATTATGGAAGGTAGTATGTTGTCCATATCTTTGTTACTCCAATGGATGGTAGCCTTTTCATTATGGAAGGTAGTTTGTTGTCGATATTTTTGTTACTTCAATGGATGGTAGCCTTGTCATTATGGAAGGTTATTCTATTGTCGATATTTTTGTTACTCCAATGGATGGTAGCCTTGCATTACGGATGGTAGTCTGTCGTTGTGATTTTTGTTACTCCAATGGATGGTACCCTTGTCATTATGGAAGGTAGTATGTTGTCGATATTTTTGTTACTACAATGGATGGTAGCCTTGTCATTATGGAAGGTAGTCTCTTGTGGATATTTTTGTTACTCCAATAGATGGTAGCCTTGTCATTATTGAAGGTAGTCTCTTGTGGATATTTTTGTTACTCCAATGGATGGTACGATTGTCATTATGGAAGGTAGTCTGCTGTCAAGATTTTTGTTACTCCATTGGATGGAAGCCATGTCAATATGGAAGGTAGTCTGTTGTCGAGATTTTTGTTACTCCAATGGATGGTAGCCTTATCATTATGGAAGGTAGTATGTTGTCATGATTTTTTTTACTCCATTGGATGGAAGCCTTGTCATTATGGAAGGTAGTCTGTTGTCATGATTTTTTTTACTCCATTGGATGGAAGCCTTGTCATTATGGAAGGTAGTCTATTGTTGTGAATTTTGTTACTCCAACGAATTGTAGCCTTGTCATTATGGAAGGTAGTATGTTTTCGATATCTTTGTTACACCAATGGATGGTAGCCTTATCATTATGGATGGTAGACTGTTGTCGAGATTTTTGTTACTACAATGGATGGTAGCTCTGCCATTATGGAAGGTAGTTTGTTGTCGAGATTTTTGTTACTCCAATGGATGGTAACCTTGCATTATGGAAGGTAGTCTGTCAGTGTGATTTTTGTTACTTTATTGGAGGTTAGCCTTGTCATTATGGAAGGTAGTCTATTGTTGAGATTTTTGTTATTCCAATGGATGGTAGCATAGTCATTATGGAAGGTAGTATGTTGTCCATATCTTTGTTACTCCAATGGATGGTAGCCTTTTCATTATGGAAGGTAGTTTGTTGTCGATATTTTTGTTACTCCAATGGATAGTAGCCTTGTCATTATGGAAGGTAGTCTGTTGTCGATATTTTTGTTACTCCAATGGATGGTAGCCTTGCATTACGGATGGTAGTCTGTCGTTGTGATTTTTGTTACTCCAATGGAT
Organism: Vicia faba; assembly: GCA_948472305.1. Lineage (NCBI taxonomy): Eukaryota > Viridiplantae > Streptophyta > Magnoliopsida > Fabales > Fabaceae > Vicia > Vicia faba. Next base: position 688,023,972 of record OX451741.1, on the reverse strand, counting down.
GGTACCCTTGTCATTATGGAAGGTAGTATGTTGTCGATATTTTTGTTACTACAATGGATGGTACCCTTGTCATTATGGAAGGTAGTCTCTTGTGGATATTTTTGTTACTCCAATAGATGGTAGCCTTGTCATTATTGAAGGTAGTCTCTTGTGGATATTTTTGGTACTCCAATGGATGGTACGATTGTCATTTTGGAAGGTAGTCTGCTGTCGAGATTTTTGTTACTCCATTGGATGGAAGCCATGTCATTATGGAAGGTAGTCTGTTGTCGAGATTTTTGTTACTCCAATGGATGGTAGCCTTATCATTATGGAAGGTAGTATGTTGTCATGATTTTTTTTACTCCATTGGATGGAAGCCTTGTCATTATGGATGGTAGTCTGTTGTCATGATTTTTTTTACTCCATTGGATGGAAGCCTTGTCATTATGGAAGGTAGTCTGTTGTTGTGATTTTTGTTACTCCAACGGATTGTAGCCTTGTCATTATGGAAGGTAGTATGTTTTCGATATCTTTGTTACACCAATGGATGGTAGCCTTATCATTATGGATGGTAGACTGTTGTCGAGATTTTTTTTACTACAATGGATGGTAGCCTTGTCATTATGGAAGGTAGTTTGTTGTCGAGATTTTTGTTACTTCAATGGATGGTAACCTTACATTATGGGAGGTAGTCTGTCATTGTGATTTTTGTTACTTTATTGGAGGTTAGCCTTGTCATTATGGAAGGTAGTCTATTGTTGAGATTTTTGTTATTCCAATGGATGGTAGCATAGTCATTATGGAAGGTAGTATGTTGTCCATATCTTTGTTACTCCAATGGATGGTAGCCTTTTCATTATGGAAGGTAGTTTGTTGTCGATATTTTTGTTACTCCAATGGATGGTAGCCTTGTCATTATGGAAGGTAGTCTATTGTCGATATTTTTGTTACTCCAATGGATGGTAGCCTTGCATTACGGATGGTAGTCTGTCATTGTGATTTTTGTTACTCCAATGGATGGTACCCTTGTCATTATGGAAGGTAGTATGTTGTCGATATTTTTGTTACTACAATGGATGGTAGCCTTGTCATTATGGAAGGTAGTCTCTTGTGGATATTTTTGTTACTCCAATAGATGGTAGCCTTGTCATTATTGAAGGTAGTCTCTTGTGGATATTTTTGTTACTCCAATGGATGGTACGATTGTCATTATGGAAGGTAGTCTGCTGTCCAGAATTTTGTTACTCCATTGGATGGAAGCCATGTCATTATGGAAGGTAGTCTGTTGTCGAGATTTTTGTTACTCCAATGGATGGTAGCCTTATCATTATGGAAGGTAGTATGTTGTCATGATTTTTTTTACTCCATTGGATGGAAGCCTTGTCATTATGGAAGGTAGTCTGTTGTCATGATTTTTTTTACTCCATTGGATGGAAGCCTTGTCATTATGGAAGGTAGTCTATTGTTGTGAATTTTGTTACTCCAACGAATTGTAGCCTTGTCATTATGGAAGGTTGTATGTTTTCAATATCTTTGTTACACCAATGGATGGTAGCCTTATCATTATGGATGGTAGACTGTTGTTGAGATTTTTGTTACTACAATGGATGGTAGCCTTGCCATTATGGAAGGTAGTTTGTTGTCGAGATTTTTGTTACTCCAATGGATGGTAACCTTGCATTATGGAAGGTAGTCTGTCATTGTGATTTTTGTTACTTTATTGGAGGTTAGCCTTGTCATTATGGAAGGTAGTCTATTGTTGAGATTTTTGTTATTCCAATGGATGGTAGCATAGTCATTATGGAAGGTAGTATGTTGTCCATATCTTTGTTACTCCAATGGATGGTAGCCTTTTCATTATGGAAGGTAGTTTGTTGTCGATATTTTTGTTACTCCAATGGATAGTAGCCTTGTCATTATGGAAGGTAGTCTGTTGTCGATATTTTTGTTACTCCAATGGATGGTAGCCTTGCATTACGGATGGTAGTCTGTCGTTGTGATTTTTGTTACTCCAATGGATGGTACCCTTGTCATTATGGAAGGTAGTATGTTGTCGATATTTTTGTTACTACAATGGATGGTACCCTTGTCATTATGGAAGGTAGTCTCTTGTGGATATTTTTGTTACTCCAATAGATGGTAGCCTGGTCATTATTGAAGGTAGTCTCTTGTGGATATTTTTGTTACTCCAATGGATGGTACAATTGTCATTATGGAAGGTAGTCTGCTGTCGATATTTTTGTTACTCCATTGGATGGAAGCCATGTCATTATGGAAGGTAGTCTGTTGTCGAGATTTTTGTTACTCCAATGGATGGTAGCCTTATCATTATGGAAGGTAGTATGTTGTCATGATTTTTTTACTCCATTGGATGGAAGCCTTGTCATTATGGAAGGTAGTCTGTTGTCATGATTTTTTTTACTCCATTGGATGGAAGCCTTGTCATTATGGAAGGTAGTCTGTTGTTGTGATTTTTGTTACTCCAACGGATTATAGCCTTGTCATTATGGAAGGTAGTATGTTTTCGATATCTTTGTTACACCAATGGATGGTAGCCTTATCATTATGGAAGGTAGACTGTTGTCGAGATTTTTGTTACTACAATGGATGGTAGCCTTGTCATTATGGAAGGTAGTTTGTTGTCGAGATTTTTGTTACTCCAATGGATGGTAACCTTGCATTATGGAAGGTAGTCTGTCATTGTGATTTTTGTTACTTTATTGGAGGTTAGCCTTGTCATTATGGAAGGTAGTCTATTGTTGAGATTTTTGTTATTCCAATGGATGGTAGCATAGTCATTATGGAAGGTAGTATGTTGTCCATATCTTTGTTACTCCAATGGATGGTAGCCTTTTCATTATGGAAGGTAGTTTGTTGTCGATATTTTTGTTACTCCAATAGATGGTAGCCTTGTCATTGCGGAAGGTAGTTTGTTGTCGAGATTTTTGTTACTCCAATGGATGGTAACCTTGCATTATGGAAGGTAGTCTGTCATTATGATTTTTATTACTCCAATGGATGGTAGCCTTGTCTTTATGGAAGTTAGTCTGTTGTTCAGATTTTTGTTACTACAATGGATGGTAGCCTTGTCATTATGAATTGTAGTCTGTTCTCGAGATCTTTGTTACTCCAATGGATAGTACCCTTGTCATTATGGAAGGTAGTCTGTTGTCAAGATTTTTGTTATTACAATGGATGGTAGCCTTGTAATTATGGAAGGTAGTCTCTTGTGTATATTTTTGTTACTCCAATAGATGGTAGCTTTGTCATTATTGAAGGTAGTCTCTTCTGGATATTTTTGTTACTCCAATGGATGGTACGATTGTGATTATGGAAGGTAGTTAGTTGTCGAGATTTTTGTTACTCCAATGGATGGTAGCCTTGTCATTATGGAAGGTAATCTATTGACGACATTTTTGTTACTCCATTGGATGGAGGCCTTGGCATTATGGAAGGTAGTCTATTGTCGAGATTTTTGTTACTCCAATGGATGGTAGACTTATCATTATGGAAGGTAGTATGTTGTCATGATTTTTTTTACTCCATTGGATGGAAGCCTTGTCATTATGGAAGGTAGTATGTTGTCGATATCTTTGTTACACCAATGGATGGTAGCGTTTTCATTATGGAAGGTAGTTTGTTGTCGAGATTTTTGTTACTCCAATGGATGGTGGCCTTGTCATTATGGAAGGTAGTATGTTGTCTATATTTTTGTTACTACAATGGATTGTAGCCTTGTCATTATGGAAGGTAGTCTGTTGTCGAGATTTTTGTTACTTTATTGGAGGTTAGCCTTGTGTTTATGGAAGGTAGTCTGTTGTCGAGAATTTTGTTATTCCAATGGATGGTAGCGTAGTCATTATGGAAGGTAGTCTGTTGTAGATATCTTTGTTACTCCAATGGATGGTAGCCTTGTCATTATGGAAGGTAGTTTGTTGTCGAGATTTTTGTTACTCCAATGGATGGTAGCCTTGTCATTATGGAAGGTAGTCTGTCATTATGATTTTTATTACTCCAATGGATGGTAGCCTTGTCTTTATGGAAGTAAGTCTGTTGTTCAGATTTCTGTTACTACAATGTATGGTGGCCTTGTCATTATGGAAGGTAGTATGTTGTCGAGATTTTTGTTACTACAATGGATGGTAGCCTTGTCATTATGGAAAGTAGTCTGTTGTCGATATTTTTGTTACTCCAATGGATGGTGACCTTGCATTATGGAAGGTAGTCTGTCGTTGTGGTTTTTGTAACTCAAATGGATGGCAACATTGTCATTATGGAAGGTAGTATGTTGTCGAGATTTTTGTTACTCCATTGGAGGTTATCCTTGTCATTATGGAAGGTAGTCTGTTGTCGAGATTTTTGTTACTCCAATGGATGTTAGCCTTGTCATTATGGAAGGTAGTCTGTTGTCGATATCGTTGTTACTCAAATAGATGGTAGCCTTGTCATTACGGAAGGTAGTTTGTTGTCGAGTTTTTTGTTTCTCCAATGGATGGTAGCCTTGTCATTATGGAAGTTAGTATGTTGTCTATATTTTTGTTACTACAATGGATGGTAGCCTTGTCATTATGAATTGCAGTCTGTTCTCGAGATCTTTGTTACTCCAATGGATAATATCCTTGTCATTATGGAAGGTAGTCTTTTGTCTAGATTTTTGTTATTCCAATGGATGGCAGCCTTGTCATTATGAAAGGTAGTTCGTTGTCGATATTTTTGTTACTCCAATGGATGGTAGCCTTGTCATTATGGAAGGTAGTCTATTGTCGAGATTTTTGTTACTCAAATGGATGGTAGCCTTGCATTACGGATGGTAGTCTGTCGTTGTGATTTTTGTTACTCCAATGGATGGTACCCTTGTCATTATGGAAGGTAGTCTGTTGTCGAGATTTTTGTTACTACATTGGATGGTAGCCTTGTCATTATGGAAGGTAGTCTCTTGTGGATATTTTTGTTACTCCAATGGATGGTACGACTGTCATTATGGAAGGTAGTTAGTTGTCAAGATTTTTGTTACTCCAAGGGATGGTAGCCTTGTCATTATGGAAGGTAATCTATTGTCGACATTTTTGTTACTCCATTGGATGGAAGCCTTGTCATTATGGAAGGTCGTCTGTTGTCAAGATTTTTCTTACTCCAATGGATGGTAGCCTTATCATTATGGAAGGTAGTATGTTGTCATGATTTTTTTTACTCCATTGGATGGAAGCTTTGTCATTATGGAAGGTAATCTGTTGTCGAGATTATTGTTATACCAATGGGTGGTAGCCTTGTCATTATGGAAGGTAGTATGTTGTCGTGATTTTTGTTACTCCAATGGGTTGTAGCCTTGTCATTATGGAAGGTAGTATGTTTTCAATATTTTTGTTACTACAATGGATGGTAGCCTTATCATTATGGAAGGTAGACTGTTGTCGAGACTTCTGTTACTACAATCGATGGTAGCCTTGTCATTATGAAAGGTAGTGAGTTGTCGAGATTTTAGTTACTCCAATGGATGGTAACCTTGCATTATGGAAGGTAGTCTGTCATTATGATATTTATTATTCCAATGGATGGTAGCCTTGTCATTATGGAAGGTAGTTTGTTGTTCAGATTTATGTTACTACAATGTATGGTACCCATATCATTATGGCAGGTAGTCTGTTTTCCAGATTTTTGTTACTTTATTAGAGGTTAGCCTTGTCATTATGGAAGGTAGTCTATTGTCGAGATTTTGGTTATTCCAATGGATGGTAGCGTAGTCATTATGGAAGGTAGTCTGTTGTCGATATCTTTGTTACACCAATGGATGGTAGCCTTTTCATTATGGAAGGTAGTTTGTTGTCGTGATTTTTGTTACTCCAATGGATGGTAGCCTTGTCATTATGGAAGGTAGTATGTTGTCTATATTTTTGTTACTACAATGGATTGTAGCCTTGTCATTATGGAAGGTAGTCTGTTGTGGATATTTTTGTTACTTTATTGGAGGTTAGCCTTGTCATTATGGAAGGTAGTCTATTGTTGAGATTTTTGTTATTCCAATGGATGGTAGCCTAGTCATTATGGAAGGTAGTCTATTGTCGATATCTTTGTTACTCCAATGGATGGTAGCCTTTTCATTATGGAAGGTAGTTTGTTGTCGAGATTTTTCTTACTCCAATGGATGGTAGCCTTGTCATTATGGAAGGTAGTCTGTTGTCGAGATTTTTGTTACTCCAATAGATGGTAGCCTTGTCATTATTAAAGGTAGTCTCTTGTGGATATTTTTGTTACTCCAATGGATGGTACGACTGTCATTATGGAAGGTAGTTAGTTGTCGAGATTTTTGTTACTCCAATGGATGGTAGCCTTGTCATTATGGAAGGTAATCTATTGTCGACATTTTTGTTACTCCATTGGATGGAAGCCTTGACATTATGGAAGGTCGTCTGTTGTCGATATTTTTCTTACTCCAATGGATGGTAGCCTTGTCATTATGGAAGGTAATCTATTGTCGACATTTTTGTTACTCCATTGGATGAAAGCCTTGTCATTATGGAAGGTCGTCTGTTGTCGATATTTTTCTTACTCCAATGGATGGTAGCCTTATCATTATGGAAGGTAGTATGTTGTCATGATTTTTTTTACACCATTGGATGGAAGCTTTGTCATTATGGAAGGTAGTCTGTTGTCGAGATTTTTGTTATACCAATGGGTGGTAGCCTTGTCATTATGGAAGGTAGTATGTTGTCGTGATTTTTGTTACTCCAACAGGTTGTAGCCTTGTCATTATGGAAGGTAGTATATTTTCAATATTTTTGTTACTACAATGGATGGTAGCCTTATCATTATGGAAGGTAGACTGTTGTCGAGACTTCTGTTACTACAATCGATGGTAGCCTTGTCATTATGAAAGGTAGTCAGTTGTCGAGATTTTTGTTACTCCAATGGATGGTAACCTTGCATTATGGAAGGTAGTCTGTCATTGTGATTTTTATTATTCCAATGGATGGTAGCCTTGTCATTATGGAAGGTAGTCTGTTGTTCAGATTTTTGTTACTACAATGTATGGTAGCCATAACATTATGGAAGGTAGTCTATTTTCAAGATTTTTGTTACTTTATTGGAGGTTAGCCTTGTCATTATGGAAGGTAGTCTATTGTCGAGATTTTTGTTATTCCAATGGATGGTAGCCTTTTCATTATGGAAGGTAGTTTGTTGTCGAGATTTTTGTTACTCCAATGGATGGTAGCCTTGTCATTAAGGAAGGTAGTATGTTGTCTATATTTTTGTTACTACAATGGATTGTAGCCTTGTCATTATGGAAGGTAGTCTGTTGTGGAGATTTTTGTTACTTTATTGGAGGTTAGCCTTGTCATTATGGAAGGTAGTCTATTGTTGAGATTTTTGTTATTCCAATGGATGGTAGCCTAGTCATTATGGAAGGTAGTCTATTGTCGATATCTTTGTTGCTCCGATGGATGGTATCCTTTTCATTATGGAAGGTAGTTTGTTGTCGAAATTTTTCTTACTCCAATGGATGGTAGCCTTGTCATTATGGAAGGTAGTCTATTGTCGAGATTTTTGTTACTCCAATGGATGTTAGCCTTGTCATTATAGAAGGTAGTCTGTTGTCGATATCGTTGTTACTCCAATAGATGGTAGCCTTGTCATTACGGAAGGTAGTTTGATGTCGAGATTTTTGTTACTGCAATGGATGGTAACCTTGCATTATGGAAGGTAGTCTATCATTATGATTTTTATTACACCAATGGATGGTAGCCTTGTCTTTATGGAAGTTAGTCTTTTGTTCAGATTTTTGTTACTACAATGGATGGTATCCTTTTCATTATGAATTGTAGTCTGTTCTTCAGATCTTTGTTACTCCAATGGATAGTATCCTTGTCATTATGGAAGGTAGTCTTTTGTCTAGATTTTTGTTATTCCAATGGATGGCAGCCTTGTCATTATGAAAGGTAGTTCGTTGTCGATATTTTTGTTACTCCAATGGATGGTAGCCTTGTCATTATGGAAGGTAGTCTATTATCGATATTTTTGTTACTCCAATGGATGGTATCCTTGCATTACGGATGGTAGTTTGTCGTTGTGATTTTTGTTACTCCAATGGATGGTACCCTTGTCATTATGGAAGGTAGTATGTTGTCGATATTTTTGTTACTACAATGGATGGTAGCCTTGTCATTATGGAAGGTAGTCTCTTGTGGATATTTTTGTTACTCCAATAGATGGTAGCCTTGTCATTATTGAAGGTAGTCTCTTGTGGATATTTTTGTTACTCCAATGGATGGTACGATTGTCATTATGGAAGGTAGTCTGCTGTCGAGATTTTTGTTACTCCATTGGATGGAAGCCATGTCATTATGGAAGGTAGTCTGTTGTCGAGATTTTTGTTACTCCAATGGATGGTAGCCTTATCATTATGGAAGGTAGTATGTTGTCATGATTTTTTTTACTCCATTGGATGGAAGCCTTGTCATTATGGAAGGTAGTCTGTTGTCATGATTTTTTTTACTCCATTGGATGGAAGCCTTGTCATTATGAAAGGTAGTCTGTTGTTGTGATTTTTGTTACTCCAACGGATTGTAGCCTTGTCATTATGGAAGGTAGTATGTTTTCGATATCTTTGTTACACCAATGGATGGTAGCCTTGTCATTATGGAAGGTAGTCTGTTGTCGAGATTTTTGTTACTCCAATGGATGGTAACCTTGCATTATGGAAGGTAGTATGTTGTCCATATCTTTGTTACTCCAATGGATGGTAGACTTTTCATTATGGAAGTTAGTTTGTTGTCGATATTTTTGTTACTCCAATGGATGGTAGCCTTGTCATTATGGAAGGTAGTCTATTGTCGATATTTTTGTTACTCCAATGGATGGTAGCCTTGCATTACGGATGGTAGTCTGTCATTGTGATTTTTGTTACTCCAATGGATGGTACCCTTGTCATTATGGAAGGTAGTATGTTGTCGATATTTTTGTTACTACAATGGATGGTAGCCTTGTCATTGCGGAAGGTAGTTTGTTGTCGAGATTTTTGTTACTCCAATGGATGGTAACCTTGCATTATGGAAGGAAGTCTGTCATTATGATTTTTATTACTCCAATGGATGGTAGCCTTGTCTTTATGGAAGTTAGTCTGTTGTTCAGATTTTTGTTACTACAATTGATGGTAGCCTTGGCATTACGAATTGTAGTCTGTTCTCGAGATCTTTGTTACTCCAATGGATAGTATCCTTGTCATTATGGAAGGTAGTCTTTTGTCTAGATTTTTGTTATTCCAATGGATGACAGCCTTGTCATTATGAAAGGTAGTTCGTTGTCGATATTTTTGTTACTCCAATGGATGGTAGCCTTGTCATTATGGAAGGTAGTCTATTTCGAGATTTTTGTTAATCCATTGGATGGTAGACTTGCATTATGTATGGTAGTCTGTCATTGTGATTTTTGTGACTCCAATGGATGGTACCCTTGTCATTATGGAAGGTAGTCTGCTGTCGATATTTTTGTTACTACAACGGATGGTAGCCTTGTCATTATGGAAGGTAGTCTGTTGTGGATATTTTTGTTACTCCAATATATGGTAGCCTTGTCATTATAGAAGGTAGTATGTTGTTTATATTTTTGTTACTACAATGGATTGTAGCCTTGTCATTATGGAAGGTAGTCTGTTGTCGATATTTTTGTTACTTTATTGGAGGTTAGCCTTGTCATTATGGAAGGTAGTCTATTGTTGAGATTTTTGTTATTCCAATGGATGGTAGCCTAGTCATTATGGAAGGTAGTGTGTTGTCGATATCTTTGTTACTCCTTTGGATGGTAGCCTTTTCATTATGGAAGGTAGTTTGTTGTCGAGATTTTTGTTACTCTAATGGATGGTAGCCTTGTCATTATGAAAGGTAGTCTATTGTCGAGATTTTTGTTACTCCAATGGATGTTAGCCTTGTCATTATAGAAGGTAGTCTGTTGTCGATATCGTTGTTACTCCAATAGATGGTAGCCTTGTCATTATGGAAGGAAGTTTGTTGTCGTGATTTTTGTTACTCCAATGGATGGTAACCTTGCATTATGGGAGGTAGTCTGTCATTATGATTTTTATTACTCTAATGTATGGTAGCCTTGTATTTATGGAAGTTAGTCTGTTGTTCAGATTTTTGTTACTACAATGGATGGTAGCCTTGTCATTATGAATTGTAGTCTGTTCTCGAGATCTTTGTTACTCCAATGGATAGTATCCTTGTCATTATGGAAGGTAGTCTATTGTCGAGATTTTTGTTATTCGAATGGATGGCGCCTTGTCATTATGAAATGTAGTTCGTTGTCGATATTTTTTTTACTCCAATGGATGGTAGCCTTGTCATTATGGAAGATAGTCTATTGTCGAGATTTTTGTTACTCCAATGGATGGTAGCCTTGCATTACGGATGGTAGTCTGTCGTTGTGATTTTTGTTAGTCCAATGGATGGTACCCTTGTCATTATGGAAGGTAGTATGTTGTCGATATTTTTGTTACTACAATGGATAGTAGCCTTGTCTGTATGGAAGGTAGTCTCTTGTGGATATTTTTGTTACTCCAATAGATGGTAGACTTGTCATTATTGAAGGTAGTCTCTTGTCGAGATTTTTGTTACTCCATTGGATGGAAGCCTTGTCATTATGGAAGGTAGTTTATTGTTTAAATTTTTTGTTACTCCAACGGATGGTAGCCTTGTCATTATGGAAGGTAGTATGTTGTCATGATTTTTTTTACTCCATTGGATGGAAGCTTTGTCATTATGGAAGGTAGTCTGTTGTCGAGATTTTTGTTATACCAATGGGTGGTAGCCTTGTTATTATGGAAGGTAGTATGATGTCATGATTTTTGTTACACCAATGGATTGTAGCCTTGTCATTATGGAAGGTAGTATGTTTTAGATATTTTTGTTACTACAATGGTTGGTAGCCTTATCATTATGGAAGGTAGACTGTTGTCGAGATTTTTGTTACTACAATGGATGGTAGCCTTGTCATTATGAAAGGTAATCAGTTGTTGAGATTTTTGTTACTCCAATGGATGGTAACCTTGCATTATGGAAGGTAGTCTGTCATTGTGATTTTTGTTATTCCAATGGATCTAAGCCTTGTCATTATGGAAGGTAGTCTATTGTTCAGATTTTTGTTACTACAATGTATGATAACCTTGTCATTATGGACAGTAGTTTGTTGTCGAGATTTTTGTTACTTTATTGGAGGTTAGCCTTGTCATTATGGAAGGTAGTCTGTTGTCGAGATTTTTGTTATTCCAATAGATGGTTGCCTAGTCATTATGGAAGTTAGTATGTTGTCGATATCTTTGTTAAACCAATGGATGGTAGCCTTTTCATTATGGAAGGTAGTTTGTCGTCGAGATTTTTGTTACTCCAATGGATGGTAGCCTTGTCATTATGCAAGGTAGTATGTTGTCTTTATTTTTGTTACTACAATGGATTGTAGCCTTGTCATTATGGAAGGTAGTCTGTTGTCGAGATTTTTGTTACTTTATTGGAGGTTAGCCTTGTCATTATGGAAGGCAGTCTATTGTTGAGTTTTTGTTATTCCAATGGATGGTAGCCTAGTCATTATGGAAGGTAGTCGGTTGTTGATATCCTTGTTACTCCAATGGATGGTAGCCTTTTCATTATGGAAGGTAGTTTTTCGTCAAGATTTTTGTTACTCCAATGCATGGTAGCCTTATAATTATGGAAGGTAGTCTGTTGTCGAGATTTTTGTTACTCCAATGGATGTTAGCCTTGTCATTATGGAAGGTAGTCTGTTGTCGATATCGTTGTTACTCCAATAGATGGTAGCCTTGTCATTACGGAAGGTAGTTTGTTGTCGAGATTTTTTTTACTGCAATGGATGGTAACCTTGCATTATGGAAGGTAGTCTGTCATTATGATTTTTATTACTCCAATGGATGGTAGCCTTATCTTTATGGAAGTTAGTCTGTTGTTCAGATTTTTTTTACTACAATGGATGGTAGCCTTGTCATTATGAATTGTAGTATGTTCTCGAGATCTTTGTTACTCCAATGGATAGTATCCTTGTCATTATGGAAGGTAGTCTTTTGTCTAGATTTTCTTTATTCCAATGGATGATAGCCTTGCCATTATGGAAGGTAGTATGTTCTTCAGATTTTTGTTACTACAATGTATGGTAGCCTTGTCATTATGGAAGGTAGTATGTTTTCGTGATTTTTGTTACTCCAATGGATGGTAGCCTTGTCATTATGGAAGATAGTATATTGTCGTTATTTTTGTTACTACAATGGATGATAGCCTTGTCATTATGGAAGGTAGTCTGTTGTCGATATTTTTGTTACTACAATGGATAGTAGCCTTGTCTTTATGGAAGGTAGTGTGTTGTGGATATTTTTGTTACTCCAATAGATGGTAGCCTTGTAATTATGGAAGGTAGTCTGTTGTCGAGATTTTTGTTACTCCAATGGATGGTAGCCTTGTCATTATGGAAGGTAGTATGTTGTCATGATTTTTTTTACTCCATTGGATGGAAGCATTGTCATTATGGAAGGTAGTCTGTTGTCGAGATTTTTGTTATACCAATGGGTGGTAGCCTTGTTATTATGGAAGGTTGTATGTTGTCGTGCTTTTTGTTACTCCAATCAATTGTAGCCTTGTCATTATGGAAGGTAGTATGTTTTCGATATTTTTGTTACTACAATGGATGGTAGCCTTATCATTATGGAAGGTAGACTGTTGTCGAGATTTTTGTTACTACAATGGATGGTAGCCTTGTCATTATGAAAGGTAGTTTGTTGTCGAGATTTTTGTTACTCCAATGGACGGTAACCTTGCATTATGGAAGGTAGTCTGTCATTCTGATTTTTGTTATTCTAATGGATGGTAGCCTTGTCATTATGGAAGGTAGTCTGTTGTTCAGATTTTTGTTACTACAATGTATGATAGCCTTGTCATTATGGAAGGTAGTTTGTACTCGAGATTATTGTTACTCCAATGGATGGTAGCCTTGTCATTATGGAAGGTAATATGTTGTCTATATTTTTGTTACTACAATGGATTGTAGGCTTGTCATTATGGAAGGTAGTCTGTTGTCGAGATTTTTGTTACTTTATTTGAGGTTAGCCTTGTCATTATGGAAGGTAGTTTATTGTTAAGATTTTTGTTATTCCAATGGATGGTAGCCTAGTCATTATGGAAGGTAGTCAGTTGTTGATATCCTTGTTACTCCAATGGATGGTAACCTTGTAATTATGGAAGGTAGTTTGTTGTCGAGATTTTTGTTACTCCAATGGATGTTAGCCTTGTCATTATGGAAGGTAGTCTGTTGTCGTTATCGTTGTTACTCCAATGGATGGTAACCTTGCATTATCGAAGGTAGTCTGTCATTATGATTTTTATTACTCCAATGGATGGTAGCCTAATCTTTATGGAAGTTAGTCTGTTGTTCAGATTTTTGTTACTACAATGGATGGTAGCCTTGTCATTATGATTTGTAGTCTGTTCTCGAGATCTTTGTTACTCCAATGGATAGTATCCTTGTCATTATGGATGGTAGTCTTTTGTCTAGATTTTTGTTATTCCAATGCATGGCAGCCTTGTCATTATGAAAGGTAGTTCGTTGTCGATATTTTTGTTACTCCAATGGATGGTAGCCTTGTCATTATGGAAGGTAGTCTATTGACGAGATTTTTGTTACTCCAATGGATGGAAGCCTTGCATTACGGATGGTAGTCTGTCGTTGTGATATTTGTTACTCCAATGGATGGTAGCCTTGTCATTATGGAAGGTAGTATGTTGTCGATATTTTTGTTACTACAATGGATAGTAGCCTTGTCATTATGGAAGGTAGTCTCTTGTGGATATTTTTGTTACTCCAATGGATGGTACGATTGTCATTATGGAAAGTAGTTAGTTGGCGAGATTTTTGTTACTCCAATGGATGGTAGCCTTGTCATTATGGAAGGTAATCTATTGTCGACATTTTTGTTACTCCATTGGATGGAAGCCTTGTCATTATGGAATGTAGTCTGTTGTCGAAATTTGTGTTACTCCAATGGATGGTAGCCTTATCATTATGGAAGGTAGTTTGTTCTCATGATTTTTTTTACTCCATTGGATGGAAGCTTTGTCATTATGGAAGGTAGTATGTTGTCGAGATTTTTGTTATACAAATGGGTGGTAGCCTTATTATTATGGAAGGTAGTATGTTGTCGTGATTTTTGTTACTCCAATGGATTGTAGCCTTGTCATTATGGAAGGTAGTATGTTTTCTATATTTTTGTTACTACAATGGATGGTAGCCTTATCATTATGGAAGGTAGACTGTTGTCGAGATTTTTGTTACTACAATGGATGGTAGCCTTGTCATTATGAAAGGTAGTCTGTTGTCGAGATTTTTGTTACTCTAATGGATGGTAACCTTGCATTATGGAAGGTAGTCTGTCATTGTGATTTTTGTTATTCCAATGGATATTAGCCTTGTAATTATGGAAGGTAGTATGTTATTCAGATTTTTGTTACTACAATGTATGGTAGCCTTGTAATTATGGAAGGTAGTTTGTTGTCGAGATTTTTGTTACTTTATTGGAGGTTAGCCTTGTCATTATGGAAGGTAGTCTGTTGTCGAGATTTTTGTTATTTTAATGGATGGTAGCCTAGTCATTATGGAAGGTAGTTTGTTGTCGATAACTTTGTTACACCAATGGATGGTAGCCTTTTCATTATGGAAGGTAGTTTGTTGTCGAGATTTTTCTTACTCCAATGGATGGTAGCCTTGTCACTATGGAAGGTAGTATGTTGTCTATATTTTTGTTACTACATTGGATTGTAGCCTTGTCATTATGGAAGGTAGTCTGTTGTCGAGATTTTTGTTACTTTATTGGAGGTTAGCCTTGTCATTATGGAAGGTAGTCTGTTGTTGAGATTTTTGTTATTCCAATGAATGGTAGCCTTGTAATTATGGAAGGTAGTCTGCTGTCGATATCCTTGTTACTCCAATAGATGGTAGCCTTGTAATTACGGAAGGTAGTTTGTTGTCGATATTTTTGTTACTGCAATGGATGGTAACCTTGCATTATGGAAGGTAGTTTGTCATTATGATTTTTATTACTCCAATGGATGGTAGCCTTATCTTTATGGAATTTAGTCTGTTGTTCAGATTTTTATTACTACAATGGATGGTAGCCTTGCCATTATTAATTGTAGTCTGTTCTCGAGATCTTTGTTACTCCGATGGATAGTATCCTTGTCATTATTGAAGGTAGTCTTTTGTCTAGATTTTTGTTATTCCAATGGATGGCAGCCTTGTCATTAGGAAAGGTAGATCGTTGTCGATATTTTTGTTACTCCAATGGATGGTAGCCTTGTCATTATGGAAGGTAGTCTATTGACGAGATTTTTGTTACTCCAATGGATGGTAGCCTTGCATTACGGATGGTAGTTTGTCGTTGTGATTTTTGTTACTCCAATGGATGGTAGCCTTGTTATTATGGAAGGTAGTATGTTGTCGAGATTTTTGTTACTCCAATGGATGGTAACCTTGCATTATGGAAGCTAGTCTATTGTTGTGGTTTTTGTAACTCAAATGGATGGTAGTCTTGTCATTATGAAAGGTAGTCTGTTGTTCAGACTTTTGTTACTACAATGTATGGTAGCCTTGTCATTATGGAAGGTAGTCTGTGGTCGAGATTTTTGTTACTCCATTGGAGGTTAGCCTTGTCATTATGGAAGGTTGTCTGTTGTCGAGATTTTTGTTATTGCAATGGATGGTAGCCTTGTCATTATGGAAGGTAGTCTATTTTCGAGATTTTTGTTACTCTAATGGATGTTAGCCTTGTCATTATGGAAGGTAGTCTGTTGTCGATATCTTTATTACTCGAATAGATGGTGGCCTTGTCATTACGGAAGGTAGTTTGTTGTCGATATTTTTGTTACTCCAATGGATGGTAGCCTTGTCAGTATGGAAGGTAGTATGTTGTCTATATTTTTGTTACTACAATGGATGGTATCCTTGTCATTATGAATTGTAGTATGTTATCGAGATCTTTGTTACTCCAATAGATAATATCCTTGTCATTATGGAAGGTAGTATTTTGTCTAGATTTTTGTTATTCCAATGGATGGCAGCCTTGTCATTATGAAAGGTAGTTCGTTGTCGATATTTTTGTTACTCCATTGGATGGTAGCCTTGTCATTATAGAAGATAGTCTATTGTCGAGATTTTTGTTACTCCAATGGATGGTAGCCTTGCATTACGGATGGTAGTTTGTCATTGTGATTTTTGTTACTCCAATGGATGGTACCCTTGTCATTATGGAAGGTAGTATGTTGTCGATATTTTTGTTACTACAATGGATAGTAGCCTTGTCATTATGGAAGGTAGTCTCTTGTGGATATTTTTGTTACTCCAATGGATGGTACGATTGTCATTATGGAAAGTAGTTAGTTTGCGAGATTTTTGTTACTCCAATGGATGGTAGCCTTGTCATTATGGAAGGTAATCTATTGTCGACATTTTTGTTACTCCATTGGATGGAAGCCTTGTCATTATGGAATGTAGTTTGTTGTCGAGATTTTTGTTACTCCAATGGATGGTAGCCTTATCATTATGGAAGGTAGTATGTTCTCATGATTTTTTTTACTCCATTGGATGGAAGCTTTGTCATTATGGAAGGTAGTCTGTTGTCGAGATTTTTTTTATACAAATGGGTGGTAGCCTTATTATTATTAAAGGTAGTATGTTGTCGTGATTTTTGTTACTCCAATGGATTGTAGCCTTATCATTATGGAAGGTAGTATGTTTTCTATATTTTTGTTACTACAATGGATGGTAGCCTTATCATTATGGAAGGTAGACTGTTGTCGAGATTTTTGTTACTACAATGGATGGTAGCCTTGTCATTATGAAAGGTAGTCTGTTGTCGAGATTTTTGTTACTCCAATGGATGGTAACCTTGCATTATGGAAGGTAGTCTGTCATTGTGATTTTTGTTATTCCAATGGATGGTATCCTTGTCATTATGGAAGGTAGTCTGTTGTTCAGATTTTTGTTACTTCAATGTATGGTAGCCTTGTCATTATGGAAGGTAGTTTGTTGTCGAGATTTTTGTTACTTTATTAGAGGTCAGCCTTGTCATTATGGAAGGTAGTCTATTGTCGACATTTTTGTTATTCCAATGGATGGTAGCCTAGTCATTATGGAAAGTAGTTAGTTGGCGAGATTTTTGTTACTCCAATGGATGGTAGCCTTGTCATTATGGAAGGTAATCTATTGTCGACATTTTTGTTACTACAATGGATTGTAGCCTTGTCATTATGGAAGGTAGTCTGTTGTCGAGATTTTTGTTACTTTATTGGAGGTTAGCATTGTCATTATGGAAGGTAGTCTGTTGTTGAGATTTTTGTTATTCCAATGGATGGTAGCCTTGTAATTATGGAAGGTAGTCTGCTGTGAATATCCTTGTTACTCCAATAGATGGTAGCCTTGTCATTACGGAAGGTAGTTTGTTGTCGAGATTTTTGTTACTGCAATGCATGGTAACCTTGCATTATGGAAGGTAGTCTGTCATTATGATTTTTATTACTCCAATGGATGGTAGCCTTATCTTTATGGAATTTAGTCTGTTGTTCAGATTTTTGTTACTACATTGGATGGTAGCCTTGTCATTATGAATTGTAGTCTGTTCTCGAGATCTTTGTTACTCCAATGGACAGTATCCTTTTCATTATGGAAGGTAGTCTTTTGTCTAGATTTTTGTTATTCCAATGGATGGCAGCCTTGTCATTATGAAAGGTAGTTCGTTGTCGATATTTTTGTTACTCCAATGGATGGTAGCCTTGTCATTATGGAATGTAGTCTATTGACGAGATTTTTGTTACTCCAATGGATGGTAGCCTTGCATTACGGATGGTAGTCTTTCGTTGTGATTTTTTTACTCCAATGGATGGTAGCCTTGTTATTATGGAAGGTAGTATGTTGTCGAGATTTTTGTTACTCCAATGGATGGTAACCTTGCATTATGGAAGCTAGTCTATTGTTGTGGTTTTTGTAACTCAAATGGATGGTAGTATTGTCATTATGAAAGGTAGTCTGTTGTTCAGACTTTTGTTACTACAATGTATGGTAGCCTTGTCATTATGGAAGGTAGTCTGTTGTCGAGATTTTTGTTACTCCATTGGATGGAAGCCTTGTCATTATGGAATGTAGTCTGTTGTCGAGATTTTTGTTAGTCCAATGGATGGTAGCCTTATCATTATGGAAGGTAGTATGTTCTCATGATTTTTTTTACTCCATTGGATGGAAGCTTTGTCATTATGGAAGGTAGTCTGTTGTCGAGATTTTTGTTATACAAATGGGTGGTAGCCTTATTATTATGGAAGGTAGTATGTTGTCGTGATTTTTGTTACTCCAATGGATTGTAGCCTTATCATTATGGAAGCTAGTATGTTTTCTATATTTTTGTTACTACAATGGATGGTAGCCTTATCATTATGGAAGGTAGACTGTTGTCGAGATTTTTGTTACTACAATGGATGGTAGCCTTGTCATTATGAAAGGTAGTCTGTTGTCGAGATTTTTGTTACTCCAATGGATGGTAACCTTGCATTATGGAAGGTAGTCTGTCATTGTGATTTTTGTTATTCCAATGGATGGTAGCCTTGTCATTATGGAAGGTAGTCTGTTGTTCAGATTTTTGTTACTAAAATGTATGGTAGCCTTGTCATTATGGAAGGTAGTTTGTTGTCGAGATTTTTGTTACTTTATTAGAGGTTAGCCTTGTCATTATGGAAGGTAGTCTGTTGTCGAGATTTTTGTTATTCCAATGGATGGTAGCCTAGTCATTATGGAAAGTAGTTAGTTGGCGAGATTTTTGTTACTCCAATGGATGGTAGCCTTGTCATTATGGAAGGTAATCTATTGTCGACATTTTTGTTACTACAATGGATTGTAGCCTTGTCATTATGGAAGGTAGTCTGTTGTCGAGATTTTTGTTACTTTATTGGAGGTTAGCATTGTCATTATGGAAGGTAGTCTGTTGTTGAGATTTTTGTTATTCCAATGGATGGTAGCCTTGTAATTATGGAAGGTAGTCTGCTGTGAATATCCTTGTTACTCCAATGGATGGTAGCCTTGTAATTACGGAAGGTAGTTTGTTGTCGAGATTTTTGTTACTGCAATGGATGGTAACCTTGCATTATGGAAGGTAGTCTGTCATTATGATTTTTATTACTCCAATGGATGGTAGCCTTATCTTTATGGAATTTAGTCTGTTGTTCAGATTTTTGTTACTACAATGGATGGTAGCCTTGTCATTATTAATTGTAGTCTGTTCTCGAGATCATTGTTACTCCAATGGATAGTATCCTTATCATTATGGAAGGTAGTCTTTTGTCTAGATTTTTGTTATTCCAATGGATGGCAGCCTTGTCATTATGAAAGGTAGTTCGTTGTCGATATTTTTGTTACTCCAATGGATGGTAGCCTTGTCATTATGGAAGGTAGTCTACTGACGAGATTTTTGTTACTCCAATGGATGGTAGCCTTGCATTACGGATGGTAGTCTGTCGTTGTGATTTTTGTTACTCCAATGGATGGTAGCCTTGTTATTATGGAAGGTAGTATGTTGTTGAGATTTTTGTTACTCCAATGGATGGTAACCTTGCATTATGGAAGCTAGTCTATTGTTGTGGTTTTTGTAACTCAAATGGATGGTAGTCTTGTCATTACGAAAGGTAGTCTGTTGTTCAGACTTTTGTTACTACAATGTATGGTAGCCTTGTCATTATGGAAGGTAGTCTGTTGTCGAGATTTTTGTTATTGCAATGGATGGTAGCCTTGTCATTATGGAAGGTAGTCTATTTTCGAGATTTTTGTTACTCCAATGGATGTTAGCCTTGTCATTATGGAAGTTAGTCTGTTGTCGATATCTTTATTACTCGAATAGATGGTAGCCTTGTCATTACGGAAGGTAGTTTGTTGTCGATATTTTTGTTACTCCAATGGATGGTAGCCTTGTCATTATGGAAGGTAGTATGTTGTCTATATTTTTGTTACTACAATGGATGGCATCCTTGTCATTATGAATTGTAGTATGTTATCGAGATCTTTGTTACTGCAATGGATAGTATCCTTGTCATTATGGAAGGTAGTATTTTGTCTAGATTTTTGTTATTCCAATGGATGGCAGCCTTGTCATTATGAAAGGTAGTTCGTTGTCGATATTTTTGTTACTCCATTGGATGGTAGCCTTGTCATTATAGAAGATAGTCTATTGTCGAGATTTTTGTTACTCCAATGGATGGTAGCCTTGCATTACGGATGGTAGTTTGTCGTTGTGATTTTTGTTACTCCAATGGATGGTACCCTTGTCATTATGGAAGGTAGTATGTTGTCGATATTTTTGTTACTACAATGGATAGTAGCCTTGTCATTATGGAAGGTAGTCTCTTGTGGATATTATTGTTACTCCAATGGATGGTACGATTGTCATTATGGAAAGTAGTTAGTTGGCGAGATTTTTGTTACTCCAATGGATGGTAGCCTTGTCATTATGGAAGGTAATCTATTGTCGACATTTTTGTTACTCCATTGGATGGAAGCCTTGTCATTATGGAATGTAGTCTGTTGTCGATATTTTTGTTACTCCAATGGATGGTAGCCTTATCATTATGGAAGGTAGTATGTTCTCATGATTTTTTTTACTCCATTGGATGTAAGCTTTATCATTATGGAAGGTAGTCTGTTGTCGATATTTTTGTTATACAAATGGGTGGTAGCCTTATTATTAGGGAAGGTAGTATGTTGTCGTGATTTTTGTTACTCCAATGGATTGTAGCCTTGTCATTATGGAATGTAGTATGTTTTCTATATTTTTGTTACTACAATGGATGGTAGCCTTATCATTATGGAAGGTAGACTGTTGTCGAGATTTTTGTTACTACAATGGATGGTAGCCTTGTCATTATGAAAGGTAGTCTGTTGTCGAGATTTTTGTTACTCCAATGGATGGTAACCTTTCATTATGGAAGGTAGTCTGTCATTGTGATTTTTGTTATTCCAATGGATGGTAGCCTTGTCATTATGGAAGGTAGTCTGTTGTTCAGATTTTTGTTACTACAATGTATGGTAGCCTTGTCATTATGGAAGGTAGTTTGTTGTCGAGATTTTTGTTACTTTATTAGAGGTTAGCCTTGTCATTATGGAAGGTAGTCTGTTGTCGAGATTTTTGTTATTCCAACGGATGGTAGCCTAGTCACTATGGAAGGTAGTATGTTGTCTATATTTTTGTTACTACAATGGATTGTAGCCTTGTCATTATGGAAGGTAGTCTATTGTCGAGATTTTTGTTACTTTATTGGAGGTTAGCCTTGTCATTATGGAAGGTAGTCTGTTGTTGAGATTTTTGTTATTCCAATGGATGGTAGCTTTGTAATTATGGAAGGTAGTCTGCTGTCGATATCCTTGTTACTCCAATAGATGGTAGCCTTGTCATTACGGAAGGTAGTTTGTTGTCGAGATTTTTGTTACTGCAATGGATGGTAACCTTGCATTATGGAAGGTAGTCTGTCATTATGATTTTTATTACTCCAATGGATGGTAGCCTTATCTTTATGGAATTTAGTTTGTTGTTCAGATTTTTGTTACTACAATGGATGGTAGCCTTGTCATTATGAATTGTAGTTTGTTCTCGAGATCTTTGTTACTCCAATGGATAGTATCCTTGTCATTATGGAAGGTAGTCTTTTGTCTAGATTTTTGTTACTACGATGTATGGTAGTCTTGTTATTATGGAAGGTAGTATGTTGTCGTGATTTTTGTTACTCCAATGGACGGTAGCCTTGTCATTATGGAAGGTAGTATGTTGTCGATATTTTTGTTACTACAATGGATGATAGCCTTGTCATTATGGAAGGTAGTCTGTTGTTGAGATTTTTGTTACTACAATGGATGGTAGCCTTGTCATTATGGAAGGTAGTCTGTTGTCGAGATTTTTGTTACTCCAATGGATGGTAACCTTGCATTATGGAAGCTAGTCTATTGTTGTGGTTTTTGTAACTCAAATGGATGGTAGTCTTGTCATTTTGAAAGGTAGTCTGTTGTTCAGACTTTTGTTACTACAATGTATGGTAGCCTTGTCATTATGGAAGGTAGTCTGTTTTCAAGATTTTTGTTACTCCATTGGAGGTTAGCCTTGTCATTATGGAAGGTAGTCTGTTGTCGAGATTTTTGTTATTACAATGGATGGTAGCCTAGTCATTATGGAAGGTAGTCTGTTTTCGAGATTTTTGTTACTCCAATGGATGTTAGCCTTGTCATTATGGAAGGTAGTCTGTTGTCGATATCTTTGTAACTCCAATAGATGGTAGCCTTGTCATTACGGAAGGTAGTTTGTTGTCGAGATTTTTATTACTCCAATGGATGGTAGCCTTGTCATTATGGAAGGTAGTATGTTGTCTATATTTTTGTTACTACAATGGATGGTAGACTTGTCATTATGAATGGTAGTCTGTTCTCGAGATTTTTGTTACTCCAATGGATAGTATCCTTGTCATTAAGGAAGGTAGTCTTTTGTCTAGATTTTTGTTATTCCAATGGATGGTAGCCTTGTCATTATGAAAGGTAGTTCGTTGTGGATATTTTTGTTACTCGAATGGATGGTAGCCTTGTCATTATGGAAGGTAGTCTATTGTCGAGATTTTTGAAACTCCAATGGATGGTAGCCTTGCATTATGGATGGTAGTGTGTCGTTGTGATTTTTTTACTACAATGGATGGTAGCCTTATCATTATTGAAGGTAGTCTGTTGTGGATATTTTTGTTACTCCAATAGATGATACGATTGTCATTATGGAAGGTAGTTAGTTGTCGAGATTTTTGTTACTCCAATGGATGGTAGCCTTGTCATTTTGGAAGGTAATCTATTGTCGACATTTTTGTTACTCCATTGGATGGAAGCCTTGTCATTACGGAAGGTAGTATGTTGTCGAGATTTTTGTTACTCCAATGGATGGTAGCCTTATCATTATGGAAGGTAGTATGTTGTCGTGATTATTTTTACTCCATTGGATGGAAGCCTTGTCATTATGGAAGGTAGTCTATTGTCGAGATTTTGGTTATACCAATCGGTGGTAGCCTTGTTATTATGGAAGGTAGTATGTTTTGGTGATTTTTGTTACTCCAATAGATTTTAGCCTTGTCATTATGGAAGATAGTATGTTGTCGATATTTTTGTTACTACAATGGATGGTAGCCTTGTCATTATGGAAGGTAGACTGTTGTCGAGATTTTTGTTACTACAATGGATGGTAGCCCTGTCATTATGGAAGGTAGTCTGTTGTTGAGATTTTTGTTACTCCAATGGATGGTAACCTTGCATTATGGAACGTAGTCTGTCATTGTGATTTTTGTTATTCCAATGGATGGTAGCCTTGTCATTATGGAAGGTAGTCTATTGTTCAGATTTTTGTTACTACAATGTATGGTAGCCTTGTCATTATAGAAGGTAGTCTGTTGTCGAGATTTTTGTTACTTTATTGGAGGTTAACCTTGTCATTATGGAAGGTAGTTTGTTGTCGAGATTTTTGTTATTCCAATAGATGGTAGCCTAGTCATTATAGAAGGTAGTCTGTTGTCGATATCTTTGTTACTCCAATGGATGGTAGCCTTTTCATTATGGAAGATAGTTTGTTGTCGAGATTTTTGTTACTCCAATGGATGGTAGCCTTGTCATTATGGAAGGTAGTATGTTGTCTATATTTTTGTTACTACAATGG
This sequence comes from Vicia faba, assembly GCA_948472305.1. Classification (NCBI taxonomy): domain Eukaryota; kingdom Viridiplantae; phylum Streptophyta; class Magnoliopsida; order Fabales; family Fabaceae; genus Vicia; species Vicia faba. The sequence continues at coordinate 688,000,244 of OX451741.1, read as the reverse complement.
ATTGTAGCCTTGTCCTTATGGAAGGTAGTCTATTATCGATATTTTTTTTACTCCAATGGATGGTAGCCTTGCATTATGGATGGTAGTCTGTCGTTGTGATTTTTGTTACTCCAATGGATGGTACCCTTGTCATTATGGAAGGTAGTCTGTTGTCGAGAATTTTGTTACTACAATGGATGGTAGCCTTCTCATTATGTAAGGTACTTTCTTGTGGATATTTTTGTTACTCCAATAGATGGTAGCCTTTTCATTATTGAAGGTAGTCTCTTGTGGATATTTTTGTTACTCCAATAGATGGTAGCCTGGTCATTATGGAAGGTAGTCTGTTGTCGAGAATTTTGTTATTCCAATGGATGGTAGCCTTGTCATTATGGAAGGTAGTATGTTGTCGTGATTTTTTTACTCCATTGGATGGAAGCCTTGTCATTATGGAACGTAGTCTGTTGTCATGATTTTTGTTACTCCAATGGATTGTAGCCTTTTCATTATGGAAGGTAGTCTGTCATTGTGATTTTTATTATTCCAATGGATGGTAGTCTTGTCATTATGGAAGGTAGTCTATTGTTCAGATTTTTGTTACTACAATGTATGGTAGCCTTGTCATTATGGAAGGTAGTCTGTTGTCGAGATTTTTGTTACTTTATTGGATGTTAACCTTGTCATTATGGAAGGTAGTCTGTTGTCGAGATTTTTGTTATTCCAATGGATGGTAGTCTAGTCATTATGTAAGGTAGTCTGTTGTCGATATCTTTGTTACTCCAATGGATGGTAGCCTTTTCATTATGGAAGGTAGTTTGTTGTCTAGATTTTTTTTACTCCAATGGATGGTAGCCTTGTCATTATGGAAGGTAATATGTTGTCTATATTTTTGTTACTATAATGGATTGTAGCCTTGTCATAATGGAAGGTAGTCCGTTGTCGAGATTTTTGTTACTCCAATGGATGGTATCCTTGTCATTATGGAAGGTAGTCTATTGTCGAGATTTTTGTTATTCCAATGGATGGTAGCCTTGTCATTATGGAAGGTAGTATGTTGTCGTGCTTTTTGTTACTCCATTGGATGGAAGCCTTGTCATTATGGAAGGTAGTCTCTTGTCGCGATTTTTGTTATTCCAATGGATGGTAGCCTTGTTATTATGGAAGGTAGTATGTTGTCGTTATTTTTGTTACTCCAATGGATGGTAGCCTTGTCATTATGAAAGGTAGTATGTTGTTGATATTTTTGTTACTACAATGGATGGTAGCCTTGTCATTTCAGAAGGTAGTCTGTTGTCGAGATTTTTGTTACTACAATGGATGATAGCCTTGCCATTATGGAAGGTAGTCTGTTTTCGAGATTTTTGTTACTCCATTGGATGGTAGCCTTGTAATTATGGAAGGTAGTATGTTGTCGATATTTTTGTTACTACAATGGAAGGTAGCCTTGTCATTATAGAAGATAGTCTATTGTCGAGATTTTTGTTACTCCAATGGATGGTAGCCTTGCATTACGGATGGTAGTTTGTCGTTGTGATTTTTGTTACTCCAATGGATGGTACCCTTGTCATTATGGAAGGTAGTATGTTGTCGATATTTTTGTTACTACAATGGATAGTAGCCTTGTCATTATGGAAGGTAGTCTCTTGTGGATATTTTTGTTACTCCAATGGATGGTACGATTGTCATTATGGAAAGTAGTTAGTTGGCGAGATTTTTGTTACTCCAATGGATGGAAGCCTTGTCATTATGGAAGGTAATCTATTGTCGACATTTTTGTTACTCCATTGGATGGAAGCCTTGTCATTATGGAATGTAGTCTAATGTCGAGATTTTTGTTACTCCAATGGATGGTAGCCTTATCATTATGGAAGGTAGTATGTTCTGATGATTTTTTTTACTCCATTGGATGGAAGCTTTGTCATTATGGAAGGTAGTCTGTTGTCGAGATTTTTGTTATACAAATCGGTGGTAGCCTTATTATTATGGAAGGTAGTATGTTGTCGTGATTTTTGTTACTCCAATGGATTGTAGCCTTGTCATTATGGAAGGTAGTATGTTTTCTATATTTTTGTTACTACAATGGATGGTAGACGTATCATTATGGAAGGTAGACTGTTGTCGAGATTTTTGTTACTACAATGGATGGTAGCCTTGTCATTATGAAAGGTAGTCTATTGTCGAGATTTTTGTTACTCTAATGGATGGTAACCTTGCATTATGGAAGGTAGTCTGTCATTGTGATTTTTGTTATTCCAATGGATGGTAGCCTTGTCATTATGGAAGGTAGTCTGTTGTTCAGATTTTTGTTACTACAATGTATGGTAGCCTTGTCATTATGGAAGGTAGTTTGTTGTCGAGATTTTTGTTACTTTATTAGAGGTTAGCCTTGTCATTATGGAAGGTAGTCTGTTGTCGAGATTTTTGTTATTCCAACGGATGGTAGCCTAGTCATTATTGAAGGTAGTTTGTTGTCGATATCTTTGTTACACCAATGGATGGTAGCCTTTTCATTATGGAAGGTATTTTGTTGTCGAGATTTTTCTTACTCCAATGGATGGTAGCCTTGTCACTATGGAAGGTAGTATGTTGTCTATATTTTTGTTACTACAATGGATTGTAGCCTTGTCATTATGGAAGGTAGTCTATTGTCGAGATTTTTGTTACTTTATTGGAGGTTAGCCTTGTCATTATGGAAGGTAGTCTGTTGTTGATATTTTTGTTATTCCAATGGATGGTAGCCTTGTAATTATGGAAGGTAGTCTGCTGTCGATATCCTTGTTACTCCAATAGATGGTAGCCTTGTCATTACGGAAGGTAGTCTGTTGTCGAGATTTTTGTTACTGCAATGGATGGTAACCTTGCATTATGGAAGGTAGTCTGTCATTATGATTTTTATTACTCCAATGGATGGTAGCCTTATCTTTATTGAATTTAGTTTGTTGTTCAGATTTTTGTTACTACAATGGATGGTAGCCTTGTCATTATGAATTGTAGTCTGTTCTCGAGATCTTTGTTACTCCAATGGATAGTATCCTTATCATTATGGAAGGTAGTCTTTTGTCTAGATTTTTGTTACTACGATGTATGGTAGCCTTGTCATTATGGAAGGTAGTATGTTGTCGTGATTTTTGTTACTCCAATGGACGGTAGCCTTGTCATTATGGAAGGTAGTATGTTGTCGATATTTTTGTTACTACAATGGATGGTACCCTTGTCATTATGGAAGGTAGTATGTTGTCGATATTTTTGTTACTACAATGGATGGTAGCCTTGTCATTATGGAAGGTAGTCTCTTGTGGATATTTTTGTTACTCCAATGGATGGTACGATTGTCATTATGGAAAGTAGTTAGTTGGCGAGATTTTTGTTACTCCAATGGATGGAAGCCTTGTCATTATGGAAGGTAATCTATTGTCGACATTTTTGTTACTCCATTGGATGGAAGCCTTGTCATTATGGAATGTAGTCTAATGTCGAGATTTTTGTTACTCCAATGGATGGTGGCCTTATCATTATGGAAGGTAGTATGTTCTGATGATTTTTTTTACTCCATTGGATGGAAGCTTTGTCATTATGGAAGGTAGTCTGTTGTCGAGATTTTTGTTATACAAATCGGTGGTAGCCTTATTATTATGGAAGGTAGTATGTTGTCGTGATTTTTGTTACTCCAATGGATTGTAGCCTTGTCATTATGGAAGGTAGTATGTTTTCTATATTTTTGTTACTACAATGGATGGTAGCCGTATCATTATGGAAGGTAGACTGTTGTCGAGATTTTTGTTACTACAATGGATGGTAGCCTTGTCATTATGAAAGGTAGTCTGTTGTTGAGATTTTTGTTACTCTAATGGATGGTAACCTTGCATTATGGAAGGTAGTCTGTCATTGTGATTTTTGTTATTCCAATGGATGGTAGCCTTGTCATTATGGAAGGTAGTCTGTTGTTCAGATTTTTGTTACTACAATGTATGGTAGCCTTGTCATTATGGAAGGTAGTTTGTTGTCGAGATTTTTGTTACTTTATTAGAGGTTAGCCTTGTCATTATGGAAGGTAGTCTGTTGTCGAGATTTTTGTTATTCCAACGGATGGTAGCCTAGTCATTATGGAAGGTAGTTTGTTGTCGATATCTTTGTTACACCAATGGATGGTAGCCTTTTCATTATGGAAGGTATTTTGTTGTCGAGATTTTTCTTACTCCAATGGATGGTAGCCTTGTCACTATGGAAGGTAGTATGTTGTCTATATTTTTGTTACTACAATGGATTGTAGCCTTGTCATTATGGAAGGTAGTCTATTGTCGAGATTTTTGTTACTTTATTGGAGGTTAGCCTTGTCATTATGGAAGGTAGTCTGTTGTTGAGATTTTTGTTATTCCAATGGATGGTAGCCTTGTAATTATGGAAGGTAGTCTGCTGTCGATATCCTTGTTACTCCAATAGATGGTAGCCTTGTTATTACGGAAGGTAGTTTGTTGTCGAGATTTTTGTTACTGCAATGGATGGTAACCTTGCATTATGGAAGGTAGTCTGTCATTATGATTTTTATTACTCCAATGGATGGTAGCCTTATCTTTATGGAATTTAGTTTGTTGTTCAGATTTTTGTTACTACAATGGATGGTAGCCTTGTCATTATGAATTGTAGTCTGTTCTCGAGATCTTTGTTACTCCAATGGATAGTATCCTTATCATTATGGAAGGTAGTCTTTTGTCTAGATTTTTGTTACTACGATGTATGGTAGCCTTGTCATTATGGAAGGTAGTATGTTGTCGTGATTTTTGTTACTCCAATGGACGGTAGCCTTGTCATTATGGAAGGTAGTATGTTGTCGATATTTTTGTTACTACAATGGATGGTACCCTTGTCATTATGGAAGGTAGTATGTTGTCGATATTTTTGTTAATACAATGGATGGTAGCCTTGTCATTATGGAAGGTAGTCTCTTGTGGATATTTTTGTTACTCCAATGGATGGTACGATTGTCATTATGGAAAGTAGTTAGTTGGCGAGATTTTTGTTACTCCAATGGATGGAAGCCTTGTCATTATGGAAGGTAATCTATTGTCGACATTTTTGTTACTCCATTGGATGGAAGCCTTGTCATTATGGAATGTAGTCTAATGTCGAGATTTTTGTTACTCCAATGGATGGTGGCCTTATCATTATGGAAGGTAGTATGTTCTGATGATTTTTTTTACTCCATTGGATGGAAGCTTTGTCATTATGGAAGGTAGTATGTTGTCGATATTTTTGTTACTACAATGGATGGTAGCCTTGTCATTATGGAAGGTAGTCTCTTGTGGATATTTTTGTTACTCCAATGGATGGTACGATTGTCATTATGGAAAGTAGTTAGTTGGCGAGATTTTTGTTACTCCAATGGATGGAAGCCTTGTCATTATGGAAGGTAATCTATTGTCGACATTTTTGTTACTCCATTGGATGGAAGCCTTGTCATTATGGAATGTAGTCTAATGTCGAGATTTTTGTTACTCCAATGGATGGTGGCCTTATCATTATGGAAGGTAGTATGTTCTGATGATTTTTTTTACTCCATTGGATGGAAGCTTTGTCATTATGGAAGGTAGTTTGTTGTCGAGATTTTTGTTATACAAATCGGTGGTAGCCTTATTATTATGGAAGGTAGTATGTTGTCGTGATTTTTGTTACTCCAATGGATTGTAGCCTTGTCATTATGGAAGGTAGTATGTTTTCTATATTTTTGTTACTACAATGGATGGTAGCCGTATCATTATGGAAGGTAGACTGTTGTCGAGATTTTTGTTACTACAATGGATGGTAGCCTTGTCATTATGAAAGGTAGTCTGTTGTTGAGATTTTTGTTACTCTAATGGATGGTAACCTTGCATTATGGAAGGTAGTCTGTCATTGTGATTTTTGTTATTCCAATGAATGGTAGCCTTGTCATTATGGAAGGTAGTCTGTTGTTCAGATTTTTGTTACTACAATGTATGGTAGCCTTGTCATTATGGAAGGTAGTTTGTTGTCGAGATTTTTGTTACTTTATTAGAGGTTAGCCTTGTCATTATGGAAGGTAGTCTGTTGTCGAGATTTTTGTTATTCCAACGGATGGTAGCCTAGTCATTATGGAAGGTAGTTTGTTGTCGATATCTTTGTTACACCAATGGATGGTAGCCTTTTCATTATGGAAGGTATTTTGTTGTCGAGATTTTTCTTACTCCAATGGATGGTAGCCTTGTCACTATGGAAGGTAGTATGTTGTCTATATTTTTGTTACTACAATGGATTGTAGCCTTGTCATTATGGAAGGTAGTCTATTGTCGAGATTTTTGTTACTTTATTGGAGGTTAGCCTTGTCATTATGGAAGGTAGTCTGTTGTTGAGATTTTTGTTATTCCAATGGATGGTAGCCTTGTAATTATGGAAGGTAGTCTGCTGTCGATATCCTTGTTACTCCAATAGATGGTAGCCTTGTTATTACGGAAGGTAGTTTGTTGTCGAGATTTTTGTTACTGCAATGGATGGTAACCTTGCATTATGGAAGGTAGTCTGTCATTATGATTTTTATTACTCCAATGGATGGTAGCCTTATCTTTATGGAATTTAGTTTGTTGTTCAGATTTTTGTTACTACAATGGATGGTAGCCTTGTCATTATGAATTGTAGTCTGTTCTCGAGATCTTTGTTACTCCAATGGATAGTATCCTTATCATTATGGAAGGTAGTCTTTTGTCTAGATTTTTGTTACTACGATGTATGGTAGCCTTGTCATTATGGAAGGTAGTATGTTGTCGTGATTTTTGTTACTCCAATGGACGGTAGCCTTGTCATTATGGAAGGTAGTATGTTGTCGATATTTTTGTTACTACAATGGATGGTACCCTTGTCATTATGGAAGGTAGTATGTTGTCGATATTTTTGTTACTACAATGGATGGTAGCCTTGTCATTATGGAAGGTAGTCTCTTGTGGATATTTTTGTTACTCCAATGGATGGTACGATTGTCATTATGGAAAGTAGTTAGTTGGCGAGATTTTTGTTACTCCAATGGATGGAAGCCTTGTCATTATGGAAGGTAATCTATTGTCGACATTTTTGTTACTCCATTGGATGGAAGCCTTGTCATTATGGAATGTAGTCTAATGTCGAGATTTTTGTTACTCCAATGGATGGTGGCCTTATCATTATGGAAGGTAGTATGTTCTGATGATTTTTTTTACTCCATTGGATGGAAGCTTTGTCATTATGGAAGGTAGTCTGTTGTCGAGATTTTTGTTATACAAATCGGTGGTAGCCTTATTATTATGGAAGGTAGTATGTTGTCGTGATTTTTGTTACTCCAATGGATTGTAGCCTTGTCATTATGGAAGGTAGTATGTTTTCTATATTTTTGTTACTACAATGGATGGTAGCCGTATCATTATGGAAGGTAGACTGTTGTCGAGATTTTTGTTACTACAATGGATGGTAGCCTTGTCATTATGAAAGGTAGTCTGTTGTTGAGATTTTTGTTACTCTAATGGATGGTAACCTTGCATTATGGAAGGTAGTCTGTCATTGTGATTTTTGTTATTCCAATGGATGGTAGCCTTGTCATTATGGAAGGTAGTCTGTTTTTCAGATTTTTGTTACTACAATGTATGGTAGCCTTGTCATTATGGAAGGTAGTTTGTTGTCGAGATTTTTGTTACTTTATTAGAGGTTAGCCTTGTCATTATGGAAGGTAGTCTGTTGTCGAGATTTTTGTTATTCCAACGGATGGTAGCCTAGTCATTATGGAAGGTAGTTTGTTGTCGATATCTTTGTTACACCAATGGATGGTAGCCTTTTCATTATGGAAGGTATTTTGTTGTCGAGATTTTTCTTACTCCAATGGATGGTAGCCTTGTCACTATGGAAGGTAGTATGTTGTCTATATTTTTGTTACTACAATGGATTGTAGCCTTGTCATTATGGAAGGTAGTCTATTGTCGAGATTTTTGTTACTTTATTGGAGGTTAGCCTTGTCATTATGGAAGGTAGTCTGTTGTTGAGATTTTTGTTATTCCAATGGATGGTAGCCTTGTAATTATGGAAGGTAGTCTGCTGTCGATATCCTTGTTACTCCAATAGATGGTAGCCTTGTTATTACGGAAGGTAGTTTGTTGTCGAGATTTTTGTTACTGCAATGGATGGTAACCTTGCATTATGGAAGGTAGTCTGTCATTATGATTTTTATTACTCCAATGGATGGTAGCCTTATCTTTATGGAATTTAGTTTGTTGTTCAGATTTTTGTTACTACAATGGATGGTAGCCTTGTCATTATGAATTGTAGTCTGTTCTCGAGATCTTTGTTACTCCAATGGATAGTATCCTTATCATTATGGAAGGTAGTCTTTTGTCTAGATTTTTGTTACTACGATGTATGGTAGCCTTGTCATTATGGAAGGTAGTATGTTGTCGTGATTTTTGTTACTCCAATGGACGGTAGCCTTGTCATTATGGAAGGTAGTATGTTGTCGATATTTTTGTTACTACAATGGATGGTACCCTTGTCATTATGGAAGGTAGTATGTTGTCGATATTTTTGTTACTACAATGGATGGTAGCCTTGTCATTATGGAAGGTAGTCTCTTGTGGATATTTTTGTTACTCCAATGGATGGTACGATTGTCATTATGGAAAGTAGTTAGTTGGCGAGATTTTTGTTACTCCAATGGATGGAAGCCTTGTCATTATGGAAGGTAATCTATTGTCGACATTTTTGTTACTCCATTGGATGGAAGCCTTGTCATTATGGAATGTAGTCTAATGTCGAGATTTTTGTTACTCCAATGGATGGTAGCCTTATCATTATGGAAGGTAGTATGTTCTGATGATTTTTTTTACTCCATTGGATGGAAGCTTCGTCATTATGGAAGGTAGTCTGTTGTCGAGATTTTTGTTATACAAATCGGTGGTAGCCTTATTATTATGGAAGGTAGTATGTTGTCGTGATTTTTGTTACTCCAATGGATTGTAGCCTTGTCATTATGGAAGGTAGTATGTTTTCTATATTTTTGTTACTACAATGGATGGTAGCCGTATCATTATGGAAGGTAGACTGTTGTCGAGATTTTTGTTACTACAATGGATGGTAGCCTTGTCATTATGAAAGGTAGTCTGTTGTCGAGATTTTTGTTACTCGAATGGATGGTAACCTTGCATTATGGAAGGTAGTCTGTCATTGTGATTTTTGTTATTCCAATGGATGGTAGCCTTGTCATTATGGAAGGTAGTCTGTTGTTCAGATTTTTGTTACTACAATGTATGGTAGCCTTGTCATTATGGAAGGTAGTTTGTTGTCGAGATTTTTGTTACTTTATTAGAGGTTAGCCTTGTCATTATGGAAGGTAGTCTGTTGTCGAGATTTTTGTTATTCCAACGGATGGTAGCCTAGTCATTATGGAAGGTAGTTTGTTGTCGATATCTTTGTTACACCAATGGATGGTAGCCTTTTCATTATGGAAGGTATTTTGTTGTCGAGATTTTTCTTACTCCAATGGATGGTAGCCTTGTCACTATGGAAGGTAGTATGTTGTCTATATTTTTGTTACTACAATGGATTGTAGCCTTGTCATTATGGAAGGTAGTCTATTGTCGAGATTTTTGTTACTTTATTGGAGGTTAGCCTTGTCATTATGGAAGGTAGTCTATTGTTGAGATTTTTGTTATTCCAATGGATGGTAGCCTTGTAATTATGGAAGGTAGTCTGCTGTCGATATCCTTGTTACTCCAATAGATGGTAGCCTTGTCATTACGGAAGGTAGTTTGTTGTCGAGATTTTTGTTACTGCAATGGATGGTAACCTTGCATTATGGAAGGTAGTCTGTCATTATGATTTTTATTAATCCAATGGATGGTAGCCTTATCTTTATGGAATTTAGTTTGTTGTTCAGATTTTTGTTACTACAATGGATGGTAGCCTTGTCATTATGAATTGTAGTCTGTTCTCGAGATCTTTGTTACTCCAATGGATAGTATCCTTATCATTATGGAAGGTAGTCTTTTGTCTAGATTTTTGTTACTACGATGTATGGTAGCCTTGTCATTATGGAAGGTAGTATGTTGTCGTGATTTTTGTTACTCCAATGGACAGTAGCCTTGTCATTATGGAAGGTAGTATGTTGTCGATATTTTTGTAACTACAATGGATGATAGCCTTGTCATTATGGAAGGTAGTCTGTTGTTGAGATTTTTGTTACTACAATGGGTGGTAGCCTTGTCATTATGGAAGGTAGTCTCTTGTGGATATTTTTGTTACTCCAATGGATGGTACGATTGTCATTATGGAAAGTAGTTAGTTGGCGAGATTTTTGTTACTCCAATGGATGGAAGCCTTGTCATTATGGAAGGTAATCTATTGTCGACATTTTTGTTACTCCATTGGATGGAAGCCTTGTCATTATGGAATGTAGTCTGTTGTCAAGATTTTTGGTACTCCAATGGATGGTAGCCTTATCATTATGGAAGGTAGTATGTTCTCATGATTTTTTTTACTCCATTGGATGGAAGCTTTGTCATTATGGAAGGTAGTCTGTTGTCGAGATTTTTGTTATACAAATGGGTTGTAGCCTTAATATTATGGAAGGTAGTATGTTGTCGTGATTTTTGTTACTCCAATGGATTGTAGCCTTGTCATTATGGAAGGTAGTATGTTTTCTATATTTTTGTTACTACAATGGATGGTAGCCTTATCATTATGGAAGGTAGACTGTTGTCGAGATTTTTGTTACTACAATGGATGGTAGCCTTGTCATTATGAAAGGTAGTCTGTTGTCGAGATTTTTGTTACTCTAATGGATGGTAACCTTGCATTATGGAAGGTAGTCTGTCATTGTGATTTTTGTTATTCCAATGGATGGTAGCCTTGTCATTATGGAAGGTAGTCTGTTGTTCAGATTTTTGTTACTACAATGTATGGTAGCCTTGTCATTATGGAAGGTAGTTTGTTGTCGAGATTTTTGTTACTTTATTAGAGGTTAGCCTTGTCATTATGAAAGGTAGTCTGTTGTCGAGATTTTTGTTACTCCAACGGATGGTAGCCTAGTCATTATGGAAGGTAGTTTGTTGTCGATATCTTTGTTACACCAATGGATGGTAGCCTTTTCATTATGGAAGGTAGTTTGTTGTCGATATTTTTCTTACTCCAATGGATGGTAGCCTTGTCACTATGGAAGGTAGTATGTTGTCTATATTTTTGTTACTACAATGGATTGTAGCCTTGTCATTATGGAAGGTAGTCTATTGTCGAGATTTTTGTTACTTTATTGGAGGTTAGCCTTGTCATTATGGAAGGTAGTCTGTTGTTGAGATTTTTGTTATTCCAATGGATGGTAGCCTTGTAATTATGGAAGGTAGTCTGCTGTCGATATCCTTGTTACTCCAATAGATGGTAGCCTTGTCATTACGGAAGGTAGTTTGTTGTCGAGATTTTTGTTACTGCAATGGATGGTAACCTTGCATTATGGAAGGTAGTCTGTCATTATGATTTTTATTACTCCAATGGATGGTAGCCTTATCTTTATGGAATTTAGTTTGTTGTTCAGATTTTTGTTACTACAATGGATGGTAGCCTTGTCATTATGAATTGTAGTCTGTTCTCGAGATCTTTGTTACTCCAATGGATAGTATCCTTATCATTATGGAAGGTAGTCTTTTGTCTAGATTTTTGTTACTACGATGTATGGTAGCCTTGTCATTATGGAAGGTAGTATGTTGTCGTGATTTTTGTTACTCCAATGGACGGTAGCCTTGTCATTATGGAAGGTAGTATGTTGTCGATATTTTTGTAACTACAATGGATGATAGCCTTGTCATTATGGAAGGTAGTCTGTTGTTGAGATTTTTGTTACTACAATGGGTGGTAGCCTTGTCATTATGGAAGGTAGTCTCTTGTGGATATTTTTGTTACTCCAATGGATGGTACGATTGTCATTATGGAAAGTAGTTAGTTGGCGAGATTTTTGTTACTCCAATGGATGGAAGCCTTGTCATTATGGAAGGTAATCTATTGTCGACATTTTTGTTACTCCATTGGATGGAAGCCTTGTCATTATGGAATGTAGTCTGTTGTCAAGATTTTTGGTACTCCAATGGATGGTAGCCTTATCATTATGGAAGGTAGTATGTTCTCATGATTTTTTTTACTCCATTGGATGGAAGCTTTGTCATTATGGAAGGTAGTCTGTTGTCGAGATTTTTGTTATACAAATGGGTTGTAGCCTTAATATTATGGAAGGTAGTATGTTGTCGTGATTTTTGTTACTCCAATGGATTGTAGCCTTGTCATTATGGAAGGTAGTATGTTTTCTATATTTTTGTTACTACAATGGATGGTAGCCTTATCATTATGGAAGGTAGACTGTTGTCGAGATTTTTGTTACTACAATGGATGGTAGCCTTGTCATTATGAAAGGTAGTCTGTTGTCGAGATTTTTGTTACTCTAATGGATGGTAACCTTGCATTATGGAAGGTAGTCTGTCATTGTGATTTTTGTTATTCCAATGGATGGTAGCCTTGTCATTATGGAAGGTAGTCTGTTGTTCAGATTTTTGTTACTACAATGTATGGTAGCCTTGTCATTATGGAAGGTAGTTTGTTGTCGATATTTTTCTTACTCCAATGGATGGTAGCCTTGTCACTATGGAAGGTAGTATGTTGTCTATATTTTTGTTACTACAATGGATTGTAGCCTTGTCATTATGGAAGGTAGTCTATTGTCGAGATTTTTGTTACTTTATTGGAGGTTAGCCTTGTCATTATGGAAGGTAGTCTGTTGTTGAGATTTTTGTTATTCCAATGGATGGTAGCCTTGTAATTATGGAAGGTAGTCTGCTGTCGATATCCTTGTTACTCCAATAGATGGTAGCCTTGTCATTACGGAAGGTAGTTTGTTGTCGAGATTTTTGTTACTGCAATGGATGGTAACCTTGCATTATGGAAGGTAGTCTGTCATTATGATTTTTATTACTCCAATGGATGGTAGCCTTATCTTTATGGAATTTAGTTTGTTGTTCAGATTTTTGTTACTACAATGGATGGTAGCCTTGTCATTATGAATTGTAGTCTGTTCTCGAGATCTTTGTTACTCCAATGGATAGTATCCTTATCATTATGGAAGGTAGTCTTTTGTCTAGATTTTTGTTACTACGATGTATGGTAGCCTTGTCATTATGGAAGGTAGTATGTTGTCGTGATTTTTGTTACTCCAATGGACGGTAGCCTTGTCATTATGGAAGGTAGTATGTTGTCGATATTTTTGTAACTACAATGGATGATAGCCTTGTCATTATGGAAGGTAGTCTGTTGTTGAGATTTTTGTTACTACAATGGGTGGTAGCCTTGTCATTATGGAAGGTAGTCTCTTGTGGATATTTTTGTTACTCCAATGGATGGTACGATTGTCATTATGGAAAGTAGTTAGTTGGCGAGATTTTTGTTACTCCAATGGATGGAAGCCTTGTCATTATGGAAGGTAATCTATTGTCGACATTTTTGTTACTCCATTGGATGGAAGCCTTGTCATTATGGAATGTAGTCTGTTGTCAAGATTTTTGGTACTCCAATGGATGGTAGCCTTATCATTATGGAAGGTAGTATGTTCTCATGATTTTTTTTACTCCATTGGATGGAAGCTTTGTCATTATGGAAGGTAGTCTGTTGTCGAGATTTTTGTTATACAAATGGGTTGTAGCCTTAATATTATGGAAGGTAGTATGTTGTCGTGATTTTTGTTACTCCAATGGATTGTAGCCTTGTCATTATGGAAGGTAGTATGTTTTCTATATTTTTGTTACTACAATGGATGGTAGCCTTATCATTATGGAAGGTAGACTGTTGTCGAGATTTTTGTTACTACAATGGATGGTAGCCTTGTCATTATGAAAGGTAGTCTGTTGTCGAGATTTTTGTTACTCTAATGGATGGTAACCTTGCATTATGGAAGGTAGTCTGTCATTGTGATTTTTGTTATTCCAATGGATGGTAGCCTTGTCATTATGGAAGGTAGTCTGTTGTTCAGATTTTTGTTACTACAATGTATGGTAGCCTTGTCATTATGGAAGGTAGTTTGTTGTCGAGATTTTTGTTACTTTATTAGAGGTTAGCCTTGTCATTATGAAAGGTAGTCTGTTGTCGAGATTTTTGTTACTCCAACGGATGGTAGCCTAGTCATTATGGAAGGTAGTTTGTTGTCGATATCTTTGTTACACCAATGGATGGTAGCCTTTTCATTATGGAAGGTAGTTTGTTGTCGATATTTTTCTTACTCCAATGGATGGTAGCCTTGTCACTATGGAAGGTAGTATGTTGTCTATATTTTTGTTACTACAATGGATTGTAGCCTTGTCATTATGGAAGGTAGTCTATTGTCGAGATTTTTGTTACTTTATTGGAGGTTAGCCTTGTCATTATGGAAGGTAGTCTGTTGTTGAGATTTTTGTTATTCCAATGGATGGTAGCCTTGTAATTATGGAAGGTAGTCTACTGTCGATATCCTTGTTACTCCAATAGATGGTAGCCTTGTCATTACGGAAGGTAGTTTGTTGTCGAGATTTTTGTTACTGCAATGGATGGTAACCTTGCATTATGGAAGGTAGCCTTGTCATTATGGTTTTTATTACTCCAATGGATGGTAGCCTTATCTTTATGGAATTTAGTTTGTTGTTCAGATTTTTGTTACTACAATGGATGGTAGCCTTGTCATTATGAATTGTAGTCTGTTCTCGAGATCTTTGTTACTCCAATGGATAGTATCCTTATCATTATGGAAGGTAGTCTTTTGTCTAGATTTTTGTTACTACGATGTATGGTAGCCTTGTCATTATGGAAGGTAGTATGTTGTCGTGATTTTTGTTACTCCAATGGACGGTAGCCTTGTCATTATGGAAGGTAGTATGTTGTCGATATTTTTGTTACTACAATGGATGATATCCTTGTCATTATGGAAGGTAGTCTGTTGTTGAGATTTTCCTTACTACAATGGATGGTAGCCTTGTCATTATGGAAGGTAGTCTCTTGTGGATATTTTTGTTACTCCAATGGATGGTACGATTGTCATTATGGAAAGTAGTTAGTTGGCGAGATTTTTGTTACTCCAATGGATGGAAGCCTTGTCATTATGGAAGGTAATCTATTGTCGACATTTTTGTTACTCCATTGGATGGAAGCCTTGTCATTATGGAATGTAGTCTGTTGTCAAGATTTTTGTTACTCCAATGGATGGTAGCCTTATCATTATGGAAGGTAGTATGTTCTCATGATTTTTTTTACTCCATTGGATGGAAGCTTTGTCATTATGGAAGTTAGTCTGTTGTCGAGATTTTTGTTATACAAATGGGTTGTAGCCTTAACATTATGGAAGGTAGTATGTTGTCGTGATTTTTGTTACTCCAATGGATTGTAGCCTTGTCATTATGGAAGGTAGTATGTTTTCTATATTTTTGTTACTACAATGGATGGTAGCCTTATCATTATGGAAGGTAGACTGTTGTCGAGATTTTTGTTACTACAATGGATGGTAGCCTTGTCATTATGAAAGGTAGTCTCTTGTCGAGATTTTTGTTACTCTAATGGATGGTAACCTTGCATTATGGAAAGTAGTCTGTCATTGTGATTTTTGTTATGCCAATGGATGGTAGCCTTGTCATTATGGAAGGTAGTCTGTTGTTCAGATTTTTGTTACTACAATGTATGGTAGCCTTGTCATTATGGAAGGTAGTTTGTTGTCGAGATTTTTGTTACTTTATTAGAGGTTAGCCTTGTCATTATGAAAGGTAGTCTGTTGTCGAGATTTTTGTTATTCCAACGGATGGTAGCCTAGTCATTATGGAAGGTAGTTTGTTGTCGATATCTTTGTTACACCAATGGATGGTAGCCTTTTCATTATGGAAGGTAGTTTGTTGTCGAGATTTTTCTTACTCCAATGGATGGTAGCCTTGTCACTATGGAAGGTAGTATGTTGTCTATATTTTTGTTACTACAATGGATTGTAGCCTTGTCATTATGGAAGGTAGTCTATTGTCGAGATTTTTGTTACTTTATTGGAGGTTAGCCTTGTCATTATGGAAGGTAGTCTGTTGTTGAGATTTTTGTTATTCCAATGGATGGTAGCCTTGTATTTATGGAAGGTAGTCTGCTGTCGATATCCTTGTTACTCCAATAGATGGTAGCCTTGTCATTACGGAAGGTAGTTTGTTGTCGAGATTTTTGTTACTGCAATGGATGGTTACCTTGCATTATGGAAGGTAGTCTGTCATTATGATTTTTATTACTCCAATGGATGGTAGCCTTATCTTTATGGAATTTAGTTTGTTGTTCAGATTTTTGTTACTACAATGGATGGTAGCCTTGTCATTATGAATTGTAGTCTGTTCTCGAGATCTTTGTTACTCCAATGGATAGTATCCTTATCATTATGGAAGGTAGTCTTTTGTCTAGATTTTTGTTACTACGATGTATGGTAGCCTTGTCATTATGGAAGGTAGTATGTTGTCGTGATTTTTGTTACTCTAATGGACGGTAGCCTTGTCATTATGGAAGGTAGTATGTTGTCGATATTTTTGTTACTACAATGGATGATAGCCTTGTCATTATGGAAGGTAGTCTATTGTTGAGATTTTTGTTACTACAATGGATGGTAGCCTTGTCATTATGAAAGGTAGTCTGTTGTCGAGATTTTTGTTACTCCAATGGATGGTAACCTTGCATTATGGAAGCTAGTCTATTGTTGTGGTTTTTGTAACTCAAATGGATGGTAGTCTTGTCATTTTGAAAGGTAGTCTGTTGTTCAGACTTTTGTTACTACAATGTATGGTAGCCTTGTCATTATGGAAGGTAGTCTGTTGTCAAGATTTTTGTTACTCCATTGGAGGTTAGCCTTGTCATTATGGAAGGTAGTTTGTTGTCGAGATTTTTGTTATTGCAATGGATGGTTGCCTAGTCATTATGGAAGGTAGTCTGTTTTCGAGATTTTTGTTACTCCAATGGATGTTAGCCTTGTCATTATGGAAGGTAGTCTGTTGTCGATATCTTTGTAACTCCAATAGATGGTAGCCTTGTCATTACGGAAGGTAGATTGTTGTCGAGATTTTTATTACTCCAATGGATGGTAGCCTTGTCATTATGGAAGGTAGTATGTTGTCTATATTTTTGTTACTACAATGGATGGTAGCCTTGTCATTATGAATGGTAGTCTGTTCTCGCGATTTTTGTTACTCCAATGGATAGTATCCTTGTCATTAAGGAAGGTAGTCTTTTGTCTAGATTTTTGTTATTCCAATGGATGGTAGCCTTGTCATTATGAAAGGTAGTTCGCTGTGGATATTTTTGTTACTCGAATGGATGGTAGCCTTGTCATTATGGAAGGTAGTCTATTGTCGAGATTTTTGAAACTCCAATGGATGGTAGCCTTGCATTATGGATGGTAGTCTGTCGTTGTGATTTTTTTTACTACAATGGATGGTAGCCTTATCATTATTGAAGGTAGTCTGTTGTCGAGATTATTGTTACTCCAATGGATGGTAGCCTTGTCATTTTGGAAGGTAATCTATTGTCGACATTTTTGTTACTCCATTGGATGAAAGCCTTGTCATTACGGAAGGTAGTATGTTGTTGAGATTTTTGTTACTCCAATGGATGGTAGCCTTATCATTATGGAAGGTAGTATGTTGTCGTGATTATTTTTACTCCATTGGATGGAAGCCTTGTCATTATGGAAGGTAGTCTGTTCTCGAGATTTTGGTTATACCAATGGGTGGTAGCCTTGTTATTATGGAAGGTAGTATGTTTTCGTGATTTTTGTTACTCCAATAGATTTTAGCCTTGTCATTATGGAAGATAGTATGTTGTCGATATTTTTGTTACTACAATGGATGGTGTCCTTGTCATTATGGAAGGTAGACTGTTGTCGAGATTTTTGTTACTACAATGGATGGTAGCCTTGTCATTATGGAAGGTAGTCTGTTGTTGAGATTTTTGTTACTCCAATGGATGGTAACCTTGCATTATGGAAGGTAGTCTGTCATTGTGATTTTTGTTATTCCAATGGATGGTAGCCTTGTCATTATGGAAGGTAGTCTATTGTTCAGATTTTTGTTACTACAATGTATGGTAGCCTTGTCATTATAGAAGGTAGTCTATTGTCGAGATTTTTGTTACTTTATTGGAGGTTAACCTTGTCATTATGGAAGGTAGTCTGTTGTCGAGATTTTTGTTATTCCAATGGATGGTAGCCTAGTCATTATGGAAGGTAGTCTGTTGTCGATATCTTTGTTACTCCAATGGATGGTAGCCTTTTCATTAAGGAAGATAGTTTGTTGTCGAGATTTTTGTTACTCCAATGGATGGTAGCCTTGTCATTATGGAAGGTAGTATGTTGTCTATATTTTTGTTACTACAATGGATTGTATCCTTGTCCTTATGGAAGGTAGTCTATTATCGAGATTTTTTTTACTCCAATGGATGGTAGCCTTGCATTATGGATGGTAGTCTGTCATTGTGATTTTTGTTACTCCAATGGATGGTACCCTTGTCATTATGGAAGGTAGTCTGTTGTCGAGAATTTTGTTACTACAATGGATGGTAGCCTTCTCATTATGTAAGGTAGTTTCTTGTGGATATTTTTGTTACTCCAATAGATGGTAGCCTTTTCATTATTGAAGGTAGTCTCTTGTGGATATTTTTGTTACTCCAATAGATGGTAGCCTGGTCATTATGGAAGGTAGTCTGTTGTCGAGAATTTTGTTACTCCAATGGATGGTAGCCTTGTCATTATGGAAGGTAGTATGTTGTCGTGATTTTTTTACTCCATTGGATGGAAGCCTTGTCATTATGGAAGGTAGTCTGTTGTCGTGATTTTTGTTACTCCAATGGATTGTAGCCTTTTCATTATGGAAGGTAGTTTGTCATTGTGATTTTTGTTATTCCAATGGATGGTAGCCTTGTCATTATGGAAGGTAGTCTATTGTTCAGATTTTTGTTACTACAATGTATGGTAGCCTTGTCATTATGGAATGTAGTCTGTTGTCGAGATTTTTGTTACTTTATTGGATGTTAACCTTGTCATTATGGAAGGTAGTCTTTTGTCGAGATTTTTGTTATTCCAATGGATGGTAGTCTAGTCATTATGGAAGGTAGTCTATTGTCGATATCTTTGTTACTCCAATGGATGGTAGCCTTTTCATTATGGAAGGTAGTTTGTTGTCTAGATTTTTTTTACTCCAATGGATGATAGCCTTGTCATTATGGAAGGTAGTATGTTGTCTATATTTTTGTTACTACAATGGATTGTAGCCTTGTCATAATGGAAGGTAGTCCGTTGTCGAGATTTTTGTTACTCCAATGGATGGTATCCTTGTCATTATGGAAGGTAGTCTATTGTCGAGATTTTTGTTATTCCAATGGATGGTAGCCTTGTCATTATGGAAGGTAGTATGTTGTCATGCTTTTTGTTACTCCATTGGATGGAAGCCTTGTCATTATGGAAGGTAGTCTCTGGTCGCAATTTTTGTTATTCCAATGGATGGTAGCCTTGTTATTATGGAAGGTAGTATGTTGTCGTTATTTTTGTTACTCCAATGGATGGTAGCCTTGTCATTATGGAAGGTAGTATGTTGTTCATATTTTTGTTACTACAATGGATGGTAGCCTTGTCATTTCGGAAGGTAGTCTGTTGTCGAGATTTTTGTTACTACAATGGATGGTAGCCTTGCCATTATGGAAGGTAGTCTGTTGTCGAGATTTTTGTTACTCCATTGAATGGTAGCCTTGTAATTATGGAAGGTAGTATGCTGTCGATATTTTTGTTACTACAATGGAAGGTAGCCTTGTCATTATAGAAGGTAGTTTGTTGTAGATATTTTTGTTACTACAATGGATGGTAGCCTTGTCATTATGGAAGGTAGTCTGTTGTCGAGATTTTTGTTACTACAATGGATGGTAGCCCTGTCATTATGGAAGGTAGTCTGTTGTCGAGATTTTTGTTACTACAATGGATGGTCGCCTTGTCATTATGAAAGGTAGTCTGTTGCGGAGATTTTTGTTACAACAATGGATGGTAGCCTTGTCATTATGGAAGGTAGTCTGTCGTTCAGATTTTTGTTACCACAATGTATGGTAGCCTTGTCATTATGGAAGGTAGTCTGTTGTCGAGATTTTTGTTAATCCATTAGATGGTAGCCTTGTCATTATGGAAGGTAGTCTATTGTCGAGAGTTTTTTTATTCCAATGGATGGTAGCCTAGTCATTATGGAAGGTAGTCTTTTGTCGTGATTTTTGTTACTCCATTAGATGGAAGTCTTGTCATTATGGAAGGTAGTCTGTTGTCGATATTTTTTTTATTCCAATGGATGGTAGCCTTTCATTATGGAAGGTAGACAGTTGTTCAGATTTTTGTTACTATAATTGATGGTAGCCTTGTCATTATGGAAGGTAGTTTGTTCTCGAGATTTTTGTTACTCCATTGGATAATATCCTTGTCATTACGGAAGGTAGTTTGTTGTCGAGATTTTTGTTATTCCAATGGATGGTAGCCTAGTTATTATGGAAGGTACTATGTTTTCAAGATTTTTGTTACTCCAATGGATGTTAGCCTTGTCATTATGGAAGGTAGTCTGTTGTCGATATCTTTGTCACTCCAATGGATGGTAGCCTTGTCATTATGGAAGGTAGTTTGTTGTCGAGATTTTTTTTATTCCAATGGATGGTAGACTTGTCATTATGGAAGGTAGTCTGTTGTCGATATATTTGTTACTCCAATGGATGGTAGCCTTGTCATTATGGAAGGTAGTATGTTGTCGAGATTTTTGTTACTCCATTAGATGGAAGTCATTTCATTATGGATGGTAGTACTTTGACGAGATTTTTGTTATTCCATTGGATGGTAGCCTTGTCATTATGGAAGGTAGACAGTTGTTCAGATTTTTATTACTACAATGGATGGTAGCCTTGTCATTATGGAAGGTAGTTTGTTGTCGAAATTTTTGTTACTCCATTGGATAGAAGCCTTGTCATTATGGAAGGTAGTCTGTTGTCTAGATTTTTGTTATTCCAATGGATGGTAGCCTAGTTATTATAGAAGGTAGTATGTTTTCGAGATTTTTGTTACTCCAATGGATGTTAGCCTTGTCATTATGGAAGGTAGTATGTTGTCGATATCTTTGTTACTCCAACGAATGGTAGCCTTTTCATTATGGAAGGTAGTCTTTTGTCGAGATTTTTGTTATTCCAATGGATGGTAGCCTTGTCATTATGGAAGGTAGTTTGTTGTCGAGATTTTTGTTATTCCATTGGATAATAGCCTTATCATTATGGAAGGTAGTCTGTTGTCGAGATTTTTGTTATTCCAATGAATGGTAGCCTAGTTATTATGGAAGGTAGTATGTTTTCGAGTTTTTTGTTACTCCAATGGATGTTAGCCTTGTCATTATAGAAGGTAGTCTGTTGTCGATATCTTTGTTACTCCAATGGATGGTAGCCTTGTCATTATGGAAGGTAGTTTGTTGTCGAGATTTTTGTTATTCCAATGGATGGTAGACTAGTCATTATGGAAGGTAATCTGTTGTCGATATATTTGTTACTCCAATGGATGGTAGCCTTGTCATTATGGAATGTAGTCTATTGTCGAGATTTTTGTTACTACAATGGATGGTAGCCTTGTCATTATGGAAGGTAGTCTGTTGTCGAGATTTTTGTTACTACAATGGATGGTAGCCTTGTCATTATGGAAGGTAGTATGTTGTCGTGATTTTTGTTACTCCATTAGATGGAAGTCTTGTCATTATGGGAGGTAGTCTGTTGTCGAGATTTTTGTTACTCCAATGGATGGTAGCTTTGTCATTATGGAAGGTAGTTTGTTGTCGATATCTTTGTTACTCCAACGAATGGTAGCCTTTTCATTATGGAAAGTAGTCTTTTGTCGAGAATTTTGTTATTCCAATGGATGGTAGCCTTGTCATTATGGAAGGTAGTTTGTTGTCGAGATTTTTGTTACTCCATTGGATAGTAGCCTTGTCATTATGGAAGGTAGTTTGTTGTCGAGATTTTTGTTATTCCATTGGATAGTAGCCTTGTCATTATGGAAGGTAGTTTGTTGTCGAGATTTTTGTTATTCCAATGGATGGTAGCCTAGTTATTATGGAAGGTAGTATGTTTTCGAGATTTTTGTTACTCCAATGGATGTTAGCCTTGTCATTATAGAAGGTAGTCTGTTGTCGATATCTTTGTTACTCCAATGGATGGTAGCCTTGTCATTATGGAAGGTAGTTTGTTGTCGGGATTTTTGTTATTCCAATAAATGGTAGACTTGTCATTATGGAAGGTAGTCTGTTGTCGATATATTTGTTACTCCAATGGATGGTAGCCTTGTCATTATGGAATGTAGTCTATTGTCGAGATTTTTGTTACTACAATGGATGGTAGCCTTGTCATTATGGAAGGTAGTATGTTGTCGTGATTTTTGTTACTCCAATGGATGGTAGCCTTGTCATTATGGAAGGTAGTCTGTTGTCGATATCTTTGTTACTCCACCGAATGGTAGCCTTTTCATTATGGAAGGTAGTCTTTTGTCGAGATTTTTGTTATTCCAATGGATGGTAGACTTGTCATTATGGAAGGTAGTCTGTTGTCGAGATTTTTGTTACTCCAATTGATGGGAGCCTTGTCATTATGGAAGGTAGTCTGTTGTCGATATCTTTGTTACTCCAACGAATGGTAGCCTTTTCATTATGGAAGGTAGTCTTTTGTCGAGATTTTTGTTATTCCAATGGATGGTAGCCTTGTCATTATGGAAGGTAGACTGTTGTCGAGATTTTTGTTACTACAATGGATGGTAGCCTTGTCATTATGGAAGGTAGTCTGTTGTTGAGATTTTTGTTACTCCAATGGATGGTAACCTTGCATTATGGAAGGTAGTCTGTCATTGTGATTTTTGTTATTCCAATGGATGGTAGCCTTGTCATTATGGAAGGTAGTCTATTGTTCAGATTTTTGTTACTACAATGTATGGTAGCCTTGTCATTATAGAAGGTAGTCTATTGTCGAGATTTTTGTTACTTTATTGGAGGTTAACCTTGTCATTATGGAAGGTAGTCTGTTGTCGAGATTTTTGTTATTCCAATGGATGGTAGCCTAGTCATTATGGAAGGTAGTCTGTTGTCGATATCTTTGTTACTCCAATGGATGGTAGCCTTTTCATTAAGGAAGATAGTTTGTTGTCGAGATTTTTGTTACTCCAATGGATGGTAGCCTTGTCATTATGGAAGGTAGTATGTTGTCTATATTTTTGTTACTACAATGGATTGTATCCTTGTCCTTATGGAAGGTAGTCTATTATCGAGATTTTTTTTACTCCAATGGATGGTAGCCTTGCATTATGGATGGTAGTCTGTCATTGTGATTTTTGTTACTCCAATGGATGGTACCCTTGTCATTATGGAAGGTAGTCTGTTGTCGAGAATTTTGTTACTACAATGGATGGTAGCCTTCTCATTATGTAAGGTAGTTTCTTGTGGATATTTTTGTTACTCCAATAGATGGTAGCCTTTTCATTATTGAAGGTAGTCTCTTGTGGATATTTTTGTTACTCCAATAGATGGTAGCCTGGTCATTATGAAAGGTAGTCTGTTGTCGAGAATTTTGTTACTCCAATGGATGGTAGCCTTGTCATTATGGAAGGTAGTATGTTGTCGTGATTTTTTTACTCCATTGGATGGAAGCCTTGTCATTATGGAAGGTAGTCTGTTGTCGTGATTTTTGTTACTCCAATGGATTGTAGCCTTTTCATTATGGAAGGTAGTTTGTCATTGTGATTTTTGTTATTCCAATGGATGGTAGCCTTGTCATTATGGAAGGTAGTCTATTGTTCAGATTTTTGTTACTACAATGTATGGTAGCCTTGTCATTATGGAATGTAGTCTGTTGTCGAGATTTTTGTTACTTTATTGGATGTTAACCTTGTCATTATGGAAGGTAGTCTTTTGTCGAGATTTTTGTTATTCCAATGGATGGTAGTCTAGTCATTATGGAAGGTAGTCTGTTGTCGATATCTTTGTTACTCCAATGGATGGTAGCCTTTTCATTATGGAAGGTAGTTTGTTGTCTAGATTTTTTTTACTCCAATGGATGATAGCCTTGTCATTATGGAAGGTAGTATGTTGTCTATATTTTTGTTACTACAATGGATTGTAGCCTTGTCATAATGGAAGGTAGTCCGTTGTCGAGATTTTTGTTACTCCAATGGATGGTATCCTTGTCATTATGGAAGGTAGTCTATTGTCGAGATTTTTGTTATTCCAATGGATGGTAGCCTTGTCATTATGGAAGGTAGTATGTTGTCATGCTTTTTGTTACTCCATTGGATGGAAGCCTTGTCATTATGGAAGGTAGTCTCTGGTCGCAATTTTTGTTATTCCAATGGATGGTAGCCTTGTTATTATGGAAGGTAGTATGTTGTCGTTATTTTTGTTACTCCAATGGATGGTAGCCTTGTCATTATGGAAGGTAGTATGTTGTTCATATTTTTGTTACTACAATGGATGGTAGCCTTGTCATTTCGGAAGGTAGTCTGTTGTCGAGATTTTTGTTACTACAATGGATGGTAGCCTTGCCATTATGGAAGGTAGTCTGTTGTCGAGATTTTTGTTACTCCATTGAATGGTAGCCTTGTAATTATGGAAGGTAGTATGCTGTCGATATTTTTGTTACTACAATGGAAGGTAGCCTTGTCATTATAGAAGGTAGTTTGTTGTAGATATTTTTGTTACTACAATGGATGGTAGCCTTGTCATTATGGAAGGTAGTCTGTTGTCGAGATTTTTGTTACTACAATGTATGGTAGCCCTGTCATTATGGAAGGTAGTCTGTTGTCGAGATTTTTGTTACTACAATGGATGGTCGCCTTGTCATTATGAAAGGTAGTCTGTTGCGGAGATTTTTGTTACAACAATGGATGGTAGCCTTGTCATTATGGAAGGTAGTCTGTCGTTCAGATTTTTGTTACCACAATGTATGGTAGCCTTGTCATTATGGAAGGTAGTCTGTTGTCGAGATTTTTGTTAATCCATTAGATGGTAGCCTTGTCATTATGGAAGGTAGTCTATTGTCGAGAGTTTTTTTATTCCAATGGATGGTAGCCTAGTCATTATGGAAGGTAGTCTTTTGTCGTGATTTTTGTTACTCCATTAGATGGAAGTCTTGTCATTATGGAAGGTAGTCTGTTGTCGATATTTTTTTTATTCCAATGGATGGTAGCCTTTCATTATGGAAGGTAGACAGTTGTTCAGATTTTTGTTACTATAATTGATGGTAGCCTTGTCATTATGGAAGGTAGTTTGTTCTCGAGATTTTTGTTACTCCATTGGATAATATCCTTGTCATTACGGAAGGTAGTTTGTTGTCGAGATTTTTGTTATTCCAATGGATGGTAGCCTAGTTATTATGGAAGGTACTATGTTTTCAAGATTTTTGTTACTCCAATGGATGTTAGCCTTGTCATTATGGAAGGTAGTTTGTTGTCGATATCTTTGTCACTCCAATGGATGGTAGCCTTGTCATTATGGAAGGTAGTTTGTTGTCGAGATTTTTTTTATTCCAATGGATGGTAGACTTGTCATTATGGAAGGTAGTCTGTTGTCGATATATTTGTTACTCCAATGGATGGTAGCCTTGTCATTATGGAAGGTAGTATGTTGTCGAGATTTTTGTTACTCCATTAGATGGAAGTCATTTCATTATGGATGGTAGTACTTTGACGAGATTTTTGTTATTCCATTGGATGGTAGCCTTGTCATTATGGAAGGTAGACAGTTGTTCAGATTTTTATTACTACAATGGATGGTAGCCTTGTCATTATGGAAGGTAGTTTGTTGTCGAAATTTTTGTTACTCCATTGGATAGAAGCCTTGTCATTATGGAAGGTAGTCTGTTGTCTAGATTTTTGTTATTCCAATGGATGGTAGCCTAGTTATTATGGAAGGTAGTATGTTTTCGAGATTTTTGTTACTCCAATGGATGTTAGCCTTGTCATTATGGAAGGTAGTATGTTGTCGATATCTTTGTTACTCCAACGAATGGTAGCCTTTTCATTATGGAAGGTAGTCTTTTGTCGAGATTTTTGTTATTCCAATGGATGGTAGCCTTGTCATTATGGAAGGTAGTTTGTTGTCGAGATTTTTGTTATTCCATTGGATAATAGCCTTATCATTATGGAAGGTAGTCTGTTGTCGCGATTTTTGTTATTCCAATGAATGGTAGCCTAGTTATTATGGAAGGTAGTATGTTTTCGAGTTTTTTGTTACTCCAATGGATGTTAGCCTTGTCATTATAGAAGGTAGTCTGTTGTCGATATCTTTGTTACTCCAATGGATGGTAGCCTTGTCATTATGGAAGGTAGTTTGTTGTCGAGATTTTTGTTATTCCAATGGATGGTAGACTAGTCATTATGGAAGGTAATCTGTTGTCGATATATTTGTTACTCCAATGGATGGAAGCCTTGTCATTATGGAAGGTAGTCTGTTGTCGAGATTTTTGTTACTACAATGGATGGTAGCCTTGTCATTATGGAAGGTAGTATGTTGTCGTGATTTTTGTTAC
Source organism: Vicia faba (assembly GCA_948472305.1). Lineage (NCBI taxonomy): Eukaryota > Viridiplantae > Streptophyta > Magnoliopsida > Fabales > Fabaceae > Vicia > Vicia faba. Next base: position 687,973,673 of record OX451741.1, on the reverse strand, counting down.
TCCATTAGATGGAAGTCTTGTCATTATGGGAGGTAGTCTATTGTCGAGATTTTTGTTACTCCAATGGATGCTAGCTTTGTCATTATGGAAGGTAGTTTGTTGTCGATATCTTTGTTACTCCAACGAATGGTAGCCTTTTCATTATGGAAAGTAGTCTTTTGTCGAGAATTTTGTTATTCCAATGGATGGTAGCCTTGTCATTATGGAAGGTAGTTTGTTGTCGAGATTTTTGTTACTCCATTGGATAGTAGCCTTGTCATTATGGAAGGTAGTTTGTTGTCGAGATTTTTGTTATTCCATTGGATAGTAGCCTTGTCATTATGGAAGGTAGTTTGTTGTCGAGATTTTTGTTATTCCAATGGATGGTAGCCTAGTTATTATGGAAGGTAGTATGTTTTCGAGATTTTTGTTACTCCAATGGATGTTAGCCTTGTCATTATAGAAGGTAGTCTGTTGTCGATATCTTTGTTACTCCAATGGATGGTAGCCTTGTCATTATGGAAGGTAGTTTGTTGTCGGGATTTTTGTTATTCCAATAAATGGTAGACTTGTCATTATGGAAGGTAGTCTGTTGTCGATATATTTGTTACTCCAATGGATGGTAGCCTTGTCATTATGGAAGGTAGTCTATTGTCGAGATTTTTGTTACTACAATGGATGGTAGCCTTGTCATTATGGAAGGTAGTATGTTGTCGTGATTTTTGTTACTCCAATGGATGGTAGCCTTGTCATTATGGAAGGTAGTCTGTTGTCGATATCTTTGTTACTCCACCGAATGGTAGCCTTTTCATTATGGAAGGTAGTCTTTTGTCGAGATTTTTGTTATTCCAATGGATGGTAGACTTGTCATTATGGAAGGTAGTCTGTTGTCGAGATTTTTGTTACTCCAATTGATGGAAGCCTTGTCATTATGGAAGGTAGTCTGCTGTCGATATCTTTGTTACTCCAACGAATGGTAGCCTTTTCATTATGGAAGGTAGTCTTTTGTCGAGATTTTTTTTATTCCAATGGATGGTAGCCTTGTCATTATGGAATGTAGTTTGTTGTCGATATTTTTGTTACTCCATTGGATAATAGCCTTATCATTATGGAAGGTAGTCTGTTGTCGAGATATTTGTTATTCCAATGGATGGTAGCCTAGTTATTATGGAAGGTAGTATGTTTTCGAGATTTTTGATACTCCAATGGATGTTAGCCTTGTCATTATGGAAGGTAGTCTGTTGTCGATTTCTTTGTTACTCCAACCAATGGTAGCCTTTTCATTATGGAAGGTAGTCTTTTGTCGAGATTTTTGTTATTCCAATGCATGGTAGCCTTGTCATTATGGAAGGTAGTTTGTTGTCGATATCTTTGTTACTCCAACGAATGGTAGCCTTTTCATTATGGAAGGTAGTCTTTTGTTGAGATTTTTGTTACTACAATAGATGGTAGCCTTGTCATTATGGAAGGTAGTATGTTGTCGTGATTTTTGTTACTCCATTAGATGGAAGTCTTGTCATTATGGAACGTAGTCTGTTGTCGATATTTTTGTTACTCCAATGGATGGTAGCCTTGTCATTATGGAAGGTAGTCTATTGTCGATATCTTTGTTACTCAAACGAATGGTAGCCTTTTCATTATGGAAGGTAGTCTATTGTCGAGATTTTTGTTATTCCAATGGATGGGAGCCTTGTCATTATGGAAGGTAGTTTGTTGCCTAGATTTTTGTTTACTCCATTGTATAGTAGCCTTGTCATTATGGAAGGTAGTTTGTTGTCGAGATTTTTGTTATTCCATTGGATAGTAGCCTTGTCATTATGGAAGGTAGTTTGTTGTCGAGATTTTTGTTATTCCATTGGATGGTAGCCTAGTTATTATGGAAGGTAGTATGTTTTCGAGATTTTTGTTACTCCAATGGATGTTAGCCTTGTCATTATAGAAGGTAGTCTGTTGTCGATATCTTTGTTACTCCAATGGATGGTAGCCTTGTCATTATGGAAGGTAGTTTGTTGTCGAGATTATTGTTATTCCAATAAATGGTAGACTTGTCATTATGGAAGGTAATCTGTTGTCGATATATTTGTTACTCCAATGGATGGTAGCCTTGTCATTATGGAAGGTAGTCTATTGTCAAGATTTTTGTTACTACAATGGATGGTAGCCTTGTCATTATGGAAGGTAGTATGTTGTCGTGAATTTTGTTACTCCAATGGATGGTAGCCTTGTCATTATGGAAGTTAGTCTGTTGTCGATATCTTTGTTACTCCAACGAATGGTAGCCTTTTCATTATGGAAGGTAGTCTTTTGTCGAGATTTTTGTTATTCCAATGGATGGTAGACTTGTCATTATGGAAGGTAGTCTGTTGTCGAGATTTTTGTTACTCCAATTGATGGTAGCCTTGTCATTATGGAAGGTAGTCTGTTGTCGATATCTTTGTTACTCCAACGAATGGTAGCCTTTTCATTATGGAAGGTAGTCTTTTGTCGAGATTTTTGTTATTCCAATGGATGGTAGCCTTGTCATTATGGAAGGTAGTTTGTTGTCGAGATTTTTGTTACTCCATTGGATAGTAGCCTTGTCATTATGGAAGGTAGTCTGTTGTCGAGATTTTTGTTATTCCAATGGATGGTAGCCTAGTTATTATGGAAGGTAGTATCTTTTCGAGATTTTTGTTACTACAATGGATGTTAGCCTTTTCATTATAGAAGGTAGTTTGTTGTCAATATATTTGTTACTCCAATGGATGTTAGCCTTGTCATTATGGAAGGTAATTTGTTGTCGAGATTTTTGTTATTCCAATGGATGGTAGACTTGTCATTATGGAAGGTAGTCTGTTGTCGATATATTTGTTACTCCAATGGATGGTAGACTTGTCATTATGGAAGGTAGTCTGTTGTCGATATGTTTGGTACTCCAATGAATGGTAGCCTTTTCATTATGGAAGGTAGTCTTTTGTCAAGATTTTTGTTATTCCAATGCATGGTAGCCTTGTCATAATGGAAGGTAGACAGTTGTTCAGATTTTTTTTACTACAATGGATGGTAGCCTTGTCATTATGGAAGGTAGTTTGTTGTCGAGATTTTTGTTACTCCATTGGATAGTAGCCTTGTCATTATAGAAGGTAGTCTGTTGTCGAGATTTTTGTTATTCCAATGGATGGTATCCTAGTTATTATGGAAAGTAGTATGTTTTCGAGATTTTTGTTATTCAAATGAATGGTAGCCTAATTATTATGGAAGGTAGTATGTTTTCGAGTTTTTTGTTACTCCAATGGATGTTAGCCTTGTCATTATAGAAGGTAGTCTGTTGTAGATATCTTTGTTACTCCAATGGATGGTAGCCTTGTCATTATGGAAGGTAGTTTGTTGTCGAGATTTTTGTTATTCCAATGGATGGTAGACTAGTCATTATGGAAGGTAGTCTGTTGTCGATATATTTGTTACTCCAATGGATGGTAGCCTTGTCATTATGGAAGGTAGTCTATTGTCGAGATTTTTGTTACTACAATGGATGGTAGCCTTGTCATTATGGAAGGTAGTATGTTGTCGTGATTTTTGTTACTCCATTAGATGGAAGTCTTGTCATTATGGAAGGTAGTCTGTTGTCAAGATTTTTGTTACTCCAATGGATGGTAGCCTTGTCATTATGGAAGGTAGTCTGTTGTCGATATCTTTGTTACTCCAACGAATGGTAGCCTTTTCATTATGGAAGGTAGTCTTTTGTCGAGATTTTTGTTATTCCAATGGATGGTAGCCTTGTCATTACGGAAGGTAGTTTGTTGTCGAGATTTTTATTACTCCATTGGATAGTAGCCTTGTCATTATAGAAGGTAGTTTGTTGTCGAGATTTTTGTTATTCCATTGGATAGTAGCCTTGTCATTATGGAAGGTAGTTTGTTGTCGAGATTTTTGTTATTCCAATGGATGGTAGCCTAGTTATTATGGAAGGTAGTATGTTTTCGAGATTTTTGTTACTCCAATGGATGTTAGCCTTGTTATTATAGAAGGTAGTCTGTTGTCGATATCTTTGTTACTCCAATGGATGGTAGCCTTGTCATTATGTAAGGTAGTTTGTTGTCGAGATTTTTGTTATTCCAATAAATGGTAGACTTGTCATTATGGAAGGTAGTCTGTTGTCGATATATTTGTTACTCCAATGGATGGTAGCCTTGTCATTATGGAAGGTAGTCTATTGTCGATATCTTTGTTACTCCAATGAATGGTAGCCTTTTCATTATGGAAGGTAGTCTTTTGTCGAGATTTTTGTTATTCCAATGTATGGTAGCCTTTTCATTATGGAAGGTAGTTTGTTGTTGAGATTTTTGTTACTCCATTGGATAATAGCCTTGTCATTATGGAAGGTAGTCTGTTGTCGAGATTTTTGTTATTCCAATGGATGGTAGCCTAGTTATTATGGAAGGTAGTATGTTTTCGAGATTTTTGTTACTACAATAGATGTTAGCCTTTTCATTATAGAAGGTAGTCTGTTGTCAATATATTTCTTACTCCAATGGATGGTAGCCTTGTCATTATGGAAGGTAATTTGTTGTCGAGATTTTTGTTATTCCAATGCATGGTAGGCTTGTCATTATGGAAGGTAGTCTGTTGTCGATATATTTGTTACTCCAATGGATGGTAGCCTTGTCATTATGGAAGGTAGTCTGTTGTTGATATCTTTGGTACTCCAACGAATGGTAGCCTTTTCATTATGGAAGGTAGTCTTTTGTCAAGATTTTTGTTATTCCAATGGATGGTAGCCTTGTCATAATGGAAGGTAGACAGTTGTTCAGATTTTTGTTACTACAATGGATGGTAGCCTTGTCATTATGGAAGGTAGTTTGTAGTCGAGATTTTTGTTACTCCATTGGATAGTAGCCTTTTCATTATGGAAGGTAGTCTGTTGTCGAGATTTTTGTTATTCCAATGGATGGTATCCTAGTTATTATGGAAAGTAGTATGTTTTCGAGATTTTTTTTACTCCAATGGATGTTAGCCTTGTCATTATGGAAGGTAGTCTGTTGTCGATATCTTTGTTACTCCAATGAATGGTAGCCTTTTCATTATGGAAGGTAGTCTTTTGTCGAGATTTTTGTTATTCCAATGGATGGTAGCTTTGTCATTATGGAAGGTAGTTTGTTGTCGAGATTTTTGTTACTCCATTGGATAATAGCCTTGTCATTATGGAAGGTAGTCTGTTGTCGAGATTTTTGTTATTCCAATGGATGGTAGCCTAGTTATTATGGAAGGTAGTATGTTTTCGATATTTTTGTTACTCCAATGGATGTTAGACTTGTCATTATAGAAGGTAGTCTGTTTTCGATATCTTTGTTACTCCAATGGATGGTAGCCTTGTTATTATGGAAGGTAGTTTGTTGTTGAGATTTTTGTTATTCCAATGGATGGTAGACTTGTCATTATGCAAGGTAGTCTGTTGTCGATATATTTGTTACTCCAATGGATGGTAGCCTTGTCATTATGGAAGGTAGTCTGTTGTCGATATTTTTGTTACTACAATGGATGGTAGCCTTGTCATTATGGAAGGTAGAATGTTGTCGTGATTTTTGTTACTCCATTAGATGGAAGTCTTGTCATTATGGAAGGTAGTTTGTTGTCGAGATTTTTGTTACTCCAACGGATGGTAGCCTTGTCATTATGGAAGGTAGGTTGTTGTCGATATCTTTGTTACTCCAACGAATTGTAGCATTTTCATTATGGAAGGTAGTCTTTTGTCGAGATTTTTGTTATTCCAATGGATGGTAGCCTTGTCATTATGGAAGGTAGTTTGTTGTCGAGATTTTTGTTACTCCATTGGATAGTAGCCTTGTCGTTATGGAAGGTAGTCTGTTGTCGAGATTTTTGTTATTCCAATGGATGGTAGCCTAGTTATTATGGAAGGTAGTATGTTTTCGAGATTTTTGTTACTACAATGGATGTTAGCCTTTTCATTATAGAAGGTAGTCTGTTGTCAATATATTTGTTACTCCAATGGATGGTAGCCTTGTCATTATGGAAGGTAATTTGTTGTCGAGATTTTTGTTACTCCAATGGATGGTAGACTTGTCATTATGGAAGGTAGTCTGTTGTCGATATATTTGTTACTCCAATGGATGGTAGCCTTGTCATTATAGAAGGTAGTCTGTTGTCGAGATTTTTGTTACTACAATGGATGGTAGCCTTGTCATTATGGAAGGTAGTATGTTGTCCTGATTTTTGTTACTCCATTAGATGGAAGTCTTGTCATTATGGAAGGTAGTCTGTTGTCGAGATTTTTGTTACTCCAACGGATGGTAGCCTTGTCATTATGGAAGGTACTCTGTTGTCGATATCTTTGTTACTCCAACGAATTGTAGCATTTTCATTATGGAAGGTAGTCTTTTGTCGAGATTTTTGTTATTCCAATGGATGGTAGCCTTGTCATTATGGAAGGTAGTTTGTTGTCGAGATTTTTGTTACTCCATTTGATAGTAGCCTTGTCATTATGGAAGGTAGTCTGTTGTCGAGATTTTTGTTATTCCAATGGATGGTAGCCTAGTTATTATGGAAGGTAGTATGTTTTCGAGATTTTTGTTACTACAATGGATGTTAGCCTTTTCATTATAGAAGGTAGTCTGTTGTCAATATATTTGTTACTCCAATGGATGGTAGCCTTGTCATTATGGAAGGTAATTTATGGTCGAGATTTTTGTTACTCCAATGGATGGTAGACTTGTCATTATGGAAGGTAGTCTGTTGTCGATATATTTGTTATTCCAATGGATGGTAGCCTTGTTATTATGGAAGGTAGTCTGTTGTCGATATCTTTGGTACTCCAACGAATGGTAGCCTTCCCGTTATGGAAGGTAGTCTTTTGTCAAGATTTTTGTTATTCCAATGGATGGTAGCCTTGTCATAATGGAAGGTAGACAGTTGTTCAGATTTTTGTTACTATAATGGATGGTAGCCTTGTCATTATGGAAGGTAGTTTGTTGTCGAGATTTTTGTTACTCCATTGGATAGTAGCCTTGTCGTTATGGAAGGTAGTCTGTTGTCGAGATTTTTGTTATTCCAATGGATGGTAGCCTAGTTATTATGGAAGGTAGTATGTTTTCGAGATTTTTGTTACTCCAATGGATGTTAGCCTTGTCATTATGGAAGGTATTCTGTTGTCGATATCTTTGTTACTCCAACGAATGGTAGCCTTTTCATTATGGAAGGTAGTCTGTTGTCGAGATTTTTGTTACTCCATTGGATGGAAGCCTTGTCATTATGGAAGGTAGTTTGTTGTCGATATATTTGTTACTCCATTGGATGGTAGTCTTGTCATTATGGAAGGTAGTCTGTTGTCATTATTTTTGTTTCTCTAATTGATGGTAGCCTAGTTATTATGGAAGATAGTCTGTTTTCGAGATTATTTTTACTCCAATGGATGGTAGCCTTGTCATTATGGAAGGTAGTTTGTTGTTGATATCTTTGTTACTCCAATGGATGGTAGCCTTGTCATTATGGAAGGTTGTCTGTTGTCGAGATTTTTGTTATTCCAATGGATGGTAGCCTTGTCACTATGGAAGGTAGTATGTTGTCGTGATTTTTATTACTCCATTGGATGGAAGACTTGTCATTATGGAAGGTAATCTGTTGTCGAGATTTTTCTTATTCCATTGGATGGTAGCCTTGTTATTATGGAAGGTAGTATGTTGTCGTGATTTTTGTTACTCCAATGGATGGTAGCCTTGTCATTATGGAAGGTAGAATGTTGTCGATATCTTTGTTGCTATAATGGATGGTAGCCTTGTCATTATGGAAGGTAGTATGTTGTCGAGATTTTTTTTACTACAATGGATGGTAGCCTTGTCATTATGGAAGGTAGTCTGTTGTCGATATTTTTTTACACCAATGGATGGTATCCTTGTCATTATGGAAGGTAGTTTGTTTTTCAGATTTTTTTACTACAATGAATGGTAACCTTGTCATTATGGAAGGTAATCTGTTGTCGAGATTTTTGTTACTCCATTGGATGGTAGCCTTGTCATTATGGAAGGTAGTCTGTTGTCGAGAGTTTTGTTATACCAATTGAATGTGGCCTAGTCATTATGGAAGGTAGTCTTTTTTCGAGAGTTTTGTTACTCCAATGGATGTTAGCCTTGTCATTATAGAAGGTACTTTGTTGTCGATATCTTTGTTACTCCAACGGATGGTAGCCTTTTCATTATGGAAGGTAGTTTGTTGTCGAGACTTTCGTTATTCCAATGGATGGTAGACTTCTCATTATTGAAGGTATTCTATTGTCGAGATTTTTGTGACTCCATTGGATGGAAGCCTTGTCATTATGGAAAGTAGTCTGTTGTCGATATCTTTGTTACTCCAACGGATGGTAGCCTTTTCATTATGGAAGGTAGTATGTTGTCGAGACTTTTGTTATTCCAATGGATGGTAGACTTCTCATTATGTAAGGTATTCTATTGTCGAGATTTTTGTTACTCCATTGGATGGAAGCCTTGTCATTATGGAAGGTATTCTGTTATCGATATATTTGTTACTCCATTGGATGGTAGCCTTGTCATTATGGAAGGTAGTCTGTTGTCGACATTTTTGTTTCTCCAATTGATGGTAGCCTAATTATTATGGAAGGTAGTCAGTTTTCGAGATTTTTTTACTCCAATGGATGGTAGCTTTGTCATTATGGAAGGTAGTTTGTTGTTGATATCTTTGTTACTCCAATTGATGGTAGCCTTGTCATTATGGAAGGTTGTCTGTTGTCGAGATTTTTGTTATTCCAATGGATGTTAACCTTGTCATTATGGAAGGTAGTATGTTGTCGTTATTTTTGTTACTCCATTGGATGGAAGCCTTGTCATTATGGAAGGTAATCTGTTGTCGAGATTTTTCTTATTCCATTGGATGGTAGCCTTGTTATTATGGAAGGTAGTATGTTGTCGTGATTTTTGTTACTCCAATGGATGGTAGCCTTGTCATTATGGAAGGTAGTCTGTTCTCGAGATTTTTGTTATTCCAATGGATGGTAGCCTAGTTATTATGGAAGGTTGTATGTTTTCGAGATTTTTGTTACTACAATGGATGTTAGCCTTTTCATTATAGAAGGTAGTCTGTTGTCAATATATTTTTTACTCCAATGGATGGTAGCCTTGTCATTATGGAAGGTAGTATGTTGTCGAGATTTTTGTTACTACAATGGATGGTAGCCTTGTCATTATGGAAGGTAGTCTGTTGTCGATATTTTTGTTATTCCAATGGATGGTTGCCTAGCTATTATGGAAGGTAGTCTATTTTCGAGATTTTTGTTACTCGATTGGATGGTAGCCTTGTCATTATGGAAGGTAGTTTGATGTCGGTATCTTTGTTACTCCAATGGATGGTAGCCTTGTCATTATGGAAGGTTGTCTGTTGTCGAGATTTTTGTTATTCCAATGGATGGTAACCTTGTCATTATGGAAGGTAGTATGTTGTCGTTATTTTTGTTACTCCATTGGATGGAAGCCTTGTCATTATGGAAGATAGTCTGTTGTAGAGATTTTTGTTATTCCATTGGATGGTAGCCTTGTTATTATGGAAGGTAGTATGTTGTCGTGATTTTTATTACTCCAATGGATGGTAGCCTTGTCATTTTGGATGGTAGTATGTTGTCGATATTTTTGTTACTACAATGGATGATAGCCTTGTCATTATGGAAGGTAGTCTGTTGTCGAGATTTTTGTTACTACAATGGATGGTAGCCTTGTTATTATGGGAGGTAGTCTGTTGTCGAGATTTTTGTTACTACAATGGATGGTAGCCTTGTCATTATGGATGGTAGTCTGTTGTCGAGATTTTTGTTATTCCAATGGATGGTAGCCTAGATATTATGTAAGGTAGTTTGTTTTCGAGATTTTTGTTACTCCAATGGATGGTAGCCTTATCATTATGGAAGGTCGTTTGTTGAAGAGATTTTTGTTATTCCAATGGATGGTAGACTTGTAATTATGGAAGGTAGTCTGTTGTCGATATATTTGTTACTCCAATGGATGGTAGCCTTGTCATTATGGAAGGTAGTCTGTTGTCGAGATTTTTGTTACTCCAATGGATGGTAGCCTTGTCATTATGGATGGTACTCTGTCGTTGTGATTTTTGTTACTCCAATGGATGGTAGCCTTGTCATTATGGAAGGTAGTCTGCTGTCAAGATTTTGTTACTCCATTAGATGGTAGCCTTTTCATTATGGAAGGTAGTATGTTGTCGTGATTTTTTTTACTCCATTGGATGGAAGACTTGTCATTCCGGAAGGTAGTCTGTTGTTGAGATTTTTGTTATTCCAATGGATGGTAGCCTTTTTATTATGGAAGGTAGTGTGTTGTCGTGATTTTTGTTACTCCAATGGATGGTAGCCTTGTGATTATAAAAGGTAGTATGTTGTCGATATTTTTCTTAATACAATGGATGGTAGCCTTGTCATTATGGAAGGTAGTCTGTTGTCGAGATTTTTTTTACTACAATGGATGGTAGCCTTGTTATTATGGAAGGTAGTCTATTGTCGAGATTTTTGTTACTCCATTGGATGGAAGCCTTGTCATTATGGAAGGTAGTCTGTTGTCGATATATTTGTTACTCCATTGGATGGTAGCCTTGTCATTATGGAAGGTAGTCTGTTGTCGAGATTTTTGTTTCTCCAATTGATGGTAGCCTAGTTATTATGGAAGGTAGTAAGTTTTCGAGATTTTTTTACTCCAATGGATGGTAGCCTTGTCATTATGGAAGGTAGTTTGTTGTTGATATCTTTGTTACTCCAATGGATGGTATCCTTGTCATTATGGAAGGTTGTCTGTTGTCGAGATTTTTGTTATTCCAATGGATGGTAACCTTGTCATTATGGAAGATAGTATGTTGTCGTTATTTTTGTTACTCCATTGTATGGAAGCCTTGTCATTATGGAAGGTAATCTGTTGTCGAGATTTTTCTTATTCCATTGGATGGTAGCCTTGTTATTATGGAAGGTAGTATGTTGTCGTGATTTTTGTTACTCCAATGGATGGTAGCCTTGTCATTATGGAAGGTAGTATGTTGTCGATATTTTTGTTACTATAATGGATGGTAGCCTTGTCATATTGGAAGGTAGTTTGTTATCAAGATTTTTCTTATTCCAATGGATGGTAGACTTGTAATTATGGAAGGTAGTCTGTTGTCGATATTTTTGTTACTACAATGGATGGTAGCCTTGTCTTTATGGAAGGTAGTCTGTTGTCGAGATTTTTGTTACTACAATGGATGGTAGCCTTGTCATTATGGAAGGTAGTCTGTTGTCGTGATTTTTGTTACTACAATGGATGGTAGCCTTGTCATTATGGAAGGTAGTCTGTTGTCGATATCTTTGTTACTCCAACGAATGGTAGCCTTTTCATTATGGAAGGTAGTCTGTTGTCGAGATTTTTGTTACTCCATTGGATGGAAGCCTTGTCATTATGGAAGGTTGTCTGTTGTCGATATATTTGTTACTCCATTGGATGGTAGCCTTGTCATTATGGAAGGTAGTCTGTTGTCGATATTTTTGTTTCTCTAATTGATGGTAGCCTAGTTATTATGGAACATAGTCTGTTTTCGAGATTATTTTTACTCCAATGGATGGTAGCCTTGTCATTATGGAAGGTAGTTTGTTGTTGATATCTTTGTTACTCCAATGGATGGTAGCCTTGTCATTATGGAAGGTTTTCTGTTGTCGAGATTTTTGTTATTCCAATGGATGGTAACCTTGTCATTATGGAAGGTAGTATGTTATCGTTATTTTTGTTACTCCATTGGATGGAAGCCTTGTCATTATGGAAGGTAATCTGTTGTCGAGATTTTTCATATTCCATTGGATGGTAGCCTTGTTATTATGGAAGGTAGTATGTTGTCGTGATTTTTATTACTCCAATGGATGGTAGCCTTGTCATTATGGAAGGTAGAATGTTGTCGATATCTTTGTTGCTATAATGGATGGTAGCCTTGTCATTATGGAAGGTAGTATGTTGTCGAGATTTGTTTTTACTACAATGGATGGTAGCCTTGTCATTATGGAAGGTAGTCTGTTGTCGATATTTTTGTTACACCAATGGATGGTATCCTTGTCATTATGGAAGGTAGTTTGTTTTTCAGATTTTTTTTACTACAATGAATGGTAGCCTTGTCATTATGGAAGGTAGTCTGTTGTCGAGATTTTTGTTACTCCATTGGATGGTAGCCTTGTCATTATGGAAGGTAGTCTGTTATCGAGAGTTTTGTTATACCAATTGAATGTGGCCTAGTCATTATGGAAGGTAGTCTTTTTTCGAGAGTTTTGTTACTCCAATTGATGTTAGCCTTGTCATTATAGAAGGTACTTTGTTGTCGATATCTTTGTTACTCCAACGGATGGTAGCCTTTTCATTATGGAAGGTAGTTTATTGTCGAGACTTTCGTTATTCCAATGGATGGTAGACTTCTCATTATTGAAGGTATTCTATTGTCGAGATTTTTGTGACTCCATTGGATGGAAGCCTTGTCATTATGGAAAGTAGTCTGTTGTCGATATCTTTGTTACTCCAACGGATGGTAGCCTTTTCATTATGGAAGGTAGTCTGTTGTCGATATTCTTGTTACTACAATGGATGGTAGCCTTGTCTTTATGGAAGGTAGTCTGTTGTCGAGATTTTTGTTACTACAATGGATGGTAGCCTTGTCATTATGGAAGGTAGTCTGTTGTCGAGATTTTTGTTACTACAATGGATGGTAGCCTTGTCATTATGGAAGGTAGTCTGTTGTCGAGATTTTTGTTATTCCACTGGATGGTTGCCTAGCTATTATGGAAGGTAGTCTATTTTCGAGATTTTTGTTACTCGAATGGATGGTAGCCTTGTCATTATGGAAGGTAGTTTGATGTCGGTATCTTTGTTACTCCAATGGATGGTAGCCTTGTCATTATGGAAAGTAGTCTGTTGTCGAGATTTTTGTTATTCCAATGGATGGTAGCCTTGTCATTATGGAAGGTAGTATGGTGTCGTGATTTTTGTTACTTCATTGGATGGAAGCCTTGTCATTATGGAAGATAGTCTGTTGTAGAGATTTTTGTTATTCCATTGGATGGTAGCCTTGTTATTATGGAAGGTAGTATGTTGTCGTGATTTTTATTACTCCAATGGATGGTAGCCTTGTCATTTTGGATGGTAGTATGTTGTCGATATTTTTGTTACTACAATGGATGGTAGCCTTGTCATTATGGAAGGTAGTCTGTTGTCGAGATTTTTGTTACTACAATGGATGGTAGCCTTGTCATTATGGAAGGTAGTCTGTTGTCGAGATTTTTGTTACTACAATGGATGGTAGCCTTGTCATTATGGAAGGTAGTCTGTTGTCGAGATTTTTGTTACTACAATGGATGGTAGCCTTGTCATTATGGAAGGTAGTCTGTTGTCGATATCTTTGTTACTCCAACGAATGGTAGCCTTTTCATTATGGAAGGTAGTCTGTTGTCGAGATTTTTGTTACTCCATTGGATGGAAGCCTTGTCATTATGGAAGGTAGTCTGTTGTCGATATATTTGTTACTCCATTGGATGGTAGCCTTGTCATTATGGAAGGTAGTCTGTTGTCGATATTTTTGTTTCTCTAATTGATGGTAGCCTAGTTATTATGGAAGATAGTCTGTTTTCGAGATTATTTTTACTCCAATGGATGGTAGCCTTGTCATTATGGAAGGTAGTTTGTTGTTGATATCTTTGTTACTCCAATGGATGGTAGCCTTGTCATTATGGAAGGTTGTCTGTTGTCGAGATTTTTGTTATTCCAATGGATGGTAACCTTGTCATTATGGAAGGTAGTATGTTGTCGTTATTTTTGTTACTCCATTGGATGGAAGCCTTGTCATTATGGAAGGTAATCTGTTGTCGAGATTTTTCTTATTCCATTGGATGGTAGCCTTGTTATTATGGAAGGTAGTATGTTGTCGTGATTTTTATTACTCCAATGGATGGTAGCCTTGTCATTATGGAAGGTAGAATGTTGTCGATATCTTTGTTGCTATAATGGATGGTAGCCTTGTCATTATGGAAGGTAGTATGTTGTCGAGATTTTTTTTACTACAATGGATGGTAGCCTTGTCATTATTGAAGGTAGTCTGTTGTCGATATTTTAGTTACACCAATGGATGGTATCCTTGTCATTATGGAAGGTAGTTTGTTTTTCAGATTTTTTTTACTACAATGAATGGTAGCCTTGTCATTATGGAAGGTAGTCTGTTGTCGAGATTTTTGTTACTCCATTGGATGGTAGCCTTGTCATTATGGAAGGTAGTCTGTTGTCGAGAGTTTTGTTATACCAATTGAATGTGGCCTAGTCATTATGGAAGGTAGTCTTTTTTCGAGAGTTTTGTGACTCCAATTGATGTTAGCCTTGTCATTATAGAAGGTACTTTGTTGTCGATATCTTTGTTACTCCAACGGATGGTAGCCTTTTCATTATGGAAGGTAGTTTATTGTCGAGACTTTCGTTGTTCCAATGGATGGTAGACTTCTCATTATTGAAGGTATTCTATTGTCGAGATTTTTGTGACTCCATTGGATGGAAGCCTTGTCATTATGGAAAGTAGTCTGTTGTCGATATCTTTGTTACTCCAACGGATGGTAGCCTTTTCATTATGGAAGGTAGTCTGTTGTCGATATTTTTGTTACTACAATGGATGGTAGCCATGTCTTTATGGAAGGTAGTCTGTTGTCGAGATTTTTGTTACTACAATGGATGGTAGCCTTGTCATTATGGAAGGTAGTCTGTTGTCGAGATTTTTGTTATTCCAATGGATGGTTGCCTAGCTATTATGGAAGGTAGTCTATTTTCGAGATTTTTGTTACTCGAATGGATGGTAGCCTTGTCATTATGGAAGGTAGTTTGATGTCGGTATCTTTGTTACTCCAATGGATGGTAGCCTTGTCATTATGGAAAGTAGTCTGTTGTCGAGATTTTTGTTATTCCAATGGATGGTAGCCTTGTCATTATGGAAGGTAGTATGGTGTCGTGATTTTTGTTACTTCATTGGATGGAAGCCTTGTCATTATGGAAGATAGTCTGTTGTAGAGATTTTTGTTATTCCATTGGATGGTAGCCTTGTTATTATGGAAGATAGTATGTTGTCGTGATTTTTATTACTCCAATGGATGGTAGCCTTGTCATTTTGGATGGTAGTATGTTGTCGATATATTTGTTACTACAATGGATGGTAGCCTTGTCATTATGGAAGGTAGCCTGTTGTCGAGATTTTTGTTACTACAATGGATGGTAGCCTTGTTATTATGGGAGGTAGTCTGTTGTCGAGATTTTTGTTACTACAATGGATGGTAGCCTTGTCATTATGGATGGTAGTCTGTTGTTGAGATTTTTGTTATTCCAATGGATGGTAGCCTAGATATTATGTAAGGTAGTTTGTTTTCGAGATTTTTGTTACTCCAATGGATGGTAGCCTTGTCATTATGGAAGGTCGTTTGTTGTCGAGATTTTTGTTATTCCAATGGATGGTAGACTTGTAATTATGGAAGGTAGTCTGTTGTCGATATATTTGTTACTCCAATGGATGGTAGCCTTGTCATTATGGAAGGTAGTCTGTTGTCGACATTTTTGTTACTCCAATGGATGGTAGCCTTGTCATTATGGATGGTACTCTGTCGTTGTGATTTTTGTTACTCCAATGGATGGTAGCCTTGTCATTATGGAAGGTAGTCTGCTGTCAAGATTTTGTTACTCCATTAGATGGTAGCCTTTTCATTATGGAAGGTAGTATGTTGTCGTGATTTTTTTTACTACATTGGATGGAAGACTTGTCATTTCGGAAGGTAGTCTGTTGTTGAGATTTTTGTTATTCCAATGGATGGTAGCCTTTTTATTATGGAAGGTAGTGTGTTGTCGTGATTTTTGTTACTCCAATGGATGGTAGCCTTGTGATTATAAAAGGTAGTATGTTGTCGATATTTTTCTTAATACAATGGATGGTAGCCTTGTCATTATGGAAGGTAGTCTGTTGTCGAGATTTTTTTTACTACAATGGATGGTAGCCTTGTTATTATGGAAGGTAGTCTATTGTCGAGATTTTTGTTACTCCATTGGATGGAAGCCTTGTCATTATGGAAGGTAGTCTGTTGTCGATATATTTGTTACTCCATTGGATGGTAGCCTTGTCATTATGGAAGGTAGTCTGTTGTCGATATTTTTGTTACTATAATGGATGGTAGCCTTGTCATATTGGAAGGTAGTTTGTTATCAAGATTTTTCTTATTCCAATGGATGGTAGACTTGTAATTATGGAAGGTAGTCTGTTGTCGATATTTTTGTTACTACAATGGATGGTAGCCTTGTCTTTATGGAAGGTAGTCTGTTGTCGAGATTTTTGTTACTGCAATGGATGGTAGCCTTGTCATTATGGAAGGTAGTCTGTTGTCGAGATTTTTGTTACTACAATGGATGGTAGCCTTGTAATTATGGAAGGTAGTCTGTTGTCGATATCTTTGTTACTCCAACGAATGGTAGCCTTTTCATTATGGAAGGTAGTCTGTTGTCGAGATTTTTGTTACTCCATTGGATGGAAGCCTTGTCATTATGGAAGGTAGTCTGTTGTCGATATATTTGTTACTCCATTGGATGGTAGCCTTGTCATTATGGAAGGTAGTCTGTTGTCGATATTTTTGTTTCTCTAATTGATGGTAGCCTAGTTATTATGGAAGATAGTCTATTTTCGAGATTATTTTTACTCCAATGGATGGTAGCCTTGTCATTATGGAAGGTAGTTTGTTGTTGATATCTTTATTACTCCAATGGATGGTAGCCTTGTCATTATGGAAGGTTGTCTGTTGTCGAGATTTTTGTTATTCCAATGGATGGTAGCCTTGTCACTATGGAAGGTAGTATGTTCTCGTGATTTTTGTTACTCCATTGGATGGAAGACTTGTCATTATGGAAGGTAATCTGTTGTCGAGATTTTTCTTATTCCATTGGATGGTAGCCTTGTTATTATGGAAGGTAGTATGTTGTCGTGATTTTTGTTACTCCAATGGATGGTAGCCTTATCATTATGGAAGGTAGAATGTTGTCGATAACTTTGTTGCTATAATGGATGGTAGCCTTGTCATTATGGAAGGTAGTATGTTGTCGAGATTTTTTTACTACAATGGATGGTAGCCTTGTCATTATGGAAGGTAGTCTGTTGTCGATATTTTTGTTACACCAATGGATGGTATCCTTGTCATTATGGAAGGTAGTTTGTTTTTCAGATTTTTTTTACTACAATGAATGGTAGCCTTGTCATTATGGAAGGTAGTCTGTTGTCGAGATTTTTGTTACTCCATTGGATGGTAGCCTTGTAATTATGGAAGGTAGTCTGTTGTCGAGAGTTTTGTTATACCAATTGAATGTGGCCTAGTCATTATGGAAGGTTGTCTTTTTTCGAGAGTTTTGTTACTCCAATGGATGTTAGCCTTATCATTATAGAAGGTACTTTGTTGTCGATATCTTTGTTACTCCAACGGATGGTAGCCTTTTCATTATGGAAGGTAGTTTGTTGTCGAGACTTTTGTTATTCCAATGGATGGTAGACTTCTCATTATTGAAGGTATTCTATTGTCGAGATTTTTGTGACTCCATTGGATGGAAGCCTTGTCATTATGGAAAGTAGTATGTTGTTGATATCTTTGTTACTTCAACGGATGGTAGCCTTTTCATTATGGAAGGTAGTCTGTTGTCGATATTTTTGTTACTACAATGGATGGTAGCCTTGTCTTTATGGAAGGTAGTCTGTTGTCGAGATTTTTGTTACTACAATGGATGGTAGCCTTGTCATTATGGATGGTACTCTGTCGTTGTGATTTTTGTTACTCCAATGGATGGTAGCCTTGTCATTATGGAAGGTAGTCTGCTGTCAAGATTTTGTTACTCCATTAGATGGTAGCCTTTTCATTATGGAAGGTAGTATGTTGTCGTGATTTTTTTTACTCCATTGGATGGAAGACTTGTCATTCCTGAAGGTAGTCTGTTGTTGAGATTTTTGTTATTCCAATGGATGGTAGCCTTTTTATTATGGAAGGTAGTGTGTTGTCGTGATTTTTGTTACTCCAATGGATGGTAGCCTTGTGATTATAAAAGGTAGTATGTTGTCGATATTTTTCTTAATACAATGGATGGTAGCCTTGTCATTATGGAAGGTAGTCTGTTGTCGAGATTTTTTTTACTACAATGGATGGTAGCCTTGTTATTATGGAAGGTAGTCTATTGTCGAGATTTTTGTTACTCCATTGGATGGAAGCCTTGTCATTATGGAAGGTAGTCTGTTGTCGATATATTTGTTACTCCATTGGATGGTAGCCTTGTCATTATGGAAGGTAGTCTGTTGTCGATATTTTTGTTACTATAATGGATGGTAGCCTTGTCATATTGGAAGGTAGTTTGTTATCAAGATTTTTCTTATTCCAATGGATGGTAGACTTGTAATTATGGAAGGTAGTCTGTTGTCGATATTTTTGTTACTACAATGGATGGTAGCCTTGTCTTTATGGAAGGTAGTCTGTTGTCGAGATTTTTGTTACTACAATGGATGGTAGCCTTGTCATTATGGAAGGTAGTCTGTTGTCGAGATTTTTGTTACTATAATGGATGGTAGCCTTGTCATTATGGAAGGTAGTCTGTTGTCGATATCTTTGTTACTCCAACGAATGGTAGCCTTTTCATTATGGAAGGTAGTCTGTTGTCGAGATTTTTGTTACTCCATTGGATGGAAGCCTTGTCATTATGGAAGGTAGTCTGTTGTCGATATATTTGTTACTCCATTGGATGGTAGCCTTGTCATTATTGAAGGTAGTCTGTTGTCGATATTTTTGTTTCTCTAATTGATGGTAGCCTAGTTATTATGGAAGATAGTCTATTTTCGAGATTATTTTTACTCCAATGGATGGTAGCCTTGTCATTATGGAAGGTAGTTTGTTGTTGATATCTTTGTTACTCCAATGGATGGTAGCCTTGTCATTATGGAAGGTTGTCTGTTGTCGAGATTTTTGTTATTCCAATGGATGGTAGCCTTGTCACTATGGAAGGTAGTATGTTCTCGTGATTTTTGTTACTCCATTGGATGGAAGACTTGTCATTATGGAAGGTAATCTGTTGTCGAGATTTTTCTTATTCCATTGGATGGTAGCCTTGTTATTATGGAAGGTAGTATGTTGTCGTGATTTTTGTTACTCCAATGGATGGTAGCCTTATCATTATGGAAGGTAGAATGTTGTCGATATCTTTGTTGCTATAATGGATGGTAGCCTTGTCATTATGGAAGGTAGTATGTTGTCGAGATTTTTTTTACTACAATGGATGGTAGCCTTGTCATTATGGAAGGTAGTCTGTTGTCGATATTTTTGTTACACCAATGGATGGTATCCTTGTCATTATGGAAGGTAGTTTGTTTTTCAGATTTTTTTTACTACAATGAATGGTAGCCTTGTCATTATGGAAGGTAGTCTGTTGTCGAGATTTTTGTTACTCCATTGGATGGTAGCCTTGTAATTATGGAAGGTAGTCTGTTGTCGAGAGTTTTGTTATACCAATTGAATGTGGCCTAGTCATTATGGAAGGTTGTCTTTTTTCGAGAGTTTTGTTACTCCAATGGATGTTAGCCTTATCATTATAGAAGGTACTTTGTTGTCGATATCTTTGTTACTCCAACGGATGGTAGCCTTTTCATTATGGAAGGTAGTTTGTTGTCGAGACTTTCGTTATTCCAATGGATGGTAGACTTCTCATTATTGAAGGTATTCTATTGTCGAGATTTTTGTGACTCCATTGGATGGAAGCCTTGTCATTATGGAAAGTAGTCTGTTGTTGATATCTTTGTTACTTCAACGGATGGTAGCCTTTTCATTATGGAAGGTAGTCTGTTGTCGATATTTTTGTTACTACAATGGATGGTAGCCTTGTCTTTATGGAAGGTAGTCTGTTGTCGAGATTTTTGTTACTACAATGGATGGTAGCCTTGTCATTATGGAAGGTAGTCTGTTGTCGAGATTTTTGTTACTACAATGGATGGTAGCCTTGTCATTATGGAAGGTAGTCTGTTGTCGAGATTTTTGTTATTCCAATGGATGGTTGCCTAGCTATTATGGAAGGTAGTCTATTTTCGAGATTTTTGTTACTCGAATGGATGGTAGCCTTGTCATTATGGAAGGTAGTTTGATGTCGGTATCTTTGTTACTCCAATGGATGGTAGCCTTGTCATTATGGAAAGTAGTCTGTTGTCGAGATTTTTGTTATTCCAATGGATGGTAGCCTTGTCATTATGGAAGGTAGTATGGTGTCCTGATTTTTGTTACTTCATTGGATGGAAGCCTTGTCATTATGGAAGGTAGTCTGTTGTAGAGATTTTTGTTATTCCATTGGATGGTAGCCTTATTATTATGGAAGGTAGTATGTTGTCGTGATTTTTATTACTCCAATGGATGGTAGCCTTGTCATTTTGGATGGTAGTATGTTGTCGATATTTTTGTTACTACAATGGATGGTAGCCTTGTCATTATGGAAGGTAGTCTGTTGTCGAGATTTTTGTTACTACAATGGATGGTAGCCTTGTCATTATGGGAGGTAGTCTGTTGTCGAGATTTTTGTTACTACAATGGATGGTAGCCTTGTCATTATGGATGGTAGTCTGTTGTCGAGATTTTTGTTATTCCAATGGATGGTAGCCTAGATATTATGTAAGGTAGTTTGTTTTCGAGATTTTTGTTACTCCAATGGATGGTAGCCTTGTCATTATGGAAGGTCGTTTGTTGTCGAGATTTTTGTTATTCCAATGGATGGTAGACTTGTAATTATGGAAGGTAGTCTGTTGTCGATATATTTGTTACTCCAATGGATGGTAGCCTTGTCATTATGGAAGGTAGTCTGTTGTCGAGATTTTTTTTACTCCAATGGATGGTAGCCTTGTCATTATGGATGGTACTCTGTCGTTGTGATTTTTGTTACTCCAATGGATGGTAGCCTTGTCATTATGGAAGGTAGTTTGTTGTTGATATCTTTGTTACTCCAATGGATGGTATCCTTGTCATTATGGAAGGTAGTCTGTTGTCGAGATTTTTGTTATTCCAATGGATGGTTTCCTAGCTATTATGGAAGGTAGTCTATTTTCGAGATTTTTGTTACTCGAATGGATGGTAGCCTTGTCATTATGGAAGGTAGTTTGATGTCGGTATCTTTGTTACTCCAATGGATGGTAGCCTTGTCATTATGGAAAGTAGTCTGTTGTCGAGATTTTTGTTATTCCAATGGATGGTAGCCTTGTCATTATGGAAGGTAGTATGGTGTCGTGATTTTTGTTACTTCATTGGATGGAAGCCTTGTCATTATGGAAGGTAGTCTGTTGTAAAGATTTTTGTTATTCCATTGGATGGTAGCCTTGTTATTATGGAAGGTAGTATGTTGTCATGATTTTTATTACTCCAATGGATGGTAGCCTTGTCATTTTGGATGGTAGTATGTTGTCGATATTTTTGTTACTACAATGGATGGTAGCCTTGTCATTATGGAAGGTAGTCTGTTGTCGAGATTTTTGTTACTACAATGAATGGTAGCCTTGTCATTATGGGAGGTAGTCTGTTGTCGAGATTTTTGTTACTACAATGGATGGTAGCCTTGTCATTATGGATGGTAGTCTGTTGTCGAGATTTTTGTTATTCCAATGGATGGTAGACTTGTAATTATGGAAGGTAGTTTGTTGTCGATATATTTGTTACTCCAATGGATGGTAGCCTTGTCATTATGGAAGGTAGTCTGTTGTCGAGATTTTTGTTACTCCAATGGATGGTAGCCTTGTCATTATGGATGGTACTCTGTCGTTGTGATTTTTGTTACTCCAATGGATGGTAGCCTTGTCATTATGGAAGGTAGTCTGCTGTCAAGATTTTGTTACTCCATTAGATGGTAGCCTTTTCATTATAGAAGGTAGTATGTTGTCGTGATTTTTTTTACTCCATTGGATGGAAGACTTGTCATTACTGAAGGTAGTCTGTTGTTGAGATTTTTGTTATTCCAATGGATGGTAGCCTTTTTATTACGGAAGGTAGTGTGTTGTCGTGATTTTTGTTACTCCAATGGATTGTAGCCTTGTGATTATAAAAGGTAGTATGTTGTCGATATTTTTCTTAATACAATGGATGGTAGCCTTGTCATTATGGAAGGTAGTCTGTGGTCGAGATTTTTGTTACTACAATGGATGGTAGCCTTGTTATTATGGAAGGTAGTCTATTGTCGAGATTTTTGTTACTCCATTGGATGGAAGCCTTGTCATTATGGAAGGTATTTTGTTGTGGATATATTTGTTACTCCGTTGGATGGTAGCCTTGTCATTATGAAAGGTAGTCTGTTGTCGAGATTTTTGTTTCTCCAATTGATGGTAGCCTAGTTATTATGGAAGGTAGTCAGTTTTCGTGATTTTTTTACTCCAATGGATGGTAGCCTTGTCATTATGGAAGGTAGTTTGTTGTTGATATCTTTGTTACTCCAATGGATGGTATCCTTGTCATTATGGAAGGTTGTCTGTTGTCAATATTTTTGTTATTCCAATGGATGGTAACCTTGTCATTATGGAAGGTAATCTGTTGTCGAGATTTTTCTTATTCCATTGGATGGTAGCCTTGTTATTATGGAAGGTAGTATGTTATCGTGATTTTTGTTACTCCAATGGATGGTAGCCTTGTCATTATGGATGGTACTCTGTCGTTGTGATTTTTGTTACTCCAATGGATGGTAGCCTTGTCATTATGGAAGGTAGTCTGCTGTCAAGATTTTGTTACTCCATTAGATGGTAGCCTTTTCATTATGGAAGGTAGTATGTTGTCGTGATTTTTTTTACTCCATTGGATGGAAGACTTGTCATTCCTGAAGGTAGTCTGTTGTTGAGATTTTTGTTATTCCAATGGATGGTAGCCTTTTTATTATGGAAGGTAGTGTGTTGTCGTGATTTTTGTTACTCCAATGGATGGTAGCCTTGTGATTATAAAAGGTAGTATGTTGTCGATATTTTTCTTAATACAATGGATGGTAGCCTTGTCATTATGGAAGGTAGTCTGTTGTCGAGATTTTTGTTACTACAATGGATGGTAGCCTTGTTATTATGGAAGGTAGTCTATTGTCGAGATTTTTGTTACTCCATTGGATGGAAGCCTTGTCATTATGGAAGGTATTCTGTTGTGGATATATTTGTTACTCCGTTGGATGGTAGCCTTGTCATTATGAAAGGTAGTCTGTTGTCGAGATTTTTGTTTCTCCAATTGATGGTAGCCTAGTTATTATGGAAGGTTTCCTTGTCGTTATGGATGGTACTCTGTCGTTGTGATTTTTGTTACTCCAATGGATGGTAGCCTTGTCATTATGGAAGGTAGTCTGTTGTCAAGATTTTTGTTACTCCATTAGATGGTAGCCTTTTCATTATGGAAGGTAGTATGTTGTCGTGATTTTTTTTACTCCATTGGATGGAAGACTTGTCATTCCGGAAGGTAGTCTGTTGTTGTGATTTTTGTTATTCCAATGGATGGTAGCCTTTTTATTATGGAAGGTAGTGTGTTGTATTGATTTTTGTTACTCCAATGGATGGTAGCCTTGTCATTATGGATGGTAGTTTGTTGTCGAGATTTTTGTTATTCCAATGGATGGTAGCCTAGATATTATGTAAGGTAGTTTGTTTTCGAGATTTTTGTTACTCCAATGGATGGTAGCCTTGTCATTATGGAAGGTCGTTTGTTGTCGAGATTTTTGTTATTCCAATGGATGGTAGACTTGTAATTATTGAAGGTAGTCTGTTGTCGATATATTTGTTACTCCAATGGATGGTAGCCTTGTCATTATGGAAGGTAGTCTGTTGTCGAGATTTTTTTTACTCCAATGGATGGTAGCCTTGTCATTATGGATGGTACTCTGTCGTTGTGATTTTTGTTACTCCAATGGATGGTAGCCTTGTCATTATGGAAGGTAGTTTGTTGTTGATATCTTTGTTACTCCAATGGATGGTATCCTTGTCATTATGGAAGGTAGTCTGTTGTCGAGATTTTTGTTATTCCAATGGATGGTTTCCTAGCTATTATGGAAGGTAGTCTATTTTCGAGATTTTTGTTACTCGAATGGATGGTAGCCTTGTCATTATGGAAGGTAGTTTGATGTCGGTATCTTTGTTACTCCAATGGATGGTAGCCTTGTCATTATGGAAAGTAGTCTGTTGTCGAGATTTTTGTTATTCCAATGGATGGTAGCCTTGTCATTATGGAAGGTAGTATGGTGTCGTGATTTTTGTTACTTCATTGGATGGAAGCCTTGTCATTATGGAAGGTAGTCTGTTGTAAAGATTTTTGTTATTCCATTGGATGGTAGCCTTGTTATTATGGAAGGTAGTATGTTGTCATGATTTTTATTACTCCAATGGATGGTAGCCTTGTCATTTTGGATGGTAGTATGTTGTCGATATTTTTGTTACTACAATGGATGGTAGCCTTGTCATTATGGAAGGTAGTCTGTTGTCGAGATTTTTGTTACTACAATGGATGGTAGCCTTGTCATTATGGGAGGTAGTCTGTTGTCGAGATTTTTGTTACTACAATGGATGGTAGCCTTGTCATTATGGATGGTAGTCTGTTGTCGAGATTTTTGTTATTCCAATGGATGGTAGACTTGTAATTATGGAAGGTAGTCTGTTGTCGATATATTTGTTACTCCAATGGATGGTAGCCTTGTCATTATGGAAGGTAGTCTGTTGTCGAGATTTTTGTTACTCCAATGGATGGTAGCCTTGTCATTATGGATGGTACTCTGTCGTTGTGATTTTTGTTACTCCAATGGATGGTAGCCTTGTCATTATGGAAGGTAGTCTGCTGTCAAGATTTTGTTACTCCATTAGATGGTAGCCTTTTCATTATGGAAGGTAGTATGTTGTCGTGATTTTTTTTACTCCATTGGATGGAAGACTTGTCATTCCTGAAGGTAGTCTGTTGTTGAGATTTTTGTTATTCCAATGGATGGTAGCCTTTTTATTATGGAAGGTAGTGTGTTGTCGTGATTATTGTTACTCCAATGGATGGTAGCCTTGTGATTATAAAAGGTAGTATGTTGTCGATATTTTTCTTAATACAATGGATGGTAGCCTTGTAATTATGGAAGGTAGTCTGTGGTCGAGATTTTTGTTACTACAATGGATGGTAGCCTTGTTATTATGGAAGGTAGTCTATTGTCGAGATTTTTGTTACTCCATTGGATGGAAGCCTTGTCATTATGGAAGGTATTTTGTTGTGGATATATTTGTTACTCCGTTGGATGGTAGCCTTGTCATTATGAAAGGTAGTCTGTTGTCGAGATTTTTGTTTCTCCAATTGATGGTAGCCTAGTTATTATGGAAGGTAGTCAGTTTTCGTGATTTTTTTACTCCAATGGATGGTAGCCTTGTCATTATGGAAGGTAGTTTGTTG
This sequence comes from Vicia faba, assembly GCA_948472305.1. Classification (NCBI taxonomy): domain Eukaryota; kingdom Viridiplantae; phylum Streptophyta; class Magnoliopsida; order Fabales; family Fabaceae; genus Vicia; species Vicia faba. The sequence continues at coordinate 687,948,250 of OX451741.1, read as the reverse complement.
TTGATATCTTTGTTACTCCAATGGATGGTATCCTTGTCATTATGGAAGGTTGTCTGTTGTCAAGATTTTTGTTATTCCAATGGATGGTAACCTTGTCATTATGGAAGGTAATCTGTTGTCGAGATTTTTCTTATTCCATTGGATGGTAGCCTTGTTATTATGGAAGGTAGTATGTTATCGTGATTTTTGTTACTCCAATGGATGGTAGCCTTGTCATTATGGATGGTACTCTGTCGTTGTGATTTTTGTTACTCCAATGGATGGTAGCCTTGTCATTATGGAAGGTAGTCTGCTGTCAAGATTTTGTTACTCCATTAGATGGTAGCCTTTTCATTATGGAAGGTAGTATGTTGTCGTGATTTTTTTTACTCCATTGGATGGAAGACTTGTCATTCCTGAAGGTAGTCTGTTGTTGAGATTTTTGTTATTCCAATGGATGGTAGCCTTTTTATTATGGAAGGTAGTGTGTTGTCGTGATTTTTGTTACTCCAATGGATGGTAGCCTTGTGATTATAAAAGGTAGTATGTTGTCGATATTTTTCTTAATACAATGGATGGTAGCCTTGTCATTATGGAAGGTAGTCTGTTGTCGAGATTTTTGTTACTACAATGGATGGTAGCCTTGTTATTATGGAAGGTAGTCTATTGTCGAGATTTTTGTTACTCCATTGGATGGAAGCCTTGTCATTATGGAAGGTATTCTGTTGTGGATATATTTGTTACTCCGTTGGATGGTAGCCTTGTCATTATGAAAGGTAGTCTGTTGTCGAGATTTTTGTTTCTCCAATTGATGGTAGCCTAGTTATTATGGAAGGTAGCCTTGTCGTTATGGATGGTACTCTGTCGTTGTGATTTTTGTTACTCCAATGGATGGTAGCCTTGTCATTATGGAAGGTAGTCTGTTGTCAAGATTTTTGTTACTCCATTAGATGGTAGCCTTTTCATTATGGAAGGTAGTATGTTGTCGTGATTTTTTTTACTCCATTGGATGGAAGACTTGTCATTCCGGAAGGTAGTCTATTGTTGTGATTTTTGTTATTCCAATGGATGGTAGCCTTTTTATTATGGAAGGTAGTGTGTTGTATTGATTTTTGTTACTCCAATGGATGGTAGCCTTGTCATTATGGATGGTAGTCTGTTGTCGAGATTTTTGTTATTCCAATGGATGGTAGCCTAGATATTATGTAAGGTAGTTTGTTTTCGAGATTTTTGTTACTCCAATGGATGGTAGCCTTGTCATTATGGAAGGTCGTTTGTTGTCGAGATTTTTGTTATTCCAATGGATGGTAGACTTGTAACTATGGAAGGTAGTCTGTTGTCGATATATTTGTTACTCCAATGGATGGTAGCCTTGTCATTATGGAAGGTAGTCTGTTGTCGAGATTTTTGTTACTCCAATGGATGGTAGCCTTGTCATTATGGATGGTACTCTGTCGTTGTGATTTTTGTTACTCCAATGGATGGTAGCCTTGTCATTATGGAAGGTAGTCTGCTGTCAAGATTTTGTTACTCCATTAGATGGTAGCCTTTTCATTATGGAAGGTAGTATGTTGTCGTGATTTTTTTTACTCCATTGGATGGAAGACTTGTCATTCCTGAAGGTAGTCTATTGTTGAGATTTTTGTTATTCCAATGGATGGTAGCCTTTTTATTATGGAAGGTAGTGTGTTGTCGTGATTTTTGTTACTCCAATGGATGGTAGCCTTGTGATTATAAAAGGTAGTATGTTGTCGATATTTTTCTTAATACAATGGATGGTAGCCTTGTCATTATGGAAGGTAGTCTGTTGTCGAGATTTTTGTTACTATAATGGATGGTAGCCTTGTTATTATGGAAGGTAGTCTATTGTCGAGATTTTTGTTACTCCATTGGATGGAAGCCTTGTCATTATGGAAGGTATTCTGTTGTCGATATATTTGTTACTCCATTGGATGGTAGCCTTGTCATTATGAAAGGTAGTCTGTTGTCGAGATTTTTGTTTCTCCAATTGATTGTAGCCTAGTTATTATGGAAGGTAGTCAGTTTTCGTGATTTTTTTACTCCAATGGATGGTAGCCTTGTCATTATGGAAGGTAGTTTGTTGTTGATATCTTTGTTACTCCAATGGATGGTATCCTTGTCATTATGGAAGGTTGTCTGTTGTCGAGATTTTTGTTATTCCAATGGATGGTAACCTTGTCATTATGGAAGATAGTATGTTGTCGTTATTTTTGTTACTCCATTGTATGGAAGCCTTGTCATTATGGAAGGTAATCTGTTGTCGAGATTTTTCTTATTCCATTGGATGGTAGCCTTGTTATTATGGAAGGTAGTATGTTGTCGTGATTTTTGTTACTCCAATGGATGGTAGCCTTGTCATTATGGAAGGTAGTATGTTGTCGATATTTTTGTTACTATAATGGATGGTAGCCTTGTCATATTGGAAGGTAGTTTGTTATCAAGATTTTTCTTATTCCAATGGATGGTAGACTTGTAATTATGGAAGGTAGTCTGTTGTCGATATTTTTGTTACTACAATGGATGGTAGCCTTGTCTTTATGGAAGGTAGTCTGTTGTCGAGATTTTTGTTACTACAATGGATGGTAGCCTTGTCATTATGGAAGGTAGTTTGTTGTCGAGATTTTTGTTACTACAATGGATGGTAGCCTTGTCATTATGGAAGGTAGTCTGTTGTCGAGATTTTTGTTATTCCAATGGATGGTTGCCTAGCTATTATGGAAGGTAGTCTATTTTCGAGATTTTTGTTACTCGAATGGATGGTAGCCTTGTCATTATGGAAGGTAGTTTGATGTCGGTATCTTTGTTACTCCAATGGATGGTAGCCTTGTCATTATGGAAAGTAGTCTGTTGTCGAGATTTTTGTTATTCCAATGGATGGTAGCCTTGTCATTATGGAAGGTAGTATGGTGTCGTGATTTTTGTTACTTCATTGGATGGAAGCCTTGTCATTATGGAAGGTAGTCTGTTGTAAAGATTTTTGTTATTCCATTGGATGGTAGCCTTGTTATTATGGAAGGTAGTGTGTTGTCATGATTTTTATTACTCCAATGGATGGTAACCTTGTCATTTTGGATGGTAGTATGTTGTCGATATTTTTGTTACTACAATGGATGGTAGCCTTGTCATTATGGATGGTAGTCTGTTGTCGAGATTTTTGTTACTACAATGGATGGTAGCCTTGTCATTATGGGAGGTAGTCTGTTGTCGAGATTTTTGTTACTACAATGGATGGTAGCCTTGTCATTATGGATGGTAGTCTGTTGTCGAGATTTTTATTATTCCAATGGATGGTAGCCTAGATATTATGTAAGGTAGTTTGTTTTCGAGATTTTTGTTACTCTAATGGATGGTAGCCTTGTCGTTATGGATGGTACTCTGTCGTTGTGATTTTTGTTACTCCAATGGATGGTAGCCTTGTCATTATGGAAGGTAGTCTGTTGTCAAGATTTTTGTTACTCCATTAGATGGTAGCCTTTTCATTATGGAAGGTAGTATGTTGTCGTGATTTTTTTTACTCCATTGGATGGAAGACTTGTCATTCCGGAAGGTAGTCTGTTGTTGTGATTTTTGTTATTCCAATGGATGGTAGCCTTTTTATTATGGAAGGTAGTGTGTTGTATTGATTTTTGTTACTCCAATGGATGGTAGCCTTGTCATTATGGATGGTAGTCTGTTGTCGAGATTTTTGTTATTCCAATGGATGGTAGCCTAGATATTATGTAAGGTAGTTTGTTTTCGAGATTTTTGTTACTCCAATGGATGGTAGCCTTGTCATTATGGAAGGTCGTTTGTTGTCGAGATTTTTGTTATTCCAATGGATGGTAGACTTGTAACTATGGAAGGTAGTCTGTTGTCGATATATTTGTTACTCCAATGGATGGTAGCCTTGTCATTATGGAAGGTAGTCTGTTGTCGAGATTTTTATTACTCCAATGGATGGTAGCCTTGTCATTATGGATGGTACTCTGTCGTTGTGATTTTTGTTACTCCAATGGATGGTAGCCTTGTCATTATGGAAGGTAGTCTGCTGTCAAGATTTTGTTACTCCATTAGATGGTAGCCTTTTCATTAATGAAGGTAGTATGTTGTCGTGATTTTTTTTACTCCATTGGATGGAAGACTTGTCATTCCTGAAGGTAGTCTATTGTTGAGATTTTTGTTATTCCAATGGATGGTAGCCTTTTTATTATGGAAGGTAGTGTGTTGTCGTGATTTTTGTTACTCCAATGGATGGTAGCCTAGTGATTATAAAAGGTAGTATGTTGTCGATATTTTTCTTAATACAATGGATGGTAGCCTTGTCATTATGGAAGGTAGTCTGTTGTCGAGATTTTTGTTACTATAATGGATGGTAGCCTTGTTATTATGGAAGGTAGTCTATTGTCGAGATTTTTGTTACTCCATTGGATGGAAGCCTTGTCATTATGGAAGGTATTCTGTTGTCGATATATTTGTTACTCCATTGGATGGTAGCCTTGTCATTATGAAAGGTAGTCTGTTGTCGAGATTTTTGTTTCTCCAATTGATTGTAGCCTAGTTATTATGGAAGGTAGTCAGTTTTCGTGATTTTTTTACTCCAATGGATGGTAGCCTTGTCATTATGGAAGGTAGTTTGTTGTTGATATCTTTGTTACTCCAATGGATGGTATCCTTGTCATTATGGAAGGTTGTCTGTTGACGAGATTTTTGTTATTCCAATGGATGGTAACCTTGTCATTATGGAAGATAGTATGTTGTCGTTATTTTTGTTACTCCATTGTATGGAAGCCTTGTCATTATGGAAGGTAATCTGTTGTCGAGATTTTTCTTATTCCATTGGATGGTAGCCTTGTTATTATGGAAGGTAGTATGTTGTCGTGATTTTTGTTACTCCAATGGATGGTAGCCTTGTCATTATGGAAGGTAGTATGTTGTCCATATTTTTGTTACTATAATGGATGGTAGCCTTGTCATATTGGAAGGTAGTTTGTTATCAAGATTTTTCTTATTCCAATGGATGGTAGACTTGTAATTATGGAAGGTAGTCTGTTGTCGATATTTTTGTTACTACAATGGATGGTAGCCTTGTCTTTATGGAAGGTAGTCTGTTGTCGAGATTTTTGTTACTACAATGGATGGTAGCCTTGTCATTATGGAAGGTAGTCTGTTGTCGAGATTTTTGTTACTACAATGGATGGTAGCCTTGTCATTATGGAAGGTAGTCTGTTGTCGAGATTTTTGTTATTCCAATGGATGGTTGCCTAGCTATTATGGAAGGTAGTCTATTTTCGAGATTTTTGTTACTCGAATGGATGGTAGCCTTGTCATTATGGAAGGTAGTTTGATGTCGGTATCTTTGTTACTCCAATGGATGGTAGCCTTGTCATTATGGAAAGTAGTCTGTTGTCGAGATTTTTGTTATTCCAATGGATGGTAGCCTTGTCATTATGGAAGGTAGTATGGTGTCGTGATTTTTGTTACTTCATTGGATGGAAGCCTTGTCATTATGGAAGGTAGTCTGTTGTAAAGATTTTTGTTATTCCATTGGATGGTAGCCTTGTTATTATGGAAGGTAGTATGTTGTCATGATTTTTATTACTCCAATGGATGGTAACCTTGTCATTTTGGATGGTAGTATGTTGTCGATATTTTTGTTACTACAATGGATGGTAGCCTTGTCATTATGGATGGTAGTCTGTTGTCGAGATTTTTGTTACTACAATGGATGGTAGCCTTGTCATTATGGGAGGTAGTCTGTTGTCGAGATTTTTGTTACTACAATGGATGGTAGCCTTGTCATTATGGATGGTAGTCTGTTGTCGAGATTTTTATTATTCCAATGGATGGTAGCCTAGATATTATGTAAGGTAGTTTGTTTTCGAGATTTTTGTTACTCTAATGGATGGTAGCCTTGTCGTTATGGATGGTACTCTGTCGTTGTGATTTTTGTTACTCCAATGGATGGTAGCCTTGTCATTATGGAAGGTAGTCTGTTGTCAAGATTTTTGTTACTCCATTAGATGGTAGCCTTTTCATTATGGAAGGTAGTATGTTGTCGTGATTTTTTTTACTCCATTGGATGGAAGACTTGTCATTCCGGAAGGTAGTCTGTTGTTGTGATTTTTGTTATTCCAATGGATGGTAGCCTTTTTATTATGGAAGGTAGTGTGTTGTATTGATTTTTGTTACTCCAATGGATGGTAGCCTTGTCATTATGGATGGTAGTCTGTTGTCGAGATTTTTGTTATTCCAATGGATGGTAGCCTAGATATTATGTAAGGTAGTTTGTTTTCGAGATTTTTGTTACTCCAATGGATGGTAGCCTTGTCATTATGGAAGGTCGTTTGTTGTCGAGATTTTTGTTATTCCAATGGATGGTAGACTTGTAACTATGGAAGGTAGTCTGTTGTCGATATATTTGTTACTCCAATGGATGGTAGCCTTGTCATTATGGAAGGTAGTCTGTTGTCGAGATTTTTATTACTCCAATGGATGGTAGCCTTGTCATTATGGATGGTACTCTGTCGTTGTGATTTTTGTTACTCCAATGGATGGTAGCCTTGTCATTATGGAAGGTAGTCTGCTGTCAAGATTTTGTTACTCCATTAGATGGTAGCCTTTTCATTATGGAAGGTAGTATGTTGTCGTGATTTTTTTTACTCCATTGGATGGAAGACTTGTCATTCCTGAAGGTAGTCTATTGTTGAGATTTTTGTTATTCCAATGGATGGTAGCCTTTTTATTATGGAAGGTAGTGTGTTGTCGTGATTTTTGTTACTCCAATGGATGGTAGCCTTGTGATTATAAAAGGTAGTATGTTGTCGATATTTTTCTTAATACAATGGATGGTAGCCTTGTCATTATGGAAGGTAGTCTGTTGTCGAGATTTTTGTTACTATAATGGATGGTAGCCTTGTTATTATGGAAGGTAGTCTATTGTCGAGATTTTTGTTACTCCATTGGATGGAAGCCTTGTCATTATGGAAGGTATTCTGTTGTCGATATATTTGTTACTCCATTGGATGGTAGCCTTGTCATTATGAAAGGTAGTCTGTTGTCGAGATTTTTGTTTCTCCAATTGATTGTAGCCTAGTTATTATGGAAGGTAGTCAGTTTTCGTGATTTTTTTACTCCAATGGATGGTAGCCTTGTCATTATGGAAGGTAGTTTGTTGTTGATATCTTTGTTACTCCAATGGATGGTATCCTTGTCATTATGGAAGGTTGTCTGTTGTCGAGATTTTTGTTATTCCAATGGATGGTAACCTTGTCATTATGGAAGATAGTATGTTGTCGTTATTTTTGTTACTCCATTGTATGGAAGCCTTGTCATTATGGAAGGTAATCTGTTGTCGAGATTTTTCTTATTCCATTGGATGGTAGCCTTGTTATTATGGAAGGTAGTATGTTGTCGTGATTTTTGTTACTCCAATGGATGGTAGCCTTGTCATTATGGAAGGTAGTATGTTGTCGATATTTTTGTTACTATAATGGATGGTAGCCTTGTCATATTGGAAGGTAGTTTGTTATCAAGATTTTTCTTATTCCAATGGATGGTAGACTTGTAATTATGGAAGGTAGTCTGTTGTCGATATTTTTGTTACTACAATGGATGGTAGCCTTGTCTTTATGGAAGGTAGTCTGTTGTCGAGATTTTTGTTACTACAATGGATGGTAGCCTTGTCATTATGGAAGGTAGTCTGTTGTCGAGATTTTTGTTACTACAATGGATGGTAGCCTTTTCATTATGGAAGGTAGTCTGTTGTCGAGATTTTTGTTATTCCAATGGATGGTTGCCTAGCTATTATGGAAGGTAGTCTATTTTCGAGATTTTTGTTACTCGAATGGATGGTAGCCTTGTCATTATGGAAGGCAGTTTGATGTCGGTATCTTTTTTACTCCAATGGATGGTAGCCTTGTCATTATGAAAAGTAGTCTGTTGTCGAGATTTTTGTTATTCCAATGGATGGTAGCCTTGTCATTATGGAAGGTAGTATGGTGTCGTGATTTTTGTTACTTCATTGGATGGAAGCCTTGTCATTATGGAAGGTAGTATGTTGTAAAGATTTTTGTTATTCCATTGGATGGTAGCCTTGTTATTATGGAAGGTAGTATGTTGTCATGATTTTTATTACTCCAATGGATGGTAACCTTGTCATTTTGGATGGTAGTATGTTGTCGATATTTTTGTTACTACAATGGATGGTAGCCTTGTCATTATGGAAGGTAGTCTGTTGTCGAGATTTTTGTTACTACAATGGATGGTAGCCTTGTCATTATGGGAGGTAGTCTGTTGTCGAGATTTTTGTTACTACAATGGATGGTAGCCTTGTCATTATGGATGGTAGTATGTTGTCGAGATTTTTATTATTCCAATGGATGGTAGCCTAGATATTATGTAAGGTAGTTTGTTTTCGAGATTTTTGTTACTCCAATGGATGGTAGCCTTGTCGTTATGGATGGTACTCTGTCGTTGTGATTTTTGTTACTCCAATGGATGGTAGCCTTGTCATTATGGAAGGTAGTCTGTTGTCAAGATTTTTGTTACTCCATTAGATGGTAGCCTTTTCATTATGGAAGGTAGTATGTTGTCGTGATTTTTTTTACTCCATTGGATGGAAGACTTCTCATTCCGGAAGGTAGTCTGTTGTTGTGATTTTTGTTATTCCAATGGATGGTAGCCTTTTTATTATGGAAGGTAGTGTGTTGTATTGATTTTTGTTACTCCAATGGATGGTAGCCTTGTCATTATGGATGGTAGTCTGTTGTCGAGATTTTTGTTATTCCAATGGATGGTAGCCTAGATATTATGTAAGGTAGTTTGTTTTCGAGATTTTTGTTACTCCAATGGATGGTAGCCTTGTCATTATGGAAGGTCGTTTGTTGTCGAGATTTTTGTTATTCCAATGGATGGTAGACTTGTAATTATGGAAGGTAGTCTGTTGTCGATATATTTGTTACTCCAATGGATGGTAGCCTTGTCGTTATGGAAGGTAGTCTGTTGTCGAGATTTTTGTTACTCCAATGGATGGTAGCCTTGTCATTATGGATGGTACTCTGTCGTTGTGATTTTTGTTACTCCAATGGATGGTAGCCTTGTCATTATGGAAGGTAGTCTGCTGTCAAGATTTTGTTACTCCATTAGATGGTAGCCTTTTCATTATGGAAGGTAGTATGTTGTCGTGATTTTTTTTACTCCATTGGATGGAAGACTTGTCATTCCTGAAGGTAGTCTGTTGTTGAGATTTTTGTTATTCCAATGGATGGTAGCCTTTTTATTATGGAAGGTAGTGTGTTGTCGTGATTTTTGTTACTCCAATGGATGGTAGCCTTGTGATTATAAAAGGTAGTATGTTGTCGATATTTTTCTTAATACAATGGATGGTAGCCTTGTCATTATGGAAGGTAGTCTGTTGTCCAGATTTTTGTTACTACAATGGATGGTAGCCTTGTTATTATGGAAGGTAGTCTATTGTCGAGATTTTTGTTACTCCATTGGATGGAAGCCTTGTCATTATGGAAGGTATTCTGTTGTCGATATATTTGTTACTCCATTGGATGGTAGCCTTGTCATTATGAAAGGTAGTCTGTTGTCGAGATTTTTGTTTCTCCAATTGATGGTAGCCTAGTTATTATGGAAGGTAGTCAGTTTTCGTGATTTTTTTACTCCAATGGATGGTAGCCTTGTCATTATGGAAGGTAGTTTGTTGTTGATATCTTTGTTACTCCAATGGATGGTATCCTTGTCATTATGGAAGGTTGTCTGTTGTCGAGATTTTTGTTATTCCAATGGATGGTAACCTTGTCATTATGGAAGATAGTATGTTGTCGTTATTTTTGTTACTCCATTGTATGGAAGCCTTTTCATTATGGAAGGTAATCTGTTGTCGAGATTTTTCTTATTCCATTGGATGGTAGCCTTGTTATTATGGAAGGTAGTATGTTGTCGTGATTTTTGTTACTCCAATGGATGGTAGCCTTGTCATTATGGAAGGTAGTATGTTGTCGATATTTTTGTTACTATAATGGATGGTAGCCTTGTCATATTGGAAGGTAGTTTGGTATCAAGATTTTTCTTATTCCAATGGATGGTAGACTTGTAATTATGGAAGGTAGTCTGTTGTCGATATTTTTGTAACTACAATGGATGGTAGCCTTGTCTTTATGGAAGGTAGTCTGTTGTCGAGATTTTTGTTACTACAATGGATGATAGCCTTGTCATTATGGAAGGTAGTCTGTTGTCGAGATTTTTGTTACTACAATGGATGGTAGCCTTGTCATTATGGAAGGTAGTCTGTTGTCGAGATTTTTGTTATTCCAATGGATGGTTGCCTAGCTATTATGGAAGGTAGTCTATTTTCGAGATTTTTGTTACTCGAATGGATGGTAGCCTTGTCATTATGGAAGGTAGTTTAATGTCGGTATCTTTGTTACTCCAATGGATGGTAGCCTTGTCATTATGGAAAGTAGTCTGTTGTCGAGATTTTTGTTATTCCAATGGATGGTAGCCTTGTCATTATGGAAGGTAGTATGGTGTCGTGATTTTTGTTACTTCATTGGATGGAAGCCTTGTCAGTATGGAAGGTAGTCTGTTGTAAAGATTTTTGTTATTCCATTGGATGGTAGCCTTGTTATTATGGAAGGTAGTATGTTGTCATGATTTTTATTACTCCAATGGATGGTAACCTTGTCATTTTGGATGGTACTATGTTGTCGATATTTTTGTTACTACAATGGATGGTAGCTTGTCATTATGGAAGGTAGTCTGTTGTCGAGATTTTTGTTACTACAATGGATGGTAGCCTTGTCATTATGGGAGGTAGTCTGTTGTCGAGATTTTTGTTACTACAATGGATGGTAGCCTTGTCATTATGGATGGTAGTCTGTTGTCGAGATTTTTATTATTCCAATGGATGGTAGCCTAGATATTATGTAAGGTAGTTTGTTTTCGAGATTTTTGTTACTCCAATGGATGGTAGCCTTGTCGTTATGGATGCTACTCTGTCGTTGTGATTTTTGTTACTCCAATGGATGGTAGCCTTGTCATTATGGAAGGTAGTCTGTTGTCAAGATTTTTGTTACTCCATTAGATGGTAGCCTTTTCATTATGGAAGGTAGTATGTTGTCGTGATTTTTTTTACTCCATTGGATGGAAGACTTCTCATTCCGGAAGGTAGTCTGTTGTTGTGATTTTTGTTATTCCAATGGATGGTAGCCTTTTTATTATGGAAGGTAGTGTGTTGTATTGATTTTTGTTACTCCAATGGATGGTAGCCTTGTGATTATGGAAGGTAGTATGTTGTCGATATTTTTCTTAATACAATGGATGGTAGCCTTGTCATTATGGAAGGTAGTCTGTTGTCGAGATTTTTGTTACTACAATGGATGGTAGCCTTGTTATTATGGAAGGTAGTCTATTGTCGAGATTTTTGTTACTCCATTGGATGGAAGCCTTGTCATTATGGAAGGTAGTCTGTTGTCGAGATTTTTGTTATTCCAATGGATGGTAGCCTTGTCATTATGGAAGGTAGTATGTTGTCGTGATTTTTGTTACTCCATTGGACGGAAGCCTTGTTATTATGGAATGTAGTCTGTTGTCGAGATTTTTGTTATTACAATGGATGTTAGCCTTGTCATTATGGAAGGTAGTCTATTGTCGAGATTTTTGTTACTCCATTAGATGGAAGCCTTGTCATTATGGAAGGTAGTCTATTGTCGATATTTTTGTTATTCCAATGAATGGGAGCCTTGTCATTATGGAAGGTAGTATGTTGTCGTGATTTTTGTTACTCAATGGGATTGAAGCCTTGTCATTATGGAAGGTAGTCTATTGTCAAGATTTTTTTTATTCCAATATATGGTAGCCTTGTTATTTTGGAAAGTAGTATGTTGTCGAGATTATTGTTACTCTAATGGATGGTAGCCTTGTCATTATGGAAGGTAGTCTGTCGTTGTGATTTTTGTTACTCCAATGGATGGTAGCCTTTTCATTATGGAAGGTAGTCTGATGTCGAGATTTTTATTACTCCATTAGATGGTAGCCTTGTCATTATGGAAGGTAGTCTGTTGTCGAGAGTTTTTTTATTCCAATAGATGGTAGCCTTGTCATTTTGGAAGGTAGTCTGTTATCGAGATATTTGTTATTCCAATGGATGGTAGCCTTGTCATTATGGAAGGTAGTCTGTTGTCGTGATTTTTGTTACTCCAATGGATGGTAGTCTTGTCATTATGGAAGGTAGTATGTTGTTGATATCTTTGTTACTACAATTGATGGTAGCCTTGTCATTATGGAAGGTAGTATGTTGTCGTGATTTTTGTTACTCCGTTGGATGGAAGACTTGTCATTACGGAAGGTAGTATGTTGTCGAGATTTTTGTAATTCCAATGGATGGTAGCCTTGTTATTATGGAAGGTAGTATGTTGTCATGATTTTTATTACTCCAATGGATGGTCGCCTTGTCATTTTGGATGGTAGTATGTTGTCGATATTTTTGTTACTATAATGGATGGTAGCCTTGTCATTATGGAAGGTAGTCTGTTGTCAAGATTTTTGTTACTTCAATGGATGGTAGCCTTGTCATTATGGGAGGTAGTCTGTTGTCGAGATTTTTGTTACTACAATGGATGGTAGCCTTGTCATTATGGATGGTAGTCTGTTGTCGAGATTTTTATTATTCCAATGGATGGTAGACTAGATATTATGTAAGGTAGTTTGTTTTCGAGATTTTTGTTACTCCAATGGATGGTAGCCTTGTCGTTATGGATGCTACTCTGTCGTTGTGATTTTTGTTACTCCAATGGATGGTAGCCTTGTCATTATGGAAGGTAGTCTGTTGTCAAGATTTTTGTTACTCCATTAGATGGTAGCCTTTTCATTATGGAAGGTAGTATGTTGTCGTGATTTTTTTTACTCCATTGGATGGAAGACTTGTCATTCCGGAAGGTAGTCTGTTGTTGTGATTTTTGTTATTCCAATGGATGGTAGCCTTTTTATTATGGAAGGTAGTGTGTTGTATTGATTTTTGTTACTCCAATGGATGGTAGCCTTGTGATTATGAAAGGTAGTATGTTGTCGATATTTTTCTTAATACAATGGATGGTAGCCTTGTCATTATGGAAGGTAGTCTGTTGTCGAGATTTTTGTTACTACAATGGATGGTAGCCTTGTTATTATGGAAGGTAGTCTATTGTCGAGATTTTTATTACTCCATTGGATGGAAGCCTTGTCATTATGGAAGGTAGTCTGTTGTCGAGATTTTTGTTATTCCAATGGATGGTAGCCTTGTCATTATGGAAGGTAGTATGTTGTCGTGATTTTTGTTACTCCATTGGATGGAAGCCTTGTTATTATGGAATGTAGTCTGTTGTCGAGATTTTTGTTATTACAATGGATGTTAGCCTTGTCATTATGGAAGGTAGTCTATTGTCGAGATTTTTGTTACTCCATTAGATGGAAGCCTTGTCATTATGGAAGGTAGTCTATTGTCGAGATTTTTGTTATTCCAATGAATGGGAGCCTTGTCATTATGGAAGGTAGTATGTTGTCGTGATTTTTGTTACTCAATGGGATGGAAGCCTTGTCATTATGGAAGGTAGTCTATTGTCAAGATTTTTTTTATTCCAATATATGGTAGCCTTGTTATTTTTGAAGGTAGTATGTTGTCGAGATTATTGTTACTCTAATGGATGGTAGCCTTGTCATTATGGAAGGTAGTCTGTCGTTGTGATTTTTGTTACTCCAATGGATGGTAGCCTTTTCATTATGGAAGGTAGTCTGATGTCGAGATTTTTATTACTCCATTAGATGGTAGCCTTGTCATTATGGAAGGTAGTCTGTTGTCGAGAGTTTTGTTATTCCAATAGATGGTAGCCTTGTCATTTTGGAAGGTATTCTGTTATCGAGATTTTTGTTATTCCAATGGATGGTAGCCTTGTCATTATGGAAGGTAGTCTGTTGTCGTGATTTTTATTACTCCAATGGATGGTAGTCTTGTCATTATGGAAGGTAGTATGTTGTTGATATCTTTGTTATTACAATTGATGGTAGCCTTGTCATTATGGAAGGTAGTATGTTGTCGTGATTTTTGTTACTCCATTGGATGGAAGACTTGTCATTACGGAAGGTAGTATGTTGTCGAGATTTTTGTAATTCCAATGGATGGTAGCCTTGTTATTATGGAAGGTAGTATGTTGTCATGATTTTTATTACTCCAATGGATGGTCGCCTTGTCATTTTGGATGGTAGTATGTTGTCAATATTTTTGTTACTATAATGTATGGTAGCCTTGTCATTATGGAAGGTAGTCTGTTGTCAAGATTTTTGTTACTACAATGGATGGTAGCCTTGTCATTATGGGAGGTAGTCTGTTGTCGAGATTTTTGTTACTACAATGGATGGTAGCCTTGTCATTATGGATGGTAGTCTGTTGTCGAGATTTTTATTATTCCAATGGATGGTAGCCTAGATATTATGTAAGGTAGTTTGTTTTCGAGATTTTTGTTACTCCAATGGATGGTAGCCTTGTCGTTATGGATGGTACTCTGTCGTTGTGATTTTTGTTACTCCAATGGATGGTAGCCTTGTCATTATGGAAGGTAGTCTGTTGTCAAGATTTTTGTTACTCCATTAGATGGTAGCCTTTTCATTATGGAAGGTAGTATGTTGTCGTGATTTTTTTTACTCCATTGGATGGAAGACTTGTCATTCCGGAAGGTAGTCTGTTGTTGTGATTTTTGTTATTCCAATGGATGGTAGCCTTTTTATTATGGAAGGTAGTGTGTTGTATTGATTTTTGTTACTCCAATGGATGGTATCCTTGTGATTATGGAAGGTAGTATGTTGTCGATATTTTTCTTAATACAATGGATGGTAGCCTTGTCATTATGGAAGGTAGTCTATTGTCGAGATTTTTGTTACTACAATGGATGGTAGCCTTGTTATTATGGAAGGTAGTCTATTGTCGAGATTTTTGTTACTCCATGGGATGGAAGCCTTGTCATTATGGAAGGTAGTCTGTTGTCGAGATTTTTGTTATTCCAATGGATGGTAGCCTTGTCATTATGGAAGGTAGTATGTTGTCGTGATTTTTGTTACTCCATTGGATGGAAGCCTTGTTATTATGGAATGTAGTCTGTTGTCGAGATTTTTGTTATTATAATGGATGTTAGCCTTGTCATTATGGAAGGTAGTCTATTGTCGAGATTTTTGTTACTCCATTAGATGGAAGCCTTGTCATTATGGAAGGTAGTCTATTGTCGAGATTTTTGTTATTCCAATGAATGGGAGCCTTGTCATTATGGAAGGTAGTATGTTTTCGTGATTTTTGTTACTCAATGGGATGGAAGCCTTGTCATTATGGAAGGTAGTCTATTGTCAAGATTTTTTTCATTCCAATATATGGTAGCCTTGTTATTTTGGAAGGTAGTATGTTGTCGAGATTATTGTTACTCTAATGGATGGTAGCCTTGTCATTATGGAAGGTAGTCTGTCGTTGTGATTTTTGTTACTCCAATGGATGGTAGCCTTTTCATTATGGAAGGTAGTCTGATGTCAAGATTTTTATTACTCCATTAGATGGTAGCCTTGTCATTATGGAAGGTAGTCTGTTGTCAAGAGTTTTGTTATTCCAATAGATGGTAGCCATGTCATTTTGGAAGGTAGTCTGTTATCGAGATTTTTGTTATTCCAATGGATGGTAGCCTTGTCATTATGGAAGGTAGTCTGTTGTCGTGATTTTTGTTACTCCAATGGATGGTAGTCTTGTCATTATGGAAGGTAGTATGTTGTTGATATCTTTGTTACTACAATGGATGGTAGCCTTGTCATTATGGAAGGTAGTATGTTGTCGTGATTTTTGTTACTCCATTGGATGGAAGACTTGTCATTATGGAAGGTAGTATGTTGTCGAGATTTTTGTAATTCCAATGGATGGTAGCCTTGTCATTATGGAGGTAGTCTTTTTTCGAGATTTTTTTTACTCCAATGGATGGTAGCCTTGTCATTATGGAAGGTATTTTGTTGTTTATATCTTTGTTACTCCATTGGATGGTAGCCTTGTCATTATGGAAGGTAGTCTGTTGTCGAGATTTTTGTTATTCCAATGGATGGTTGCCTAGCTATTATGGAAGATAGTCTATTTTCGTGATTTTTGTTACTCGAATGGATGGTAGCCTTGTCATTATGGAAGGTAGTTTGATGTCGGTATCTTTGTTACTCCAATGGATGGTAGCCTTGTCATTATGGAAGGTAGTACGGTGTCGTGATTTTTGTTACTTCATTGGATGGAAGCCTTGTCATTATGGAAGGTAGTCTGTTGTCAAGATTTTTGTTATTCCATTGGATGGTAGCCTTGTTTTTATGGAAGGTAGTATGTTGTCATGATTTTTATTACTCCAATGGATGGTAGCCTTGTCATTTTGGATGGTAGTATGTTGTCGATATTTTTGTTACTACAATGGATGGTAGCCTTGTCATTATGGAAGGTAGTCTGTTGTCGAGATTTTTGTTACTACAATAGATGGTAGCCTTGTCATTATGGGAGGTAGTCTGTTGTCGAGATTTTTGTTACTACAATGGATGGTAGCCTTGTCATTATGGATGGTAGTCTGTTGTCGAGATTTTTATTATTCCAATGGATGGTAGCCTAGATATTATGTAAGGTAGTTTGTTTTCGAGATTTTTGTTACTCCAATGGATGGTAGCCTTGTCGTTATGGATGGTACTCTGTCGTTGTGATTTTTGTTACTCTAATGGATGGTAGCCTTGTCATTATGGAAGGTAGTCTGTTGTCAAGATTTTTGTTACTCCATTAGATGGTAGCCTTTTCATTATGGAAGGTAGTATGTTGTCGTGATTTTTTTTACTCCATTGGATGGAAGACTTGTCATTCCGGAAGGTAGTCTGTTGTTGTGATTTTTGTTATTCCAATGGATGGTAGCCTTTTTATTATGGAAGGTAGTGTGTTGTATTGATTTTTGTTACTCCAATGGATGGTAGCCTTGTGATTATGGAAGGTAGTATGTTGTCGATATTTTTCTTAATACAATGGACTGTAGCCTTGTCATTATGGAAGGTAGTCTATTGTCGAGATTTTTGTTACTACAATGGATGGTAGCCTTGTTATTATGGAAGGTAGTCTATTGTCGAGATTTTTGTTACTCCATTGGATGGAAGCCTTGTCATTATGGAAGGTAGTCTGTTGTCGAGATTTTTGTTATTCCAATGGATGGTAGCCTTGTCATTATGGAAGGTAGTATGTTGTCGTGATTTTTGTTACTCCATTGGATGGAAGCCTTGTTATTATGGAATGTAGTATGTTGTCGAGATTTTTGTTATTACAATGGATGTTAGCCTTGTCATTATGGAAGGTAGTCTATTGTCGAGATTTTTGTTACTCCATTAGATGGAAGCCTTGTCATTATGGAAGGTAGTCTATTTTCGAGATTTTTGTTATTCCAATGAATGGGAGCCTTGTCATTATGGAAGGTAGTATGTTTTCGTGATTTTTGTTACTCAATGGGATGGAAGCCTTGTCATTATGGAAGGTAGTCTATTGTCAAGATTTTTTTCATTCCAATATATGGTAGCCTTGTTATTTTGGATGGTAGTATGTTGTCGAGATTATTGTTACTCTAATGGATGGTAGCCTTGTCATTATGGAAGGTAGTCTGTCGTTGTGATTTTTGTTACTCCAATGGATGGTAGCCTTTTCATTATGGAAGGTAGTCTGATGTCAAGATTTTTATTACTCCATTAGATGGTAGCCTTGTCATTATGGAAGGTAGTCTGTTGTCGAGAGTTTTGTTATTCCAATAGATGGTAGCCTTGTCATTTTGGAAGGTAGTCTGTTATCGAGATTTTTGTTATTCCAATGGATGGTAGCCTTGTCATTATGGAAGGTAGTCTGTTGTCGTGATTTTTGTTACTCCAATGGATGGTAGTCTTGTCATTATGGAAGGTAGTATGTTGTTGATATCTTTGTTACTACAATGGATGGTAGCCTTGTCATTATGGAAGGTAGTATGTTGTCGTGATTTTTGTTACTCCATTGGATGGAAGACTTGTCATTATGGAAGGTAGTATGTTGTCGAGATTTTTGTAATTCCAATGGATGGTAGCCTTGTCATTATGGAGGTAGTCTTTTTTCGAGATTTTTTTTACTCCAATGGATGGTAGCCTTGTCATTATGGAAGGTATTTTGTTGCTTATATCTTTGTTACTCCATTGGATGGTAGCCTTGTCATTATGGAAGGTAGTCTGTTGTCGAGATTTTTGTTATTCCAATGGATGGTTGCCTAGCTATTATGGAAGATAGTCTATTTTCGTGATTTTTGTTACTCGAATGGATGGTAGCCTTGTCATTATGGAAGGTAGTTTGATGTCGGTATCTTTGTTACTCCAATGGATGGTAGCCTTGTCATTATGGAAAGTAGTCTGTTGTCGAGATTTTTGTTATTCCAATGGATGGTAGCCTTGTCATTATGGAAGGTAGTATGGTGTCGTGATTTTTGTTACTTCATTGGATGGAAGCCTTGTCATTATGGAAGGTAGTCTGTTGTCAAGATTTTTGTTATTCCATTGGATGGTAGCCTTGTTATTATGGAAGGTAGTATGTTGTCATGATTTTTATTACTCCAATGGATGGTAGCCTTGTCATTTTGGATGGTAGTATGTTGTCGATATTTTTGTTACTACAATGGATGGTAGCCTTGTCATTATGGAAGGTAGTCTGTTGTCGAGATTTTTGTTACTACAATGGATGGTAGCCTTGTCATTATGGGAGGTAGTCTGTTGTCGAGATTTTTGTTACTACAATGGATGGTAGCCTTGTCATTATGGATGGTAGTCTGTTGTCGAGATTTTTATTATTCCAATGGATGGTAGCCTAGATATTATGTAAGGTAGTTTGTTTTCGAGATTTTTGTTACTCCAATGGATGGTAGCCTTGTCGTTATGGATGGTACTCTGTCGTTGTGATTTTTGTTACTCTAATGGATGGTAGCCTTGTCATTATGGAAGGTAGTCTGTTGTCAAGATTTTTGTTACTCCATTAGATGGTAGCCTTTTCATTATGGAAGGTAGTATGTTGTCGTGATTTTTTTTACTCCATTGGATGGAAGACTTGTCATTCCGGAAGGTAGTCTGTTGTTGTGATTTTTGTTATTCCAATGGATGGTAGCCTTTTTATTATGGAAGGTAGTGTGTTGTCGTGATTTTTGTTACTCCAATGGATGGTAGCCTTGTGATTATGGAAGGTAGTATGTTGTCGATATTTTTCTTAATACAATGGATGGTAGCCTTGTCATTATGGAAGGTAGTCTGTTGCCGAGATTTTTGTTACTACAATGGATGATAGCCTTGTTATTATGGAAGGTAGTCTATTGTCGAGATTTTTGTTACTCCATTGGATGGAAGCCTTGTCATTATGGAAGGTAGTCTGTTGTCGAGATTTTTGTTATTCCAATGGATGGTAGCCTTGTCATTATGGAAGGTAGTATGTTGTCGTGATTTTTGTTACTCCATTGGATGGAAGCCGTGTTATTATGGAATGTAGTCCGTTGTCGAGATTTTTGTTAATACAATGGATGTTAGCCTTGTCATTATGGAAGGTAGTCTATTGTCGAGATTTTTGTTACTCCATTAGATGGAAGCCTTGTCATTATGGAAGGTAGTCTATTGTCGAGATTTTTGTTATTCCAATGAATGGGAGCCTTGTCATTATGGAAGGTAGTATGTTGTCATGATTTTTGTTACTCAATGGGATGGAAGCCTTGTCATTATGGAAGGTAGTCTATTGTCAAGATTTTTTTTATTCCAATATATGGTAGCCTTGTTATTTTGGAAGGTAGTATGTTGTCGAGATTATTGTTACTCCAATGGATGGTAGCCTTGTCATTATGGAAGGTAGTCTGTCGTTGTGATTTTTGTTACTCCAATGTATGGTAGCCTTTTCATTATGGAAGGTAGTCTGATGTCAAGATTTTTATTACTCCATTAGATGGTAGCCTTGTCATTATGGAAGGTAGTCTGTTGTCGAGAGTTTTGTTATTCCAATAGATGGTAGCCTTGTCATTTTGGAAGGTAGTCTGTTATCGATATTTTTGTTATTCCAATGGATGGAAGCCTGGTCATTATGGAAGGTAGTCTGTTGTCGTGATTTTTGTTACTCCAATGGATGGTAGTCTTGTCATTATGGAAGGTAGTATGTTGTTGATATCTTTGTTACTACAATGGATGGTAGCCTTGTCATTATGGAAGGTAGTATGTTGTCGTGATTTTTGTTACTCTATTGGATGGAAGACTTGTCATTATGGAAGGTAGTATGTTGTCGAGATTTTTGTAATTCCAATGGATGGTAGCCTTGTCATTATGGAAGGTAGTCTTTTTTCGAGTTTTTTTTTACTCCATTGGATGGTAGCCTTGTCATTATGGAAGGTAGTCTGTTGTCGAGATTTTTGTTATTCCAATGGATGGTAGCCTTGTCATTATGGAAGGTAGTATGTTGTCGTGATTTTTGTTACTCCATTGGATGGAAGCCTTTTTATTATGGAATGTAGTCTGTTGTCGAGATTTTTGTTACTACAATGGATGGTAGCCTTGTCATTATGGAAGGTAGTCTATTGTCAAGATTTTTGTTACTCCATTAGATGGAAGCCTTGTCATTATGGAAACTAGTCTATTGTCGAGATTTTTGTTATTCCAATGGATGGTAGCCTTGTCATTATGGAAGGTAGTCTGTCGTTGTTATTTTTGTTACTCCAATGGATGGTAGCCTTGTCATTATGGAAGGTAGTCTGTTGTCAAGATTTTTATTACTCCATTAGATGGTAGCCTTGTCATTATGGAAGGTAGTCTGTTGTCGAGAGTTTTGTTATTCCCATAGATGGTAGCCTTTTCATTATGGAAGGTAGTCTGTTATCGAGATTTTTGTTATTCCAATGGATGGTAGCCTTGTCATTATGGAAGGTAGTCTGTTGTCAAGATTTTTATTACTCCATTAGATGGTAGCCTTGTCATTATGGAAGGTAGTCTGTTGTCGAGAGTTTTGTTATTCCCATAGATGGTAGCCTTTTCATTATAGAAGGTAGTCTGTTATCGAGATTTTTGTTATTCCAATGGATGGTAGCCTTGTCATTATGGAAGGTAGTCTATTGTCGATATTTTTGTTACTCCATTGGATGGAAGCCTTGTCATTTTTGAAGGTAGTCTGTTGTCGATATTTTTGTTATTCCAATGGATGATAGCCTTTTCATTATGGAACGTAGTATGTTGTCGTGATTTTTGTTACTCCATTGGATGGAAGACTTGTCATTACGGAAGGTAGTCTGTTGTCGAGATTTTAGTTATTCCAATGGATGGTAGCCTTGTCATTATGTAAGGTAGTATGTTGTCATGATTTTTTTACTCCAATGGATGGTAGCCTTGTCATTATGGAGGGTAGTATGTTGTCGATATTTTTCTTACTACAATGGATGTCAGCCTTGTCATTATGGAATGTAGTCTGTTGTCGAGATTTTTGTTACTATAATGGATAGTAGCCTTGTAATTATGGAAGGTAGTCTATTGTCGAGATTTTGGTTACTCCATTGGATGGAAGCCTTGTCATTATGGAAGGTAGTTTGTTGTCGAGATTTTTGTTATTCCAATATACGGTAGCCTTGTTATTATGGAAGGTAGTATGTTGTCGAGATTTTTGTTACTCCAATGGATGGTAGCCTTGTCATTATGGATGGTAGTATGTTGTTGATATCTTTGTTACTATAATGGATGGTAGCCTTGTCATTAAGGAAGGTAGTATGTTGTCGTGATTTTTGTTACTCCATTGGATGGAAGACTTGTCATTATGGAAGGTAGTCTGTTGTCGAGATTTTTGTAATTCCAATGGATGGTAGCCTTGTCATTATGGAAGGTAGTCTTTTTTCGAGATTTTTTTACTCCAATGGATGGTAGCCTTGTCATTATGTAAGGTATTTTGTTGTCGATATCTTTGTTACTCCATTGGATGGTAGCCTTGTCATTATGGAAGGTAGTCTTTTTTCGAGATTTTTTTACTCCAATGGATGGTAGCCTTGTCATTATGTAAGGTATTTTGTTGTCGATATCTTTGTTACTCCATTGGATGGTAGCCTTGTCATTATGGAAGGTAGTTTGTTGTCGTGATTTTTGTTATTCCAATGGATGGTAGCCTTGTCATTATGGAAGGTAGTATGTTGTCGTGATTTTTGTTACTCCATTGGATGGAATCCTTTTTATTATGGAATGTATTCTGTTGTCAAGATTTTTGTTACTACAATGGATGGTAGCCTTATCATTATGGAAGGTAGTCTATTGTCAAGATTTTTGTTACTCCATTTGATGGAAGCCTTGTCTTTATGGAAACTAGTCTATTGTCGAGATTTTTGTTATTCCAATGAATGGGAGCCTTGTCATTATGGAAGGTAGTATGTTGTCGTGATTTTTGTTACTCCATGGAATGGAAGCCTTGTCATTATGGAAGGTAGTCTTTTGTCAAGATTTTTGTTATTCCAATAGATGGTAGCCTTGTTATTATGGAAGGTAGTATGTTGTCGAGATTTTTGTTACTCCAATGGATGGTAGCCTTGTCATTATGGAAGGTAGTCTGTCGTTGTGATTTTTGTTACTCCAATGGATGGTAGCCTTGTCATTATGGAAGGTAGTCTGTTGTCAAGATTTTTATTACTCCATTAGATGGTAGCCTTGTCATTATGGAAGGTAGTCTGTTATCGAGAGTTTTGTTATTCCCATAGATGGTAGCCTTTTCATTATGGAAGGTAGTTTGTTGTCGAGAGTTTTATTATTCCAATGGATGGTAGACTTGTCATTATGGAAGGTAGTCTATTATCGATATTTTTGTTACTCCATTGGATGGAAGCCTTGTCATTTTTGAAGGTAGTCTGTTGTCGATATTTTTGTTATTCCAATGGATGATAGCCTTTTCATTATGGAACGTAGTATGTTGTCGTGATTTTTTTTACTCCATTGGATGGAAGACTTGTCATTACGGAAGGTAGTCTGTTGTCGAGATTTTAGTTATTCCAATGGATGGTAGCCTTGTTATTATGGAAGGTAGTATGTTGTCATGATTTTTTTTACTCCAATGGATGGTAGCCTTGTCATTATGGAAGGTAGTATGTTGTCGATATTTTTCTTACTACAATGGATGTTAGCCTTGTCATTATGGAATGTAGTCTGTTGTCGAGATTTTTGATACTATAATGGATAGTAGCCTTGTAATTATGGAAGGTAGTCTATTGTCGAGATTTTTGTTACTCCATTGGATGGAAGCCTTGTCATTATGGAAGGTAGTTTGTTGTCGAGATTTTTGTTATTCCAATGGATGGTAGCCTTGTCATTAAGGAAGGTAGTAAGTTGTCGTGATTTTTGTTACTCCAATGGATGGTAGCCTTGTCATTATGGAAGGTAGTATGTTGTCGATATTTTTCTTACTACAATGGATGTTAGCCTTGTCATTATGGAATGTAGTCTGTTGTCGAGATTTTTGTTACTATAATGGATAGTAGCCTTGTAATTATGGAAGGTAGTCTATTGTCGAGATTTTTGTTACCCCATTGGATGGAAGCCTTGTCATTATGGAAGGTAGTTTGTTGTCGAGATTTTTGTTATTCCAATGGATGGTAGCCTTGTCATTAAGGAAGGTAGTAAGTTGTCGTGATTTTTGTTACTCCAATGGATGGTAGCCTTGTCATTATGGAAGGTAGTATGTTGTCGATATTTTTGTTACTACAATGGATGGTAGCCTTGTCATTATGGAAGGTAGTCTATTGTCGAGATTTTTGTTATTCTAATATACGGTAGCCTTGTCATTATGGAAGGTAGTCTGTTGTCGAGAGTTTTGTTATTCCCATAGATCGTAGCCTTTTCATTATGGAAGGTAGTTTGTTGTCGAGAGTTTTATTATTCCAATGGATGGTAGACTTGTCATTATGGAAGGTAGTCTAAAGTCGATATTTTTGTTACTCCATTGGATGGAAGCCTTGTCATTTTTGAAGGTAGTCTGTTGTCGATATTTTTGTTATTCCAATGGATGATAGCCTTTTCATTATGGAACGTAGTATGTTGTCGTGATTTTTGTTACTCCATTGGATGGAAGACTTGTCATTACGGAAGCTAGTCTGTTGTCGAGATTTTAGTTATTCCAATGGATGGTAGCCTTGTTATTATGGAAGGTAGTATGTTGTCATGATTTTTTTTACTCCAATGGATGGTAGCCTTGTCATTATGGAAGGTAGTATGTTGTCGATGTTTTTCTTACTACAATGGATGTTAGCCTTGTCATTATGGAATGTAGTCTGTTGTCGAGATTTTTGTTACTATAATGGATAGTAGCCTTGTAATTATGGAAGGTAGTCTATTGTCGAGATTTTTGTTACTCCATTGGATGGAAGCCTTGTCATTATGGAAGGTAGTTTGTTGTCGAGATTTTTATTATTCCAATGGATGGTAGCCTTGTCATTAAGGAAGGTAGTAAGTTGTCGTGATTTTTGTTACTCCAATGGATGGTAGCCTTGTCATTATGGAAGGTAGTATGTTGTCGAGATTTTTGTTATTCTAATATACGGTAGCCTTGTCATTATGGAAGGTAGTCTGTTGTCGAGAGTTTTGTTATTCCCATAGATCGTAGCCTTTTCATTATGGAAGGTAGTTTGTTGTCGAGAGTTTTATTATTCCAATGGATGGTAGACTTGTCATTATGGAAGGTAGTCTAAAGTCGATATTTTTGTTACTCCATTGGATGGAAGCCTTGTCATTTTTGAAGGTAGTCTGTTGTCGATATTTTTGTTATTCCAATGGATGATAGCCTTTTCATTATGGAACGTAGTATGTTGTCGTGATTTTTGTTACTCCATTGGATGGAAGACTTGTCATTACGGAAGCTAGTCTGTTGTCGAGATTTTAGTTATTCCAATGGATGGTAGCCTTGTTATTATGGAAGGTAGTATGTTGTCATGATTTTTTTTACTCCAATGGATGGTAGCCTTGTCATTATGGAAGGTAGTATGTTGTCGATGTTTTTCTTACTACAATGGATGTTAGCCTTGTCATTATGGAATGTAGTCTGTTGTCGAGATTTTTGTTACTATAATGGATAGTAGCCTTGTAATTATGGAAGGTAGTCTATTGTCGAGATTTTTGTTACTCCATTGGATGGAAGCCTTGTCATTATGGAAGGTAGTTTGTTGTCGAGATTTTTATTATTCCAATGGATGGTAGCCTTGTCATTAAGGAAGGTAGTAAGTTGTCGTGATTTTTGTTACTCCAATGGATGGTAGCCTTGTCATTATGGAAGGTAGTATGTTGTCGATATTTTTGTTACTACAATGGATGGTAGCCTTGTCATTATGGAAGGTAGTCTATTGTCGAGATTTTTGTTATTCCAATATACGGTAGCCTTGTTATTATGGAAGGTAGTATGTTGTCGAGATTTTTGTTACTCCAATGGATGGTAGCCTTGTCATTATGGAAGGTAGTATGTCGTTGTGATTTTTGTTACTCCAATAGATGGCAGCCTTGTTATTACGGAAGGTATTCTGTTATCGAGAGTTTTGTTATTCCAATAGATGGTAGCTTTTTCATTATGGAAGGTAGTCTGTTGTCGCGATTTTTGTTATTCCAATGAATGGGAGCCTTGTCATTATGGAAGGTAGTATGTTGTCGTGATTTTTGTTATTCCAATGAATGGGAGCCTTGTCATTATGGAAGGTAGTATGTTGTCGTGATTTTTGTTACTCCATGGGATGGAAGCCTTGTCATTATGGAAGGTAGTCTTTTGTCAAGATTTTTGTTATTCCAATAGATGGTAGCCTTGTTATTATGGAAGGTAGTATGTTGTCGAGATTTTTGTTACTCCAATGGATGGTAGCCTTGTCATTATGGAAGGTAGTCTGTGGTTGTGATTTTTGTTACTCCAATGGATGGTAGCCTTGTCATTATGGAAGGTAGTCTGTTGTCAAGATTTTTATTACTCCATTAGATGGTAGCCTTGTTATTATGGAAGGTAGTCTGTAGTCGAGAGTTTTGTTATTCCAATAGATGGTAGCCTTTTCATTATGGAAGGTAGTTTGTTGTCGAGAGTTTTGTTATTCCAATGGATGGTAGACTTGTCATTATGGAAGGTAGTCTATTGTCGATATTTTTGTTACTCCATTGGATGGAAGCCTTGTCATTTTTGAAGGTAGTCTGTTGTCGATATTTTTGTTATTCCAATGGATGGTAGCCTTTTCATTATGGAAGGTAGTATGTTGTCGTGATTTTTGTTACTCCATTGGATGGAAGACTTGTCATTACGGAAGGTAGTCTGTTGTCGAGATTTTAGTTATTCCAATGGATGGTAACCTTGTCATTATGGAAGGTAGTATGTTTTCTAGATTTTTTTTACTCCAATGGATGTTAGCCTTGTCATTATGGAAGGTAGTTTGTTGTTGATATCTTTGTTACTCCAATGGATTGTAGCCTTGTCATTATGGAAGGTTGTCTGTTGTCGAGATCTTTGTTATTCCAATGGATGGTAGCCTTGTCATTATGGAAGGTAGTATGTTGTCGTGATTTTTGATACTCCATTGGATGGAAGCCTTGTCATTATGGAAGGTAATCTGTTGTCGAGATTTTTCTTATTCCATTGGATGGTAGCCTTGTTATTATGGAAGGTAGTATGTTGTCGTGATTTTTGTTACTCCAATGGATGGTAGCCTTGTCATTATGGAAGGTAGTATGTTGTCGATATCTCTGTTACTATAATTGATGGTAGCCTTGTCCTTATGGAAGGTAGTCTATTGTCGATATTTTTGTTACACCAATGGATGGTAGCCTTGTCATTATGGAAGGTAGTTTGTTGTTCAGATTTTTTTTACTATAATGAATGCAAGCCTTGTCATTATGGAAGGTAGTCTGTTGTCGAGATTTTTGTTATTCCAATGGATGGTAACCTTGTCATTATAGAAGGTAGTCTGTTGTCGATATCTTTGTTACTCCAACGGATGGTAGCCTTTTCATTATGGAAGGTAGTTTGTTATGGAGAATTTTGTTATTCCAATGGATGGTAGACTTCTCATTATGGAAGGTAGTCTATTGTCGAGATTTTTGTGACTCCATTGGATAGAAGCCTTGTCATTATGGAAAGTAGTCTGTTGTCGATAACTTTGTTACTCCAACAGATTGTAGCCTTTTCATTATGGGAGGTAGTTTGTTGTCGAGACTTTTGTTATTCCAATGGATGGTAGACTTCTCATAATGTAACGTATTCTATTGTCGAGATTTTTGTTACTCCATTGGATGGAAGCCTTGTCATTATGGAAGGAAGTCTGTTGTCGATATATTTGTTACTCCATTGGATGGTAGCCTTGTCATTATGGAAGGTAGTCTTTGTCGAGATTTTTGTTTCTCCAATTGATGGTAGCCTAGTTATTATGGAAGGTAGTCTGTTTTCGAGATTTTTTTTACTCCAATGGATGGTAGCCTTGTCATTATGGAAGGTAGTTTGTTGTTGATATCTTTGTTACTCCAATGGATGGTAGCCTTGTCATTATGGAAGGTTGTTTGTTGTCGAGATTTTTGTTATTCCAATGGATGGTAACCTTGTCATTATGGAAGGTAGTATGTTGTCGTGATTTTTGTTACTCCATTGGATGGAAGCCTTGTCATTATGGAAGGTAATCTGTTGTCGAGATTTTTCTTATTCCATTGGATGGTAGCCTTGTTATTATGGAAGGTAGTATGTTGTCGTGATTTTTGTTACTCCAATGGATGGTAGCCTTGTCATTATGGAAGGTAGTATGTTGTCGATATTTTTGTTACTATAATGGATGGTAGCCTTGTCATTATGGAAGGTACTCTGTTGTCGAGATTTTTGTTACTACAATGGATGGTAGCCTTGTCATTATGGGATGTAGTCTGTTGAAGAGATTTTTGTTACTACAATGGCTGGTAGCCTTGTCATTATGGGATGTAGTCTGTTGTCGAGATTTTTGTTATTCCAATGGATGGTAGGCTAGTTATTATGGAAGGTTGCCTGTTTTCGAGATTTTTGTTATTCCAATAGATGGTAGCCTTGTCATATTGGAAGGTAGTTTGTTGTCAATATTTTTGTTACTCGAATGGATGGTAGCCTTGTTATTATGGAAGGTAGTATGTTGTCGTGATTTTTATTACTCCAATGGATGGTAGCCTTGTCAATTTGGATGGTAGTATGTTGTCGATATTTTTGTTACTACAATGGATGGTAGCCTTTTCATTATGGAAGGTAGTTTGTTATCGAGATTTTTGTTACTACAATTGATGGTAGCCTTGTCATTATGGGAGGTAGTCTGTTGTCGAGATTTTTGTTACTACAGTGGATGGTAGACTTGGCATTATGGATGGTAGTTTGTTGTCGAGATTTTTGTTATTCCAATGGATGGTATCCTAGTAATTATGGAAGGTAGTCTGTTTTCGATATTTTTGTTACTCCAATGGATGGTAGCCTTGTCATTATGGAAGGTCGTTTGTTGTCGAGATTTTTGTTATTCCAATGGAAGGTAGACTTGTAATTATGGAAGGTAGTCTGTTGTCGATATATTTGTTACTCCAATGGATGGTAGCCTTATCATTATGGAAGGTAGTATGTTGTCGAGATTTTTTTTACTACAATGGATCGTAGCCTTGTCATTATGGAAGGTAGTTTGTTGTCAAGATTTTTGTTATTCCAATGGATGGTAGCCTTGTCATTATGGAAGGTAGTCTGTTGTCGAGATTTTTGTTATTCCAATGGATGGTAGCCTAGTTATTATGGAAGGTAGTCTGTTTTCGAGATTTTTGTTACTCGAATGGATGGTAGCCCTGTCATTATGGAAGGTAGTTTGATGTCGGTATCTTTGTTACTCCATTGGATGGAAGCCTTGTCATTATGGAAGGTAGTCTGTTGTCAAGATTTTTGTTATTCCATTGGATGGTAGCCTTGTTATTATGGAAGGTAGTATGTTGTCGTGATTTTTGTTACTCCAATGGATGGTAGCCTTGTCATTTTGGATGGTAGTATGTTGTCGATATTTTTGTTACTACAATGGATGGTAGCCTTGTCATTATGGAAGGTAGTCTGTTGTCGAGATTTTGGTTACTACAATTGATGGTAGCCTTGTCATTTTGGGAGGTAGTCTGTTGTTGAGATTTTTGTTACTACAATGGATGGTAGCCTTGTCATTATGGATGGTAGTCGGTTGTCGAGATTTTTGTTATTCCAATGGATGGTATCCTAGATATTATGGAAGGTAGTCTGTTTTCGAGATTTTTGTTACTCCAATGGATGGTAGCCTTGTCATTATGGAAGGTCGTTTGTTGTCAGATTTTTGTTATTCCAATGGAAGGTAGACTTGTAATTAAGGAAGGTGGTCTCTTGTCGATATATTTGTTACTCCAATGGATGGTAGCCTTGTCATTATGGAAGGTAGTCTATTGTCGATATTTTTGTTACTACAATGGATGGTAGCTTTGTCATTATGGAAGGTAGTCTGTTGTCGAGATTTTTGTAAATCCAATGGATGGTAGCCTTGTCATTATGGATGGTACTCTGTCGTTGTGATTTTTGTTACTCCAATGGATGGTAGCCTTGTCATTATGGAAGGTAGTCTGTTGTCAAGATTTTTGTTACTCCATTAGATGGAAGCCTTTTCATTATGTAAGGTAGTATGTTGTCGTGATTTTTCTTACTACAATGGATGGTAGCCTTGTTATTATGAAAGGCAGTCTATTGTCGAGATTTTTGTTACTCCATTGGATAGAAGCCTTGTAATTATGGAAGGTAGTCTGTTGTCGAGATTTTTGTTATTCAAATGGATGGTAGCCTTGTCATTATGGAAGGTAGTATGTTGTCGTGATTTTTGTTACTCCATTGGATGGAAGCCTTGTTATTATGGAATGTAGTCTGTTGTCGAGATTTTTGTTACTACAATGGATGGAAGCCTTGTCATTATGGAAGGTAGTATGTTGTCAAGATTTTTGTTATTCCAATAGATGGTAGCCTTGTTATTATGGAAGGTAGTATGTTGTCGAGATTTTTGTTACTCCAATGGTTGGTAGCCTTTTCATTATGGAAGGTAGTCTGTCGTTGTGATTTTTGTTACTCCAATGGATGTTAGTCTTGTCATTATGGAAGGTAGTCTGTTATCAAGATTTTTATTACTCTATTAGATGGTAGCCTTGTCATTATGGAATGTAGTATGTTGCCGATATTTTTATTACTACAATGGATGGTAGCCTTGTCATTCTGGAAGGTAGTTTTTTGTCGAGATTTTTGTTACTACAATGGATGGTAGACTTGTCATTATGGAAGGTAGTCTATTGTCGATATTTTTGTTACTCCATTGGATGGAAGCCTTGTCATTTTTGAAGGTAGTCTGTTGTCGATATTTTTGTTGTTCCAATGCATGGTAGCCTTTTCATTATGGAAGGTAGTATGTTGTCGTGATTTTTGTTACTCCATTGGATGGAAGACTTGTCATTACGGAAGGTAGTCTGTTGTCGAGATTTATGTTATTCCAATGGATGGTAGCCTTGTTAATATGGAAGGTAGTATTTTATCGTGAATTTTGTTACTCCAATAAATGGTAGCCTTGTCATTATGGAAGGTAGTATGTTATCGATATTTTTCTTACTACAATGGATGTTAGCCTTGTCATTATGGAAGGTAGTCTGTTGTCGTGATTTTTGTTACTATAATGGATGGTAGCCTTGTAATTCTGGAAGGTAGTCTATTGTCGATATTTTTGTTACTCCATTGGATAGAAGCCTTGTCATTATGGAAGCTAGTTTGTTGTCGAGATTTTTGTTATTCCAATATACGGTAGCCTTGTCATTATGGAAGGTAGTTTGTTGTCGAGATTTTTGTTATTCCAATGGATGGTAGCCTTGTCATTAAGGAAGGTAGAAAGTTGTCGTGATTTTTGTTACTCCAATGGATGGTAGCCTTTTCATTATGGAAGGTAGTATGTTGTCGATATTTTTGTTACTACAATAGATGGTAGCCTTGTCATTATGGAAGGTAGTCTTTTGTCGAGATTTTTGTTATTCCAATATACGATAGCCTTGTTATTATGGAAGTTAGTATGTTGTCGAGATTTTTGTTACTCCAATGGATGGTAGCCTTGACATTATGGAAGGTAGTCTATCGTTGTGATTTTTGTTACTCCAATAGATGGTAGCCTTGTTATTATGGAAGGTAGTCTGTTATTGAGAGTTTTCTTATTCCAATAGATGGTAGCTTTTTCATTATGGAAGGTAGTCTGTTGTAGCGATTTTTTTTATTCCAATGGATGGTAGACTTTTCATTATGGAAGGTAGTCTATTGTCGAGATTTTTGTTATTCCATTGGATGGAAGCCTTGTCATTTTGGAAGGTAGTCTATTGTCGATATTTTTGTTATTCCAATGGATTGTAGCGTTTACATTATGGAAGGGAGTATGTTGTCGTGATTTTTGTTACTCCATTGGATGGAAGACTTGTCATTCCGGAACGTAGTCTGTTTTCGAGATTATTGTTATTCCATTGGATGGTAGCCTTGTTATTATGGAAGGTAGTATGTTGTCGTGATTTTTGTTACTCCAATGGATGGTAGCCTTGTCATTATGGAAGGTAGTCTGTTGTCGTTATTTTTGTTACTATAATGGATGGTAGCCTTGTAATTCTGGAAGGTAGTCTATTGTCGATATTTTTGTTACTCCATTGGATGGAAGCCTTGTCATTATGGAAGGTAGTTTGTTGTCGAGATTTTTGTTATTCCAATATACGGTAGCCTTGTCATTATGGAAGGTAGTTTGTTGTCGAGATTTTTGTTATTCCAATGGATGGTAGCCTTGTCATTAAGGAAGGTAGAAAGTTGTCGTGATTTTTGTTACTCCAATGGATGGTAGCCTTTTCATTATGGAAGGTAGTATGTTGTCGATATTTTTGTTACTACAATAGATGGTAGCCTTGTCATTATGGAAGGTAGTCTTTTGTCGAGATTTTTGTTATTCCAATATACGGTAGCCTTGTTATTATGGAAGGTAGTATGTTGTCGAGATTTTTGTTACTCCAATGGATGGTAGCCTTGACATTATGGAAGGTAGTCTATCGTTGTGATTTTTGTTACTCCAATAGATGGTAGCCTTGTTATTATGGAAGGTAGTCTGTTATTGAGAGTTTTCTTATTCCAATAGATGGTAGCTTTTTCATTATGGAAGGTAGTCTGTTGTAGCGATTTTTTTTATTCCAATGGATGGTAGACTTTTCATTATGGAAGGTAGTCTATTGTCGAGATTTTTGTTATTCCATTGGATGGAAGCCTTGTCATTTTGGAAGGTAGTCTATTGTCGATATTTTTGTTATTCCAATGGATTGTAGCGTTTACATTATGGAAGGTAGTATGTTGTCGTGATTTTTGTTACTCCATTGGATGGAAGACTTGTCATTCCGGAACGTAGTCTGTTGTCGAGATTATTGTTATTCCATTGGATGGTAGCCTTGTTATTATGGAAGGTAGTATGTTGTCGTGATTTTTGTTACTCCAATGGATGGTAGCCTTGTCATTATGGAAGGTAGTATGTTGTCGATATTTTTCATACTACAATGGATGGTATCCTTGTCATTATGGAAGGTAGTCTGTTGTCGGGATTTTTGTTACTACAATGGATGGTAGCCTTGTAATTATGGAAGGTAGTCTATTGTCGATATTTTTGTTACTCCATTGGATGGAAGCCTTGTCATTATGGAAGGTAGTCTATTGTCGAGATTTTTGTTATTCCAATGGATGGTAGCCTAGATATTATGGAAGGTAGTCTGTTTTCGAGATTTTTGTTACTCCAATGGATGGTAGCCTTGTCATTATGGAAGGTAGTTTGTTGTCGAGATTTTTGTTATTCCACTGGATGGTAGACTCGTAATTATGGAAGGTAGTCTGTTGTTAATATATTTGTTACTCCAATGGATTGTAGCCTTGTCATTATGGAAGGTAGTCTGTTGTCGAGATTTTTGTTACTACAATGGATGGTAGCCTTATCATTATGGAAGGTAGTTTGTTGTCGAGATTTTTGTTACTCCAATGGATGGTAGCCTTGTCATTATGGAAGGTACTCTTTCATTGTGATTTTTGTTACTCCAATGGATGGTAGCCTTATCATTATGGAAGGTAGTCTGTTGTCAAGATTTTTGTCACACCATTGGATGGAAGACTTGTCATTACGGAAGGTAGTCTGTTGTCGAGATTTTTGTTATTCCAATGGATGGTAGCCTTGTTATTATGGAAGGTAGTATGTTGTCTTGATTTTTGTTACTCCAATGGATGGTAGCCTTGTCATTATGGAATGTAGTATGTTGCCGATATTTTTATTACTACAATGGATGGTAGCCTTGTCATTCTGGAAGGTAGTTTTTTGTCGAGATTTTTGTTACTACAATGGATGGTTGACTTGTTATTATGGAAGGTAGTCTATTGTCGAGATTTTTGTTACTCTATTGGATGGAAGCCTTGTCATTATGGAAGGTAGTCTGTTGTCGAGATTTTTGTTATTCCAATGGATGGTAGCCTTGTCATTATTGAAGGTAGTATGTTTTCGTGATTTTTGTTACTCCATTGGATTGAAGACTTGTCATTACGGAAGGTAGTCTGTTGTCGAGATTTTTGTTATTCCAATGGATAGTAGCCTTGTTAAGATTGAAGGTAGTATGTTATCGTGAATTTTGTTACTCCAATGAATGGTAGCCTTGTCATTATGGAAGGTAGTATGTTGTCTATATTTTTCTTACTACAATGGATGTTAGCCTTGTCATTATGGAAGTTAGTCTGTTGTCGTGATTTTTGTTACTATAATGGATGGTAGCCTTGTAATTATGGAAGGTAGTCTATTGTCGATATTTTTGTTACTCCATTGGATGGAAGCCTTCTCATTATGGAAGGTAGTTTGTTGTCGAGATTTTTGTTATTCCAATGGATGGTAGCCTTGTCATTAAGGAAGGTAGAAAGTTGTCGTGATTTTTGTTACTCCAATGGATGGTAGCCTTTTCATTATGGAAGGTAGTATGTTGTCGATATTTTTGTTACTACAATGGATGGTAGCCTTGTCATTATGGAAGGTAGTCTTTTGTCGAGATTTTTGTTATTCCAATATACAGTAGCCTTGTTATTATGGAAGGTAGTATGTTGTCGAGATTTTTGTTACTCCAATGGATGGTAGCCATGACATTATGGAAGGTAGTCTGTCGTTGTGATTTTTGTTACTCCAATAGATGGTAGCCTTGTTATTATGGAAGGTAGTCTGTTATTGAGAGTTTTGTTATTCCAATAGATGGTAACTTTTTCATTATGGAAGGTAGTATGTTGTCGAGATTTTTGTTACTCCAATGGATGGTAGCCTTGTCATTATGGAAGGTACTCTGTCATTGTGATTTTTGTTACTCCAATGGATGGTAGCCTTATCATTATGGAAGGTAGTCTGTTGTCAAGATTTTTGTCACACCATTGGATGGAAGACTTGTCATTACGGAAGGTAGTTTGTTGTCGAGATTTTTGTTATTCCAATGGATGGTAGCCTTGTTATTATGGAAGGTAGTATGTTGTCTTGATTTTTGTTACTCCAATGGATGGTAGCCTTGTCATTATGGAATGTAGTATGTTGCCGATATTTTTATTACTACAATGGATGGTAGCCTTGTCATTCTGGAAGGTAGTTTTTTGTCGAGATTTTTGTTACTCCATTGGATGGAAGCCTTGTTATTATGGAATGTAGTCTGTTGTCGAGATTTTTGTTACTACAATGGATGGAAGCCTTGTCATTATGGAAGGTAGTATGTTGTCAAGATTTTTGTTATTCCAATAGATGGTAGCCTTGTTATTATGGAAGGTAGTATGCTGTCGAGATTTTTGTTACTCCAATGGTTGGTAGCCTTTTCATTATGGAAGGTAGTCTGTCGTTGTGATTTTTGTTACTGCAATGGATGGTAGTCTTGTCATTATGGAAGGTAGTCTGTTATCAATATTTTTATTACTCTATTAGATGGTAGCCTTGTCATTATGGAATGTAGTATGTTGCCGATATTTTTATTACTACAATGGATGGTAGCCTTGTCATTCTGGAAGGTAGTTTTTTGTCGAGATTTTTGTTACTACAATGGAAGGTAGACTTGTCATTATGGAAGGTAGTCTATTGTCGATATTTTTGTTACTCCATTGGATGGAAGCCTTGTCATTTTTGAAGGTAGTCTGTTGTCGATATTTTTGTTATTCCAATGCATGGTAGCCTTTTCATTATGGAAGGTAGTATGTTGTCGTGATTTTTGTTACTCCATTGGATGGAAGACTTGTCATTACGGAAGGTAGTCTGTTGTCGAGATTTTTGTTATTCCAATGGATGGTAGCCTTGTTAATATGGAAGGTAGTATGTTATCGTGAATTTTGTTACTCCAATGAATGGTAGCCTTGTCATTATGGAAGGTAGTATGTTATCGATATTTTTCTTACTACAATGGATGTTAGCCTTGTCATTATGGAAGGTAGTCTATTGTCGTGATTTTTGTTACTATAATGGATGGTAGCCTTGTAATTCTGGAAGGTAGTCTATTGTCGATATTTTTGTTACTCCATTGGATGGAAGCCTTGTCATTATGGAAGGTAGTTTGTTGTCGAGATTTTTGTTATTCCAATGGATGGTAGCCTTGTCATTAAGGAAGGTAGAAAGTTGTCGTGATTTTTGTTACTCCAATGGTTGGTAGCCTTTTCATTATGGAAGGTAGTATGTTGTCGATATTTTTGTTACTACAATAGATGGTAGCCTTGTCATTATGGAAGGTAGTCTTTTGTCGAGATTTTTGTTATTCCAATATACGGTAGCCTTGTTATTATGGAAGGTAGTATGTTGTCGAGATTTTTGTTACTCCAATGGATGGTAGCCTTGACATTATGGAAGGTAGTCTGTCGTTGTGATTTTTGTTACTCCAATATATGGTAGCCTTGTTATTATGGAAGGTAGTCTGTTATTGAGAGTTTTGTTATTCCAATAGATGGTAGCTTTTTCATTATGGAAGGTAGTCTGTTGTAGCAATTTTTTTTATTCCAATGGATGGTAGACTTTTCATTATGGAAGGTAGTCTATTGTCGAGATTTTTGTTATTCCATTGGATGGAAGCCTTGTCATTTTGGAAGGTAGTCTATTGTCGATATTTTTGTTATTCCAATGGATTGTAGCATTTACATTATGGAAGGTAGTATGTTGTCGTGATTTTTGTTACTCCATTGGATGGAAGACTTGTCATTCTGGAAGGTAGTCTGTTGTCGAGATTATTGTTATTCCATTGGATGGTAGCCTTGTTATTATGGAAGGTAGTATGTTGTCGTGCTTTTTGTTACTCCAATGGATGGTAGCCTTGTCATTATGGAAGGTAGTATGTTGTCGATATTTTTCATACTACAATGGATGGTATCCTTGTCATTATGGAAGGTAGTCTATTATCGGGATTTTTGTTACTACAATGGATGGTAGCCTTGTAATTATGGAAGGTAGTCTATTGTCGATATTTTTGTTACTCCATTGGATGGAAGCCTTGTCATTATGGAAGGTAGTCTATTGTCGAGATTTTTGTTATTCCAATGGATGGTAGCCTAGATATTATGGAAGGTAGTCTGTTTTCGAGATTTTTGTTACTCCAATGGATGGTAGCCTTGTCATTATGGAAGGTAGTTTGTTGTCGAGATTTTTGTTATTCCACTGGATGGTAGACTCGTAATTATGGAAGGTAGTATGTTGTCAATATATTTGTTACTCCAATGGATTGTAGCCTTGTCATTATGGAAGGTAGTCTGTTGTCGAGATTTTTGTTACTACAATGGATGGTAGCCTTATCATTATGGAAGGTAGTCTGTTGTCGAGATTTTTGTTACTCCAATGGATGGTAGCCTTGTCATTATGGAAGGTACTCTGTCATTGTGATTTTTGTTACTCCAATGGATGGTAGCCTTATCATTATGGAAGGTAGTCTGTTGTCAAGATTTTTGTCACACCATTGGATGGAAGACTTGTCATTACGGAAGGTAGTTTGTTGTCGAGATTTTTGTTATTCCAATGGATGGTAGCCTTGTTATTATGGAAGGTAGTATGTTGTCTTGATTTTTGTTACTCCAATGGATGGTAGCCTTGTCATTATGGAATGTAGTATGTTGCCGATATTTTTATTACTACAATGGATGGTAGCCTTGTCATTCTGGAAGGTAGTTTTTTGTCGAGATTTTTGTTACTACAATGGATGGTAGACTTGTTATTATGGAAGGTAGTCTATTGTCGAGATTTTTGTTACTCCATTGGATGGAAGCCTTGTCATTATGGAAGGTAGTCTGTTGTCGAGATTTTTGTTATTCCAATGGATGGTAGCCTTGTCATTATTGAAGGTAGTATGTTTTCGTGATTTTTGTTACTCCATTGGATTGAAGACTTGTCATTACGGAAGGTAGTCTGTTGTCGAGATTTTTGTTATTCCAATGGATAGTAGCCTTGTTAAGATTGAAGGTAGTATGTTATCGTGAATTTTGTTACTCCAATGAATGGTAGCCTTGTCATTATGGAAGGTAGTATGTTGTCGATATTTTTCTTACTACAATGGATGTTAGCCTTGTTATTATGGAAGTTAGTCTGTTGTCGTGATTTTTGTTACTATAATGGATGGTAGCCTTGTAATTATGGAAGGTAGTCTATTGTCGATATTTTTGTTACTCCATTGGATGGAAGCCTTGTCATTATGGAAGGTAGTTTGTTGTCGAGATTTTTGTTATTCCAATGGATGGTAGCCTTGTCATTAAGGAAGGTAGAAAGTTGTCGTGATTTTTGTTACTCCAATGGATGGTAGCCTTTTCATTATGGAAGGTAGTATGTTGTCGATATTTTTGTTACTACAATGGATGGTAGCCTTGTCATTATGGAAGGTAGTCTTTCGTCGAGATTTTTGTTATTCCAATATACAGTAGCCTTATTATTATGGAAGGTAGTATGTTGTCGAGATTTTTGTTACTCCAATGGATGGTAGCCTTGACATTATGGAAGGTAGTCTGTCGTTGTGATTTTTGTTACTCCAATAGATGGTAGCCTTGTTATTATGGAAGGTAGTCTGTTATTGAGAGTTTTGTTATTCCAATAGATGGTAGCTTTTTCATTATGGAAGGTAGTCTGTTGTCGAGATTTTTGTTACTCCAATGGATGGTAGCCTTGTCATTATGGAAGGTACTCTGTCATTGTGATTTTTGTTACTCCAATGGATGGTAGCCTTATCATTATGGAAGGTAGTCTGTTGTCAAGATTTTTGTCACACCATTGGATGGAAGACTTGTCATTACGGAAGGTAGTCTGTTGTCGAGATTTTTGTTATTCCAATGGATGGTAGCCTTGTTATTATGGAAGGTAGTATGTTGTCTTGATTTTTGTTACTCCAATGGATGGTAGCCTTGTCATTATGGAATGTAGTATGTTGCCGATATTTTTATTACTACAATGGATGGTAGCCTTGTCATTCTGGAAGGTAGTTTTTTGTCGAGATTTTTGTTACTACAATGGATGGTTGACTTGTTATTATGGAAGGTAGTCTATTGTCGAGATTTTTGTTACTCCATTGGATGGAAGCCTTGTCATTATGGAAGGTAGTATGTTGTCGAGATTTTTGTTATTCCAATGGATGGTAGCCTTGTCATTATTGAAGGTAGTATGTTTTCGTGATTTTTGTTACTCCATTGGATTGAAGACTTGTCATTACGGAAGGTAGTCTGTTGTCGAGATTTTTGTTATTCCAATGGATAGTAGCCTTGTTAAGATTGAAGGTAGTATGTTATCGTGAATTTTGTTACTCCAATGAATGGTAGCCTTGTCATTATGGAAGGTAGTATGTTGTCGATATTTTTCTTACTACAATGGATGTTAGCCTTGTCATTATGGAAGTTAGTCTGTTGTCGTGATTTTTGTTACTATAATGGATGGTAGCCTTGTAATTATGGAAGGTAGTCTATTGTCGATATTTTTGTTACTCCATTGGATGGAAGCCTTGTCATTATGGAAGGTAGTTTGTTGTCGAGATTTTTGTTATTCCAATGGATGGTAGCCTTGTCATTAAGGAAGGTAGAAAGTTGTCGTGATTTTTGTTACTCCAATGGATGGTAGCCTTTTCATTATGGAAGGTAGTATGTTGTCGATATTTTTGTTACTACAATGGATGGTAGCCTTGTCATTATGGAAGGTAGTCTTTCGTCGAGATTTTTGTTATTCCAATATACAGTAGCCTTATTATTATGGAAGGTAGTATGTTGTCGAGATTTTTGTTACTCCAATGGATGGTAGCCTTGACATTATGGAAGGTAGTCTGTCGTTGTGATTTTTGTTACTCCAATAGATGGTAGCCTTGTTATTATGGAAGGTAGTCTGTTATTGAGAGTTTTGTTATTCCAATAGATGGTAGCTTTTTCATTATGGAAGGTAGTCTGTTGTCGAGATTTTTGTTACTCCAATGGATGGTAGCCTTGTCATTATGGAAGGTACTCTGTCATTGTGATTTTTGTTACTCCAATGGATGGTAGCCTTATCATTATGGAAGGTAGTCTGTTGTCAAGATTTTTGTCACACCATTGGATGGAAGACTTGTCATTACGGAAGGTAGTCTGTTGTCGAGATTTTTGTTATTCCAATGGATGGTAGCCTTGTTATTATGGAAGGTAGTATGTTGTCTTGATTTTTGTTACTCCAATGGATGGTAGCCTTGTCATTATGGAATGTAGTATGTTGCCGATATTTTTATTACTACAATGGATGGTAGCCTTGTCATTCTGGAAGGTAGTTTTTTGTCGAGATTTTTGTTACTACAATGGATGGTTGACTTGTTATTATGGAAGGTACTCTATTGTCGAGATTTTTGTTACTCCATTGGATGGAAGCCTTGTCATTATGGAAGGTAGTCTGTTGTCGAGATTTTTGTTATTCCAATGGATGGTAGCCTTGTCATTATTGAAGGTAGTATGTTTTCGTGATTTTTGTTACTCCATTGGATTGAAGACTTGTCATTACGGAAGGTAGTCTGTTCTCGAGATTTTTGTTATTCCAATGGATAGTAGCCTTGTTAAGATTGAAGGTAGTATGTTATCGTGAATTTTGTTACTCCAATGAATGGTAGCCTTGTCATTATGGAAGGTAGTATGTTGTCGATATTTTTCTTACTACAATGGATGTTAGCCTTGTCATTATGGAAGTTAGTCTGTTGTCGTGATTTTTGTTACTATAATGGATGGTAGCCTTGTAATTATGGAAGGTAGTCTATTGTCGATATTTTTGTTACTCCATTGGATGGAAGCCTTGTCATTATGGAAGGTAGTTTGTTGTCGAGATTTTTGTTATTCCAATGGATGGTAGCCTTGTCATTAAGGAAGGTAGAAAGTTGTCGTGATTTTTGTTACTCCAATGGATGGTAGCCTTTTCATTATGGAAGGTAGTATGTTGTCGATATTTTTGTTACTACAATGGATGGTAGCCTTGTCATTATGGAAGGTAGTCTTTTGTCGAGATTTTTGTTATTCCAATATACAGTAGCCTTGTTATTATGGAAGGTAGTATGTTGTCGAGATTTTTGTTACTCTAATGGATGGTAGCCTTGACATTATGGAAGGTAGTCTGTCGTTCTGATTTTTGTTACTCCAATATATGGTAGCCTTGTTATTATGGAAGGTAGTCTGTTATTGAGAGTTTTGTTATTCCAATAGATGGTAGCTTTTTCATTATGGAAGGTAGTCTGTTGTCGAGATTTTTGTTACTCCAATGGATGGTAGCCTTGTCATTATGGAAGGTACTCTGTCATTGTGATTTTTGTTACTCCAATGGATGGTAGCCTTATCATTATGGAAGGTAGTCTGTTGTCAAGATTTTTGTCACACCATTGGATGGAAGACTTGTCATTACGGAAGGTAGTCTGTTGTCGAGATTTTTGTTATTCCAATGGATGGTAGCCTTGTTATTATGGAAGGTAGTATGTTGTCTTGATTTTTGTTACTCCAATGGATGGTAGCCTTGTCATTATGGAATGTAGTATGTTGCCGATATTTTTATTACTACAATGGATGGTAGCCTTGTCATTTTGGAAGGTAGTTTTTTGTCGAGATTTTTGTTACTACAATGGATGGTAGACTTGTTATTATGGAAGGTAGTCTATTGTCAAGATTTTTGTTACTCCATTGGATGGAAGCCTTGTCATTATGGAAGGTAGTCTGTTGTCGAGATTTTTGTTATTCCAATGGATGGTAGCCTTGTCATTATTGAAGGTAGTATGTTTTCGTGATTTTTGTTACTCCATTGGATTGAAGACTTGTCATTACGGAAGGTAGTCTGTTGTCGAGATTTTTGTTATTCCAATGGATAGTAGCCTTGTTAAGATTGAAGGTAGTATGTTATCGTGAATTTTGTTACTCCAATGAATGGTAGCCTTGTCATTATGGAAGGTAGTATGTTGTCGATATTTTTCTTACTACAATGGATGTTAGCCTTGTCATTATGGAAGTTAGTCTGTTGTCGTGATTTTTGTTACTATAATGGATGGTAGCCTTGTAATTATGGAAGGTAATCTATTGTCGATATTTTTGTTACTCCATTGGATGGAAGCCTTGTCATTATGGAAGGTAGTTTGTTGTCGAGATTTTTGTTATTCCAATGGATGGTAGCCTTGTCATTAAGGAAGGTAGAAAGTTGTCGTGATTTTTGTTACTCCAATGGATGGTAGCCTTTTCATTATGGAAGGTAGTATGTTGTCGATATTTTTGTTACTACAATGGATGGTAGCCTTGTCATTATGGAAGGTAGTCTTTTGTCGAGATTTTTGTTATTCCAATATACAGTAGCCTTGTTATTATGGAAGGTAGTATGTTGTCGAGATTTTTGTTACTCCAATGGATGGTAGCCTTGACATTATGGAAGGTAGTCTGTCGTTGTGATTTTTGTTACTCCAATACATGGTAGCCTTGTTATTATGGAAGGTAGTCTGTTATTGAGAGTTTTGTTATTCCAATAGATGGTAGCTTTTTCATTATGGAAGGTAGTCTGTTGTCGAGATTTTTGTTACTCCAATGAATGGTAGCCTTGTCATTATGGAAGGTACTCTGTCATTGTGATTTTTGTTACTCCAATGGATGGTAGCCTTATCATTATGGAAGGTAGTCTGTTGTCAAGATTTTTGTCACACCATTGGATGGAAGACTTGTCATTACGGAAGGTAGTCTGTTGTCGAGATTTTTGTTATTCCAATGGATGGTAGCCTTGTTATTATGGAAGGTAGTATGTTGTCTTGATTTTTGTTACTCCAATGGATGGTAGCCTTGTCATTATGGAATGTAGTATGTTGCCGATATTTTTATTACTACAATGGATGGTAGCCTTGTCATTTTGGAAGGTAGTTTTTTGTCGAGATTTTTGTTACTACAATGGATGGTAGACTTGTTATTATGGAAGGTAGTCTATTGTCGAGATTTTTGTTACTCCATTGGATGGAAGCCTTGTCATTATGGAAGGTAGTCTGTTGTCGAGATTTTTGTTATTCCAATGGATGGTAGCCTTGTCATTATTGAAGGTAGTATGTTTTCGTGATTTTTGTTACTCCATTGGATTGAAGACTTGTCATTACAGAAGGTAGTCTGTTGTCGAGATTTTTGTTATTCCAATGGATAGGAGCCTTGTTAAGATTGAAGGTAGTATGTTATCGTGAATTTTGTTACTCCAATGAATGGTAGCCTTGACATTATGGAAGGTAGTATGTTGTCGATATTTTTCTTACTACAATGGATGTTAGCCTTGTCATTATGGAAGTTAGTCTGTTGTCGTGATTTTTGTTACTATAATGGATGGTAGCCTTGTAATTATGGAAGGTAGTCTATTTTCGATATTTTTGTTACTCCATTGGATGGAAGCCTTGTCATTATGGAAGGTAGTTTGTTGTCGAGATTTTTGTTATTCCAATGGATGGTAGCCTTGTCATTAAGGAAGGTAGAAAGTTGTCGTGATTTTTGTTACTCCAATGGATGGTAGCCTTTTCATTATGGAAGGTAGTATGTTGTCGATATTTTTGTTACTACAATGGATGGTAGCCTTGTCATTATGGAAGGTAGTCTTTCGTCGAGATTTTTGTTATTCC
The DNA here is from genome assembly GCA_948472305.1 of Vicia faba. NCBI lineage: Eukaryota > Viridiplantae > Streptophyta > Magnoliopsida > Fabales > Fabaceae > Vicia > Vicia faba. Next base: position 687,905,098 of record OX451741.1, on the reverse strand, counting down.
AATATACAGTAGCCTTATTATTATGGAAGGTAGTATGTTGTCGAGATTTTTGTTACTCCAATGGATGGTAGCCTTGACATTATGGAAGGTAGTCTGTCGTTGTGATTTTTGTTACTCCAATAGATGGTAGCCTTGTTATTATGGAAGGTAGTCTGTTATTGAGAGTTTTGTTATTCCAATAGATGGTAGCTTTTTCATTATGGAAGGTAGTCTGTTGTCGAGATTTTTGTTACTCCAATGGATGGTAGCCTTGTCATTATGGAAGGTACTCTGTCATTGTGATTTTTGTTACTCCAATGGATGGTAGCCTTATCATTATGGAAGGTAGTCTGTTGTCAAGATTTTTGTCACACCATTGGATGGAAGACTTGTCATTACGGAAGGTAGTCTGTTGTCGAGATTTTTGTTATTCCAATGGATGGTAGCCTTGTTATTATGGAAGGTAGTATGTTGTCTTGATTTTTGTTACTCCAATGGATGGTAGCCTTGTCATTATGGAATGTAGTATGTTGCCGATATTTTTATTACTACAATGGATGGTAGCCTTGTCATTCTGGAAGGTAGTTTTTTGTCGAGATTTTTGTTACTACAATGGATGGTTGACCTTTTATTATGGAAGGTACTCTATTGTCGAGATTTTTGTTACTCCATTGGATGGAAGCCTTGTCATTATGGAAGGTAGTCTGTTGTCGAGATTTTTGTTATTCCAATGGATGGTAGCCTTGTCCTTATTGAAGGTAGTATGTTTTCGTGATTTTTGTTACTCCATTGGATTGAAGACTTGTTATTACGGAAGGTAGTCTGTTGTCGAGATTTTTGTTATTCCAATGGATAGTAGCCTTGTTAAGATTGAAGGTAGTATGTTATCGTGAATTTTGTTACTCCAATGAATGGTAGCCTTGTCATTATGGAAGGTAGTATGTTGTCGATATTTTTCTTACTACAATGGATGTTAGCCTTGTCATTATGGAAGTTAGTCTGTTGTCGTGATTTTTGTTACTATAATGGATGGTAGCCTTGTAATTATGGAAGGTAGTCTATTGTCGATATTTTTGTTACTCCATTGGATGGAAGCCTTGTCATTATGGAAGGTAGTTTGTTGTCGAGATTTTTGTTATTCCAATGGATGGTAGCCTTGTCATTAAGGAAGGTAGAAAGTTGTCGTGATTTTTGTTACTCCAATGGATGGTAGCCTTTTCATTATGGAAGGTAGTATGTTGTCGATATTTTTGTTACTACAATGGATGGTAGCCTTGTCATTATGGAAGGTAGTCTTTTGTCGAGATTTTTGTTATTCCAATATACAGTAGCCTTGTTATTATGGAAGGTAGTATGTTGTCGAGATTTTTGTTACTCCAATGGATGGTAGCCTTGACATTTTGGAAGGTAGTCTGTCGTTGTGATTTTTGTTACTCCAATAGATGGTAGCCTTGTTATTATGGAAGGTAGTCTGTTATTGAGAGTTTTGTTATTCCAATAGATGGTAGCTTTTTCATTATGGAAGGTAGTCTGTTGTCGAGATTTTTGTTACTCCAATGGATGGTAGCCTTGTCATTATGGAAGGTACTCTGTCATTGTGATTTTTGTTACTCCAATGGATGGTAGCCTTATCATTATGGAAGGTAGTCTGTTGTCAAGATTTTTGTCACACCATTGGATGGAAGACTTGTCATTACGGAAGGTAGTATGTTGTCGAGATTTTTGTTATTCCAATGGATGGTAGCCTTGTTATTATGGAAGGTAGTATGTTGTCTTGATTTTTGTTACTCCAATGGATGGTAGCCTTGTCATTATGGAATGTAGTATGTTGCCGATATTTTTATTACTACAATGGATGGTAGCCTTGTCATTCTGGAAGGTAGTTTTTTGTCGAGATTTTTGTTACTACAATGGATGGTAGACTTGTTATTATGGAAGGTAGTCTATTGTCGAGATTTTTCTTACTCCATTGGATGGAAGCCTTGTCATTATGGAAGGTAGTCTGTTGTCGAGATTTTTGTTATTCCAATGGATGGTAGCCTTGTCCTTATTGAAGGTAGTATGTTTTCGTGATTTTTGTTACTCCATTGGATTGAAGACTTGTTATTACGGAAGGTAGTCTGTTGTCGAGATTTTTGTTATTCCAATGGATAGTAGCCTTGTTAAGATTGAAGGTAGTATGTTATCGTGAATTTTGTTACTCCAATGAATGGTAGCCTTGTCATTATGGAAGGTAGTATGTTGTCGATATTTTTCTTACTACAATGGATGTTAGCCTTGTCATTATGGAAGTTAGTCTGTTGTCGTGATTTTTGTTACTATAATGGATGGTAGCCTTGTAATTATGGAAGGTAGTCTATTGTCGATATTTTTGTTACTCCATTGGATGGAAGCCTTGTCATTATGGAAGGTAGTTTGTTGTCGAGATTTTTGTTATTCCAATGGATGGTAGCCTTGTCATTAAGGAAGGTAGAAAGTTGTCGTGATTTTTGTTACTCCAATGGATGGTAGCCTTTTCATTATGGAAGGTAGTATGTTGTCGATATTTTTGTTACTACAATGGATGGTAGCCTTGTCATTATGGAAGGTAGTCTTTTGTCGAGATTTTTGTTATTCCAATATACAGTAGCCTTGTTATTATGGAAGGTAGTATGTTGTCGAGATTTTTGTTACTCCAATGGATGGTAGCCTTGACATTATGGAAGGTAGTCTGTCGTTGTGATTTTTGTTACTCCAATAGATGGTAGCCTTGTTATTATGGAAGGTAGTCTGTTATTGAGAGTTTTGTTATTCCAATAGATGGTAGCTTTTTCATTATGGAAGGTAGTCTGTTGTCGAGATTTTTGTTACTCCAATGGATGGTAGCCTTGTCATTATGGAAGGTACTCTGTCATTGTGATTTTTGTTACTCCAATGGATGGTAGCCTTATCATTATGGAAGGTAGTCTGTTGTCAAGATTTTTGTCACACCATTGGATGGAAGACTTGTCATTACGGAAGGTAGTCTGTTGTCGAGATTTTTGTTATTCCAATGGATGGTAGCCTTGTTATTATGGAAGGTAGTATGTTGTCTTGATTTTTGTTACTCCAATGGATGGTAGCCTTGTCATTATGGAATGTAGTATGTTGCCGATATTTTTATTACTACAATGGATGGTAGCCTTGTCATTCTGGAAGGTAGTTTTTTGTCGAGATTTTTGTTACTACAATGGATGGTAGACTTGTTATTATGGAAGGTAGTCTATTGTCGAGATTTTTGTTACTCCATTGGATGGAAGCCTTGTCATTATGGAAGGTAGTCTGTTGTCGAGATTTTTGTTATTCCAATGGATGGTAGCCTTGTCATTATTGAAGGTAGTATGTTTTCGTGATTTTTGTTACTCCATTGGATTGAAGACTTGTCATTACAGAAGGTAGTCTGTTGTCGAGATTTTTGTTATTCCAATGGATAGTAGCCTTGTTAAGATTGAAGGTAGTATGTTATCGTGAATTTTGTTACTCCAATGAATGGTAGCCTTGTCATTATGGAAGGTAGTATGTTGTCGATATTTTTCTTACTACAATGGATGTTAGCCTTGTCATTATGGAAGTTAGTCTGTTGTCGTGATTTTTGTTACTATAATGGATGGTAGCCTTGTAATTATGGAAGGTAGTCTATTGTCGATATTTTTGTTACTCCATTGGATGGAAGCCTTGTCATTATGGAAGGTAGTTTGTTGTCGAGATTTTTGTTATTCCAATGGATGGTAGCCTTGTCATTAAGGAAGGTAGAAAGTTGTCGTGATTTTTGTTACTCCAATGGATGGTAGCCTTTTCATTATGGAAGGTAGTATGTTGTCGATATTTTTGTTACTACAATGGATGGTAGCCTTGTCATTATGGAAGGTAGTCTTTCGTCGAGATTTTTGTTATTCCAATATACAGTAGCCTTATTATTATGGAAGGTAGTATGTTGTCGAGATTTTTGTTACTCCAATGGATGGTAGCCTTGACATTATGGAAGGTAGTCTGTCGTTGTGATTTTTGTTACTCCAATAGATGGTAGCCTTGTTATTATGGAAGGTAGTCTATTATTGAGAGTTTTGTTATTCCAATAGATGGTAGCTTTTTCATTATGGAAGGTAGTCTGTTGTCGAGATTTTTGTTACTCCAATGGATGGTAGCCTTGTCATTATGGAAGGTACTCTGTCATTGTGATTTTTGTTACTCCAATGGATGGTAGCCTTATCATTATGGAAGGTAGTCTGTTGTCAAGATTTTTGTCACACCATTGGATGGAAGACTTGTCATTACGGAAGGTAGTCTGTTGTCGAGATTTTTGTTATTCCAATGGATGGTAGCCTTGTTATTATGGAAGGTAGTATGTTGTCTTGATTTTTGTTACTCCAATGGATGGTAGCCTTATCATTATGGAATGTAGTATGTTGCCGATATTTTTATTACTACAATGGATGGTAGCCTTGTCATTCTGGAAGGTAGTTTTTTGTCGAGATTTTTGTTACTACAATGGATGGTTGACTTGTTATTATGGAAGGTACTCTATTGTCGAGATTTTTGTTACTCCATTGGATGGAAGCCTTGTCATTATGGAAGGTAGTCTGTTGTCGAGATTTTTGTTATTCCAATGGATGGTAGCCTTGTCCTTATTGAAGGTAGTATGTTTTCGTGATTTTTGTTACTCCATTGGATTGAAGACTTGTCATTACGGAAGGTAGTCTGTTGTCGAGATTTTTGTTATTCCAATGGATAGTAGCCTTGTTAAGATTGAAGGTAGTATGTTATCGTGAATTTTGTTACTCCAATGAATGGTAGCCTTGTCATTATGGAAGGTAGTATGTTGTCGATATTTTTCTTACTACAATGGATGTTAGCCTTGTCATTATGGAAGTTAGTCTGTTGTCGTGATTTTTGTTACTATAATGGATGGTAGCCTTGTAATTATGGAAGGTAGTCTATTGTCGATATTTTTGTTACTCCATTGGATGGAAGCCTTGTCATTATGGAAGGTAGTTTGTTGTCGAGATTTTTGTTATTCCAATGGATGGTAGCCTTGTCATTAAGGAAGGTAGAAAGTTGTCGTGATTTTTGTTACTCCAATGGATGGTAGCCTTTTCATTATGGAAGGTAGTATGTTGTCGATATTTTTGTTACTACAATGGATGGTAGCCTTGTCATTATGGAAGGTAGTCTTTTGTCGAGATTTTTGTTATTCCAATATACAGTAGCCTTGTTATTATGGAAGGTAGTATGTTGTCGAGATTTTTGTTACTCCAATGGATGGTAGCCTTGACATTATGGAAGGTAGTCTGTCGTTGTGATTTTTGTTACTCCAATAGATGGTAGCCTTGTTATTATGGAAGGTAGTCTGTTATTGAGAGTTTTGTTATTCCAATAGATGGTAGCTTTTTCATTATGGAAGGTAGTCTGTTGTCGAGATTTTTGTTACTCCAATGGATGGTAGCCTTGTCATTATGGAAGGTACTCTGTCATTGTGATTTTTGTTACTCCAATGGATGGTAGCCTTATCATTATGGAAGGTAGTCTGTTGTCAAGATTTTTGTCACACCATTGGATGGAAGACATGTCATTACGGAAGGTAGTCTGTTGTCGAGATTTTTGTTATTCCAATGGATGGTAGCCTTGTTATTATGGAAGGTAGTATGTTGTCTTGATTTTTGTTACTCCAATGGATGGTAGCCTTGTCATTATGGAATGTAGTATGTTGCCGATATTTTTATTACTACAATGGATGGTAGCCTTGTCATTCTGGAAGGTAGTTTTTTGTCGAGATTTTTGTTACTACAATGGATGGTAGACTTGTTATTATGGAAGGTAGTCTATTGTCGAGATTTTTGTTACTCCATTGGATGGAAGCCTTGTCATTATGGAAGGTAGTCTGTTGTCGAGATTTTTGTTATTCCAATGGATGGTAGCCTTGTCATTATTGAAGGTAGTATGTTTTCGTGATTTTTGTTACTCCATTGGATTGAAGACTTGTCATTACGGAAGGTAGTCTGTTGTCGAGATTTTTGTTATTCCAATGGATAGTAGCCTTGTTAAGATTGAAGGTAGTATGTTATCGTGAATTTTGTTACTCCAATGAATGGTAGCCTTGTCATTATGGAAGGTAGTATGTTGTCGATATTTTTCTTACTACAATGGATGTTAGCCTTGTCATTATGGAAGTTAGTCTATTGTCGTGATTTTTGTTACTATAATGGATGGTAGCCTTGTAATTATGGAAGGTAATCTATTGTCGATATTTTTGTTACTCCATTGGATGGAAGCCTTGTCATTATGGAAGGTAGTTTGTTGTCGAGATTTTTGTTATTCCAATGGATGGTAGCCTTGTCATTAAGGAAGGTAGAAAGTTGTCGTGATTTTTGTTACTCCAATGGATGGTAGCCTTTTCATTATGGAAGGTAGTATGTTGTCGATATTTTTGTTACTACAATGGATGGTAGCCTTGTCATTATGGAAGGTAGTCTTTTGTCAAGATTTTTGTTATTCCAATATACAGTAGCCTTGTTATTATGGAAGGTAGTATGTTGTCGAGATTTTTGTTACTCCAATGGATGGTAGCCTTGACATTATGGAAGGTAGTCTGTCGTTGTGATTTTTGTTACTCCAATAGATGGTAGCCTTGTTATTATGGAAGGTAGTCTGTTATTGAGAGTTTTGTTATTCCAATAGATGGTAGCTTTTTCATTATGGAAGGTAGTCTGTTGTCGAGATTTTTGTTACTCCAATGGATGGTAGCCTTGTCATTATGGAAGGTACTCTGTCATTGTGATTTTTGTTACTCCAATGGATGGTAGCCTTATCATTATGGAAGGTAGTCTGTTGTCAAGATTTTTGTCACACCATTGGATGGAAGACTTGTCATTACGGAAGGTAGTCTGTTGTCGATATTTTTGTTATTCCAATGGATGGTAGCCTTGTTATTATGGAAGGTAGTATGTTGTCTTGATTTTTGTTACTCCAATGGATGGTAGCCTTGTCATTATGGAATGTAGTATGTTGCCGATATTTTTATTACTACAATGGATGGTAGCCTTGTCATTCTGGAAGGTAGTTTTTTGTCGAGATTTTTGTTACTACAATGGATGGTAGACTTTTTATTATGGAAGGTAGTCTATTGTCGAGATTTTTGTTACTCCATTGGATGGAAGCCTTGTCATTATGGAAGGTAGTCTGTTGTCGAGATTTTTGTTATTCCAATGGATGGTAGCCTTGTCATTATTGAAGGTAGTATGTTTTCGTGATTTTTGTTACTCCATTGGATTGAAGACTTGTCATTACGGAAGGTAGTCTGTTGTCGAGATTTTTGTTATTCCAATGGATAGTAGCCTTGTTAAGATGGAAGGTAGTATGTTATCGTGAATTTTGTTACTCCAATGAATGGTAGCCTTGTCATTATGGAAGGTAGTATGTTGTCGATATTTTTCTTACTACAATGGATGTTAGCCTTGTCATTATGGAAGGTAGTCTGTTGTCGTGATTTTTGTTACTATAATGGATGGTAGCCTTGTAATTATGGAAGGTAGTCTATTGTCGATATTTTTGTTACTCCATTGGATGGAAGCCTTGTCATTATGGAAGGTAGTTTGTTGTCGAGATTTTTGTTATTCCAATGGATGGTAGCCTTGTCATTAAGGAAGGTAGAAAGTTGTCGTGATTTTTGTTACTCCAATGGATGGTAGGCTTTTCATTATGGAAGGTAGTATGTTGTCGATATTTTTGTTACTACAATGGATGGTAGCCTTGTCATTATGGAAGGTAGTCTTTTGTCGAGATTTTTGTTATTCCAATATACGGTAGCCTTGTTATTATGGAAGGTAGTATGTTGTCGAGATTTTTGTTACTCCAATGGATGGTAGCCTTGACATTATGGAAGGTAGTTTGTCGTTGTGATTTTTGTTACTCCAATAGATGGTAGCCTTGTTATTATGGAAGGTAGTCTGTTATTGAGAGTTTTGTTATTCCAATAGATGGTAGCTTTTTCATTATGGAAGGTAGTCTGTTGTCGCGATTTTTGTTATTCCAATGGATGGTAGACTTTTCATTATGGAAGGTACTCTGTCATTGTGATTTTAGTTACTCCAATGGATGGTAGCCTTATCATTATGGAAGGTAGTCTGTTGTCAAGATTTTTGTCACACCATTGGATGGAAGACTTGTCATTACGGAAGGTAGTCTGTTGTCGATATTTTTGTTATTCCAATGGATGGTAGCCTTGTTATTATGGAAGGTAGTATGTTGTCTTGATTTTTGTTACTCCAATGGATGGTAGCCTTGTCATTATGGAATGTAGTATGTTGCCGATATTTTTATTACTACAATGGATGGTAGCCTTGTCATTCTGGAAGGTAGTTTTTTGTCGAGATTTTTGTTACTACAATGGATGGTAGACTTTTTATTATGGAAGGTAGTCTATTGTCGAGATTTTTGTTACTCCATTGGATGGAAGCCTTGTCATTATGGAAGGTAGTCTGTTGTCGAGATTTTTGTTATTCCAATGGATGGTAACCTTGTCATTATTGAAGGTAGTATGTTTTCGTGATTTTTGTTACTCCATTGGATTGAAGACTTGTCATTACGGAAGGTAGTCTGTTGTCGAGATTTTTGTTATTCCAATGGATAGTAGCCTTGTTAAGATGGAAGGTAGTATGTTATCGTGAATTTTGTTACTCCAATGAATGGTAGCCTTGTCATTATGGAAGGTAGTATGTTGTCGATATTTTTCTTACTACAATGGATGTTAGCCTTGTCATTATGGAAGGTAGTCTGTTGTCGTGATTTTTGTTACTATAATGGATGGTAGCCTTGTAATTATGGAAGGTAGTCTATTGTCGATATTTTTGTTACTCCATTGGATGGAAGCCTTGTCATTATGGAAGGTAGTTTGTTGTCGAGATTTTTGTTATTCCAATGGATGGTAGCCTTGTCATTAAGGAAGGTAGAAAGTTGTCGTGATTTTTGTTACTCCAATGGATGGTAGCCTTTTCATTATGGAAGGTAGTATGTTGTCGATATTTTTGTTACTACAATGGATGGTAGCCTTGTCATTATGGAAGGTAGTCTTTTGTCGAGATTTTTGTTATTCCAATATACGGTAGCCTTGTTATTATGGAAGGTAGTATGTTGTCGAGATTTTTGTTACTCCAATGGATGGTAGCCTTGACATTATGGAAGGTAGTTTGTCGTTGTGATTTTTGTTACTCCAATAGATGGTAGCCTTGTTATTATGGAAGGTAGTCTGTTATTGAGAGTTTTGTTATTCCAATAGATGGTAGCTTTTTCATTATGGAAGGTAGTCTGTTGTCGCGATTATTGTTATTCCAATGGATGGTAGACTTTTCATTATGGAAGGTAGTCTATTGTCGAGATTTTTGTTACTCCATTGGATGGAAGCCTTGTCATTTTGGAAGGTAGTCTATTGTCGATATTTTTGTTATTCCAATGGATTGTAGCGTTTACATTATGGAAGGTAGTATGTTGTCGCGATTTTTGTTACTCCATTGGATGGAAGACTTATCATTCCGGAAGGTAGTCTGTTGTCGAGATTATTGTTATTCCATTGGATGGTAGCCTTGTTATTATGGAAGGTAGTATGTTGTCGTGATTTTTGTTACTCCAATGGATGGTAGACTTGTCATTATGGAAGGGAGTATGTTGTCGATATTTTTTATACTACAATGGATGGTATCCTTGTCATTATGGAAGGTAGTTTGTTGTCGGGATTTTTGTTACTACAATTGATGGTAGCCTTGTAATTATGGAAGGTAGTCTATTGTCGATATTTTTGTTACTCCATTGGATGGAAGCCTTGTCATTATGGAAGGTAGTCTATTGTCGAGATTTTTGTTATTCCAATGGATGGTAGCCTAGATATTATGGAAGGTAGTCTGTTTTCGAGATTTTTGTTACTCCAATGGATGGTAGCCTTGTCATTATGAAAGGTAGTTTGTTGTCGAGATTTTTGTTATTCCACTGGATGGTAGACTCGTAATTATGGAAGGTAGTCTGTTGTCAATATATTTGTTACTCCAATGGATTGTAGCCTTGTCATTATGGAAGGTAGTCTGTTGTCGAGATTTTTGTAACTACAATGGATGGTAGCCTTGTCATTATGGAAGGTAGTCTGTTGTCGAGATTTTTGTTACTCCAATGGATGGTAGCCTTGTCATTATGGAAGGTACTCTGTCATTGTGATTTTTGTTACTCCAATGGATGGTAGCCTTATCATTATGGAAGGTAGTCTGTTGTCAAGATTTTTGTCACACCATTGGATGGAAGACTTGTCATTACGGAAGGTAGTCTGTTGTCGAGATTTTTGTTATTCCAATGGATTATAGCCTTGTTATTATGGAAGGTAGTATGTTGTCTTGATTTTTGTTAATCCAATGGATGGTAGCCTTGTCATTATGGAATGTAGTATGTTACCGATATTTTTATTACTACAATGGACGGTAGCCTTGTCATTCTGGAAGGTAGTTTTTTGTCGAGATTTTTGTTACTACAATGGATGGTAGACTTGTTATTATGGAAGGTAGTCTATTGTCGAGATTTTTGTTACTCCATTGGATGGAAGCCTTGTCATTATGGAAGGTAGTCTGTTGTCGAGATTTTTGTTATTCCAATGGATGGAAGCCTTGTCATTATTGAAGGTAGTATGTTTTCGTGATTTTTGTTACTCCATTGGATGGAATCCTTGTTATTATGGAATGTAGTCTATTGTCGAGATTTTTGTTATTCCAATGGATAGTAGCCTTGTCATTATGGAAGTTAGTCTGTTGTCGAGATTTTTGTTACTCCATTAGATGGAAGCCTTTTCATTATGGAAGGTAGTCTGTTGTCGAGATTTTTGTTATTCCAATGGATGGTAGCCTTGTCATTAAGGAAGGTAGTATGTTGTCGTGATTTTTGTTACTCCATGGGATGGAAGCCTAGTAATAATGGAAGGTAGTCTGTCGTCAAGATTTTTGTTATTCCAATAGATGGTAGCCTTGTTATTATGTAAGGTAGTTTGTTGTCGAGATTTTTGTTACTCCATTGGATGGTAGCCTTGTCATTATGGAAGGTAGTCTGTCGTTGTGATTTTTGTTACTCCAATGGATGGTAGCCTTGTCATTATGGAAGGTAGTCTGTTGTCAAGATTTTTATTACTCCATTAAATGGTAGCCTTGTCATTATGGAAGGTAGTCTATTGTCGAGAGTTTTGTTATTCCTATAGATGGTAGCTTTTTCATTATGGAAGGTAGTCTGTTGTCGAAATTTTTGTTATTCCAATTGATGGTAGACTTGTCATTATGGAAGGTAGTCTATTGTCGATATTATTGTTATTCCAATGGATGGTAGCGTTTTCATTATGGAAGGTAGTATGTTGTCGTGATTTTTGTTACTCCATTGGATGGAAGACTTGTGATTCCGGAAGGTAGTCTGTTGTCGAGATTTTTGTTATTCCAATGGATGGTAGCCTTGTTATTATGGAAGGTAGTATGTTGTCGTGATTTTTGTTACTCCAATGGATGGTAGCCTTGTCATTATGGAAGGTAGTATGTTGTCGATATTTTTCTTACTACAATGGATGGTAGCCTTGTCATTATGGAAGGTAGTCTGTTGTCGCGATTTTTGTTACTACAATGGATTATAGCCTTGTAATTATGGAAGGTAGTCTGTTGTCGAGATTTTTGTTACTCCAATGGATGGAAGCCTTGTCATTATGGAAGGTAGTCTGTTGTCGAGATTATTGTTATTCCAATGGATGGTAGCCTTGTCATTAGGGAAGGTAGTATGTTGTCGTGATTTTTGTTACTCCAATGGATGGTAGACTCGTAATTATGTAAGGTAGATTGTTTTCGATATTTTTGTTAATACAATGGATGGTAGCCTTGTCATTATGGAGGGTAGTCTGTTGTCGAGATTTTTGTTATTCCAATAGATGGTAGCCTTGTTATTATGGAAGTTAGTATGTTTTTGATATTTTTGTTACTCCAATGGATGGTAGCCTTGTCATTATGGAAGGTAGTCTGTCGTTGTGATTTTTGTTACTCCAATGGATGGTAGCCTTGTCATTATGGAAGGTAGTCTGTTGTCAAGATTTTTGTTACTCCATTAGATGGTAGCCTTGTCATTATGGAAGGTAGTTTGTTGTCGAGAGTTTTGTTATTCCAATAGATGGTAGACTTTTCATTATGGAAGGTAGTTTGTTGTCGCGATTTTTGTTATTCCAATGGATGGTAGACTTGTCATTATGGAAGGTAGTCTATTGTTGAGATTTTTGATACTCCATTGGATGGAAGCCTTGTCATTTTGGAAGGTAGTCAGTTGTCGATATTTTTGTTATTCCAATGGATGGTAGCCTTTTCATTATGAAAGGTAGTATGTTGTCATGATTTTTGTTACTCCATTGGATGGAAAACTTGTCATTACGGAAGGTAGTCTATTGTCGAGATTTTTTTTATTCCAATGGATGGTAGCCTTGTTATTATGGAAGGTAGTATGTTGTCGTGATTTTTGTTACTCCAATGGATGGTAGCCTTGTCATTATGGAAGGTAGTATGTTGTCGATATTTTTCTTACTACAATGGATGGTAGCCTTGTCATTATGGAAGGTAGTCTGCTGTCGATATTTTTGTTACTACAATAGATGATAGCCTTGTAATTATGGAAGGTAGTCTATTATCGATATTTTTGTTACTCCATTGGATGGAAGCCTTGTCATCATGGAAGGTAATATGTTGTCGTGATTTTTGTTACTCCATTGCATGGAAGCCTTGTTATTATGGAATGTAGTTTGTTGTCGAGATTTTTGTTATTACAATGGATGGTAGCCTTGTCGTTATGGAAGGTAGTCTATTGTCGAGATTTTTGATACTACATTAAATGGAAGCCTTGTCATTATGGAAGGTAGTCTGTTGTCGAGATTTTTGTTATTCCAATGGATGGTAGCCTCGTCATTGTGGAAGGTAGTATGTTGTCGTGATTTTTGTTACTCCATGGGATGGAAGCCTTGTCATTATGGAAGGAAGTCTGTTGTCGAGATTTTTGTTATTCCTATGGATGGTAGCCTAGTTATTATGAAAGGTAGTATGTTTTCGAGATTTTTGTTACTCCAATGGATGTTAGCCTTGTCATTATGGAAGGTAGTCTGTTGTTGATATCTTTGTTACTCCAATGAATTGTAGCCTTTTCATTATGGAAGGTAGTCTTTTGTCCAGATTATTGTTATTCCAACGAATGGTAGATTTGTCATTATGGAAGGTAGTCTATTGTCGAGATTTTGGTTACTCCATTGGATGGAAGCCTTGTCATTATGGAAGGTAGTCTATTGTCGAGATTTTTGTTATTCGAATGGATGGTAGCCTTGTCATTATGGAAGGTAGTTTGTTGTCGTGATTTTTGTTACTCCATTAGATGGAAGTCTTGTCATTATGGAAGGTAGTCTATTGTCGAGATTTTTTTTACACTAATGGATGGTAGCCTTGTCATTATGGAAAGTAGTATGTCGTTCAAATTTTTGTTACTACAATGCATGGTAGCCTTGTCATTATGGAAGGTAGTCTGTTGTTGAGGTTTTTGTTACTCCATTAGATGGTAGCCTTGTCATTATGGAAGGTAGTCTATTGTCAAGAGTTTTGTTATACCAATGCATGGTAGCCTACTCATTATTGAAGCTGGTCTGTTTTCGAGATTTTTATTACTCCAACGAATGGTAGCCTTTTTATTATGGAAGGTAGTCTTTTGTCGAGATTTTTGTTATTCCAATGAATGGTAGATTTGTCATTATGGAAGGTAGTCTATTGTCGAGATTTTTGTTACAACAATTGGATGTTAGCCTTGTCATTATGGAAGGTAGTCTGTTGTCGTGATTTTTGTTACTATAATGGATGGTAGCCTTGTAATTATGGAAGTTAGTCTATTGTCGATATTTTTGTTACTCCATTGGATGGAAGCCTTGTCATTATGGAAGGTAGTTTGTTGTCGAGATTTTTGTTATTCCAATGGATGGTAGCCTTGTCATTAAGGAAGGTAGAAAGTTGTCGTGATTTTTGTTACTCCAATGGATGGTAGCCTTTTCATTATGGAAGGTAGTATGTTGTCGATATTTTTGTTACTACAATGGATGGTATCCTTGTCATTATGGAAGGTAGTCTTTTGTCGAGATTTTTGTTATTCCAATATACGGTAGCCTTGTTATTATGGAAGGTAGTATGTTGTCGAGATTTTTGTTACTCCAATGGATGGTAGCCTTGACATTATGGAAGGTAGTTTGTCGTTGTGATTTTTGTTACTCCAATAGATGGTAGCCTTGTTATTATGGAAGGTAGTCTGTTATTGAGAGTTTTGTTATTCCAATAGATGGTAGCTTTTTCATTATGGAAGGTAGTCTGTTGTCGCGATTTTTGTTATTCCAATGGATGGTAGACTTTTCATTATGGAAGGTAGTCTATTGTCGAGATTTTTGTTACTCCATTGGATGGAAGCCTTGTCATTTTGGAAGGTAGTCTATTGTCGATATTTTTGTTATTCCAATGGATTGTAGCGTTTACATTATGGAAGGTAGTATGTTGTCGCGATTTTTGTTACTCCATTGGATGGAAGACTTATCATTCCGGAAGGTAGTCTGTTGTCGAGATTATTGTTATTCCATTGGATGGTAGCCTTGTTATTATGGAAGGTAGTATGTTGTCGTGATTTTTGTTACTCCAATGGATGGTAGCCTTGTCATTATGGAAGGTGGTATGTTGTCGATATTTTTTATACTACAATGGATGGTATCCTTGTCATTATGGAAGGTAGTTTGTTGTCGGGATTTTTGTTACTACAATTGATGGTAGCCTTGTAATTATGGAAGGTAGTCTATTGTCGATATTTTTGTTACTCCATTGGATGGAAGCCTTGTCATTATGGAAGGTAGTCTATTGTCGAGATTTTTGTTATTCCAATGGATGGTAGCCTAGATATTATGGAAGGTAGTCTGTTTTCGAGATTTTTGTTACTCCAATGGATGGTAGCCTTGTCATTATGGAAGGTAGTTTGTTGTCGAGATTTTTGTTATTCCACTGGATGGTAGACTCGTAATTATGGAAGGTAGTCTGTTGTCAATATATTTGTTACTCCAATGGATTGTAGCCTTGTCATTATGGAAGGTAGTCTGTTGTCGAGATTTTTGTAACTACAATGGATGGTAGCCTTGTCATTATGGAAGGTAGTCTGTTGTCGAGATTTTTGTTACTCCAATGGATGGTAGCCTTGTCATTATGGAAGGTACTCTGTCATTGTGATTTTTGTTACTCCAATGGATGGTAGCCTTATCATTATGGAAGGTAGTCTGTTGTCAAGATTTTTGTCACACCATTGGATGGAAGACTTGTCATTACGGAAGGTAGTCTGTTGTCGAGATTTTTGTTATTCCAATGGATTATAGCCTTGTTATTATGGAAGGTAGTATGTTGTCTTGATTTTTGTTACTCCAATGGATGGTAGCCTTGTCATTATGGAATGTAGTATGTTACCGATATTTTTATTACTACAATGGACGGTAGCCTTGTCATTCTAGAAGGTAGTTTTTTGTCGAGATTTTTGTTACTACAATGGATGGTAGACTTGTTATTATGGAAGGTAGTCTATTGTCGAGATTTTTGTTACTCCATTGGATGGAAGCCTTGTCATTATGGAAGGTAGTCTGTTGTCGAGATTTTTGTTATTCCAATGGATGGTAGCCTTGTCATTATTGAAGGTAGTATGTTTTCGTGATTTTTGTTACTCCATTGGATGGAATCCTTGTTATTATGGAATGTAGTCTATTGTCGAGATTTTTGTTATTCCAATGGATAGTAGCCTTGTCATTATGGAAGTTAGTCTGTTGTCGAGATTTTTGTTACTCCATTAGATGGAAGCCTTTTCATTATGGAAGGTAGTCTGTTGTCGAGATTTTTGTTATTCCAATGGATGGTAGCCTTGTCATTAAGGAAGGTAGTATGTTGTCGTGATTTTTGTTACTCCATGGGATGGAAGCCTAGTAATAATGGAAGGTAGTCTGTCGTCAAGATTTTTGTTATTCCAATAGATGGTAGCCTTGTTATTATGTAAGGTAGTTTGTTGTCGAGATTTTTGTTACTCCATTGGATGGTAGCCTTGTCATTATGGAAGGTAGTCTGTCGTTGTGATTTTTGTTACTCCAATGGATGGTAGCCTTGTCATTATGGAAGGTAGTCTGTTGTCAAGATTTTTATTACTCCATTAAATGGTAGCCTTGTCATTATGGAAGGTAGTCTATTGTCGAGAGTTTTGTTATTCCTATAGATGGTAGCTTTTTCATTATGGAAGGTAGTCTGTTGTCGAAATTTTTGTTATTCCAATTGATGGTAGACTTGTCATTATGGAAGGTAGTCTATTGTCGATATTATTGTTACTCCATTGGATTGAAGCCTTGTCATTTTGGAAGGTATTCGGTTGTCGATATTTTTGTTATTCCAATGGATGGTAGCGTTTTCATTATGGAAGGTAGTATGTTGTCGTGATTTTTGTTACTCCATTGGATGGAAGACTTGTGATTCCGGAAGGTAGTCTGTTGTCGAGATTTTTGTTATTCCAATGGATGGTAGCCTTGTTATTATGGAAGGTAGTATGTTGTCGTGATTTTTGTTACTCCAATGGATGGTAGCCTTGTCATTATGGAAGGTAGTATGCTGTCGATATTTTTCTTACTACAATGGATGGTAGCCTTGTCATTATGGAAGGTAGTCTGTTGTCGCGATTTTTGTTACTACAATGGATTATAGCCTTGTAATTATGGAAGGTAGTCTGTTGTCGAGATTTTTGTTACTCCAATGGATGGAAGCCTTGTCATTATGGAAGGTAGTCTGTTGTCGAGATTATTGTTATTCCAATGGATGGTAGCCTTGTCATTAGGGAAGGTAGTATGTTGTCGTGATTTTTGTTACTCCAATGGATGGTAGACTCGTAATTATGTAAGGTAGATTGTTTTCGATATTTTTGTTAATACAATGAATGGTAGCCTTGTCATTATGGAGGGTAGTCTGTTGTCGAGATTTTTGTTATTACAATAGATGGTAGCTATGTTATTATGGAAGTTAGTATGTTTTTGATATTTTTGTTACTCCAATGGATGGTAGCCTTGTCATTATGGAAGGTAGTCTGTCGTTGTGATTTTTGTTACTCCAATGGATGGTAGCCTTGTCATTATGGAAGGTAGTCTGTTGTCAGGATTTTTGTTACTCCATTAGATGGTAGCCTTGTCATTATGGAAGGTAGTTTGTTGTCGAGAGTTTTGTTATTCCAATAGATGGTAGACTTTTCATTATGGAAGGTAGTTTGTTGTCGAGATTTTTGTTATTCCAATGGATGGTAGACTTGTCATTATGGAAGGTAGTCTATTGTTGAGATTTTTGATACTCCATTGGATGGAAGCCTTGTCATTTTGGAAGGTAGTCAGTTGTCGATATTTTTGTTATTCCAATGGATGGTAGCCTTTTCATTATGAAAGGTAGTATGTTGTCATGATTTTTGTTACTCCATTGGATGGAAAACTTGTCATTACGGAAGGTAGTCTATTGTCGAGATTTTTTTTATTCCAATGGATGGTAGCCTTGTTATTATGGAAGGTAGTATGTTGTCGTGATTTTTGTTACTCCAATGGATGGTAGCCTTGTCATTATGGAAGGTAGTATGTTGTCGATATTTTTCTTACTACAATGGATGGTAGCCTTGTCATTATGGAAGGTAGTCTGCTGTCGATATTTTTGTTACTACAATAGATGATAGCCTTGTAATTATGGAAGGTAGTCTATTATCGATATTTTTGTTACTCCATTGGATGGAAGCCTTGTCATCATGGAAGGTAATATGTTGTCGTGATTTTTGTTACTCCATTGCATGGAAGCCTTGTTATTATGGAATGTAGTTTGTTGTCGAGATTTTTGGTATTACAATGGATGGTAGCCTTGTCGTTATGGAAGGTAGTCTATTGTCGAGATTTTTGATACTACATTAAATGGAAGCCTTGTCATTATGGAAGGTAGTCTGTTGTCGAGATTTTTGTTATTCCAATGGATGGTAGCCTCGTCATTATGGAAGGTAGTATGTTGTCGTGATTTTTGTTACTCCATGGGATGGAAGCCTTGTCATTATGGAAGGAAGTCTGTTGTCGAGATTTTTGTTATTCCTATGGATGGTAGCCTAGTTATTATGAAAGGTAGTATGTTTTCGAGATTTTTGTTACTCCAATGGATGTTAGCCTTGTCATTATGGAAGGTAGTCTGTTGTTGATATCTTTGTTACTCCAATGAATTGTAGCCTTTTCATTATGGAAGGTAGTCTTTTGTCCAGATTATTGTTATTCCAACGAATGGTAGATTTGTCATTATGGAAGGTAGTCTATTGTCGAGATTTTGGTTACTCCATTGGATGGAAGCCTTGTCATTATGGAAGGTAGTCTATTGTCGAGATTTTTGTTATTCGAATGGATGGTAGCCTTGTCATTATGGAAGGTAGTTTGTTGTCGTGATTTTTGTTACTCCATTAGATGGAAGTCTTGTCATTATGGAAGGTAGTCTATTGTCGAGATTTTTGTTACACTAATGGATGGTAGCCTTGTCATTATGGAAAGTAGTATGTCGTTCAAATTTTTGTTACTACAATGCATGGTAGCCTTGTCATTATGGAAGGTAGTCTGTTGTTGAGGTTTTTGTTACTCCATTAGATGGTAGCCTTGTCATTATGGAAGGTAGTCTATTGTCAAGAGTTTTGTTATACCAATGCATGGTAGCCTACTCATTATTGAAGCTGGTCTGTTTTCGAGATTTTTATTACTCCAACGAATGGTAGCCTTTTTATTATGGAAGGTAGTCTTTTGTCGAGATTTTTGTTATTCCAATGAATGGTAGATTTGTCATTATGGAAGGTAGTCTATTGTCGAGATTTTTGTTACAACAATTGGATGGAAGCCTTGTCATTATGAAAGGTAGTCTGTTGTCGAGATTTTTGTTATCCCAATGGATGGTAGCCTTGTCATTATGGAAGGTAGTATGTTGTCGTGATTTTTGTTACTCCATTAGATGGAAATCTTGTCATTATGGAAGGTAGTCTGTTGTCAAGATTTTTGTTATTCCAATGGATGGTATCCTTGTCATTATGGAAGGTAGACAGTTGTTCAGATTTTTGTTACTACAATTGATGGTAGCCTTGTCATTATGGAAGGTAGTTTGTTGTCGAGATTTTTGTTACTCCAATGGATATTAGCCTTGTCATTATGGAAGGTAGTCTGTTGTCGAGATTTTTGTTATTCCAATGGATGGTAGCCTAGTTATTATGGAAGGTAGTATGTTTTCGAGATTTTTGTTAATCCAATGCATGTTAGCCTTGTCATTATGGAAGGTAGTTTGTTGTCGATATCTTTGTTACTCCAATGGATGGTAGCCTTGTCATTATGGAAGGTAGTTTGTTATCGAGATTTTTGTTATTCCAATGACTGGTAGACTTGTCATTATGGAAGGTAGTCTGTTTTCGATATATTTGTTATTCCAATAGATGGAAGGTAGTCTGTTGTCGAGATTTTTGTTATTCCAATCTATGGTAGCCTTGTTAATATGGAAGGTAGTATGTTATCGTGAATTTTGTTACTCCAATGAATGGTAGCCTTGTCATTATGGAAGGTAGTATGTTGTCGATATTTTTCTTACTACAATGGATGTTAGCCTAGTCATTATGGAAGGTAGTCTATTGTCGAGATTTTTGTTACTATAATGGATGGTAGCCTTGTAATTATGGAAGGTAGTCTATTGTCGATATTTTTGTTACTCCATTGGATGGAAGCCTTGTCATTATGGAAGGTAGTTTGTTGTCGAGATTTTTGTTATTCCAATGGATGGTAGCCTTGTCATTAAGAAAGGTAGAAAGTTGTCGTGATTTTTGTTACTCCAATGGATGGTAGCCTTTTCATTATGGAAGGTAGTATGTTGTCGATATTTTTGTTACTACAATGGATGGTAGCCTTGTCATTATTGAAGGTAGTCTTTTGTCGAGATTTTTGTTATTCCAATATACGGTAGCCTTGTTATTATGGAAGGTAGTATGTTGTCGAGATTTTTGTTACTCCAATGGATGGTAGCGTTGACATTATGGAAGGTAGTCTGTCGTTGTGATTTTTGTTACTCCAATAGATGGTAGCCTTGTTATTATGGAAGGTAGTCTGTTATTGAGAGTTTTTCTTATTCCAATAGATGGTAGCTTTTTCATTATGGAAGGTAGTATGTTGTCGTGATTTTTGTTACTCCATGGGATGGAAGCCTTGTCATTATGGAAGGAAGTATGTTGTCGAGATTTTGTTATTCCTATGGATGGTAGCCTAGTTATTATGGAAGGTAGTATGTTTTCGAGATTTTTGTTACTCCAATGGATGTTAGCCTTGTCACTATGGAAGGTAGTCTGTTGTTGATATCTTTGTTACTCCAATGAATTGTAGCCTTTTCATTATGGAAGGTAGTCTTTTGTCCAGATAATTGTTATTCCAACGAATGGTAGATTTGTCATTATGGAAGGTAGTCTATTGTCAAGATTTTGGTTACTCCATTGGATGAAAGCCTTGTCATTATGGAAGGTAGTCTATTGTCGAGATTTTTGTTATTCGAATGGATGGTAGCCTTGTCATTATGGAAGGTAGTTTGTTGTCGTGATTTTTGTTACTCCATTAGATGGAAGTCTTGTCATTATGGAAGGTAGTCTATTGTCGAGATTTTTGTTACACTAATGGATGGTAGCCTTGTCATTATGGAAAGTAGTATGTCGTTCAAATTTTTGTTACTACAATGCATGGTAGCCTTGTCATTATGGAAGATAGTCTGTTGTTGAGGTTTTTGTTAATCCATTAGATGGTAGCCTTGTCATTATGGAAGGTAGTCTATTGTCAAGAGTTTTGTTATACCAATGCATGGTAGCCTAGTCATTATTGAAGCTGGTCTGTTTTCGAGATTTTTATTACTCCAATGGATGTTAGCCTTGTCATTATGGAAGGTATTCTGTAGTCGATATCTTTATTACTCCAACGAATGGTAGCCTTTTTATTATGGAAGGTAGTCTTTTGTCGAGATTTTTGTTATTCCAATGAATGGTAGATTTGTCATTATGGAAGGTAGTCTATTCTCGAGATTTTTGTTACAACAATTGGATGGAAGCCTTGTCATTATGAAAGGTAGTCTGTTGTCGAGATTTTTGTTATCCCAATGGATGGTAGCCTTGTCATTATGGAAGGTAGTATGTTGTCGTGATTTTTGTTACTCCATTAGATGGAAGTCTTGTCATTATGGAAGGTAGTCTGTTGTCAAGATTTTTGTTATTCCAATGGATGGTATCCTTGTCATTATGGAAGGCAGACAGTTGTTCAGATTTTTGTTACTACAATTGATGGTAGCCTTGTCATTATGGAAGGTAGTTTGTTGTCGAGATTTTTGTTACTCCATTGGATATTAGCCTTGTCATTATGGAAGGTAGTCTGTTGTCGAGATTTTTGTTATTCCAATGGATGGTAGCCTAGTTTTTATGGAAGGTAGTATGTTTTCGAGATTTTTGTTACTCCAATGGATGTTAGCCTTGTCATTATGGAAGGTAGTTTGTTGTCGATATCTTTGTTACTCCAATGGATGGTAGCCTTGTCATTATGGAATGTAGTTTGTTATCGAGATTTTTGTTATTCCAATGACTGGTAGACTTGTCATTATGGAAGGTAGTCTGTTTTCGATATATTTGTTATTCCAATAGATGGAAGGTAGTCTGCTGTCGAGATTTTTGTTATTCCAATGGATGGTAGCCTTGTTAATATGGAAGGTAGTATGTTATCGTGAATTTTGTTACTCCAATGAATGGTAGCCTTGTCATTATGGAAGGTAGTATGTTGTCGATATTTTTCTTACTACAATGGATGTTAGCCTTGTCATTATGGAAGGTAGTCTATTGTCGAGATTTTTGTTACTATAATGGATGGTAGCCTTGTAATTATGGAAGGTAGTCTATTGTCTATATTTTTGTTACTCCATTGGATGGAAGCCTTGTCATTATGGAAGGTAGTTTTTTGTCGAGATTTTTGTTATTCCAATGGATGGTAGCCTTGTCATTAAGGAAGGTAGAAAGTTGTCGTGATTTTTGTTACTCCAATGGATGGTAGCCTTTTCATTATGGAAGGTAGTATGTTGTCGATATTTTTGTTACTATAATGGATGGTAGCCTTGTCATTATGGAAGGTAGTCTTTTGTCGAGATTTTTGTTATTCCAATATACGGTAGCCTTGTTATTATGGAAGGTAGTATGTTGTCGAGATTTTTGTTACTCCAATGGATGGTAGCCTTGACATTATGGAAGGTAGTCTGTCGTTGTGATTTTTGTTACTCCAATAGATGGCAGCCTTGTTATTATGGAAGGTAGTCTGTTATTGAGAGTTTTGGTTTTCCAATAGATGGTAGCTTTTTCATTATGGAAGGTAGTATGTTGTCGCGATTTTTGTTATTCCAATGGATGGTAGACTTTTCATTATGGAAGGTAGTCTATTGTCGAGATTTTTGTTACTCCATTGGATGGAAGCCTTGTCATTTTGGAAGGTAGTCTGTTGTCGATATTTTTGTTATTCCAATGGATTGTAGCGTTTACATTATGGAAGGTAGTATGTTGTCGTGATTTTTGTTACTCCATTGGATGGAAGACTTGTCATTCCGGAAGGTAGTGTGTTGTCGAGATTCTTGTTATTCCATTGGACGGTAGCCTTGTTATTATGGAAGATAGTATGTTGTCGTGATTTTTGTTACTCCAATGGATGATAGCCTTGTCATTATGGAAGGTAGTATGTTGTCGATATTTTTCATACTACAATGGATGGTATCCTTGTCATTATGGAAGGTAGTCTGTTGTTGGGATTTTTGTTACTACAATGGATGGTAGCCTTGTAATTATGGAAGGTAGTCTATTGTCGATATTTTTGTTACTCCATTGGATGGAAGCCTTGTCATTATGGAAGGTAGTCTATTGTCGAGATTTTTGTTATTCCAATGGATGGTAGCCTAGATATTATCGAAGGTAGTCTGTTTTCGAGATTTTTGTCACTCCAATGGATGGTAGCCTTGTCATTATGGAAGGTAGTCTGTTGTCGAGATTTTTGTTATTCCAATGGATGGTAGCCTAGATATTATGGAAGGTAATATGTTTTCGAGATTTTTGTTACTCCAATGGATGGTAGCCTTGTCATTATGGAAGGTAGTCTGTTGTCGAGATTTTTGTTATTCCAATGGATGGTAGCCTTGTTAATATGGAAGGTAGTATGTTATCGTGAATTTTGTTACTCCAATGAATGGTAGCCTTGTCATTATGGAAGGTAGTATGTTGTCGATATTTTTCTTACTACAATGGATGTTAGCCTTGTCATTACGGAAGGTAGTCCGTTGTCGATATTTTTGTTACTCAAATGGATGCTAGCCTTGTCATTATGGAAGTTAGTCTGTTGTCGAGATTTTTGTTACTCCAATGGATGGTAGCCTTGTCATTATGGAAGGTAGTCTGTCGTCGATATCTTTGTTATTCCAATGGATGGTAGCCTTGTCATTATGGATGGTAGTCTATTGTCGAGATTTTTGTTACTCCAATGGATGGTAGCCTTGTAATTATGGAAGGTAGTCTGTTGTCGAGATTTTTGTTACTCCAATGAATGGTAGCCTTGTCATTATGGAAGGTAGTCTGTTGTCGATATTTTTGTTACTCCAATTGATGCTAGCCTTTTCATTATGGAAGGTAGTCTATTGTCGAGATTTTTGTTACTCCATTGGATGGAAGCCTTGTCATTTTGGAAGGTAGTCTGTTGTCGATATTTTTGTTATTCCAATGGATTGTAGCGTTTACATTATGGAAGGTAGTATGTTGTCGTGATTTTTGTTACTCCATTGGATGGAAGACTTGTCATTCCGGAAGGTAGTGTGTTGTCGAGATTCTTGTTATTCCATTGGACGGTAGCCTTGTTATTATGGAAGATAGTATGTTGTCGTGATTTTTGTTACTCCAATGGATGATAGCCTTGTCATTATGGAAGGTAGTATGTTGTCGATATTTTTCATACTACAATGGATGGTATCCTTGTCATTATGGAAGGTAGTCTGTTGTCGGGATTTTTGTTACTACAATGGATGGTAGCCTTGTAATTATGGAAGGTAGTCTATTGTCGATATTTTTGTTACTCCATTGGATGGAAGCCTTGTCATTATGGAAGGTAGTCTATTGTCGAGATTTTTGTTATTCCAATGGATGGTAGCCTAGATATTATCGAAGGTAGTCTGTTTTCGAGATTTTTGTTACTCCAATGGATGGTAGCCTTGTCATTATGGAAGGTAGTCTGTTGTCGAGATTTTTGTTATTCCAATGGATGGTAGCCTAGATATTATGGAAGGTAATATGTTTTCGAGATTTTTGTTACTCCAATGGATGGTAGCCTTGTCATTATGGAAGGTAGTCTGTTTTCGAGATTTTTGTTATTCCAATGGATGGTAGCCTTGTTAATATGGAAGGTAGTATGTTATCGTGAATTTTGTTACTCCAATGAATGGTAGCCTTGTCATTATGGAAGGTAGTATGTTGTCGATATTTTTCTTACTACAATGGATGTTAGCCTTGTCATTATGGAAGGTAGTCTGTTGTCGAGATTTTTGTTACTATAATGGATGGTAGCCTTGTCATTATGGAAGGTAGTCTGTTATCGATGTCTTTGTTACTCCAATGAATGGTAGCCTTGTCATTATGGAAGGTAGTCTGTCGTCGATATCTTTGTTACTCAAATGGATGGTAGCCTAGTCATTATGGAAGGTAGTATGTTATCGATATTTTTTTTACTCCAATAGATGGTAGCCTTGTTATTTTGGAAGGTAGTCTGTTGTCGAGATTTTTTTTACTCAAATGAATGGTAGCCTTGTAATTACGGAAGGTAGTCCGTTGTCGATATTTTTGTTACTCAAATGGATGCTAGCCTTGTCATTATGGAAGTTAGTCTGTTGTCGAGATTTTTGTTACTCCAATGGATGGTAGCCTTGTCAATATGGAAGGTAGTCTGTTTTCGATATTTTTGTTATTCCAATGGATGGTAGCCTTGTCATTATGGATGGTAGTCTATTGTCGAGATTTTTGTTACTCCAATGGATGGTAGCCTTGTAATTATGGAAGGTAGTCTGTTGTCTAGATTTTTGTTACTCTAGTGGATGGTAGCCTTGTCATTATGGAAGGTAGTCTGTTTTCGATATTTTTGTTATTCCAATGGATGATAGCCTTGTCATTATGGAAGGTAGTCTATTGTCGAGATTTTTGTTACTCCAATGGATGGTAGCCTTGTAATTATGGAAGGTAGTCTGTTGTCGAGATTTTTGTTACTCCAATGAATGGTAGCCTTGTCATTATGGAAGGTAGTCTGTTGTCGATATTTTTGTTACTCCAATGGATGCTAGCCTTTTCATTATGGAAGGTAGTTTGTTGTCGAGATATTTGTTACTCCAATGGACGGAAGCCTTGTGATTACGGAAGGTAGTCTGTTTTCATGATTTTTGTTATTCCAATGGATGGTAGCCTAGTCATTATGGAAGGTAGTTTGTTGCCGAGATTATTGTTATTCCAATGGATGGTAGCCTTGTTATTATGGAAGGTAGTATGTTGTCGAGATTTTTGTTACTCCAATGGATGGTAGCCTTGTCATTATGGAAGGTAGTCTGTCGTTGTGGTTTTTGTTACTCCAATGGATTGTAGCCTTGTCATTATGGAAGGTAGTCTGTTGTCAAGATTTTTGTTACTCCATTAGATGGTATCCTTGTCATTATGGAAGGTAGTCTGTTGTTGAGTGTTTTGTTATTCCAATAGATGGTAGCCTTTTCGTTATAGAAGGTAGTTTGTTTTCGATATTTTTGTTATTCCAATGGATGGTAGACTTGTCATTATGGAAGGTAGTATATTGTCGAGATTTGTGTTACTCCATTGGATGGAAGCCTTGTCATTTTGGAAGGTAGTCTGTTGTCGATATTTTTGTTATTCCAATGGATGGTAGTCTTGTTATTATGGAAGGTAGTATGTTGTTGTGATTTTTGTTACTCCAATGGATGGTAGCCTTGTCAATATGGAAGGTAGTATGTTGTCGATATCTTTGTTACTATAATGGATGGTATCCTTGTCATTATGGAAGGTAGTATGTTGTCGAGATTTTTGTTACTACAATGAATGGTAGCCATGTCATTATGGAAGGTAGTCTGTTGTCGTTATTGTTGTTACACCAATGGATGGTAGCCTTGTCATTATGGAAGGTAGTTTGTTCTCGAGATTTTTGTTATTCCAATGGATGGTAGCCTTGTCATTATGGAAGGTAGTATGTTGTCGTGATTTTTGTTACTCCATTGGATGGAAGCCTTGTTATTATGGAATGTAGTCTATTGTCGAGATTTTTGTTACTACAATGGATGGTAGCCTTGTCATTATGGAGGGTAGTATGTTGTCGATATTTTTCTTACTACAATGGACGGTAGCCTTGTAATTATGGAAGGTAGTCTGTTGTCGAGATTTTTGTTACTACAATGGATGGTAGCCTTGTAATTATGGAAGGTAGTCTATTGTCGAGATTTTTGTTACACCATTGGATGGAAGCCTTGTCATTATGGAAGGTAGTCTATTGTCGAGATTTTTGTTATTCCAATGGATGGTAGCCTTGTCATTATGGAAGGTAGTATGTTGTCGTGATTTTTGTTACTACAATGGATGGTAGCCTTGTAATTATGGAAGGTAGTCTGTTGTCGATATTTTTGTTACTACAATGGATGGTAGCCTTGGAATTATGGAAGGTAGTCTATTGTCGATATTTTTGTTACACCATTGGATGGAAGCCTTGTCATTATGGAAGGTAGTCGGTTGTCGAGATTTTTGTTATTCTAATGGATGGTAGCCTTGTCATTATGGAAGGTAGTATGTTGTCGTGATTTTTGTTACCCTAATGGATGATAGCCTTGTCACTGTGGAAGGTAGTCTGTTGTCAAGATTTTTGTTACTCCAATAGATGGTAGCCTTGTCATTATGGAAGGTAGTCTATTGTCGAGAGTTTTGTTATTCCAATAGATGGTAGCCTTTTAATTATAGAAGGTAGTTTGTTGTCGATATTTTTGTTATTCCAATGGATGCTAGACTTGTCATTATGGAAGGTAGTATATTGTCGAGATTTTTGTTACTCCGTTGGATGGAAGCCTTGTCATTTTGGAAGGTAGTCTGTTGTCGATATTTTTGTTATTCCAATGGATGGTAGCCTTTTCATTATAGATGGTAGTATGTTGTCGTGATTTTTGTTACTCCATTGGATGGAAGACTTATGATTACGGAAGGTAGTCTGTTGTCGAGATTTTTGTTATTCCAATGGATGGTAGCCTTGTTATTATGGAAGGTAGTACGTTGTCGTGATTTTTGTTACTCCAATGGATGGTAGCCTTGTCATTATGGAAGGTAGTATGTTGTCGATATTTTTCTTACTACAATGGATGGTAGCCTTTGTCATTATGGAAGGTAGTCTACTGTCGAGATTTTTGTTACTACAATGGATGGTAGCCTTGTAATTATGGAAGGTAGTCTATTGTCGAGATTTTTGTTACTCCGTTGGATGGAAGCCTTGTCATTATGAAAGGTAGTCTGTTGTCGAGATTTTTGTTATTCCAATGGATGGTAGCCTTGTCATTATGGAAGGTAGTATGTTGTCGTGATTTTTGTTACTCCATTAGATGGAAGCCTTGTTATTATGGAATGTAGTCTGTTGTCGAGATATTTGTTACTACAATGGATGGTAGCCTTTTCATTATGGAGGGTAGTATGTTGTCGATATTTTTCTTACTACAATGGATGGTAGCCTTGTAATTTTGGAAGGTAATCTGTTGTCGGGATTTTTGTTACTACCATTAATGGTAGCCTTGTAATTATAGAAGGTAGTCTATTGTCTCGATTTTTTACTACACCATTGGATGGAAGCCTTGTCATTATGGATGTTAGTCTGTTGTCGAGATTTTTGTTATTCCAATGGATGGTAGCCTTGTCATTATGGAAGGTAGTATGTTGTCGTGATTTTTGTTACCCAAATGGATGGTAGCCTTGTCATTATAGAAGGTAGTTTGTTGTCGATATTTTTGTTACTACAATGGATGGTAGCCTTGTCATTATGGAAGGTAGTTTGTTGTCGAGATTTTTGTTACTCCATGGGATGGAAGCCTTGTTATTATGGAAGGTAGTATGTTGTCTAGATTTTTGTTACTCCAATGGATGGTAGACTTGTCATTATGGAAGATAGTCTATCATTGTGATTTTTGTTACTCCAATGGATGGTAGCCTTGTCATTATGGAAGGTAGTCTGTTGTCAAGATTTTTGTTACTCCATTACATGGTAGCCTTGTCATTATGGAAGGTAGTTTGTTGTCGAGATTTTGTTATTCCAATAGATAGTAGCCTTTTCATTATAGAAGGTAGTTTGTTGTCGATATTTTTGTTATTCCAATGGATGGTAGACTTTTCATTATGGAAGGTAGTCTATTGTCGAGATTTTTGTTACTCCATTGGGTGGAAGCCTTGTCATTTTGGAAGGTAGTCTGTTGTCGATATTTTTGTTATTCCAATGGATGGTAGCCTTTTCATTATGGATTTTAGTATGTTGTCGTGATTTTTGTTACTCCATTGGATAAAAGACTTGTCATTACAGAAGGTAGTCTGTTGTCGAGATTTTTGTTATTCCAATGGATGGTAGCCTTGTTATTATGGAAGGTAGTATGTTGTCGTGATTTTTGTTACTAAAATGGATGGCAGCCTTGTCATTATGGAAGGTAGTATGTTGTCGATATTTTTCTTACTACAATGGATGGTAGCCTTGTCATTATGGAAGGTAGTCTACTGTCGAGATTTTTGTTACTACAATGAATGGTAGCCTTGTAATTATGGAAAGTAGTCTATTGTCGAGATTTTTGTTATTCCAATGGATGGTAGCCTTGTCATTATGGAAGGTAGTATGTTGTCGTCATTTTTGTTACTCCATGGGATGTAAGCCTTGTCATTATGGAAGGTAGTCTGTTGTCGAGATTTTTGTTATTCCAATAGATGGTAGCCTTATTATTATGGAAGGTAGTATGTTGTCGAGATTTTTGTTACTCCAATGGATGGTAGCCTTGTCATTATGGAAGGTAGTATGTCGTTGTGATTTTTGTTCCTTCAATGGATGGTAGCCTTTTCATTATGGAAGGTAGTCTGTTGTCAAGATTTTTGTTACTACATTAGATGGTACCCTTGTCATTATGGAAGGTAGTTTATTGTCGAGAGTTTTGTTATTCCAATAGATGGTAGCCTTTTAATTATGGAAGGTAGTATGTTGTAGAGAGTTTTGTTATTCCAGTGGATGGTAGACTTGTTATTATGGATGGTAGTATGTTGTCGTGATTTTTGTTACTCCAATGTATGGTAGCCTGGTCATTATGGAAGGTAGTATGTTGTCGATATTTTTGTTACTACACTGGATGGTAGCCTTGTCATTATGGAAGGTAGTCTGTTGTCGAGATTTTTGTTATTCCAATATAAGGTAGCCTTGATATTATGGAAGGTAATATGTTGTCGAGATTTTTGTTACTCCAATGGATGGTAGCCTTCTCATTATGGTAGGTAGTCTGTCGTTGTGATTTTTGTTACTCCAATGGATGGTAGCCTTGTCATTATGGAAGGTAGTCTGTTGTCAAGATTTTTGTTACTCCATTAGATGGTAGCCTTGCCATTATGGAAGGTAGTCTGTTGTCGAGTGTTTTGTTATTCCAATAGATGGTAGCTTTTTCATTATGGAAGGTAGTTTGTTGTCGAAATTTTTGTTATTACAATGCATGGTAGACTTGTCATTATGGAAGGTAGTCTATTGTCGAGATTTTTGTTACTCCATTGGATGGAAGCCTTGTCATTTTGGAAGGTAGTCTGTTGTCGATATTTTTGTTATTCCAATGGATGGTAGCCTTTTCATTATGGATGGTAGTATGTTGTCGTGATTTTTGTTACTCCATTGGATGGAAGACTTATGATTACAGAAGATAGTTTGTTGTCGAGATTTTTGTTATTCCAATGGATGGTAGCCTTGTTATTATGGAAGGTAGTATGTTGTCGTGATTTTTGTTACTCCAATGGATGGTAGCCTTGTCATTATGGAAGGTAGTATGTTGTCGATATTTTTCTTACTACAATGGATGGTAGCCTTGTAATTATGGAAGGTAGTCTATTGTCGATATTTTTGTTACACCATTTTATGGAAGCCTTGTCATTATGGAAGGTAGTCGGTTGTCGATATTTTTGTTATTCTAATGGATGATAGCCTTGTCATTATGGAAGGTAGTATGTTGTCGTGATTTTTGTTACCCTAATGGATGGTAGCCTTGTCACTGTGGAAGGTAGTCTGTTGTCAAGATTTTTGTTACTCCAATAGATGGTAGCCTTGTCATTATGGAAGGTAGTCTATTGTCGAGAGTTTTGTTATTCCAATAGATGGTAGCCTTTTAATTATAGAAGGTAGTTTGTTGTCGATATTTTTGTTATTCCAATGGATGCTAGACTTGTCATTATGGAAGGTAGTATATTGTCGAGATTTTTTTTACTCCGTTGGATGGAAGCCTTGTCATTTTGGAAGGTAGTCTGTTGTCGATATTTTTGTTATTCCAATGGATGGTAGCCTTTTCATTATGGATGGTACTATGTTGTCGTGATTTTTGTTACTCCATTGGATGGAAGACTTATGATTACGGAAGGTAGTCTGTTGTCGAGATTTTTGTTATTCCAATGGATGGTAGCCTTGTTATTATGGAAGGTAGTATGTTGTCGTGATTTTTGTTACTCCAATGGATGGTAGCCTTGTCATTATGGAAGGTAGTATGTTGTCGATATTTTTCTTACTACAATGGATGGTAGCCTTGTCATTATGGAAGGTAGTCTACTGTCGAGATTTTTGTTACTACAATGGATGGTAGCCTTGTAATTATGGAAGGTAGTCTATTGTCGAGATTTTTGTTACTCCGTTGGATGGAAGCCTTGTCATTATGAAAGGTAGTCTGTTGTCGAGATTTTTGTTATTCCAATGGATGGTAGCCTTGTCATTATGGAAGGTAGTATGTTGTCGTGATTTTTGTTACTCCATTGGATGGAAGCCTTGTTATTATGGAATGTAGTCTGTTGTCGAGATATTTGTTACTACAATGGATGGTAGCCTTTTCATTATGGAGGGTAGTATGTTGTCGATATTTTTCTTACTACAATGGATGGTAGCCTTGTAATTTTGGAAGGTAGTCTGTTGTCGAGATTTTTGATACTACAATTAATGGTAACCTTGTAATTATGGAAGGTAGTCTATTGTCGAGATTTTTGTTACACCATTGGATGGAAGCCTTGTCATTATGGATGTTAGTCTGTTGTCGAGATTTTTGTTATTCCAATGGATGGTAGCCTTGTCATTATGGAAGGTAGTATGTTGTCGTGATTTTTGTTACCCAAATGGATGGTAGCCTTGTCATTATAGAAGGTAGTTTGTTGTCGATATTTTTGTTACTACAATGGATGGTAGCCTTGTCATTATGGAAGGTAGTTTGTTGTCGAGATTTTTGTTACTCCATGGGATGGAAGCCTTGTTATTATGGAAGGTAGTATGTTGTCTAGATTTTTGTTACTCCAATGGATGGTAGACTTGTCATTATGGAAGGTAGTCTATCATTGTGATTTTTGTTACTCCAATGGATGGTAGCCTTGTCATTATGGAAGGTAGTCTGTTGTCAAGATTTGTGTTACTCCATTACATGGTAGCCTTGTCATTATGGAAGGTAGTTTGTTGTCGAGATTTTGTTATTCCAATAGATAGTAGCCTTTTCATTATAGAAGGTAGTTTGTTGTCGATATTTTTGTTATTCCAATGGATGGTAGACTTTTCATTATGGAAGGTAGTCTATTGTCGAGATTTTTGTTACTCCATTGGGTGGAAGCCTTGTCATTTTGGAAGGTAGTCTGTTGTCGATATTTTTGTTATTCCAATGGATGGTAGCCTTTTCATTATGGATTTTAGTATGTTGTCGTGATTTTTGTTACTCCATTGGATAAAAGACTTGTCATTACAGAAGGTAGTCTGTTGTCGAGATTTTTGTTATTCCAATGGATGGTAGCCTTGTTATTATGGAAGGTAGTATGTTGTCGTGATTTTTGTTACTAAAATGGATGGCAGCCTTGTCATTATGGAAGGTAGTATGTTGTCGATATTTTTCTTACTACAATGGATGGTAGCCTTGTCATTATGGAAGGTAGTCTATTGTCGAGATTTTTGTTACTACAATGAATGGTAGCCTTGTAATTATGGAAAGTAGTCTATTGTCGAGATTTTTGTTATTCCAATGGATGGTAGCCTTGTCATTATGGAAGGTAGTATGTTGTCGTGATTTTTGTTACTCCATGGGATGTAAGCCTTGTCATTATGGAAGGTAGTTTGTTGTCGAGATTTTTGTTATTCCAATAGATGGTAGCCTTATTATTATGGAAGGTAGTATGTTGTCGAGATTTTTGTTACTCCAATGGATGGTAGCCTTGTCATTATGGAAGGTAGTATGTCGTTGTGATTTTTGTTCCTTCAATGGATGGTAGCCTTTTCATTATGGAAGGTAGTCTGTTGTCAAGATTTTTGTTACTACATTAGATGGTACCCTTGTCATTATGGAAGGTAGTTTATTGTCGAGAGTTTTGTTATTCCAATAGATGGTAGCCTTTTAATTATGGAAGGTAGTATGTTGCAGAGAGTTTTGTTATTCCAGTGGATGGTAGACTTGTTATTATGGATGGTAGTATGTTGTCGTGATTTTTGTTACTCCAATGTATGGTAGCCTGGTCATTATGGAAGGTAGTATGTTGTCGATATTTTTGTTACTACACTGGATGGTAGCCTTGTCATTATGGAAGGTAGTCTGTTGTCGAGATTTTTGTTATTCCAATATATGGTAGCCTTGATATTATGGAAGGTAATAAGTTGTCGAGATTTTTGTTACTCCAATGGATGGTAGCCTTCTCATTATGGTAGGTAGTCTGTCGTTGTGATTTTTGTTACTCCAATGGATGGTAGCCTTGTCATTATGGAAGGTAGTCTGTTGTCAAGATTTTTGTTACTCCATTAGATGGTAGCCTTGCCATTATGGAAGGTAGTCTGTTGTCGAGTGTTTTGTTATTCCAATAGATGGTAGCTTTTTCATTATGGAAGGTAGTTTGTTGTCGAAATTTTTGTTATTACAATGCATGGTAGACTTGTCATTATGGAAGGTAGTCTATTGTCGAGATTTTTGTTACTCCATTGGATGGAAGCCTTGTCATTTTGGAAGGTAGTCTGTTGTCGATATTTTTGTTATTCCAATGGATGGTAGCCTTTTCATTATGGATGGTAGTATGTTGTCGTGATTTTTGTTACTCCATTGGATGGAAGACTTATGATTACAGAAGATAGTTTGTTGTCGAGATTTTTGTTATTCCAATGGATGGTAGCCTTGTTATTATGGAAGGTAGTATGTTGTCGTGATTTTTGTTACTCCAATGGATGGTAGCCTTGTCATTATGGAAGGTAGTATGTTGTCGATATTTTTCTTACTACAATGGATGGTAGCCTTGTAATTATGGAAGGTAGTCTATTGTCGATATTTTTGTTACACCATTTTATGGAAGCCTTGTCATTATGGAAGGTAGTCGGTTGTCGATATTTTTGTTATTCTAATGGATGATAGCCTTGTCATTATGGAAGGTAGTATGTTGTCGTGATTTTTGTTACCCTAATGGATGGTAGCCTTGTCACTGTGGAAGGTAGTCTGTTGTCAAGATTTTTGTTACTCCAATAGATGGTAGCCTTGTCATTATGGAAGGTAGTCTATTGTCGAGAGTTTTGTTATTCCAATAGATGGTAGCCTTTTAATTATAGAAGGTAGTTTGTTGTCGATATTTTTGTTATTCCAATGGATGCTAGACTTGTCATTATGGAAGGTAGTATATTGTCGAGATTTTTGTTACTCCGTTGGATGGAAGCCTTGTCATTTTGGAAGGTAGTCTGTTGTCGATATTTTTGTTATTCCAATGGATGGTAGCCTTTTCATTATGGATGGTACTATGTTGTCGTGATTTTTGTTACTCCATTGGATGGAAGACTTATGATTACGGAAGGTAGTCTGTTGTCGAGATTTTTGTTATTCCAATGGATGGTAGCCTTGTTATTATGGAAGGTAGTATGTTGTCGTGATTTTTGTTACTCCAATGGATGGTAGCCTTGTCATTATGGAAGGTAGTATGTTGTCGATATTTTTCTTACTACAATGGATGGTAGCCTTGTCATTATGGAAGGTAGTCTACTGTCGAGATTTTTGTTACTACAATGGATGGTAGCCTTGTAATTATGGAAGGTAGTCTATTGTCGAGATTTTTGTTACTCCGTTGGATGGAAGCCTTGTCATTATGAAAGGTAGTCTGTTGTCGAGATTTTTGTTATTCCAATGGATGGTAGCCTTGTCATTATGGAAGGTAGTATGTTGTCGTGATTTTTGTTACTCCATTGGATGGAAGCCTTGTTATTATGGAATGTAGTCTGTTGTCGAGATATTTGTTACTACAATGGATGGTAGCCTTTTCATTATGGAGGGTAGTATGTTGTCGATATTTTTCTTACTACAATGGATGGTAGCCTTGTAATTTTGGAAGGTAGTCTGTTGTCGAGATTTTTGATACTACAATTAATGGTAACCTTGTAATTATGGAAGGTAGTCTATTGTCGAGATTTTTGTTACACCATTGGATGGAAGCCTTGTCATTATGGATGTTAGTCTGTTGTCGAGATTTTTGTTATTCCAATGGATGGTAGCCTTGTCATTATGGAAGGTAGTATGTTGTCGTGATTTTTGTTACCCAAATGGATGGTAGCCTTGTCATTATAGAAGGTAGTTTGTTGTCGATATTTTTGTTACTACAATGGATGGTAGCCTTGTCATTATGGAAGGTAGTTTGTTGTCGAGATTTTTGTTACTCCATGGGATGGAAGCCTTGTTATTATGGAAGGTAGTATGTTGTCTAGATTTTTGTTACTCCAATGGATGGTAGACTTGTCATTATGGAAGGTAGTCTATCATTGTGATTTTTGTTACTCCAATGGATGGTAGCCTTGTCATTATGGAAGGTAGTCTGTTGTCAAGATTTTTGTTACTCCATTACATGGTAGCCTTGTCATTATGGAAGGTAGTTTGTTGTCGAGATTTTGTTATTCCAATAGATAGTAGCCTTTTCATTATAGAAGGTAGTTTGTTGTCGATATTTTTGTTATTCCAATGGATGGTAGACTTTTCATTATGGAAGGTAGTCTATTGTCGAGATTTTTGTTACTCCATTGGGTGGAAGCCTTGTCATTTTGGAAGGTAGTCTGTTGTCGATATTTTTGTTATTCCATTGGATGGTAGCCTTTTCATTATGGATGGTAGTATGTTGTCGTGATTTTTGTTACTCCATTGGATGGAAGACTTATGATTACGGAAGGTAGTCTGTTGTCGAGATTTTTGTTATTCCAATGGATGGTAGCCTTGTTATTATGGAAGGTAGTATGTTGTCGTGATTTTTGTTACTCCAATGGATGGTAGCCTTGTCATTATGGAAGGTAGTATGTTGTCGATATTTTTCTTACTACAATGGATGGTAGCCTTGTCATTATGGAAGGTAGTCTACTGTCGAGATTTTTGTTACTACAATGAATGGTAGCCTTGTAATTATGGAAAGTAGTCTATTGTCGAGATTTTTGTTATTCCAATGGATGGTAGCCTTGTCATTATGGAAGGTAGTATGTTGTCGTGATTTTTGTTACTCCATGGGATGTAAGCCTTGTCATTATGGAAGGTAGTCTGTTGTCGAGATTTTTGTTATTCCAATAGATGGTAGCCTTATTATTATGGAAGGTAGTATGTTGTCGATATTTTTGTTACTCCAATGGATGGTAGCCTTGTCATTATGGAAGGTAGTATGTCGTTGTGATTTTTGTTACTCCAATGGATGATAGCCTTGTCATTATGGAAGGTAGTCTGTTGTCAAGATTTTTGTTACTACATTAGATGGTACCCTTGTCATTATGGAAGGTAGTTTATTGTCGAGAGTTTTGTTATTCCAATAGATGGTAGCCTTTTAATTATGGAAGGTAGTATGTTGTAGAGAGTTTTGTTATTCCAGTGGATGGTAGACTTGTTATTATGGATGGTAGTATGTTGTCGTGATTTTTGTTACTCCAATGTATGGTAGCCTTGTCATTATAGAAGGTAGTATGTTGTCGATATTTTTGTTACTACACTGGATGGTAGCCTTGTCATTATGGAAGGTAGTCTGTTGTCGAGATTTTTGTTATTCCAATATATGGTAGCCTTGATATTATGGAAGGTAATATGTTGTCGAGATTTTTGTTACTCCAATGGATGGTAGCCTTCTCATTATGGTAGGTAGTCTGTCGTTGTGATTTTTGTTACTCCATTGGATGGAAGCCTTGTCATTTTGGAAGGTAGTCTGTTGTCGATATTTTTGTTATTCCAATGGATGGTAGCCTTTTCATTATGGATGGTAGTATGTTGTCGTGATTTTTGTTACTCCATTGGATGGAAGACTTATGATTACAGAAGATAGTTTGTTGTCGAGATTTTTGTTATTCCAATGGATGGTAGCCTTGTTATTATGGAAGGTAGTATGTTGTCGTGATTTTTGTTACTCCAATGGATGGTAGCCTTGTCATTATGGAAGGTAGTATGTTGTCGATATTTTTCTTACTACAATGGATGGTAGCCTTGTAATTATGGAAGGTAGTCTATTGTCGATATTTTTGTTACACCATTGGATGGAAGCCTTGTCATTATGGAAGGTAGTCGGTTGTCGAGATTTTTGTTATTCTAATGGATGATAGCCTTGTCATTATGGAAAGTAGTATGTTGTCGTGATTTTTGTTACCCTAATGGATGGTAGCCTTGTCACTGTGGAAGGTAGTCTGTTGTCAAGATTTTTGTTACTCCAATAGATGGTAGCCTTGTCATTATGGAAGGTAGTCTATTGTCGAGAGTTTTGTTATTCCAATAGATGGTAGCCTTTTAATTATAGAAGGTAGTTTGTTGTCGATATTTTTGTTATTCCAATGGATGCTAGACTTGTCATTATGGAAGGTAGTATATTGTCGAGATTTTTGTTACTCCGTTGGATGGAAGCCTTGTCATTTTGGAAGGTAGTCTGTTGTCGATATTTTTGTTATTCCATTGGATGGTAGCCTTTTCATTATGGATGGTAGTATGTTGTCGTGATTTTTGTTACTCCATTGGATGGAAGACTTATGATTACGGAAGGTAGTCTGTTGTCGAGATTTTTGTTATTCCAATGGATGGTAGCCTTGTTATTATGGAAGGTAGTATGTTGTCGTGATTTTTGTTACTCCAATGGATGGTAGCCTTGTCATTATGGAAGGTAGTATGTTGTCGATATTTTTCTTACTACAATGGATGGTAGCCTTGTCATTATGGAAGGTAGTCTACTGTCGAGATTTTTGTTACTACAATGAATGGTAGCCTTGTAATTATGGAAAGTAGTCTATTGTCGAGATTTTTGTTATTCCAATGGATGGTAGCCTTGTCATTATGGAAGGTAGTATGTTGTCGTGATTTTTGTTACTCCATGGGATGTAAGCCTTGTCATTATGGAAGGTAGTCTGTTGTCGAGATTTTTGTTATTCCAATAGATGGTAGCCTTATTATTATGGAAGGTAGTATGTTGTCGATATTTTTGTTACTCCAATGGATGGTAGCCTTGTCATTATGGAAGGTAGTATGTCGTTGTGATTTTTGTTACTCCAATGGATGATAGCCTTGTCATTATGGAAGGTAGTCTGTTGTCAAGATTTTTGTTACTACATTAGATGGTACCCTTGTCATTATGGAAGGTAGTTTATTGTCGAGAGTTTTGTTATTCCAATAGATGGTAGCCTTTTAATTATGGAAGGTAGTATGTTGTAGAGAGTTTTGTTATTCCAGTGGATGGTAGACTTGTTATTATGGATGGTAGTATGTTATCGTGATTTTTGTTACTCCAATGTATGGTAGCCTTGTCATTATAGAAGGTAGTATGTTGTCGATATTTTTGTTACTACACTGGATGGTAGCCTTGTCATTATGGAAGGTAGTCTGTTGTCGAGATTTTTGTTATTCCAATATATGGTAGCCTTGATATTATGGAAGGTAATATGTTGTCGAGATTTTTGTTACTCCAATGGATGGTAGCCTTCTCATTATGGTAGGTAGTCTGTCGTTGTGATTTTTGTTACTCCAATGGATGGTAGCCTTGTCATTATGGAAGGTAGTCTGTTGTCAAGATTTTTGTTACTCCATTAGATGGTAGCCTTGCCATTATGGAAGGTAGTCTCTTGTCGAGTGTTTTGTTATTCCTATAGATGGTAGCTTTTTCATTATGGAAGGTAGTTTGTTGTCGAAATTTTTGTTATTACAATGCATGGTAGACTTGTCATTATGGAAGGTAGTCTATTGTTGAGATTTTTGTTACTCCATTGGATGGAAGCCTTGTCATTTTGGAAGGTAGTCTGTTGTCGATATTTTTGTTATTCCAATGGATGGTAGCCTTTTCATTATGGATGGTAGTATGTTGTCGTGATTTTTGTTACTCCATTGGATGGAAGACTTATGATTACAGAAGATAGTTTGTTGTCGAGATTTTTGTTATTCCAATGGATGGTAGCCTTGTTATTATGGAAGGTAGTATGTTGTCGTGATTTTTGTTACTCCAATGGATGGTAGCCTTGTCATTATGGAAGGTAGTATGTTGTCGATATTTTTCTTACTACAATGGATGGTAGCCTTGTAATTATGGAAGGTAGTCTATTGTCGATATTTTTGTTACACCATTGGATGGAAGCCTTGTCATTATGGAAGGTAGTCGGTTGTCGAGATTTTTGTTATTCTAATGGATGATAGCCTTGTCATTATGGAAAGTAGTATGTTGTCGTGATTTTTGTTACCCTAATGGATGGTAGCCTTGTCACTGTGGAAGGTAGTCTGTTGTCAAGATTTTTGTTACTCCAATAGATGGTAGCCTTGTCATTATGGAAGGTAGTCTATTGTCGAGAGTTTTGTTATTCCAATAGATGGTAGCCTTTTAATTATAGAAGGTAGTTTGTTGTCGATATTTTTGTTATTCCAATGGATGCTAGACTTGTCATTATGGAAGGTAGTATATTGTCGAGATTTTTGTTACTCCGTTGGATGGAAGCCTTGTCATTTTGGAAGGTAGTCTGTTGTCGATATTTTTGTTATTCCATTGGATGGTAGCCTTTTCATTATGGATGGTAGTATGTTGTCGTGATTTTTGTTACTCCATTGGATGGAAGACTTATGATTACGGAAGGTAGTCTGTTGTCGAGATTTTTGTTATTCCAATGGATGGTAGCCTTGTTATTATGGAAGGTAGTATGTTGTCGTGATTTTTGTTACTCCAATGGATGGTAGCCTTGTCATTATGGAAGGTAGTATGTTGTCGATATTTTTCTTACTACAATGGATGGTAGCCTTGTCATTATGGAAGGTAGTCTACTGTCGAGATTTTTGTTACTACAATGAATGGTAGCCTTGTAATTATGGAAAGTAGTCTATTGTCGAGATTTTTGTTATTCCAATGGATGGTAGCCTTGTCATTATGGAAGGTAGTATGTTGTCGTGATTTTTGTTACTCCATGGGATGTAAGCCTTGTCATTATGGAAGGTAGTCTGTTGTCGAGATTTTTGTTATTCCAATAGATGGTAGCCTTATTATTATGGAAGGTAGTATGTTGTCGATATTTTTGTTACTCCAATGGATGGTAGCCTTGTCATTATGGAAGGTAGTATGTCGTTGTGATTTTTGTTACTCCAATGGATGATAGCCTTGTCATTATGGAAGGTAGTCTGTTGTCAAGATTTTTGTTACTACATTAGATGGTACCCTTGTCATTATGGAAGGTAGTTTATTGTCGAGAGTTTTGTTATTCCAATAGATGGTAGCCTTTTAATTATGGAAGGTAGTATGTTGTAGAGAGTTTTGTTATTCCAGTGGATGGTAGACTTGTTATTATGGATGGTAGTATGTTGTCGTGATTTTTGTTACTCCAATGTATGGTAGCCTTGTCATTATAGAAGGTAGTATGTTGTCGATATTTTTGTTACTACACTGGATGGTAGCCTTGTCATTATGGAAGGTAGTCTGTTGTCGAGATTTTTGTTATTCCAATATATGGTAGCCTTGATATTATGGAAGGTAATATGTTGTCGAGATTTTTGTTACTCCAATGGATGGTAGCCTTCTCATTATGGTAGGTAGTCTGTCGTTGTGATTTTTGTTACTCCAATGGATGGTAGCCTTGTCATTATGGAAGGTAGTCTGTTGTCAAGATTTTTGTTACTCCATTAGATGGTAGCCTTGCCATTATGGAAGGTAGTCTCTTGTCGAGTGTTTTGTTATTCCTATAGATGGTAGCTTTTTCATTATGGAAGGTAGTTTGTTGTCGAAATTTTTGTTATTACAATGCATGGTAGACTTGTCATTATGGAAGGTAGTCTATTGTTGAGATTTTTGTTACTCCATTGGATGGAAGCCTTGTCATTTTGGAAGGTAGTCTGTTGTCGATATTTTTGTTATTCCAATGGATGGTAGCCTTTTCATTATGGATGGTAGTATGTTGTCGTGATTTTTGTTACTCCATTGGATGGAAGACTTATGATTACAGAAGATAGTTTGTTGTCGAGATTTTTGTTATTCCAATGGATGGTAGCCTTGTTATTATGGAAGGTAGTATGTTGTCGTGATTTTTGTTACTCCAATGGATGGTAGCCTTGTCATTATGGAAGGTAGTATGTTGTCGATATTTTTCTTACTACAATGGATGGTAGCCTTGTAATTATGGAAGGTAGTCTATTGTCGATATTTTTGTTACACCATTGGATGGAAGCCTTGTCATTATGGAAGGTAGTCGGTTGTCGAGATTTTTGTTACTCCATTAGATGGTAGCCTTGCCATTATGGAAGGTAGTCTCTTGTCGAGTGTTTTGTTATTCCTATAGATGGTAGCTTTTTCATTATGGAAGGTAGTTTGTTGTCGAAATTTTTGTTATTACAATGCATGGTAGACTTGTCATTATGGAAGGTAGTCTATTGTTGAGATTTTTGTTACTCCATTGGATGGAAGCCTTGTCATTTTGGAAGGTAGTCTGTTGTCGATATTTTTGTTATTCCAATGGATGGTAGCCTTTTCATTATGGATGGTAGTATGTTGTCGTGATTTTTGTTACTCCATTGGATGGAAGACTTATGATTACAGAAGATAGTTTGTTGTCGAGATTTTTGTTATTCCAATGGATGGTAGCCTTGTTATTATGGAAGGTAGTATGTTGTCGTGATTTTTGTTACTCCAATGGATGGTAGCCTTGTCATTATGGAAGGTAGTATGTTGTCGATATTTTTCTTACTACAATGGATGGTAGCCTTGTAATTATGGAAGGTAGTCTATTGTCGATATTTTTGTTACACCATTGGATGGAAGCCTTGTCATTATGGAAGGTAGTCGGTTGTCGAGATTTTTGTTATTCTAATGGATGATAGCCTTGTCATTATGGAAAGTAGTATGTTGTCGTGATTTTTGTTACCCTAATGGATGGTAGCCTTGTCACTGTGGAAGGTAGTCTGTTGTCAAGATTTTTGTTACTCCAATAGATGGTAGCCTTGTCATTATGGAAGGTAGTCTATTGTCGAGAGTTTTGTTATTCCAATAGATGGTAGCCTTTTAATTATAGAAGGTAGTTTGTTGTCGATATTTTTGTTATTCCAATGGATGCTAGACTTGTCATTATGGAAGGTAGTATATTGTCGAGATTTTTGTTACTCCGTTGGATGGAAGCCTTGTCATTTTGGAAGGTAGTCTGTTGTCGATATTTTTGTTATTCCATTGGATGGTAGCCTTTTCATTATGGATGGTAGTATGTTGTCGTGATTTTTGTTACTCCATTGGATGGAAGACTTATGATTACGGAAGGTAGTCTGTTGTCGAGATTTTTGTTATTCCAATGGATGGTAGCCTTGTTATTATGGAAGGTAGTATGTTGTCGTGATTTTTGTTACTCCAATGGATGGTAGCC
This sequence comes from Vicia faba, assembly GCA_948472305.1. Classification (NCBI taxonomy): domain Eukaryota; kingdom Viridiplantae; phylum Streptophyta; class Magnoliopsida; order Fabales; family Fabaceae; genus Vicia; species Vicia faba. The sequence goes on along the minus strand of OX451741.1, from coordinate 687,862,872 downwards.
TTGTCATTATGGAAGGTAGTATGTTGTCGATATTTTTCTTACTACAATGGATGGTAGCCTTGTCATTATGGAAGGTAGTCTACTGTCGAGATTTTTGTTACTACAATGAATGGTAGCCTTGTAATTATGGAAAGTAGTCTATTGTCGAGATTTTTGTTATTCCAATGGATGGTAGCCTTGTCATTATGGAAGGTAGTATGTTGTCGTGATTTTTGTTACTCCATGGGATGTAAGCCTTGTCATTATGGAAGGTAGTCTGTTGTCGAGATTTTTGTTATTCCAATAGATGGTAGCCTTATTATTATGGAAGGTAGTATGTTGTCGATATTTTTGTTACTCCAATGGATGGTAGCCTTGTCATTATGGAAGGTAGTATGTCGTTGTGATTTTTGTTACTCCAATGGATGATAGCCTTGTCATTATGGAAGGTAGTCTGTTGTCAAGATTTTTGTTACTACATTAGATGGTACCCTTGTCATTATGGAAGGTAGTTTATTGTCGAGAGTTTTGTTATTCCAATAGATGGTAGCCTTTTAATTATGGAAGGTAGTATGTTGTAGAGAGTTTTGTTATTCCAGTGGATGGTAGACTTGTTATTATGGATGGTAGTATGTTGTCGTGATTTTTGTTACTCCAATGTATGGTAGCCTTGTCATTATAGAAGGTAGTATGTTGTCGATATTTTTGTTACTACACTGGATGGTAGCCTTGTCATTATGGAAGGTAGTCTGTTGTCGAGATTTTTGTTATTCCAATATATGGTAGCCTTGATATTATGGAAGGTAATATGTTGTCGAGATTTTTGTTACTCCAATGGATGGTAGCCTTCTCATTATGGTAGGTAGTCTGTCGTTGTGATTTTTGTTACTCCAATGGATGGTAGCCTTGTCATTATGGAAGGTAGTCTGTTGTCAAGATTTTTGTTACTCCATTAGATGGTAGCCTTGCCATTATGGAAGGTAGTCTCTTGTCGAGTGTTTTGTTATTCCTATAGATGGTAGCTTTTTCATTATGGAAGGTAGTTTGTTGTCGAAATTTTTGTTATTACAATGCATGGTAGACTTGTCATTATGGAAGGTAGTCTATTGTTGAGATTTTTGTTACTCCATTGGATGGAAGCCTTGTCATTTTGGAAGGTAGTCTGTTGTCGATATTTTTGTTATTCCAATGGATGGTAGCCTTTTCATTATGGATGGTAGTATGTTGTCGTGATTTTTGTTACTCCATTGGATGGAAGACTTATGATTACAGAAGATAGTTTGTTGTCGAGATTTTTGTTATTCCAATGGATGGTAGCCTTGTTATTATGGAAGGTAGTATGTTGTCGTGATTTTTGTTACTCCAATGGATGGTAGCCTTGTCATTATGGAAGGTAGTATGTTGTCGATATTTTTCTTACTACAATGGATGGTAGCCTTGTAATTATGGAAGGTAGTCTATTGTCGATATTTTTGTTACACCATTGGATGATAGCCTTGTCATTATGGAAAGTAGTATGTTGTCGTGATTTTTGTTACCCTAATGGATGGTAGCCTTGTCACTGTGGAAGGTAGTCTGTTGTCAAGATTTTTGTTACTCCAATAGATGGTAGCCTTGTCATTATGGAAGGTAGTCTATTGTCGAGAGTTTTGTTATTCCAATAGATGGTAGCCTTTTAATTATAGAAGGTAGTTTGTTGTCGATATTTTTGTTATTCCAATGGATGCTAGACTTGTCATTATGGAAGGTAGTATATTGTCGAGATTTTTGTTACTCCGTTGGATGGAAGCCTTGTCATTTTGGAAGGTAGTCTGTTGTCGATATTTTTGTTATTCCATTGGATGGTAGCCTTTTCATTATGGATGGTAGTATGTTGTCGTGATTTTTGTTACTCCATTGGATGGAAGACTTATGATTACGGAAGGTAGTCTGTTGTCGAGATTTTTGTTATTCCAATGGATGGTAGCCTTGTTATTATGGAAGGTAGTATGTTGTCGTGATTTTTGTTACTCCAATGGATGGTAGCCTTGTCATTATGGAAGGTAGTATGTTGTCGATATTTTTCTTACTACAATGGATGGTAGCCTTGTCATTATGGAAGGTAGTCTACTGTCGAGATTTTTGTTACTACAATGGATGGTAGCCTTGTAATTATGGAAGGTAGTCTATTGTCGAGATTTTTGTTACTCCGTTGGATGGAAGCCTTGTCATTATGAAAGGTAGTCTGTTGTCGAGATTTTTGTTATTCCAATGGATGGTAGCCTTGTCATTATGGAAGGTAGTATGTTGTCGTGATTTTTGTTACTCCATTGGATGGAAGCCTTGTTATTATGGAATGTAGTCTGTTGTCGAGATATTTGTTACTACAATGGATGGTAGCCTTTTCATTATGGAGGGTAGTATGTTGTCGATATTTTTCTTACTACAATGGATGGTAGCCTTGTAATTTTGGAAGGTAGTCTGTTGTCGAGATTTTTGTTACTACAATTAATGGTAGCCTTGTAATTATGGAAGGTAGTCTATTGTCGAGATTTTTGTTACACCATTGGATGGAAGCCTTGTCATTATGCATGTTAGTCTGTTGTCGAGATTTTAGTTATTCCAATGGATGGTAGCCTTGTCATTATGGAAGGTAGTATGTTGTCGTGATTTTTGTTACCCAAATGGATGGTAGCCTTGTCATTATAGAAGGTAGTTTGTTGTCGATATTTTTGTTACTACAATGGATGGTAGCCTTGTCATTATGGAAGGTAGTTTGTTGTCGAGATTTTTGTTACTCCATGGGATGGAAGCCTTTTTATTATGGAAGGTAGTATGTTGTCTAGATTTTTGTTACTCCAATGGATGGTAGACTTGTCATTATGGAAGGTAGTCTATCATTGTGATTTTTGTTACTCCAATGGATGGTAGCCTTGTCATTATGGAAGGTAGTCTGTTGTCAAGATTTTTGTTACTCCATTACATGGTAGCCTTGTCATTATGGAAGGTAGTTTGTTGTCGAGATTTTGTTATTCCAATAGATAGTAGCCTTTTCATTATAGAAGGTAGTTTGTTGTCGATATTTTTGTTATTCCAATGGATGGTAGACTTTTCATTATGGAAGGTAGTCTATTGTCGAGATTTTTGTTACTCCATTGGGTGGAAGCCTTGTCATTTTGGAAGGTAGTCTGTTGTCGATATTTTTGTTATTCCAATGGATGGTAGCCTTTTCATTATGGATTTTAGTATGTTGTCGTGATTTTTGTTACTCCATTGGATAAAAGACTTGTCATTACAGAAGGTAGTTTGTTGTCGAGATTTTTGTTATTCCAATGGATGGTAGCCTTGTTATTATGGAAGGTAGTATGTTGTCGTGATTTTTGTTACTAAAATGGATGGCAGCCTTGTCATTATGGAAGGTAGTATGTTGTCGATATTTTTCTTACTACAATGGATGGTAACCTTGTCATTATGGAAGGTAGTCTACTGTCGAGATTTTTGTTACTACAATGAATGGTAGCCTTGTAATTATGGAATGTAGTCTATTGTCGAGATTTTTGTTATTCCAATGGATGGTAGCCTTGTCATTATGGAAGGTAGTATGTTGATTTGATTTTTGTTACTCCATGGGATGTAAGCCTTGTCATTATGGAAGGTAGTCTGTTGTCGAGATTTTTGTTATTCCAATAGATGGTAGCCTTATTATTATGGAAGGTAGTATGTGGTCGAGATTTTTGTTACTCCAATGGATGGTAGCCTTGTCATTATGGAAGGTAGTCTGTCGTTGTGATTTTTGTTACTCCAATGGATGGTAGCCTTGTCATTATGGAAGGTAGTCTGTTGTCAAGATTTTTGTTACTACATTAGATGGTACCCTTGTCATTATGGAAGGTAGTTTATTGTCGAGAGTTTTGTTATTCCAATAGATGGTAGCCTTTTAATTATGGAAGGTAGTATGTTGTAGAGAGTTTTGTTATTCCAGTGGATGGTAGACTTGTTATTATGGATGGTAGTATGTTGTCGTGATTTTTGTTACTCCAATGTATGGTAGCCTTGTCATTATGGAAGGTAGTATGTTGTCGATATTTTTGTTACTACACTGGATGGTAGCCTTGTCATTATGGAAGGTAGTCTGTTGTCGAGATTTTTGTTATTCCAATATATGGTAGCCTTGATATTATGGAAGGTAATATGTTGTCGAGATTTTTGTTACTCCAATGGATGGTAGCCTTCTCATTATGGTAGGTAGTCTGTCGTTGTGATTTTTGTTACTCCAATGGATGGTAGCCTTGTCATTATGGAAGGTAGTCTGTTGTCAAGATTTTTGTTACTCCATTAGATGGTAGCCTTGCCATTATGGAAGGCAGTCTGTTGTCGAGTGTTTTGTTATTCCAATAGATGGTAGCTTTTTCATTATGGAAGGTAGTTTGTTGTCGAAATTTTTGTTATTACAATGCATGGTAGACTTGTCATTATGGAAGGTAGTCTATTGTCGAGATTTTTGTTACTCCATTGGATGGAAGCCTTGTCATTTTGGAAGGAAGTCTATTGTCGATATTTTTGTTATTCCAATGGATGGTAGCCTTTTCATTATGGATGGTAGTATGTTGTCGTGATTTTTGTTACTCCATTGGATGGAAGACTTATGATTACAGAAGATAGTCTGTTGTCGAGATTTTTGTTATTCCAATGGATGGTAGCCTTGTTATTATGGAAGGTAGTATGTTGTCGTGATTTTTGTTTTTCCAATGGATGGTAGCCTTGTCATTATGGAAGGTAGTATGTTGTCGATATTTTTCTTACTACAATGGATGGTAGCCTTGTCATTATGGAAGGTAGTCTACTGTCGAGATTTTTGTTACTACAATGGATGGTAGCCTTGTAATTATGGAAGGTAGTCTATTGTCGAGATTTTTGTTACTCCGTTGGATGGAAGCCTTGTCATTATGAAAGGTAGTCTGTTGTCGAGATTTTTGTTATTCCAATGGATGGTAGCCATGTCATTATGGAAGGTAGTATGTTGTCGTGATTTTTGTTACTCCATTGGATGGAAGCCTTGTTATTATGGAATGTAGTCTGTTGTCGAGATTTTTGTTACTACAATGGATGGTAGCCTTTTCATTATGGAGGGTAGTATGTTGTCGATATTTTTCTTACTACAATGGATGGTAGCCTTGTAATTTTGGAAGGTAGTCTGTTGTCGAGATTTTTGTTACTACAATTAATGGTAGCCTTGTAATTATGGAAGGTAGTCTATTGTCGAGATTTTTGTTACACCATTGGATGGAAGCCTTGTCATTATGGAAGTTAGTCTGTTGTCGAGATTTTTGTTATTCCAATGGATGGTAGCCTTGTCATTATGGAAGGTAGTATGTTGTCGTGATTTTTGTTACCCAAATGGATGGTAGCCTTGTCATTATAGAAGGTAGTTTGTTATCGATATTTTTGTTACTACAATGGATGGTAGCCTTGTCATTATGGAAGGTAGTTTGTTGTCGAGATTTTTGTTACTCCATGGGATGGAAGCCTTGTTATTATGGAAGGTAGTATGTTGTCTAGATTTTTGTTACTCCAATGGATGGTAGACTTGTCATTATGGAAGGTAGTCTGTCATTGTGATTTTTGTTACTCCAATGGATGGTAGCCTTGTCATTATGGAAGGTAGTCTGTTGTCAAGATTTTTGTTACTCCATTACATGGTAGCCTTGTCATTATGGAAGGTAGTTTGTTGTCGAGATTTTGTTATTCCAATAGATAGTAGCCTTTTCATTATAGAAGGTAGTTTGTTGTCGATATTTTTGTTATTCCAATGGATGATAGACTTTTCATTATGGAAGGTAGTCTATTGTCGAGATTTTTGTTACTCCATTGGGTGGAAGCCTTGTCATTTTGCAAGGTAGTCTGTTGTAGATATTTTTGTTATTCCAATGGATGGTAGCCTTTTCATTATGGATTTTAGTATGTTGTCGTGATTTTTGTTACTCCATTGGATAAAAGACTTGTCATTACAGAAGGTAGTCTGTTGTCGAGATTTTTGTTATTCCAATGGATGGTAGCCTTGTTATTATGGAAGGTAGTATGTTGTCGTGATTTTTGTTACTAAAATGGATGGCAGCCTTGTCATTATGGAAGGTAGTATGTTGTCGATATTTTTCTTACTACAATGGATGGTAGCCTTGTCATTATGGAAGGTAGTCTACTGTCGAGATTTTTGTTACTACAATGAATGGTAGCCTTGTAATTATGGAAAGTAGTCTATTGTCAAGATTTTTGTTATTCCAATGGATGGTAGCCTTGTCATTATGGAAGTTAGTATGTTGTCGTGATTTTTGTTACTCCATGGGATGTAAGCCTTGTCATTATGGAAGGTAGTCTGTTGTCGAGATTTTTGTTATTCCAATAGATGGTAGACTTATTATTATGGAAGGTAGTATGTTGTCGAGATTTTTGTTACTCCAATGGATGGTAGCCTTGTCATTATGGAAGGTAGTCTGTCGTTGTTATTTTTGTTACTCCAATGGATGGTAGCCTTGTCATTATGGAAGGTAGTCTGTTGTCAAGATTTTTGTTACTACATTAGATGGTACCCTTGTCATTATGGAAGGTAGTTTATTGTCGAGAGTTTTGTTATTCCAATAGATGGTAGCCTTTTAATTATGGAAGGTAGTATGTTGTAGAGAGTTTTGTTATTCCAGTGGGTGGTAGACTTGTTATTATGGATGGTAGTATGTTGTCGTGATTTTTGTTACTCCAATGTATGGTAGCCTTGTCATTATGGAAGGTAGTATGTTGTCGATATTTTTGTTACTACACTGGATGGTAGCCTTGTCATTATGGAAGGTAGTCTGTTGTCGAGATTTTTGTTATTCCAATATATGGTAGCCTTGATATTATGGAAGGTAATATGTTGTCGAGATTTTTGTTACTCCAATGGATGGTAGCCTTCTCATTATTGTAGGTAGTCTGTCGTTGTGATTTTTGTTACTCCAATGGATGGTAGCCTTGTCATTATGGAAGGTAGTCTATTGTCAAGATTTTTGTTACTCCATTAGATGGTAGCCTTGCCATTATGGAAGGTAGTCTGTTGTCGAGTGTTTTGTTATTCCAATAGATGGTAGCTTTTTCATTATGGAAGGAAGTTTGTTGTCGAAATTTTTGTTATTACAATGCATGGTAGACTTGTCATTATTCGAGATTTTTGTTACTCCATTGGATGGAAGCCTTGTCATTTTGGAAGGAAGTCTGTTGTCGATATTTTTGTTATTCCAATGGATGGTAGCCTTTTCATTATGGATGGTAGTATGTTGTCGTGATTTTTGTTACTCCATTGGATGGAAGACTTATGATTACAGAAGATAGTCTGTTGTCGAGATTTTTGTTATTCCAATGGATGGTAGCCTTGTTATTATGGAAGGTAGTATGTTGTTGTGATTTTTGTTACTCCAATGAATGGTAGCCTTGTCATTATGGAAGGTAGTATGTTGTCGATATTTTTCTTACTACAATGGATGGTAGCCTTGTCATTATGGAAGGTAGTCTACTGTCGAGATTTTTGTTACTACAATGGATGGTAGCCTTGTAATTATGGAAGGTAGTCTATTGTCAAGATTTTTGTTACTCCGTTGGATGGAAGCCTTGTCATTATGAAAGGTAGTCTGTTGTCGAGATTTTTGTTATTCCAATGGATGGTAGCCTTGTCATTATGGAAGGTAGTATGTTGTCGTGATTTTTGTTACTCCATTGGATGGAAGCCTTATTATTATGGAATGTAGTCTGTTGTCGAGATTTTTGTTACTACAATGGATGGTAGCCTTTTCATTATGGAGGGTAGTATGTTGTCGATATTTTTCTTACTACAATGGATGGTAACCTTGTAATTTTGGAAGGTAGTCTGTTGTCGAGATTTTTGTTACTACAATTAATGGTAGCCTTGTAATTATGGAAGGTAGTCTATTGTCGAGATTTTTGTTACACCATTGGATGGAAGCCTTGTCATTATGGAAGTTAGTCTATTGTCGAGATTTTTGTTATTCCAATGGATGGTAGCCTTGTCATTATGGAAGGTAGTATGTTGTCGTGATTTTTTTTACCCAAATGGATGGTAGCCATATCATTATAGAAGGTAGTTTGTTGTCGATATTTTTGTTACTAAAATGGATGGTAGCCTTGTCATTATGGAAGGTAGTTTGTTGTCGAGATTTTTGTTACTCCATGGGATGGAAGCCTTGTTATTATGGAAGGTAGTATGTTGTCTAGATTTTTGTTACTCCAATGGATGGTAGACTTGTCATTATGGAAGGTAGTCTGTCATTGTGATTTTTGTTACTCCAATGGATGGTAGCCTTGTCATTATGGAAGGTAGTCTGTTGTCAAGATTTTTGTTACTACATTAGATGGTACCCTTGTCATTATGGAAGGTAGTTTATTGTCGAGAGTTTTGTTATTCCAATAGATGGTAGCCTTTTAATTATGGAAGGTAGTATGTTGTAGAGAGTTTTGTTATTCCAGTGGATGGTAGACTTGTTATTATGGATGGTAGTATGTTGTCGTGATTTTTGTTACTCCAATGTATGGTAGCCTTGTCATTATGGAAGGTAGTCTGTTGTCGAGATTTTTGTTATTCCAATATATGGTAGCCTTGATATTATGGAAGGTAATATGTTGTCGAGATTTTTGTTACTCCAATGGATGGTAGCCTTCTCATTATGGTAGGTAGTCTGTCGTTGTGATTTTTGTTACTCCAATGGATGGTAGCCTTGTCATTATGGAAGGTAGTTTGTTGTCAAGATTTTTGTTACTCCATTAGATGGTAGCCTTGCCATTATGGAAGGTAGTCTGTTGTCGAGTGTTTTGTTATTCCAATAGATGGTAGCTTTTTCATTACGGAAGGTAGTTTGTTGTCGAAATTTTTGTTATTACAATGCATGGTAGACTTATCATTATGGAAGGTAGTCTATTGTCGAGATTTTTGTTACTCCATTGGATGGAAGCCTTGTCATTTTTGAAGGTAGTCTGTTGTCGATATTTTTGTTATTCCAATGGATGGTAGCCTTTTCATTATGGATGGTAGTATGTTGTCGTGATTTTTGTTACTCCATTGGATGGAAGACTTATGATTACAGAAGATAGTCTGTTGTCGAGATTTTTGTTATTCCAATGGATGGTAGCCTTGTTATTATGGAAGGTAGTATGTTGTCGTGATTTTTGTTACTCCAATGGATGGTAGCCTTGTCATTATGGAAGGTAGTATGTTGTCGATATTTTTCTTACTACAATGGATGGTAGCCTTGTCATTATGGAAGGTAGTCTACTGTCGAGATTTTTGTTACTACAATGGATGGTAGCCTTGTAATTATGGAAGGTAGTCTATTGTCGAGATTTTTGTTACTCCGTTTGATGGAAGCCTTGTCATTATGAAAGGTAGTCTGTTGTCGAGATTTTTGTTGTTCCAATGGATGGTAGCCTTGTCATTATGGAAGGTAGTATGTTGTCGTGAATTTTGTTACTCCATTGGATGAAAGCCTTGTTATTATGGAATGTAGTCTGTTGTCGAGATTTTTGTTACTACAATGGATGGTAGCCTTGTAATTATGGAAGGTAGTCTATTGTCGAGATTTCTGTTACTCCGTTGGATGGAAGCCTTGTCATTATGGAAGGTAGTCTATTTTCGAGATTTTTGTTAATCCATTGGATGGAAGCCTTGTCATTTTGGAAGGTAGTCTGTTTTCGATATTTTTGTTATTCCAATGGATGGTAGCGCTTTCATTGTGGAAGGTAGTATGGTGTCTTGATTTTTGTTACTCCATTGGATGAAAGACTTGTCATTACGGAAGGTAGTCTGTTGTCGACATTTTTGTTATTCCAATGGATGGTAGACTTGTTATTATGGATGGTAGTATGTTGTCGTGATTTTTGTTACTCCAATGGATGGTAGTGTTGTCATTATGGAAGGTAGTATGTTGTCGATATTTTTGTTACTACACTGGATGGTAGCCTTGTCATTATGGAAGGTAGTCTGTTGTCGATATTTTTGTTATTCCAATATATGGTAGCCTTGATATTATGGAAGGTAATATGTTGTCGAGATTTTTGTTATTCCAATGGATGGTAGCCTTGTTATTATGGAAGGTAGTATGTTGTCGTGATTTTTGTTACTCCAATGGATGGTAGCCTTGTCATTATGGAAGGTAGTATGTTGTCGATATTTTTCTTACTACAATGGGTGGTAGCCTTGTAATTTTGGAAGGTAGTCTATTGTCGAGATTTTTGTTACACCATTGGTTGGAAGCCTTGTCATTATAGAAGTTATTCTGTTGTCGAGATTTTTGTTATTCCAATGGATAGTAGCCTTGTCATTATGGAAGGTAGTATGTTGTCGTGATTTTTGTTACCCTAATGGATGGTAGCCTTGTCATTATGCAAGGTAGTTTGTTGTCGATATTTTTGTTACTACAATGGATGGTAGCCTTGTCATTATGGAAGGTAGTCTGTTGTCGAGATTTTTGTTACTCTATGGGATGGAAGCTTTGTTATTATGGAAGGTAGTATGTTGTCTAGATTTTTGTTACTCCAATGGATGGTAGCCTTGTCATTATGGAAGGTAGTCTGTCGTTTTGATTTTTGTTACTCCAATGGATGGTAGCCTTGTCATTGTGGAAGGTAGTCGGTTGTCAAGATTTTTGTTACTCCATTACATGGTAGCCTTGTCATTATGGAAGGTAGTCTGTTGTCGAGATTTTGTTATTCCAATAGATGGTAGCCTTTTCATTATAGAAGGTAATTTATTGTCGATATTTTTGTTATTCCAATGGATGGTAGACTTTTCATTATGCAAGGTAGTCTATTGTCGAGATTTTTGTTACTCTATTGGGTGGAAGCCTTATCATTTTGGAAGGTAGTCTGTTGCCGATATTTTTGTTATTCCAATGGATGGTAGCCTTTTCATTATGGATTGTAGTATGTTGTCGTGATTTTTGTTACTCCATTGGATAGAAGACTTGTCATTACGGAAGGTAGTCGGTTGTCGAGATTTTTGTTATTCCAATGGATGGTAGCCTTGTTATTATGGAAGGTAGTATGTTGTCGATATTTTGGTTACTACAATGGATGGTAGCCTTGTCATTATGGAAGGTAGTATGTTGTCGATAATTTTCTTACTACAATGGATGGTAGCCTTGTCATTATGGAAGGTAGTCTACTGTAGAGATTTTTGTTATTACAATGGATGGTAGCCTTGTAATTATGAAAGGTAGTCTATTGTCGAGATTTTTGTTATTCCAATGGATGGTAGCCTTGTCATTATGGAAGGTAGTATGTTGTCGTGATTTTTGTTACTCCATGGGATGGAAACCTTGTCATTATGGAAGGTAGTCTGTTGTCGAGATTTTTGTTATTCCAATAGATGGTAGCCTTATTATTATGGAAGGTAGTATGTTGTCGAGATTTTTGTTACTCCAATGGATGGTAGCCTTGTCATTATGGAAGGTAGTCTGTCGTTGTGATTTTTGTTACTTCAATGGATGGTAGCCTTGTCATTATGGAAGGTAGTCTATTGTCAAGATTTTTGTTACTACATTAGATGGTAGCCTTGTCATTATGGAAGGTAGCTTATTGTCGAGAGTTTTGTTATTTCAATGGATGGAAGCCTTGTCATTTTGGAAGGTAGTCTGTTTTCGATATTTTTGTTATTCCAATGGATGGTAGCGCTTTCATTATGGAAGGTAGTATGGTGTCTTGATTTTTGTTACTCCATTGGATGAAAGACTTGTCATTACGGAAGGTAGTCTGTTGTCGACATTTTTGTTATTCCAATGGATGGTAGACTTGTTATTATGGATGGTAGTATGTTGTCGTGATTTTTGTTACTCCAATGGATGGTAGCCTTGTCATTATGGAAGGTAGTATATTATCGATATTTTTGTTACTACACTGGATGGTAGCCTTGTCATTATGGAAGGTAGTCTGTTGTTGAGATTTTTGTTATTCCAATATATGGTAGCTTTGATATTATGGAAGGTAATATGTTGTCGAGATTTTTGTTACTCCAATGGATGGTAGCCTTCTCATCATGGTAGGTAGTCTGCCGTTGTGATTTTTGTTACTCCAATGGATGGTAGCCTTGTCATTATGGAAGGTAGTCTGTTGTCAAGATTTTTGTTACTCCATTAGATTGTAGCCTTGCCATTATGGAAGGTAGTCTGTTGTCGAGTGTTTTGTTATTCCAATAAATGGTAGCTTTTTCATTATGGAAGGTAGTTTGTTGTCGAAATTTTTGTTATTCCAATGCATGCTAGACTTGTCATTATGGAAGGTAGTCTATTGTCGTGATTTTTGTTACTCCATTGGATGGAAGCCTTGTCATTTTGGAAGGTAGTCTGTTGTCGATATTTTTGTTATTCCAATGGATGGTAGCCTTTTCATTATGGATGGTAGTATGTTGTCGTGATTCTTGTTACTCCATTGGATGGAAGACTTGTCATTACGGAAGGTAGTCTGTTGTCGAGATTTTTTTTATTCCAATGGATGGTAGACTTGTTATTATGGATGTTAGTATGTTGTAGTGATTTTTGTTACTCCAATGGATGGTAGCCTTGTCATTATGGAAGGTAGTCTGTTGTCGAGATTTTTGTTATTCCAATATATGGTAGCCTTGATATTATGGAAGGTAATATGTTGTCGAGATTTTTGTTACTCCAATGGATGGTAGCCTTGTCATTATGGAAGGTAGTATGTCGTTGTGATTTTTGTTACTCCAATGGATGGTAGCCTTATCATTATGGAAGGTAGTCTATTGTCAAGATTTTTGTTACTCCATTAGATGGTAGCCTTGTCATTATGGAAGGTAGTCTGTTGTCGAGTGCTTTGTTATTCCAATAGATGGTAGCTTTTTCATTATGGAAGGTAGTTTGTTGTCGAAATTTTTGTTAATTCCAATGGATGGTAGACTTGTCATTATGGAAGGTAGTCTATTGTTGAGATTTTTGTTACTCCATTGGATGGAAGCCTTGTCATTTTGGAAGGTAGTCTGTTGTCGATATTTTTGTTATTCCAATGGATGGTAGCCTTTTCATTATGGATGGTAGTATGTTGTCGTGATTCTTGTTACTCCATTGGATGGAAGACTTGTCATTACGGAAGGTAGTCTGTTGTCGAGATTTTTTTTATTCCAATGGATGGTAGACTTTTTATTATGGATGTTAGTATGTTGTCGTGATTTTTGTTACTCCAATGGATGGTAGCCTTGTCATTATGGAAGGTAGTATGTTGTCGATATTTTTTTTACTACACTGGATGGTAGCCTTGTCATTATGGAAGGTAGTCTGTTGTCGAGATTTTTGTTATTCCAATATATGGTAGCCTTGATATTATGGAAGGTAATATGTTGTCGAGATTTTTGTTACTCCAATGGATGGTAGCCTTGTCATTATGGTAGGTAGTCTGTCGTTGTGATTTTTGTTACTCCATTGGATGGAAGCCTTGTCATTTTGGAAGGGAGTCTATTTTCGATATTTTTGTTATTCCAATGGATGGTAGCATTTTCATTATGGAAGGTAGTATGTTGTCATGATTTTTGTTACTCCATTGGATGAAAGACTTGTCATTATGGAAGGTAGTCTGTTGTCGATATTTTTGTTATTCCAATAGATGGTAGAGTTGTTATTATGGATGGTAGTATGTTGTCGTGATTTTTGTTACTCCAATGGATGGTAGCCTTGTCATTATGGAAGGTAGTATATTATCGATATTTTTGTTACTACACTGGATGGTAGCCTTGTCATTATGGAAGGTAGTCTGTTGTTGAGATTTTTGTTATTCCAATATATGGTAGCTTTGATATTATGGAAGGTAATATGTTGTCGAGATTTTTGTTACTCCAGTGGATGGTAGCCTTCTCATCATGGTAGGTAGTCTGCCGTTGTGATTTTTGTTACTCCAATGGATGGTAGCCTTGTCATTATGGAAGGTAGTCTGTTGTCAAGATTTTTGTTACTCCATTAGATTGTAGCCTTGCCATTATGGAAGGTAGTCTGTTGTCGAGTGTTTTGTTATTCCAATAGATGGTAGCTTTTTCATTATGGAAGGTAGTTTGTTGTCGAAATTTTTGTTATTCCAATGCATGCTAGACTTGTCATTATGGAAGGTAGTCTATTGTCGTGATTTTTGTTACTCCATTGGATGGAAGCCTTGTCATTTTGGAAGGTAGTCTGTTGTCGATATTTTTGTTATTCCAATGGATGGTAGCCTTTTCATTATGGATGGTAGTATGTTGTCGTGATTCTTGTTACTCCATTGGATGGAAGACTTGTCATTACGGAAGGTAGTCTGTTGTCGAGATTTTTTTTATTCCAATGGATGGTAGACTTGTTATTATGGATGTTAGTATGTTGTAGTGATTTTTGTTACTCCAATGGATGGTAGCCTTGTCATTATGGAAGGTAGTATGTTGTCGATATTTTTGTTACTACACTGGATGGTAGCCTTGTCATTATGGAAGGTAGTCTGTTGTCGAGATTTTTGTTATTCCAATATATGGTAGCCTTGATATTATGGAAGGTAATATGTTGTCGAGATTTTTGTTACTCCAATGGATGGTAGCCTTGTCATTATGGAAGGTAGTATGTCGTTGTGATTTTTGTTACTCCAATGGATGGTAGCCTTGTCATTATGGAAGGTAGTCTATTGTCAAGATTTTTGTTACTCCATTAGATGGTAGCCTTGTCATTATGGAAGGTAGTCTGTTGTCGAGTGCTTTGTTATTCCAATAGATGGTAGCTTTTTCATTATGGAAGGTAGTTTGTTGTCGAAATTTTTGTTATTCCAATGGATGGTAGACTTGTCATTATGGAAGGTAGTCTATTGTTGAGATTTTTGTTACTCCATTGGATGGAAGCCTTGTCATTTTGGAAGGTAGTCTGTTGTCGATATTTTTGTTATTCCAATGGATGGTAGCCTTTTCATTATGGATGGTAGTATGTTGTCGTGATTCTTGTTACTCCATTGGAAGGAAGACTTGTCATTACGGAAGGTAGTCTGTTTTCGAGATTTTTTTTATTCCAATGGATGGTAGACTTTTTATTATGGATGTTAGTATGTTGTCGTGATTTTTGTTACTCCAATGGATGGTAGCCTTGTCATTATGGAAGGTAGTATGTTGTCGATATTTTTTTTACTACACTGGATGGTAGCCTTGTCATTATGGAAGATAGTCTGTTGTCGAGATTTTTGTTATTCCAATATATGGTAGCCTTGATATTATGGAAGGTAATATGTCGTCGAGATTTTTGTTACTCCAATGGATGGTAGCCTTGTCATTATGGTAGGTAGTCTGTCGTTGTGATTTTTGTTACTCCATTGGATGGAAGCCTTGTCATTTTGGAAGGGAGTCTATTTTCGATATTTTTGTTATTCCAATGGATGGTAGCGTTTTCATTATGGAAGGTAGTATGTTGTCATGATTTTTGTTACTCCATTGGATGAAAGACTTGTCATTATGGAAGGTAGTCTGTTGTCGATATTTTTGTTATTCCAATAGATGGTAGAGTTGTTATTATGGATGGTAGTATGTTGTCGTGATTTTTGTTACTCCAATGGATGGTAGCCTTGTCATTATGGAAGGTAGTATGTTGTCGATATTTTTGTTACTACACTGGATGGTAGCCTTGTCATTATGGAAGGTAGTCGGTTTTCGAGTTTTTTATTATTCCAATATATGGTAGCCTTGTTATTATGGAAGGTAATATGTTATCGAGAATTTTGTTACTCCAATGGATGGTAGCCTTGTCATTATGGAAGGTAGTCTGTCGTTGTGATTTTAGTTACTCCAATGGATGGTAGCCTTGTCATTATGGAAGGTAGTCTTTTGTCAAGATTTTTGTTACTCCATTAGATGGTAGCCTTGTCAATATGGAAGGTAGTCTGTTGTCGAGTGCTTTGTTATTCCAATAGATGGTAACTTTTTCATTATGGAAGGTAGTTTTTTTGTCGAAATTTTTGTTATTCCAATGGATGGTAGACTTGTCATTATGGAAGGTAGTCTGTTGTCGAGATTTTTGTTACTCCATGGGATGGAAGCCTTGTCATTATGGAAGGTAGTCTGTTGTCGAGATTTTTGTTATTCCAATAGATGGTAGCCTTATTATTATGGAAGGTAGTATGTTGTCGAGATTTTTGTTACTCCAATGGATGGTAGCCTTGTCATTATGGAAGGTAGTCTATCGTTGTGATTTTTGTTACTTCAATGGATGGTAGCCTTGTCATTATGGAAGGTAGTCTGTTGTCAAGATTTTTGTTACTACATTAGATGGTAGCCTTGTCATTATGGAAGGTAGTTTATTGTCGAGAGTTTTGTTATTCCAATTGATGGTAGCCTTTTAATTATGGAAGGTAGTATGTTGTAGAGAGTTTTGTTATTCCAGTGGATGGTAGACTTGTCATTATGGAAGGTAGTCTATTTTCGAGATTTTTGTTACTCCATTGGATGGAAGCCTTGTCATTTTGGAAGGTAGTCTGTTTTCGATATTTTTGTTATTCCAATGGATGGTAGCGCTTTCATTATGGAAGGTAGTATGGTGTCTTGATTTTTGTTACTCCATTGGATGAAAGACTTGTCATTACGGAAGGTAGTCTGTTGTCGACATTTTTGTTATTCCAATGGATGGTAGACTTGTTATTATGGATGGTAGTATGTTGTCGTGATTTTTGTTACTCCAATGGATGGTAGCCTTGTCATTATGGAAGGTAGTATATTATCGATATTTTTGTTACTACACTGGATGGTAGCCTTGTCATTATGGAAGGTAGTCTGTTGTTGAGATTTTTGTTATTCCAATATATGGTAGCTTTGATATTATGGAAGGTAATATGTTGTCGAGATTTTTGTTACTCCAATGGATGGTAGCCTTCTCATCATGGTAGGTAGTCTGCCGTTGTGATTTTTGTTACTCCAATGGATGGTAGCCTTGTCATTATGGAAGGTAGTCTGTTGTCAAGATTTTTGTTACTCCATTAGATTGTAGCCTTGCCATTATGGAAGGTAGTCTGTTATCGAGTGTTTTGTTATTCCAATAGATGGTAGCTTTTTCATTATGGAAGGTAGTTTGTTGTCGAAATTTTTGTTATTCCAATGCATGCTAGACTTGTCATTATGGAAGGTAGTCTATTGTCGTGATTTTTGTTACTCCATTGGATGGAAGCCTTGTCATTTTGGAAGGTAGTCTGTTGTCGATATTTTTGTTATTCCAATGGATGGTAGCCTTTTCATTATGGATGGTAGTATGTTGTCGTGATTCTTGTTACTCCATTGGATGGAAGACTTGTCATTACGGAAGGTAGTCTGTTGTCGAGATTTTTTTTATTCCAATGGATGGTAGACTTGTTATTATGGATGTTAGTATGTTGTAGTGATTTTTGTTACTCCAATGGATGGTAGCCTTGTCATTATGGAAGGTAGTACGTTGTCGATATTTTTGTTACTCCATTGGATGAAAGACTTGTCATTACGGAAGGTAGTCTGTTGTCGACATTTTTGTTATTCCAATGGATGGTAGACTTGTTATTATGGATGGTAGTATGTTGTCGTGATTTTTGTTACTCCAATGGATGGTAGCCTTGTCATTATGGAAGGTAGTATATTATCGATATTTTTGTTACTACACTGGATGGTAGCCTTGTCATTATGGAAGGTAGTCTGTTGTTGAGATTTTTGTTATTCCAATATATGGTAGCTTTGATATTATGGAAGGTAATATGTTGTCGAGATTTTTGTTACTCCAATGGATGGTAGCCTTCTCATCATGGTAGGTAGTCTGCCGTTGTGATTTTTGTTACTCCAATGGATGGTAGCCTTGTCATTATGGAAGGTAGTCTGTTGTCAATATTTTTGTTACTCCATTAGATTGTAGCCTTGCCATTATGGAAGGTAGTCTGTTGTCGAGTGTTTTGTTATTCCAATAGATGGTAGCTTTTTCATTATGGAAGGTAGTTTGTTGTCGAAATTTTTGTTATTCCAATGCATGCTAGACTTGTCATTATGGAAGGTAGTCTATTGTCGTGATTTTTGTTACTCCATTGGATGGAAGCCTTGTCATTTTGGAAGGTAGTCTGTTGTCGATATTTTTGTTATTCCAATGGATGGTAGCCTTTTCATTATGGATGGTAGTATGTTGTCGTGATTCTTGTTACTCCATTGGATGGAAGACTTGTCATTACGGAAGGTAGTCTGTTGTCGAGATTTTTTTTATTCCAATGGATGGTAGACTTGTTATTATGGATGTTAGTATGTTGTAGTGATTTTTGTTACTCCAATGGATGGTAGCCTTGTCATTATGGAAGGTAGTACGTTGTCGATATTTTTGTTACTACACTGGATGGTAGCCTTGTCATTATGGAAGGTAGTCTGTTGTCGAGATTTTTGTTATTCCAATATATGGTAGCCTTGATATTATGGAAGGTAATATGTTGTCGAGATTTTTGTTACTCCAATGGATGGTAGCCTTGTCATTATGGAAGGTAGTATGTCGTTGTGATTTTTGTTACTCCAATGGATGGTAGCCTTGTCATTTTGGAAGGTAGTCTATTGTCAAGATTTTTGTTACTCCATTAGATGGTAGCCTTGTCATTATGGAAGGTAGTCTGTTGTCGAGTGCTTTGTTATTCCAATAGATGGTAGCTTTTTCATTATGGAAGGTAGTTTGTTGTCGAAATTTTTGTTATTCCAATGGATGGTAGACTTGTCATTATGGAAGGTAGTCTATTGTCGAGATTTTTGTTACTCCATTGGATGGAAGCCTTGTCATTTTGGAAGGTAGTCTGTTGTCGATATTTTTGTTATTCCAATGGATGGTAGCCTTTTCATTATGGATGGTAGTATGTTGTCGTGATTCTTGTTACTCCATTGGATGGAAGACTTGTCATTACGGAAGGTAGTCTGTTGTCGAGATTTTTTTTATTCCAATGGATGGTAGACTTGTTATTATGGATGTTAGTATGTTGTCGTGATTTTTGTTACTCCAATGGATGGTAGCCTTGTCATTATGGAAGGTAGTATGTTGTCGATATTTTTTTTACTACACTGGATGGTAGCCTTGTCATTATGGAAGGTAGTCTATTGTCGAGATTTTTGTTATTCCAATATATGGTAGCCTTGATATTATGGAAGGTAATATGTTGTCGAGATTTTTGTTACTCCAATGGATGGTAGCCTTGTCATTATGGTAGGTAGTCTGTCGTTGTGATTTTTGTTACTCCATTGGATGGAAGCCTTGTCATTTTGGAAGGTAGTCTATTTTCGATATTTTTGTTATTCCAATGGATGGTAGCGTTTTCATTATGGAAGGTAGTATGTTGTCATGATTTTTGTTACTCCATTGGATGAAAGACTTGTCATTATGGAAGGTAGTCTGTTGTCGATATTTTTGTTATTCCAATAGATGGTAGAGTTGTTATTATGGATGGTAGTATGTTGTCGTGATTTTTGTTACTCCAATGGATGGTAGCCTTGTCATTATGGAAGGTAGTATGTTGTCGATATTTTTGTTACTACACTGGATGGTAGCCTTGTCATTATGGAAGGTAGTCGGTTTTCGAGTTTTTTATTATTCCAATATATGGTAGCCTTGTTATTATGGAAGGTAATATGTTATCGAGAATTTTGTTACTCCAATGGATGGTAGCCTTGTCATTATGGAAGGTAGTCTGTCGTTGTGATTTTTGTTACTCCAATGGATGGTAGCCTTGTCATTATGGAAGGTAGTCTTTTGTCAAGATTTTTGTTACTCCATTAGATGGTAGCCTTGTCAATATGGAAGGTAGTCTGTTGTCGAGTGCTTTGTTATTCCAATAGATGGTAACTTTTTCATTATGGAAGGTAGTTTTTTTGTCGAAATTTTTGTTATTCCAATGGATGGTAGACTTGTCATTATGGAAGGTAGTCTACTGTCGAGATTTTTGTTACTCCATTGGATGGAAGCCTTGTCATTTTGGAAGGTAGTCTGTTGTCGATATTTTTGTTATTCCAATGGATGGTTGCCTTTTCATTATGGATGGTAGTATGTTGTCGTGATTTTTGTTACTCCATTGGATGAAAGGCTTGTCATTACGGAAGGTAGTCTGTTGTCGAGATTTTTTTTCATTCCAATGGATGGTAGCCTTGTTATTATGTTGTCGAGATTTTTGTTACTCCAATGGATGGTAGCCTTGTCATTATGGAAGGTAGTTTGTCGTTGTGATTTTTCTTACTCCAATGGATGGTAGCTTTGTCATTATGGAAGGTAGTCTGTTGTCAAGATTTTTGTTACTACATTAGATCGTAGCCTTGTCATTATGGAAGGTAGTTTGTTGTCGAGAGTTTTGTTATTCCAATAGATGGTAGCCTTTTGATTATGGAAGGTAGTTTTACGTAGAGAGTTTTGTTATTCCAATGGATGGTAGACTTGTCATTATGGAAGGTAGTCTATTTTCAAGATTTTTGTTACTCCATTGGATGGAAGCCTTGTCATTTTGGAAGGTAGTCTATTTTCGATATTTTTGTTATTCTAATGGATGGTATCGTTTTCATTATGGAAGGTAGTATGTTGTCGTGATTTTTGTTACTCCATTGGATGAAAGACTTATCATTACAGAAGGTAGTTTGTTGTCGATATTTTCGTTATTCAAATGGATGGTAGATTTGTTATTATGGATGGTAGTATGTTGTCGTGATTTTTGTTACTCCAATGGATGGTAGCCTTGTCATTATGGAAGGGAGTATGTTGTCGATATTTTTGTTACTACACTGGATGGTAGCCTTGTCATTATGGAAGGTAGTCTGTTGTCGAGATTTTTGTTATTCCAATATATGGTAGCCTTGTTATTATGGAAGGTAATATGTTGTCAAGATTTTTGTTACTCCAATGGATGGTAGCTTTGTCATTATGGAAGGTAGTCTGTCGTTGTGATTTTTGTTACTCCAATGGATGGTAGCCTTGTCATTATGGAAGGTAGTTTTTTGTCAAGATTTTTGTTACTCCATTAGATGGTAGCCTTGTCATTATGGAAGGTAATATGTTGTCGAGTGTTTTATTATTCCAATAGATGGTAGCTTTTTCATTATGGAAGGTAGTTTGTTGTCGAAATTTTTGTTATTTCAATGGATGGTAGACTTGTCATTATGGAAGGTAGTCTACTGTCGATATTTTTGTTACTCCATTAGATGGAAGCCTTGTCATTTTGGAAGGTAGTCTATTGTCGATATTTTTGTTATTCCAATGGATGGTAGCCTTTTCATTATGGATGGTAGTATGTTGTCGTGATTTTTGTTACTCCATTGGATGAAAGACTTTTCATTACGGAAGGTAGTCTGTTGTCGATATTTTTGTTATTCCAATAGATGGTAGACTTGTTATTATGGATGGTAGTATGTTGTCGTAATTTTTGTTACTCCAATGGATGGTAGCCTTGTCATTAAGGAAGGTAGTATGTTGTTGATATTTTTGTCACTACACTGGATGGTAGCCTTGTCATTATGGAAGGTAGTTTGTTTTCGAGTTTTTTATTATTCCAATATATGGTAGCCTTGTTATTATGGAAGGTAATATGTTATCGAGATTTTTGTTACTCCAATGGATGGTAGCCTTGTCATTATGGAAGGTAGTCTGTCGTTGTGATTTTTGTTACTCCAATGGATGGTAGCCTTGTCATTATGGAAGGTAGTCTGTTGTCAAGATTTTTGTTACTCCATTAGATGGTAGCCTTGTCAATATGGAAGGTAGTCTGTTGTCGAGTGCTTTGTTATTCTAATAGATGGTAACTTTTTCATTATGGAAGGTAGTTTTTTTGTCGAAATTTTTGTTATTCCAATGGATGGTAGACTTGTCATTATGGAAGGTAGTCTACTGTCGAGATGGTAGCCTTTTCATTATGGAAGGTAGTCTATTTTCGAGATTTATGTTACTCCATTGGATGGAAGGCTTGTCATTTTGGAAGGTAGTCTGTTTTCGATATTTTTGTTATTCCAATGGATGGTAGCCTTTTCATTATGGATGGTAGTATGTTGTCGTGATTTTTGTTACTCCATTGGATGAAAGACTTGTCATTATGGAAGGTAGTCTGTTGTCGAGATTTTTTTTCATTCCAATGGATGGTAGCCTTGTTATTATGGAAGGTAGTATGTTGTCGATATTTTTGTTACTCCAATGGATGGTAGCCTTGTCATTATGGAAGGTAGTCTGTCGTTGTTATTTTTCTTACTCTAATGGATGGTAGCTTTGTCATTATGGAAGGTAGTCTGTTGTCAAGATTTTTGTTACTACATTAGATCGTAGCCTTGTCATTATGAAAGGTAGTTTGTTGTCGAGAGTTTTGTTATTCCAATAGATGGTAGCCTTTTGATTATGGAAGGTAGTTTGTCGTAGAGAGTTTTGTTATTCCAATGGATGGTAGACTTGTCATTATGGAAGGTAGTCTATTTTCAAGATTTTTGTTACTCCATTGGATGGAAGCCTTGTCATTTTGGAAGGTAGTCTATTTTCGATATTTTTGTTATTCTAATGCATGGTAGCATTTTCATTATGGAAGGTAGTATGTTGTCGTGATTTTTGTTACTCGATTGGATGAAAGACTTATCATTACAGAAGGTAGTCTGTTGTCGATATTTTCGTTATTCAAATGGATGGTAGATTTGTTATTATGGATGGTAGTATGTTGTCGTGATTTTTGTTACTCCAATGGATGGTAGCCTTGTCATTATGGAAGGGAGTATGTTGTCGATATTTTTGTTACTACACTGGATGGTAGCCTTGTCATTATGGAAGGTAGTCTATTGTCGAGATTTTTTTTATTCCAATATATGGTAGCCTTGTTATTATGGAAGGTAATATGTTGTCGAGATTTTTGTTACTCCAATGGATGGTAGCTTTGTCATTATGGAAGTTAGTATGTCGTTGTGATTTTTGTTACTCCAATGGATGGTAGCCTTGTCATTATGGAAGGTAGTTTTTTGTCAAAATTTTTGTTACTCCATTAGATGGTAGCCTTGTCATTATGGAAGGTAGTCTATTGTCGAGTGTTTTGTTATTCCAATAGATGGTAGCTTTTTCATTATGGAAGGTAGTTTGTTGTTGAAATTTTTGTTATTCCAATGGATGGTAGACTTGTCATTGTGGAAGGTAGTCTATTGTCGAGATTTTTGTTACTCCATTGGATGGAAGCCATGTCATTTTGGAAGGTAGTCTGTTGTCGATATTTTTGTTATTCCAATGGATGGTAGCCTTTTCATTATGGACGGTAGTATGTTGTCGATATTTTTGTTACTACACTGGATAGTAGCCTTGTCATTATGGAAGGTAGTTTGTTGTCGAGATTTTTGTTATTCTAATATATGGTAGCCTTGTTATTATGGAAGGTAATATGTTGTCGAGATTTTTGTTACTCCAATGGATGGTAGCCTTTTCATTATGAATGGTAGTTTGTCGTTGTGATTTTTGTTACTCCAATGGATGGTAGCTTTGTCATTATGGAAGTTAGTCTGTTGTCAAGATTTTTGTGACTACATTAGATGGTAGCCTTGCCATTATGGAAGGTAGTTTGTTGTCGAGAGTTTTGTTATTCCAATAGATGGTAGCCTTTTAATTATGGAAGGTAGTTTGTTGTAGAGAGTTTTGTTATTCCAATGGATGGTAGACTTGTCATTATGGAAGGTAGTCTATTGTCGAGATTTTTGTTACTCCATTTGATGGAAGCCTTGTCATTCTGGAAGCCTTTTCAACGGATGGTAGCGTTTTCATTATGGAAGGTAGTATGTTGTCGTTATTTTTGTTACTCCATTGGATGAAAGACTTGTCATTACGGAAGGTAGTCTGTTGTCTATAATTTTGTTATTCCAATGGATGGTAGACTTGTTATTATGGATGGTAGTATGTTGTCGAGATTTTTGTTACTCCAATGGATGGTAGCCTTTTCATTATGGAAGGTAGTCTGTCGTTGTGATTTTTGTTACTCCAATGGATGGTAGCCTTGTCATTATCGAAGGTAGTCTGTTGTCAAGATTTTTGTTACTCCATTAGATGGTAGCCTTGTCATTATGGAAGGTAGTCTGTTGTCGAGTGTTTTGTTATTCCAATAGATGGTAGCTTTTTCATTATGGAAGGTAGGTTATTATCGAAATTTTTGTTATTCCAATGGATGGTAGACTTGTCATTATGGAAGGTAGTCTATTGTCGAGATTTTTGTTACTCCATTTGATGGAAGCGTTGTCATTTTGGAAGGTAGTATGTTGTCGATATTTTTGTTATTCCAATGGATGGTAGCCTTTTCATTATGGATGGTAGTATGTTGTCGTGATTTTTGTTACTCCATTGGATGGAAGACTTGTCATTACCGAAGGTAGTCTGTTGTCGAGATTTTTGTTATTCCAATGGATGGTAGCCTTGTTATTATGGAAGGTAGTATGTTGTCGAGATTTTTGTTACTCCAATGGATGGTAGCTTTGTCATTATGGAAGGTAGTCTGTTGTCGAGTGTTTTGTTATTCCAATAGATTGTAGCTTTTTCATTATGGAAGGTAGTCTATTGTCGATATTTTTGTTATTCCAATGGATGGTAGACTTGTTATTATGGATGGTAGTATGTTGTCGTGATTTTTGTTACTCCAATGGATGGTAGCCTTGTCATTATGGAAGGTAGTATGTTGTCGTGGTTTTTGTTACTACACTGGATGGTAGCCTTGTCATTATGGAAGGTAGTCTGTTGTCGAGATTTTTGTTATTCCAATATATGGTAGCCTTGTTATTATGGAAGGTAATATGTTGTCGAGATTTTTGTTACTCCAATGGATGGTAGCCTTGTCATTATGGAAGGTAGTCTGTCGTTGTGATTTTTGTTACACCAATGGATGGTAGCCTTGACATTTTGGAAGGTAGTTTGTTGTCAAGATTTTTGTTACTCCATTAGATGGTAGCCTTGTCATTATGGAAGGTAGTCTGTTGTCGAGTGTTTTGTTATTCCAATAGATGGTAGCTTTTTCATTATGGAAGGTAGTTTGTTGTCGAAATTTTTGTTATTCCAATGGATGGTAGACTTGTCATTGTGGAAGGTAGTCTATTGTCGAGATTTTTGTTACTCCATTGGATGGAAGCCATGTCATTTTGGAAGGTAGTCTGTTGTCGATATTTTTGTTATTCCAATGGATGGTAGCCTTTTCATTATGGACGGTAGTATGTTGTCGATATTTTTGTTACTACACTGGATAGTAGCCTTGTCATTATGGAAGGTAGTTTGTTGTCGAGATTTTTGTTATTCTAATATATGGTAGCCTTGTTATTATGGAAGGTAATATGTTGTCGAGATTTTTGTTACTCCAATGGATGGTAGCCTTTTCATTATGAATGGTAGTTTGTCGTTGTGATTTTTGTTACTCCAATGGATGGTAGCTTTGTCATTATGGAAGTTAGTCTGTTGTCAAGATTTTTGTGACTACATTAGATGGTAGCCTTGCCATTATGGAAGGTAGTTTGTTGTCGAGAGTTTTGTTATTCCAATAGATGGTAGCCTTTTAATTATGGAAGGTAGTTTGTTGTAGAGAGTTTTGTTATTCCAATGGATGGTAGACTTGTCATTATGGAAGGTAGTCTATTGTCGAGATTTTTGTTACTCCATTTGATGGAAGCCTTGTCATTCTGGAAGCCTTTTCAACGGATGGTAGCGTTTTCATTATGGAAGGTAGTATGTTGTCGTTATTTTTGTTACTCCATTGGATGAAAGACTTGTCATTACGGAAGGTAGTCTGTTGTCTATATTTTTGTTATTCCAATGGATGGTAGACTTGTTATTATGGATGGTAGTATGTTGTCGAGATTTTTGTTACTCCAATGGATGGTAGCCTTTTCATTATGGAAGGTAGTCTGTCGTTGTGATTTTTGTTACTCCAATGGATGGTAGCCTTGTCATTATCGAAGGTAGTCTGTTGTCAAGATTTTTGTTACTCCATTAGATGGTAGCCTTGTCATTATGGAAGGTAGTCTGTTGTCGAGTGTTTTGTTATTCCAATAGATGGTAGCTTTTTCATTATGGAAGGTAGGTTATTATCGAAATTTTTGTTATTCCAATGGATGGTAGACTTGTCATTATGGAAGGTAGTCTATTGTCGAGATTTTTGTTACTCCATTTGATGGAAGCGTTGTCATTTTGGAAGGTAGTATGTTGTCGATATTTTTGTTATTCCAATGGATGGTAGCCTTTTCATTATGGATGGTAGTATGTTGTCGTGATTTTTGTTACTCCATTGGATGGAAGACTTGTCATTACCGAAGGTAGTCTGTTGTCGAGATTTTTGTTATTCCAATGGATGGTAGCCTTGTTATTATGGAAGGTAGTATGTTGTCGAGATTTTTGTTACTCCAATGGATGGTAGCTTTGTCATTATGGAAGGTAGTCTGTTGTCGAGTGTTTTGTTATTCCAATAGATTGTAGCTTTTTCATTATGGAAGGTAGTCTATTGTCGATATTTTTGTTATTCCAATGGATGGTAGACTTGTTATTATGGATGGTAGTATGTTGTCGTGATTTTTGTTACTCCAATGGATGGTAGCCTTGTCATTATGGAAGGTAGTATGTTGTCGTGGTTTTTGTTACTACACTGGATGGTAGCCTTGTCATTATGGAAGGTAGTCTGTTGTCGAGATTTTTGTTATTCCAATATATGGTAGCCTTGTTATTATGGAAGGTAATATGTTGTCGAGATTTTTGTTACTCCAATGGATGGTAGCCTTGTCATTATGGAAGGTAGTCTGTCGTTGTGATTTTTGTTACACCAATGGATGGTAGCCTTGACATTTTGGAAGGTAGTTTGTTGTCAAGATTTTTGTTACTCCATTAGATGGTAGCCTTGTCATTATGGAAGGTAGTCTGTTGTCGAGTGTTTTGTTATTCCAATAGATGGTAGCTTTTTCATTATGGAAGGTAGTTTGTTGTCGAAATTTTTGTTATTCCAATGGATGGTAGACTTGTCACTATGGAAGGTAGTCTATTGTCGTGATTTTTGTTACTCCATTGGATGGAAGACTTGTCATTACAGAAGGTAGTCTGTTGTCGAGATTTTTGTTATTCCAATGGATGGTAGCTTTGTCATTATGGAAGCAAGTCTGTTGTCAAGATTTTTGTTACTACATAAGATGGTAGCCTTGTCATTATGGAAGGTAGTTTGTTGTCGAGAGTTTTGTTATTCCAATAGATGGTAGCCTTTTGATTATGGAAGGTAGTTCGTCGTAGAGAGTTTTGTTATTCCAAAGGATGGTAGACTTGTCATTATGGAAGGTAGTCTATTTTCAAGATTTTTGTTACTCCATTGGTTGAAAGCCTTGTCATTTTGGAAGGTAGTCTATTTTCGATATTTTTGTTATTCCAATGGATGGCAGCGTTTTCATTATGGAAGGTAGTATGTTGTCGTGATTTTTGTTACTCCATTGGATGAAAGACTTGTCATTACGGAAGGTAGTCTGTTGTCGATATTTTTGTTATTCCAATGGATGGTAGATTTGTTATTATGGATGGTAGTATGTTATCGTGATTTTTGTTACTCCAATGGATGGTAGCCTTGTCATTATGGAAGGGAGTATGTTGTCGATATTTTTGTTACTACACTGGATGGTAGCCTTGTCATTATGGAAGGTAGTCTGTTGTCGAGATTTTTGTTATTCTAATATATGGTAGCCTTGTTATTATGGAAGGTAATATGTTGTCGAGATTTTTGTTACTCCAATGGATGGTAGCCTTGTCATTATGGAAGGTAGTCTGTCGTTGTGATTTTTGTTACTCCAATGGATGGTAGCCTTGTCATTATGGAAGGTAGTTTTTTGTCAAGATTTTTGTTACTCCATTAGATGGTAGCCTTGTCATTATGGAAGGTAATCTGTTGTTGTGTGTTTTTTTATTCGAATAGATGGTAGCTTTTTCATTATGGAAGGTAGTTTGTTGTCGAAATTTTTGTCATTTCAATGGATGGTAGCCTTGTCATTTTGGAAGGTAGTCTATTGTCGATATTTTTGTTACTCCATTGGATGGAAGCCTTGTCATTTTGGAAGGTAGTCTATTGTCGATATTTTTGTTATTCTAATGGATGGTAGCCTTTCCATTATGGATGGTAGTATGTTGTTGTGATTTTTGTTACTCCATTGGATGAAAGTCTTGTCATTACGGAAGGTAGTCTGTTGTCGAGATTTTTGTTATTCCAATGGATGGTAGCCTTGTTATTATGGAAGGTAGTATGTTGTCGAGATTTTTGTTACTCCAATGGATGGTAGCCTTGTCATTATGGAAGGTAGTCTGTCATTGTGATTTTTGTTACTCCAATGGATGGTAGCTTTGTCATTATGGAAGGTAGTCTGTTGTCAAGATTTTTGTTACTACATTAGATGGTAGCCTTGTCATTATGGAAGGTAGTTTGTTGTCGAGAGTTTTGTTATTCCAATAGATGGTAGCCTTTTCATTATGGAAGGTAGTTTGTTGTAGAGAGTTTTGTTATTCTAATGGATGGTAGACTTGTCATTATGGAAGGTAGTCTATTTTCGAGATTTTTGTTACTCCATTGGATGGAAGCCTTATCATTTTGGAAGGTAGTCTGTTTTCGATATTTTTGTTATTCCAATGGATGGTAGCGTTTTCATTATGGAAGGTAGTATGTTGTCATGATTTTTGTTACTCCATTGGATGAAAGACTTGTCATTACGGAAGGTAGTCTGTTGTCGATATTTTTGTTATTCCAATGGATGGTAGACTTATTATTATGGATGGTAGTATGTTGTCGTGATTTTTGTTACTCCAATGGATGGTTGCCTTGTCATTATGGAAGGGAGTCTGTTGTCGAGATTTTTGTTATTCCAATATATGGTAACCTTGTTATTATGGAAGGTAATATGTTGTCGAGATTTTTGTTACTCCTATGGATGGTAGCCTTGTCATTATGGAAGGTAGTCTGTCGTTGTGATTTTTGTTACTCCAATGGATGGTAGCCTTGTCATTATGGAAGGTAGTTTGTTGTCACGATTTTTGTTACTCCATTAGATGGTAGCATTGTCATTATGGAAGGTAGTCTGTTGTCGAGTGTTTAGTTATTCCAATAGATGGTAGCTTTTTCATTATGGAAGGTAGTTTGTTGTCGAAATTTTTGTTATTTCAATGGATGGTAGACTTGTCATTATGGAAGGTAGTCTGTTGTCGAGATTTTTGTTATTCCAATATATGGTAGCCTTGTTATTATGGAAGGTAATATGTTGTCGAGATTTTTGTTATTCCTATGGATGGTAGCCTTTTCATTATGGAAGGTAGTCTGTCGTTGTGATTTTTGTTACTCCAATGGATGGTAGCTTTGTCATTATGGAAGGTAGTCTGTTGTCAAGATTTTTGTTACTACATTAGATGGTAGCCTTGTCATTATGGAAGGTAGTTTGTTATCGAGAGTTTTGTTATTCCAATAGATGGTAGCCTTTTCATTATGGAAGGTAGTTTGTTGTAGAGAGTTTTGTTATTCCAATGGATGGTAGACTTGTCATTAGTGAAGGTAGTCTATTTTCGAGATTTTTGTTACTCCATTGGATGGAAGCCTTGTCATTTTGGAAGGTAGTCTGTTTTCGATATTTTTGTTATTCCAATGGATGGTAGCATTTTCATTATGAAAGGTAGTTTGTTGTCGTGATTTTTGTTACTCCATTGGATGAAAGACTTGTCATTATTGAAGGTAGTCTGTTGTCGAGTGTTTTGTTATTCCAATAGATGGTAGCTTTTTCATTATGGAAGGTAGTTTGTTGTTGAAATTTTTGTTATTCCAATGGATGGTAGACTTGTCATTGTGGAAGGTAGTCTATTGTCAAGATTTTTGTTACTTCGTTGGATGGAAGCCATGTCATTTTGGAAGGTAGTCTGTTGTCGATATTTTTGTTATTCCAATGGATGGTAGCCTTTTAATTATTGACGGTAGTATGTTGTCGATATTTTTGTTACTACACTGGATGGTAGCCTTGTCATTATGGAAGGTAGTTTGTTGTCGAGATTTTTTTTATTCCAATATATGGTAGCCTTGTTATTATGGAAGGTAATATGTTGTTGAGATTTTTGTTACTCCAATGGATGGTAGCCTTTTCAATATGGAAGGTAGTCTGTCGTTGTGTTTTTTGTTACTCCAATGGATGGTAGCTTTGTCATTATGGAAGGTAGTCTGTTGTCAAGATTTTTGTTACTACATTAGATGGTAGCCTTCTCATTATGGAAGGTAGGTTGTTGTCGAGAGTTTTGTTATTCCAATAGATGGTAGCCTTTTCATTCTGGAAGGTAGTTTGTTGTAGAGAGTTTTGTTATTCCAATGGATGGTTGACTTGTCATTATGGAAGGTAGTCTACTGTCGAGATTTTTGTTACTCCATTTGATGGAAGCCTTGTCATTTTGGAACCTTTTCAATGGATTGTAGCGTTTTCATTATGGAAGGTAGTATGTTGTCGTGATTTTTGTTACTCCATTGGATGAAAGACTTGTCATTACGGAAGGTAGTCTGTTGTCGATATTTTTGTTATTCCAATGGATGGTAGACTTGTTATTATGGATGGTAGTATGTTGTCGAGATTTTTGTTACTCCAATGGATGGTAGCCTTGTCATTATGGAAGGTAGTCTGTCGTTGTGATTTTGGTTACTCCAATGGATGGTAGCTTTGTCATTATGGAAGGTAGCCTGTTGTCAAGATTTTTATTACTACATTGATGGTAGCCTTGTCATTATGGAAGGTAGTTTGTTGTCGAGAGTTTTATTATTCCAATAGATGGTAGCCTTTTCATTATGGAAGGTAGTTTGTTGTAGACAGTTTTGTTATTCCAATGGATGGTAGCCTTGTCATTATGGAAGGTAGTCTGTCGTTGTGATTTTTGTTACTCCAATGGATGGTAGCGTTGTCATTATGGAAGGTAGTCTGTTGTCAAGATTTTTGTTACTGCATTAAATGGTAGCCTTGTCATTATGGAAGGTAGTCTGTTGTCGAGAGTTTTCTTATTCCAATAGATGGTAGCCTTTTCATTATGGAAGGTAGTTTGTTGTCGAAATTTTTGTTATTCCAATGGACGGTAGACTTGTCATTATGGAAGGTAGTCTATTTTCGAGATTTTTGTTACTCCATTGGATGGAAGCCTTGTCATTTTGGAAGGTAGTCTGTTTTCGATATTTTTGTTATTCCAATGGATGGTAGCGTTTTCATTATGGAAGGTAGTATGTTGTCGTGTTTTTTGTTACTCCATTGGATGAAAGACTTGTCATTACGGAAGGTAGTCTGTTTTTGAGATTTTTGTTATTCCAATGGATGGTAGCTTTGTCATTATGGAAGGTAGTCTGTTGTCAAGATTTTTGTTACTACATTAGATGGTAGCCTTGTCATTATGGAAGGTAGTTTGTTGTCGAGAGTTTTGTTATTCCAATAGATGATAGCCTTTACATTATGGAAGGTAGTTTATTGTAGAGATTTGTTATTCCAATGGATGGTAGACTTGTCATTATGGAAGGTAGTGTATTTTCGAGATTTTTGTTACTCCATTGGATGGAAGCCTTTTCATTTTGGAAGGTAGTCTGTTTTCGATATTTTTGTTATTCCAATGGATGGTAGCGTTTTCATTATGGAAGGTAGTATGTTGTCGTGTTTTTTGTTACTCCATTGGATGAAAGACTTGTCATTACGGAAGGTAGTCTGTTGTCGATATTTTTGTTATTCCAATGGATGGTAGACTTGTTATTATGGATGGTAGTATGTTGTCGTGATTTTTGTTACTCCAATGGATGGTAGCCTTGTCATTATGGAAGGTAGTATGTTGTCGATATTTTTGTTACTACACTGGATGGTAGCCTTGTCATTATGGAAGGTAGTCTGTTGTCGAGATTTTTGTTATTCCAATATATGGTAGCCTTGTTATTATGGAAGGTAATATGTTGTCGAGATTTTTGTTACTCCAATGGATGGTAGCCTTGTCATTATGGAAGGTAGTCTGTCGTTGTGATTTTTGTTACTCCAATGGATGGTAGCCTTGTCATTATGGAAGGTAGTTTGTTGTCAAGATTTTTGTTACTCCATTAGATGGTAGCCTTGTCATTATGGAAGGTAGTTTTTGTCGAGAGTTTTGTTATTCCAATAGATGGTAGCCTTTTCATTATGGAAGGTAGTTTATTGTAGAGAGTTTTTTTATTCCAATGGATGGTAGACTTGTCATTATGGAAGGTAGTGTATTTTCGAGATTTTTGTTACTCCATTGGATGGAAGCCTTGTCATTTTGGAAGGTAGTCTATTTTCGATATTTCTGTTATTCCAATGGATGGTAGCGTTTTCATTATGGAAGGTAGTATGTTGTCGTGTTTTTTGTTACTCCATTGGATGAATGACTTGTCATTACGGAAGGTAGACTTTTGTCGATATTTTTGTTATTCCAATGGATGGTAGACTTGTTATTATGGATGGTAGTATGTTGTCGTGATTTTTGTTACTCCAATGGATGGTAGCCTTGTCATTATGGAAGGTAGTATGTTGTCGATATTTTTGTTACTACACTGGATGGTAGCCTTGTCATTATGGAAGGTAGTCTGTTGTCGAGATTTTTGTTATTCCAATATATGGTAGCCTTGTTATTATGGAAGGTAATATGTTGTCGAGATTTTTGTTACTCCAATGGATGGTAGCCTTGTCATTATGGAAGGTAGTTTGTCGTTGTGATTTTTGTTACTCCAATGGATGGTAGCCTTGTCATTATGGAAGATAGTTTGTTGTCAAGATTTTTGTTACTCCATTAGATGGTAGCCTTGTCATTATGGAAGGTAGTCTGTTGTCTAGTGTTTTGTTATTCCAATAGATGGTAGCTTTTTCATTATGGAAGGTAGTTTGTTGTCGAAATTTTTGTTATTCCAATGGATGGTAGACTTGTCATTATGGAAGGTAGTCTATTGTCGAGATTTTTGTTACTCCATTGGATGGAAGACTTATCATTTTGGAAGGTAGTCTATTGTTGATATTTTTGTTATTCCAATGGATGGTAGCCTCTTCATTATGGATGGTAGTATGTTGTCGTGATTTTTGTTACTCCATTGGATGTAAGACATGTCATTACAGAAGGTAGTCTGTTGTCGAGATTTTTGTTATTCCAATGGATGGTAGCTTTGTCATTATGGAAGGTAGTCTGTTGTCAAGATTTTTGTTACTACATTAGATGGTAGCCTTGTCATTATGGAAGGTAGTTTGTTGTCGAGAGTTTTGTTATTCCAATAGATGGTAGCCTTTTCATTATGGAAGGTAGTTTATTGTAGAGAGTTTTGTTATTCCAATGGATGGTAGACTTGTCATTATTGAAGGTAGTCTATTTTCGAGATTTTTATTACTCCATTGGATGGAAGCCTTGTCATTTTGGAAGGTAGTCTATTTTCTATATTTTTGTTATTCCAATTGATGGTAGCGTTTTCATTATGGAAGGTAGTATGTTGTTGTGATTTTTGTTACTCCATTGGATGAAAGACTTGTCATTACGGAAGGTAGTCTGTTGTCGATATTTTTGTTATTCCAATGGATGGTAGACCTGTTATTATGGATCGTAGTATGTTGTCATGATTTTTGTTACTCCAATGGATGATAGCCTTGTCATTATGGAAGGTAGTATGTTATCGATATTTTTGTTACTACACTGGATGGTAGCCTTGTCATTATGGAAGGTAGTCTGTTGTCGAGATTTTTGTTATTCCAATATATGGTACCCTTGTTATTATGGAAGGTAATATGTTGTCGAGATTTTTGTTACTCCAATGGATGGTACCCTTGTCATTATGGAAGGTAGTCTGTCGTTGTGATTTTTGTTACTCCAATGGATGGTAGCCTTGTCATTATGGAAGGTAGTTTGTTGTCAAGATTTTTGTTACTCCATTAGATGGTAGCCTTGTCATTATGGAAGGTAGTCTGTTGTCGAGTGTTTTGTTATTCCAATAGATGGTAGCTTTTTCATTATGGAAGGTAGTTTGTTGTCCAAATTTTTGTTATTCCAATGGATGGTAGACTTGTCATTATGGAAGGTATTCTATTGCCGAGATTTTTGTTACTCCATTGGATGGAAGACTTGTCATTTTGGAAGGTAGTCTATTGTCGATATTTTTGTTATTCCAATGGATGGTAGCCTCTTCATTATGGATGGTAGTATGTTGTCGTGATTTTTGTTATTCCATTGGATGGAAGACTTGTCATTACGGAAGGTAGTCTGTTGACGAGATTTTTGTTACTCCAATGGGTGGTAGCCTTGTCATTATGGAAGGTAGTTTGTTGTCAAGATTTTTGTTACTCCATTAGATGGTAGCCTTGTTATTATGGAAGGTAGTCTGTTGTCGAGTGTTTTGTTATTCCAATAGATGGTAGCTTTTTCATTATGGAAGGTAGTTTGTTGTCGAAATTTTTGTTATTCTAATGGATGGTAGACTTGTCATTATGGAAGGTAGTCTATTGTCGAGATTTTTGTTACTCCATTGGATGGAAGACTTGTCATTTTGGAAGGTAGTCTATTGTCGATATTTTTGTTATTCCAATGGATGGTAGCCTCTTCATTATGGATGGTAGTATGTTGTCGTGATTTTTGTTACTCCATTGGATGAAAGACTTGTCATTACAGAAGGTAGTCTGTTGTCGATATTTTTGTTATTCCAATGGATGGTAGACCTGTTATTATGGATCGTAGTATGTTGTCATGATTTTTGTTACTCCATTGGATGATAGCCTTGTCATTATGGAAGGTAGTATGTTGTCGATATTTTTGTTACTACACTGGATGGTAGTCTTGTCATTATGGAAGGTAGTCTGTTGTCGAGATTTTTGTTATTCCAATATATGGTAGCCTTGTTATTATGGAAGGTAATATGTTGTCGAGATTTTTGTTACTCCAATGGATGGTACCCTTGTCATTATGGAAGGTAGTCTGTCGTTGTGATTTTTGTTACTCCAATGGATGGTAGCCTTGTCATTATGGAAGGTAGTTTGTTGTCAAGATTTTTGTTACTCCATTAGATGGTAGCCTTTTCATTATGGAAGGTAGTCTGTTGTCGAGTGTTTTGTTATTCCAATAGATGGTAGCTTTTTCATTATGGAAGGTAGTTTGTTGTCGAAATTTTTGTTATTCCAATGGATGGTAGACTTGTCATTATGGAAGGTAGTCTATTGCCGAGATTTTTGTTACTCCATTGGATGGAAGACTTGTCATTTTGGAAGGTAGTCTATTGTCGATATTTTTGTTATTCCAATGGATGGTAGCCTCTTCATTATGGATGGTAGTATGTTGTCGTGATTTTTGTTACTCCATTGGATGGAAGACTTGTCATTACGGAAGGTAGTCTGTTGACGAGATTTTTGTTATTCCAATGGATGGTAGCTTTGTCATTATGGAAGGTAGTCTGTTGTCAAGATTTTTGTTACTACATTAGATGGCAGCCTTGTCATTATGGAAGGTAGTTTGTTGTCGAGATTTTTGTTATTCCAATAGATGGTAGCCTTTTCATTATGGAAGGTAGTTTATTGTAGAGAGTTTTGTTAGTCCAATGGATGGTAGACTTGTCATTATGGAAGGTAGTGTATTTTCGAGATTTTTGTTACTCCATTGGATGGAAGCCTTGTCATTTTGGAAGGTAGTCTATTTTCGATATTTTTGTTATTCCAATGGATGGTAGCATTTTCATTATGGAAGGTAGTATGTTGTCGTGTTTTTTGTTACTCCATTGGAAGAAAGACTTGTCATTACGGAAGGTAGACTGTTGTCGATATTTTTGTTATTCCAATGGATGGTAGACTTGTTATTATGGATGGTAGTATGTTGTCGTGATTTTTGTTACTCCAATGGATGATAGCCTTGTCTTTATGGAAGGTAGTATGTTGTCGATATTTTTGTTACTACACTGGATGGTAGCCTTGTCATTATGGAAGGTAGTCTGTTGTCGAGATTTTTGTTATTCCAATATATGGTAGCCTTGTTATTTTGGAAGGTAATATGTTGTCGAGATTTTTGTTACTCCAATGGATGGTACCCTTGTCATTATGGAAGGTAGTCTGTCGTTGTGATTTTTGTTACTCCAATGGATGGTAGCCTTGTCATTATGGAAGGTAGTTTGTTGTCAAGATTTTTGTTACTCCATTAGATGGTAGCCTTGTCATTATGGAAGGTAGTCTGTAGTCGAGTGTTTTGTTATTCCAATAGATGGTAGCTTTTTCATTATGGAAGGTAGTTTGTTGTCGAAATTTTTGTTATTCCAATGGATGGTAGACTTGTCATTATGGAAGGTAGTCTATTGTCGAGATTTTTGTTACTCCATTGGATGGAAGACCTGTCATTTTGGAAGGTAGTCTATTGTCGATATTTTTGTTATTCCAATGGATGGTAGCCTCTTCATTATGGATGGTAGTATGTTGTCGTGATTTTTTTTACTCCATTGGATGGAAGACTTGTCATTACGGAAGGTAGTCTGTTGACGAGATTTTTGTTATTCCAATGGATGGTAGCTTTGTCATTATGGAAGGTAGTTTGTTGTCAAGATTTTTGTTACTACATTAGATGGAAGCCTTGTCATTATGGAAGGTAGTTTGTTGTCGAGAGTTTTGTTATTCCAATAGATGGTAGCCTTTTCATTATGGAAGGTAGTTTATTATAGAGAGTTTTGTTATTCCAATGGATGGTAGACTTGTCATTATGAAAGGTAGTGTATTTTCGAGATTTTAGTTACTCCATTGGATGGAAGCCTTGACATTTTGGAAGGTAGTCTATTTTCGATATTTTTTTTATTCCAATGGATGGTAGCATTTTCTTTATGGAAGGTAGTATGTTGTCGTGTTTTTTGTTACTCCATTGGATGAAAGACTTGTCATTACGGAAGGTAGACTGTTGTCGATATTTTTTTTATTCCAATGGATGATAAACTTGTTATTATGGATGGTAGTATGTTGTCGTGATTTTTGTTACTCCAATGGATGATAGCTTTGTCATTATGGAAGGTAGTATGTTGTCGATATTTTTGTTACTAAACTGGATGGTAGCCTTGTCATTATGGAAGGTAGTCTGTTGTTGAGATTTTTGTTATTCCAATATATGGTAGCCTTGTTATTATGGAAGGTAATATGTTGTCGAGATTTTTGTTACTCCAATGGATGGTAGCCTTGTCATTATGGAAGGTAGTCTGTTGTTGTGATTTTTGTTACTCCAATGGATGGTAGCCTTGTCATTATGGAAGGTAGTTTGTTGTCAAGATTTTTGGTACTCCATTAGATGGTAGCCTTGTCATTATGGAAGGTAGTCTGTTGTCGAGTGTTTTGTTATTCCAATAGATGGTATCTTTTTCATTATGGAAGGTAGTTTGTTGTCGAAATTTTTGTTATTCCAATGGATGGTAGACTTGTCATTATGGAAGGTAGTCTATTGTCGAGATTTTTGTTACTCCATTGGATGGCAGACTTGTCATTTTGGAAGGTAGTCTGTTGTCGAGATTTTTGTTATTCCAATGGATGGTAGCTTTGTCATTATGGAAGGTAGTTTGTTGTCAAGATTTTTGTTACTACATTAGATGGTAGCCTTGTCATTATGGAAGGTAGTTTGTTGTCGATAGTTTTGTTATTCCAATAGATGGTAGCCTTTTCATTATGGAAGGTAGTTTATTTTAGAGAGTTTTGTTATTCCAATGGATGCTAGACTTGTCATTATGGAAGGTAGTCTATTTTCGAGATTTTTGTTACTCCATTGGATAGAAGCCTTGTCATTTTGGAAGGTAGTCTGTTTTCGATATTTTTGTTATTCCAATGGATGGTAGTGTTTTCATTAGGGAAGGTAGTATGTTGTCGATATTTTTGTTATTCAAATGGATGGTAGACTTGTTATTATGGAAGGTAGTATGTTGTCGTGATTTTTGTTACTCCAATGGATGGTAGCCTTGTCATTATGGAAGGTAGTATGTTGTCGATATTTTTGTTACTACACTGGATGGTAGCCTTGTCATTATGAAAGGTAGTCTGTTGTTGAGATTTTTGTTATTCCAATATATGGTAGCCTTGTTATTATGGAAGGTAATATGTTGTCGAGATTTTTGTTACTCCAATGGATGGTAGCCTTGTCATTATGGAAAGTAGTCTGTCGTTGTGATTTTTGTTACTCCAATGGATGGTAGCCTTGTCATTATGTAAGGTAGTCTGTTGTCAAGATTTTTGTTACTACATTAGATGGTAGCCTTGTCATTATGGAAGGTAGTTTGTTGTTGAGAGTTTTGTTATTCCAATAGATGGTAGCCTTTTAATTATGGAAGGTAGTTTATTGTAGAGAGTTTTGTTATTCCAATGGATGGTAGACTTGTCATTATGGAAGGTGGTCTATTTTCGAGATTTTTGTTACTCCATTGGATGGAAGCCTTGTCATTTTGGAAGGTAGTCTGTTTTCGATATTTTTGTTATTCCAATGGATGGTAGCGTTTTCATTATGGAAGGTAGTATGTTGTCGTGATTTTTGTTACTCCATTGGATGAAAGACTTGTCATTACGGAAGGTAGTTTGTTATGGATATTTATGTTATTCCAATGGATGGTAGACTTGTTATTATGGATGGTAGTATGTTGTCGTGATTTTTGTTACTCCAATGGATGGTAGCCTTGTCATTATGGAAGGTAGTCTGTTGTCGAGATTTTTGTTATTCCAATATATGGTAGCCTTGTTATTTTGGAAGGTAATATGTTGTCGAGATTTTTGTTACTCCAATGGATGGTAGCCTTGTCATTATGGAAGGTAGTATGTCGTTGTGATTTTTGTTACTCCAATGGATGGTAGCCTTATCATTATGGAAGTTAGTTTGTTTTCAATATTTTTGTTACTCCATTAGATGGTAGCCTTGTCATTATGGAAGGTAGTCTGTTGTCGAGTGTTTTGTTATTCCAATAGATGGTAGCTTTTTCATTATGGAAGGTAGTTTGTTGTCGAAATTTTTGTTATTCCAATGGATGGTAGACTTGTCATTATGGAAGGTAGTCAATTGTCGAGATTTTTGTTACTCCATTGGATGGAAGCCTTGTCATTTTGGAAGGTAGTCTGTTGTTGTTATTTTTGTTATTCCAATGGATGGTAGCCTTTTCATTATGGATGGTAGTATGTTGTCGTGATTTTTGTTACTCCATTGGATGGTAGCCTTGTCATTATGGAAGGTAGTATGTTGTCGATATTTTTGTTTATACAATGGATGGTAGCCTTGTCATTATGGAAGGTAGTCTACTGTCGAGATATTTGTTACTACAATGGATGGTAGCCTTGTAATTATGGAAGGTAGTCTATTGTCGAGTTTTTGTTACTCCATTGGATGGAAGCCTTGTCATTATGAAAGGTAGTCTGTTGTCGAGATTTTTGTTATTCCAATGGATGGTAGCCTTGTCATTATGGAAGATAGTATGTTGTCGTGATTTTTGTTACTCCGTTGGATGGAAGCCTTGTTATTATGGAATGTAGTCTGTTGTCGAGATTTTTGTTACTACAATGGATGGTAGCCTTGTCATTATGGAAGGTAGTCTGTCGTTGTGATTTTTGTTATTCCAATGGATGGTAGACTTGTCATTATGGAAGTTAGTCTGTTGTCAAGATTTTTATTACTACATTAGATGGTAGCCTTATCATTATGGAAGGTAATTTGTAGTTGAGAGTTTTGTTATTCCAATAGATGGTAGCCTTTTCATTATGGAAGGTAGTCTATTTTCGAGATTTTTGTTACTCCATTGGATGGAAGGCTTGTCATTTTGGAAGGTAGTCTGTTTTCGATATTTTTGTTATTCCAATGGATGGTAGCGTTTTCATTATGGAAGGTAGTATGTTGTCGTGATTTTTGTTACTCCATTGGATGAAAGACTTGTCATTACGGAAGGTAGTTTGTTATGGATATTTATGTTATTCCAATGGATGGTAGACTTGTTATTATGGATGGTAGTATGTTGTCGTGATTTTTGTTACTCCAATGGATGGTAGCCTTGTCATTATGGAAGGTAGTATATTGTCGATATTTTTGTTACTACACTAGATGGTAGCCTTGTCATTATGGAAGGTAGTCTGTTGTCGAGATTTTTGTTATTCCAATATATGGTAGCCTTGTTATTTTGGAAGGTAATATGTTGTCGAGATTTTTGTTACTCCAATGGATGGTAGCCTTGTCATTATGGAAGGTAGTATGTCGTTGTGATTTTTGTTACTCCAATGGATGGTAGCCTTATCATTATGGAAGTTAGTTTGTTTTCAATATTTTTGTTACTCCATTAGATGGTAGCCTTGTCATTATGGAAGGTAGTCTGTTGTCGAGTGTTTTGTTATTCCAATAGATGGTAGCTTTTTCATTATGGAAGGTAGTTTGTTGTCGAAATTTTTGTTATTCCAATGGATGGTAGACTTGTCATTATGGAAGGTAGTCAATTGTCGAGATTTTTGTTACTCCATTGGATGGAAGCCTTGTCATTTTGGAAGGTAGTCTGTTGTTGTTATTTTTGTTATTCCAATGGATGGTAGCCTTTTCATTATGGATGGTAGTATGTTGTCGTGATTTTTGTTACTCCATTGGATGGTAGCCTTGTCATTATGGAAGGTAGTATGTTGTCGATATTTTTGTTTATACAATGGATGGTAGCCTTGTCATTATGGAAGGTAGTCTACTGTCGAGATATTTGTTACTACAATGGATGGTAGCCTTGTAATTATGGAAGGTAGTCTATTGTCGAGTTTTTGTTACTCCATTGGATGGAAGCCTTGTCATTATGAAAGGTAGTCTGTTGTCGAGATTTTTGTTATTCCAATGGATGGTAGCCTTGTCATTATGGAAGATAGTATGTTGTCGTGATTTTTGTTACTCCGTTGGATGGAAGCCTTGTTATTATGGAATGTAGTCTGTTGTCGAGATTTTTGTTACTACAATGGATGGTAGCCTTGTCATTATGGAAGGTAGTCTGTCGTTGTGATTTTTGTTATTCCAATGGATGGTAGACTTGTCATTATGGAAGTTAGTCTGTTGTCAAGATTTTTATTACTACATTAGATGGTAGCCTTATCATTATGGAAGGTAATTTGTAGTTGAGAGTTTTGTTATTCCAATAGATGGTAGCCTTTTCATTATGGAAGGTAGTCTATTTTTGAGATTTTTGTTACTCCATTGGATGGAAGGCTTGTCATTTTGGAAGGTAGTCTGTTTTCGATATTTTTGTTATTCCAATTGATGGTAGCGTTTTCATTATGGAAGGTAGTATGTTGTCATGATTTTTGTTACTCCATTGGATGAAAGACTTCTCATAACGGAAAGTAGTCTGTTGTCGATATTTTTGTTATAGAAATGGATGGTAGCCTTGTCATTATGGAAGGTAGTATGTTGTCGATATTTTTGTTACTCCAATGGATGGTAGCCTTGTCATTATGGAAGGTAGTTTGTTGTCGAGATTTTTGTTATTCCAATTTATGGTAGCCTTGTTATTATGGAATGTAATATGTTGTCGAGATTTTTGTTACTCCAATGGATGGTAGCCTTGTCATTATGGAAGGTAGTTTGTCGTTGTGATTTTTGTTACTCCAATGGATGGTAGCCTTGTCATTATGGAAGGTAGTTTGTTGTCAAGATTTTTGTTACTCCATTAGATGGTAGCCTTGTCATTATGGAAGGTAGTCTGTTGTCGAGTGTTTTGTTATTCCAATAGATGGTAGCTTTTTCATTATGGAAGATAGTTTGTTGTCGAAATTTTTGTTATTCCAATGGATGGTAGACTTGTCATTATGGAAGGTAGTCTATTATCAAGATTTTTGTTACTCCATTGGATGGAAGACTTGTCATTTTGGAAGGTAGTCTGTTGTCGATATTTTTGTTATTCCAATGGATGGTAGCTTTGTCATTATGGAAGGTAGTCTGTTGTCAAGATTTTTGTTACTACATTAGATGGTAGCCTTGTCATTATGGAAGGTAGTTTGTTGTCGAGAGTTTTGTTATTCCAATAGATGGTAGCCTTTTCATTATGGAAGGTAGTTTATTGTAGAGAGTTTTGTTATTCCAATGGATGGTAGACTTGTCATTATGGAAGGTAGTCTATCTTCGAGATTTTTGGTACTCCATTGGATGGAAGCCTTGTCATATTGGAAGGTAGTTTGTTTTCGATATTTTTGTTATTCCAATGGATGGTAGTGTTTTCATTATGGAAGGTAGTATGTTGTCGTGATTTTTGTTACTCCATTGGATGAAAGACTTGTCATTACGGAAGGTAGTATGTTGTCGATATTTTTGTTATTCCAATGGATGGTAGACTTGTTATTATGGATGGTAGTATGTTGTCGTGATTTTTGTTATTCCAATGGATGGTAGCCTTGTCATTATGTTGTCGATATTTTTGTTATTCCAATATATGGTAGCCTTGTTATTATGGAAGGTAATATGTTGTCGAGATTTTTGTTACTCCAATGGATGGTAACCTTGTCATTATGGAAGGTAGTCTGTCGTTGTGATTTTTGTTACTCCAATGGATGGTAGCCTTGCCATTATGGAAGGTAGTTTGTTGTCAAGATTTTTGTTACTCCATTAGATGGTAGCCTTGTCATTATGGAAGGTAGTCTGTTGTCGAGTGTTATATTATTCCAATAGATGGTATTTTTTCATTATGGAAGGTAGTTTGTTGTCGAAATTTTTGTTATTCCAATGGATGGTAGACTTGTCTTTATGGAAGGCAGTCTATTGTCGAGATTTTTGTTACTCCATTGGATGGAAGCCTTATTATTATGGAATGTAGTCTGTTGTCGAGATTTTTGTTACTACAATGGATGGTAGCCTTGTCATTATGGAAGGTAGTCTGTCGTTGTGATTTTTGTTACTCCAATGGATGGTAGCCTTGCCATTATGGAAGGTAGTTTGTTGTCAAGATTTTTGTTACTCCATTAGATGGTAGCCTT
The DNA here is from genome assembly GCA_948472305.1 of Vicia faba. Taxonomy (NCBI): domain Eukaryota; kingdom Viridiplantae; phylum Streptophyta; class Magnoliopsida; order Fabales; family Fabaceae; genus Vicia; species Vicia faba. Next base: position 687,819,992 of record OX451741.1, on the reverse strand, counting down.
GTCATTATGGAAGGTAGTCTGTTGTTGAGTATTTTGTTATTCCAATAGATGGTAGTTTTTCATTATGGAAGGTAGTTTGTTGTCGAAATTTTTGTTATTCCAATGGATGGTAGACTTGTCATTATGGAAGGCAGTCTATTGTCGAGATTTTTGTTACTCCATTGGATGGAAGCCTTGTTATTATGGAATGTAGTCTGTTGTCGAGATTTTTGTTACTACAATGGATGGTAGCCTTGTCATTATGGAAGGTAGTCTGTCGTTGTGATTTTTGTTACTCCAATGGATGTTAGCCTTGTCATTATGGAAGGTAGTATGTTGTCGATATTTTTGTTACTACACTAGATGGTAGCCTTGTCATTATGGAAGGTAGTTTGTTGTTGAGATTTTTGTTATTCCAATTTATGGTAGCCTTGTTATTATGGAAGGTAATATGTTGTCGAGATTTTTGTTACTCCAATGGATGGTAGCCTTGTCATTATGGAAGGTAGTTTGTCGTTGTGATTTTTGTTACTCCAATGGATGGTAGCCTTGTCATTATGGAAGGTAGTTTGTTGTCAAGATTTTTGTTACTCCATTAGATGGTAGCCTTGTCATTATGGAAGGTAGTCTGTTGTCGAGTGTTTTGTTATTCCAATAGATGGTAGCTTTTTCATTATGGAAGGTAGTTTGTTGTCGAAATTTTTGTTATTCCAATGGATGGTAGACTTGTCATTATGGAAGGTAGTCTATTATCGAGATTTTTGTTACTCCATTGGATGGAACACTTGTCATTTTGGAAGGTAGTCTGTTGTCGATATTTTTGTTATTCCAATGGATGGTAGCTTGGTCATTATGGAAGGTAGTCTGTTGTCAAGATTTTTGTTACTACATTAGATGGTAGCCTTGTCATTATGGAAGGTAGTTTGTTGTCGAGAGTTTTGTTATTCCAATAGATGGTAGCCTTTTCATTATGGAAGGTAGTTTATTGTAGAGAGTTTTGTTATTCCAATGGATGGTAGACTTCTCATTATGGAAGGTAGTCTATTTTCGAGATTTTTGTTACTCCATTGGATGGAAGCCTTGTCATATTGGAAGGTAGTTTGTTTTCGATATTTTTGTTATTCCAATGGATGGTAGTGTTTTCATTATGGAAGGTAGTATGTTGTCGTGATTTTTGTTACTCCATTGGATGAAAGACTTGTCATTACGGAAGGTAGTCTGTTGTCGATATTTTTGTTATTCCAATGGATGGTAGACTTGTTATTATGGATGGTAGTATGTTGTCGTGATTTTTGTTACTCCAATGGATGGTAGCCTTGTCATTATGTTGTCGATATTTTTGTTATTCCAATATATGGTAGCCTTGTTATTATGGAAGGTAATATTTTGTCGAGATTTTTGTTACTCCAATGGATGGTAACCTTGTCATTATGGAAGGTAGTCTGTCGTTGTGATTTTTGTTACTCCAATGGATGGTAGCCTTGCCATTATGAAAGGTAGTTTGTTGTCAAGATTTTTGTTACTCCATTAGATGGTAGCCTTGTCATTATGGAAGGTAGTCTGTTGTCGAGTGTTTTGTTATTCCAATAGATGGTAGTTTTTCATTATGGAAGGTAGTTTGTTGTCGAAATTTTTGTTATTCCAATGGATGGTAGACTTGTCATTATGAAAGGCAGTCTATTGTCGAGATTTTTGTTACTCCATTGGATGGAAGCCTTGTTATTATGGAATGTAGTCTGTTGTCGAGATTTTTGTTACTACAATGGATGGTAGCCTTGTCATTATGGAAGGTAGTCTGTCGTTGTGATTTTTGTTATTCCAATGGATGGTAGACTTGTCATTATGGAAGTTAGTCTGTTGTCAAGATTTTTATTACTACATTAGATGGTAGCCTTATCATTATGGAAGGTAATTTGTAGTTGAGAGTTTTGTTATTCCAATAGATGGTAGCCTTTTCAATATGGAAGGTAGTCTATTTTCGAGATTTTTGTTACTCCATTGGATGGAAGCCTTGTCATTTTGGAAGGTAGTCTGTTTTCAATATTTTTGTTATTCCAATTGATGGTAGCGTTTTCATTATGGATGGTAGTCTGTTGTCGATATTTTTGTTATACCAATGGATGGTAGACTTGTTATTATGGATGGTAGTATGTTGTCATGATTTTTGTTACTCCAATGGATGGTAGCCTTGTCATTATGGAAGGTAGTATGTTGTCGATATTTTTGTTACTACACTAGATGGTAGCCTTGTCATTATGGAAGGTAGTTTGTTGTCGAGATTTTTGTTATTCCAATTTATGGTAGCCTTGTTATTATGGAAGGTAATATGTTGTCGAGATTTTTGTTACTCCAATGGATGGTAGCCTTGTCATTATGGAAGGTAGTTTGTCGTTGTGATTTTTGTTACTCCAATGGATGGTAGCCTTGTCATTATGGAAGGTAGTTTGTTGTCAAGATTTTTGTTACTCCATTAGATGGTAGCCTTGTCATTATGGAAGGTAGTCTGTTGTCGAGTGTTTTGTTATTCCAATAGATGGTAGCTTTTTCATTATGGAAGGTAGTTTGTTGTCAAAATTTTTGTTATTCCAATGGATGGTAGACTTGTCATTATGGAAGGTAGTCTATTATCGAGATTTTTGTTACTCCATTGGATGGAAGACTTGTCATTTTGGAAGGTAGTCTGTTGTCGATATTTTTGTTATTCCAATGGATGGAAGACTTTTCATTATGGATGGTAGTATGTTGTCGTGATTTTTGTTACTCCATTGGATGGAAGACTTGTCATTACGGAAGGTAGTCTGTTGTCGAGATTTTTGTTATTCCAATGGATGGTAGCTTTGTCATTATGGAAGGCAGTCTAGTGTCAAGATTTTTGTTACTACATTAGATGGTAGCCTTGTCATTATGGAAGGTAGTTTGTTGTCGAGAGTTTTGTTATTCCAATAGATGGTAGCCTTTTCATTATGGAAGGTAGTTTATTGTAGAGAGTTTTGTTATTCAAATGGATGGTAGACTTGTCATTATGGAAGGTAGTCTATTTTCGAGATTTTTGTTACTCCATTGGATGGAAGCCTTGTCATATTGGAAGGTAGTTTGTTTTCGATATTTTTGTTATTCCAATGGATGGTAGTGTTTTCATTATGGAAGGTAGTATGTTGTCATGATTTTTGTTACTTCATTGGATGAAAGACTTGTCATTACGGAAGGTAGTCTGTTGTCGATATTTTTGTTATTCCAATGGATGGTAGACTTGTTATTATGGATGGTAGTATGTTGTCGTGATTTTTGTTACTCCAATGGATGGTAGCCTTGTCATTATGTTGTCGATATTTTTGTTATTCCAATATATGGTAGCCTTGTTATTATGGAAGGTAATATGTTGTCGAGATTTTTGTTACTCCAATGGATGGTAACCTTGTCATTATGGAAGGTAGTCTGTCGTTGTGATTTTTGTTACTCCAATGGATGGTAGCCTTGCCATTATGGAAGGTAGTTTGTTGTCAAGATTTTTGTTACTCCATTAGATGGTAGCCTTGTCATTATGGAAGGTAGTTTGTTGTCGAGTGTTTTGTTATTCCAATAGATGGTAGCTTTTTCATTATGGAAGGTAGTTTGTTGTCAAAATTTTTGTTATTCCAATGGATGGTAGACTTGTCATTATGGAAGGTAGTCTATTATCGAGATTTTTGTTACTCCATTGGATGGAAGACTTGTCATTTTGGAAGGTAGTCTGTTGTCGATATTTTTTTTATTCCAATGGATGGAAGACTTTTCATTATGGATGGTAGTATGTTGTCGTGATTTTTGTTACTCCATTGGATGGAAGACTTGTCATTACGGAAGGTAGTCTGTTGTCGAGATTTTTGTTATTCCAATGGATGGTAGCTTTGTCATTATGGAAGGTAGTCTGTTGTCATGATTTTTGTTACTACATTAGATGGTAGCCTTGTCATTATGGAAGGTAGTTTGTTGTCGAGAGTTTTGATATTCCAATAGATGGTAGCCTTTTCATTATGGAAGGTAGTTTATTGTAGAGAGTTTTGTTATTCCAATGCATGGTAGACTTGTCATTATGGAAGGTGGTCTATTTTCGATATTTTTGTTACTCCATTGGTTGGAAGCCTTGTCATTTTGGAAGGTAGTCTGTTTTCAATATTTTTGTTATTCCAATGGATGGTAGCGTTTTCATTATGGAAGGTAGTATGTTGTCGTGATTTTTGTTACTCCATTGGATGAAAGACTTGTCATTACGGAAGGTAGTCTGTTGTCGATATTTTTGTTATTCCAATGGATGGTAGACTTGTTATTATGGATGGTAGTATGTTGTCGTGATTTTTGTTACTCCAATGGATGGTAGCCTTGTCATTATGTTGTCGATATTTTTGTTATTCCAATATATGGTAGCCTTGTTATTATGGAAGGTAATATGTTGTCGAGATTTTTGTTACTCCAATGGATGGTAACCTTGTCATTATGGAAGGTAGTCTGTCGTTGTGATTTTTGTTACTCCAATGGATGGTAGCCTTGCCATTATGGAAGGTAGTTTGTTGTCAAGATTTTTGTTACTCCATTAGATGGTAGCCTTGTCATTATGGAAGGTAGTCTGTTGTCGAGTGTTTTGTTATTCCAATAGATGGTAGTTTTTCATTATGGAAGGTAGTTTGTTGTCGAAATTTTTGTTATTCCAATGGATGGTAGACTTGTCATTATGGAAGGCAGTCTATTGTCGAGATTTTTGTTACTCCATTGGATGGAAGCCTTGTCATTTTGGAAGGTAGTCTGTTGTCGTTATTTTTGTTATTCCAATGGATGGTAGCCTTTTCATTACGGAAGGTAGTCTGTTGTCGAGATTTTTTTTATTCCAATGGATGGTAGCTTTGTCATTATGGAAGGTAGTCTGTTGTCAAGATTTTTGTTACTACATTAGATGGTAGCCATGTCATTATGGAAGGTAGTTTGTTATCGAGAGTTTTGTTATTCCAATGGATTGTAGACTTGTCATTATGGAAGGTGGTCTATTTTCGAGATTTTTGTTACTCCATTTGATGGAAGCCTTATCATTTTGGAAGGTAGTATGTTTTTGATATTTTTGTTATTCCAATGGATGGTAGCGTTTTCATTATGGAAGGTAGTATGTTGTCGTGATTTTTGTTACTCCATTGGATGAAAGACTTGTCATTACGGAAGGTAGTCTCTTGTTGATATTTTTGTTATTCCAATGGATGGTAGACTTGTTATTATGGATGGTAGTATGTTGTCGTTATTTTTGTTATTCCAATGGATGGTAGCCTTATCATTATGGAAGGTAGTATGTTGTCGATATTTTTGTTACTACACTAGATGGTAGCCTTGTCATTATGGAAGGTAGTCTGTTGTCGAGATTTTTTGTAATTCCAATATATGGTAGCCTTGTCATTATGGAAGGTAGTTTGTTGTCAATATTTTTGTTACTCTATTAGATGGTAGCCTTGTCATTATGGAAGGTAGTCTGTTGTCGAGTGTTTTGTTATTCCAATAAATGGTAGCTTTTTCATTATGGAAGGTAGTTTGTTGTCGTTATTTTTGTTATTCCAATGGATGGTAGCCTTTTAATTATGGATGGTAGTATGTTGTCGTGATTTTTGTTACTCCATTGGATGGAAGACTTGTTATTACGGAAGGTAGTCTATTATCGAGATTTTTGTTATTCCAATGGATGGTAGCTTTGTCATTATGGAAGGTAGTCTGTTGTCATGATTTTTGTTACTACATTAGATGGTAGCCTTGTCATTATGGAAGGTAGTTTGTTGTCGAGAGTTTTGATATTCCAATAGATGGTAGCCTTTTCATTATGGAAGGTAGTTTATTGTAGAGAGTTTTGTTATTCCAATGCATGGTAGACTTGTCATTATGGAAGGTGGTCTATTTTCGATATTTTTGTTACTCCATTGGATGGAAGCCTTGTCATTTTGGAAGGTAGTCTGTTTTCAATATTTTTGTTATTCCAATGGATGGTAGCGTTTTCATTATGGAAGGTAGTATGTTGTCGTGATTTTTGTTACTCCATTGGATGAAAGACTTGTCATTACGGAAGGTAGTCTGTTGTTGATATTTTTGTTATTCCAATGGATGGTAGACTTGTTATTATGGATGGTAGTATGTTGTCGTGATTTTTGTTACTCCAATGGATGGTAGCCTTGTCATTATGTTGTCGATATTTTTGTTATGCCAATATATGGTAGCCTTGTTATTATGGAAGGTAATATGTTGTCGAGATTTTTGTTACTCCAATGGATGGTAACCTTGTCATTATGGAAGGTAGTCTGTCGTTGTGATTTTTGTTACTCCAATGGATGGTAGCCTTGCCATTATGGAAGGTAGTTTGTTGTCAAGATTTTTGTTACTCCATTAGATGGTAGCCTTGTCATTATGGAAGGTAGTCTGTTGTCGAGTGTTTTGTTATTCCAATAGATGGTAGTTTTTCATTATGGAAGGTAGTTTGTTGTCGAAATTTTTGTTATTCCAATGGATGGTAGACTTGTCATTATGGAAGGCAGTCTATTGTCGAGATTTTTGTTACTCCATTGGATGGAAGCCTTGTCATTTTGGAAGGTAGTTTGTTGTCGTTATTTTTGTTATTCCAATGGATGGTAGCCTTTTCATTACGGAAGGTAGTCTGTTGTCGAGATTTTTTTTATTCCAATGGATGGTAGCTTTGTCATTATGGAAGGTAGTCTGTTGTCAAGATTTTTGTTACTACATTAGATGGTAGCCATGTCATTATGGAAGGTAGTTTGTTATCGAGAGTTTTGTTATTCCAATGGATTGTAGACTTGTCATTATGGAAGGTGGTCTATTTTCGAGATTTTTGTTACTCCATTTGATGGAAGCCTTATCATTTTGGAAGGTAGTATGTTTTTGATATTTTTGTTATTCCAATGGATGGTAGCGTTTTCATTATGGAAGGTAGTATGTTGTCGTGATTTTTGTTACTCCATTGGATGAAAGACTTGTCATTACGGAAGGTAGTCTCTTGTTGATATTTTTGTTATTCCAATGGATGGTAGACTTGTTATTATGGATGGTAGTATGTTGTCGTTATTTTTGTTATTCCAATGGATGGTAGCCTTATCATTATGGAAGGTAGTATGTTGTCGATATTTTGGTTACTACACTAGATGGTAGCCTTGTCATTATGGAAGGTAGTCTGTTGTCGAGATTTTTTGTAATTCCAATATATGGTAGCCTTGTCATTATGGAAGGTAGTTTGTTGTCAATATTTTTGTTACTCTATTAGATGGTAGCCTTGTCATTATGGAAGGTAGTCTGTTGTCGAGTGTTTTGTTATTCCAATAGATGGTAGCTTTTTCATTATGGAAGGTAGTTTGTTGTCGTTATTTTTGTTATTCCAATGGATGGTAGCCTTTTAATTATGGATGGTAGTATGTTGTCGTGATTTTTGTTACTCCATTGGATGGAAGACTTGTTATTACGGAAGGTAGTCTATTGTCGAGATTTTTGTTATTCCAATGGATGGTAGCTTTGTCATTATGGAAGGTAGTCTGTTGTCATGATTTTTGTTACTACATTAGATGGTAGCCTTGTCATTATGGAAGGTAGTTTGTTGTCGAGAGTTTTGATATTCCAATAGATGGTAGCCTTTTCATTATGGAAGGTAGTTTATTGTAGAGAGTTTTGTTATTCCAATGCATGGTAGACTTGTCATTATGGAAGGTGGTCTATTTTCGATATTTTTGTTACTCCATTGGATGGAAGCCTTGTCATTTTGGAAGGTAGTCTGTTTTCAATATTTTTGTTATTCCAATGGATGGTAGCGTTTTCATTATGGAAGGTAGTATGTTGTCGTGATTTTTGTAACTCCATTGGATGAAAGACTTGTCATTACGGAAGGTAGTTTGTTGTCGATATTTTTGTTATTCCAATGGATGGTAGACTTGTTATTATGGATGGTAGTATGTTGTCGTGATTTTTCTTACTCCAATGGATGGTAGCCTTGTCATTATTGAAGGTAGTATGTTGTCGATATTTTTGTTACTACACTAGATGGTAGCCTTGTCATTATGGAAGGTAGTCTGTTGTCGAGATTTTTGTTATTCCAATATATGGTAGCCTTGTTATTTTGGAAGGTAATATGTTGTCGAGATTTTTGTTACTCCAATGGATGGTAGCCTTGTCATTATGGAAGGTAGTCTGTCGTTGTGATTTTTGTTACTCCAATGGATGGTAGCCTTGTCATTATGGAAGGTAGTCTATTGTCGAGTGTTTTGTTATTCCAATAGATGGTAGCTTTTTCATTATGGAAGGTAGTTTGTTGTCGAAATTTTTGTTATTCCAATGGATGGTAGACTTATCATTATGGAAGGTAGTCTATTATCGAGATTTTTGTTACTCCATTGGATGGAAGACTTGTCATTTTGGAAGGTAGTCTGTTGTCGATATTTTTTGGTATTCCAATGGATGCTAGCCTTTTCATTATGGATGGTAGTATGTTGTCGTGATTTTTGTTACTCCATTGGATGGAAGACTTGTCATTACGGAAGGTAGTTTGTTGTCGAGATTTTTGTTATTCCAATGGATCGTAGCTTTGTCATTATGGAAGGTAGTCTGTTGTCAAGATTTTTGTTACTACATTAGATGGTAGCCTTGTCATTATGGAAGGTAGTTTGTTGTTGAGAGTTTTGTTATTCCAATAGATGGTAGCCTTTTCATTATGGAAGGTAGTTTGTTCTAGAGAGTTTTGTTATTCCAATGGATGGTAGACTTGTCATTATGGAAGGTAGTCTATTTTCGAGATTTTTGTTACTCCATTGGATGGAAGGCTTGTCATTTTGGAAGGTAGTTTGTTTTCGATATTTTTGTTATTCCGATGGATGGTAGCGTTTTCATTATGGAAGGAAGTATGTTGTCGTGATTTTTGTTACTCCATTGGATGAAAGACTTGTCATTACGGAAGGTAGTCTGTTGTCAATATTTTTGTTATTCCAATGGATGATAGACTTGTCATTACGGAAGGTAGTCTATTGTCGATATTTTTGTTATTCCAATGGATGGTAGACTTGTTATTATGGATGGTAGTATGTTGTCGTGATTTTTGTTACTCCAATGGATGGTAGCCTTGTCATTATGGAAGGTAGTCTGTTGTCGAGATTTTTGTTATTCCAATATATGGTAGCCTTGTTATTATGGAAGGTAATATGTTGTCGAGATTTTTGTTACTCCAATGGATGGTAGCCTTGTCATTATGGAAGGTAGTCTGTCGTTGTGATTTTGGTTACTAAATTGGATGGTAGCCTTGTCATTATGGAAGGTATTTTGTTGTCAAGATTTTTGTTACTCCATTAGATGGTAGCCTTGTCATTATGGAAGGTAGTTTGTTGTCGAAATTTTTGTTATTCCAGTGGATGGTAGACTTGTCATTATGGAAGGTAGTCTATTGTCGAGATTTTTGTTACTCCATTGGATGGAAGCCTTGTCATTTTGGAAGGTATTCTGTTGTCGATATTTTTGTTATTCCAATGGATGGTAGCCTTTTCATTATGAATGGTAGTATGTTGTCGTGATTTTTGTTACTCCATTGGATGGTAGCCTTGTCATTATGGAAGGTAGTATGTTGTCGATATTTTTCTTACTACAAGGGATGGTAGCCTTGTCATTATGGAAGGTAGTCTACTGTGGAGATTTTTGTTACTACAATGGTTGATAGCCTTGTAATTATGGAAGGTAGTTTCTTGTCGAGATTTTTGTTACTCCATTGGATGGAGGCCTTGTCAATATGAAAGGTAGTCTATTGTCGAGATTTTTGTTATTCCAATGGATGGTAGCCTTGTCATTATGGAAGGTAGTATGTTGTCGTGATTTTTGTTACTCCATTGGTTGGAAGCCTTGTTATTGTGGAATGTACTCTGTTGTCGAGATTTTTGTTACTACAATGGATGGTAGCCTTGTCATTATGGAGGGTAGTATGTTGTCGATATTTTTCTTACTACAATGGATGGTAGACTTGTAATTATGGAAGGTAGTCTGTTGTCGAGATTTTTGTTACTACAATGGATGGTAGCCTTGTAATTATGGAAGGTAGTATGTTGTCGTGATTTTTGTTACTCCAATGGATGGTAGCCTTGTCATTATGGAAGGTAGTCTGTTGTCAAGATTTTTGTTACTCCATTAGATGGTAGCCTTGTCATTATGGAAGGTAGTCTGTTGTCGAGAGTTTTGTTATTCCAATGGATGGTAGCCTTGTTATTATGGAAGGTAATATGTTGTCGTGATTTTTGTTACCCCATTGGATGGAAGACTTGTCATTACAGAAGGTAGTCTGTTGTCGAGATTTTTGTTATTCCAATGGATGGTAGACTTGTTATTATGGATGGTAGTATGTTGTCGTGATTTTTGTTACTCCAATGGATGGTAGCCTTGTAATTATGGAAGGTAGTATGTTGTCGATATTTTTGTTACTACAATGGATGGTAGCCTTGTCATTATGGAGGGTAGTATGTTGTCGATATTTTTCTTACTACAATGGATGGTAGCATTGTAATTACGGAAGTTAGTTTGTTGTCGAGATTTTTGTTACTACAATGGATGGTAGCCTTGTAATTATGGAAGGTAGTATGTTGTCGGGATTTTTGTTACTCCAATGGATGGTAGCCTTGTCATTATGGAAGGTAGTCTGTTGTCAAGATTTTTGTTACTCCATTAGATGGTAGCCTTGTCATTATGGAAGGTAGTCTGTTGTCGAGAGTTTTGTTATTCCAATGGATGGTAGCCTTGTTATTATGGAAGGTTATATGTTGTCGTGATTTTTGTTACTCCATTGGATGGAAGACTTGTCATTACAGAAGGTAGTCTGTTGTCGAGATTTTTGTTATTACAATGGATGGTAGACTTTTTATTATGGATGGTAGTATGTTGTCGTGATTTTTATTACTCCAATGGATGGTAGCCTTGTCATTATGGAAGGTAGTATGTTGTCGATATTTTTGTTACTACACTGGATGCTAGCCTTGTTATTATGGAGGGTAGTCTGTTTTCAAGATTTTTGTTATTCCAATATATGGTAGCCTTGTTATTATGGAAGGTAATATGTTGTCGAGATTTTTGTTACTCCAATGGATGGTAGCCTTGTCAAAAGGGAAGGTAGTCTGTCGTTGTGATTTTTGTTACTCCAATGGATGGTAGCCTTGTCATTATGGAAGGTAGTCTATTGTCAAGATTTTTGTTACTCCATTAGATGGTAGCCTTGCCATTATGAAAGGTAGTCTGTTGTCGAGTGTTTTGTTATTCCAATAGATGGTAGCTTTTTCATTATGGAAGGTAGTTTGTTGTCGAGATTTTTGTTACTCCATTGGATGAAAGCCTTGTCATTTTGGAATGTATTTTGTTGTCGATATTTTTGTTATTCTAATGGATGGTAGCCTTTTCATTATGGAAGGTAGTATGTTGTCGTGATTTTTGTTACTCCATTGGATGGAAGACTTGTCATTACGGAAGGTAGTCTGTTGTCGAGATTTTTGTTATTCGAATGGATGGTAGCCTTGTTATTATGGAAGGTAGTCTATTGTCGAGATTTTTGTTATTCCAATGGATGGTAGCCTTGTTATTATGGAAGGTAGTATGTCATTGAGATTTTTGTTACTACAATGGATGGTAGCCTTGTTATTATGGAAGGTAGTCTGTTTTCGAGATTTTTGTTACTACAATGGATGGTAGCCTTGTAATTATGGAAGGTAGTCTGTTGTCGAGATTTTTGTTACTCCATTGGATGGAAGCCTTGTCATTACGGAAGGTAGTCTGTTGTCGAGATTTTTGTTATTCCAATAGATGGTAGCCTTGTCATTATGGAAGGTAGTATGTTGTCGATATTTTTGTTACTACACTGGATGGTAGCCTTGTCATTATGGAGGGTAGTCTGTTTTCGAGATTTTTGTTATTCCAATATATGGTAGCCTTGTTATTATGGAAGGTAATATGTTGTCGAGATTTTTGTTACTCCAATGGATGGTAGCCTTGTCAAAATGGAAGGTAGTCTGTCGTTGTGATTTTTGTTACTCCAATGGATGGTAGCCTTGTCATTATGGAAGGTAGTTTATTGTCAAGATTTTTGTTACTCCATTAGATGGTAGCCTTGTCATTATGGAAGGTAGTTTGTTGTCGACTGTTTTGTTATTCCAATAGATGGTAGCCTTTTCATTATGGAAGGTAGTCTATTGTTGATATTTTTGTTACTCCATTGGATGGAAGCCTTGTCATTTTGGAAGGTAGTCTGTTGTCGATATTTTTCTTATTCCAATGGATGGTAGCCTTTTCATTATGGAAGGTAGTATGTTGTCGTGATTTTTGTTACTCCATTGAATGGAAGACTTGTCATTACGAAAGGTAGTCTGTTGTCGAGATTTTTGTTATTCGAATGGATGGTAGCCTTGTTATTATGGAAGGTAGTATGTTGTCTTGATTTTTTTTACTCCAATGGATGGTAGCCTTTTCATTATGGAAGGTAGTATGTTGTCGATATTTTTCTTACTACAATTGATGGTAGCCTTGTCATTATGGAAGGTAGTCTGTTGTCGAGATTTTTGTTACTACAATGGATGGTAGCCTTGTAATTATGGAAGGTAGTCTATTGTCGAGATTTTTGTTACTCCATTGGATGGAAGCCTTGTCATTATGGAAGGTAGTCTGTTGTCGAGATTTTTGTTATTCCAATGGATGGTAGCCTTGTCATTATGGAAGGTAGTATGTTGTCGTGATTTTTGTTACTCCAGTGGATGGTAGCCTTGTCATTATGGAAGGTAGTCTGTTGTCGATATTTTTGTTACTACAATGGATGGTAGCCTTTTCATTATGGAAGGTAGTCTGTTGTCGAGATTTTTGTTATTCCAATAGATGGTAGCCTTGTTATTATGGAAGGTAGTATGTTATCGAGATTTTTGTTACTCCAATGGATGGTAGCCTTGTCATTATGGAAGGAAGTTTGTCATTGTGATTTTTGTTACTCCAATGGATGGTAGCCTTGTCTTTATGGAAGGTAGTCTGTTGTCAAGATTTTTGTTACTCCATTAGATGGTAGCCTTGTCATTATGGAAGGTAGTTTGTTGTCGAGAGTTTTGTTATTCCAATAGATGGTAGCCTTTTCATTATGGAAGGTAGTCTGTTGTCGAGATTTTTGTTATTCCAATGGATGGTAGACTTGTCATTATGGAAGGTAGTCTATTGTTGATATTTTTGTTACTCCATTGGATGGAAGCCTTGTCATTTTGGAAGGTAGTCTGTTGTCGATATTTTTGTTAATCCAATGGATGGTAGCCTTTTCATTATGGAAGGTAGTATGTTGTCGTGATTTTTGTTACTCCATTGGATGGAAGACTTGTCATTACGAAAGGTAGTCTGTTGTCGAGATTTTTGTTATTCGAATGGATGGTAGCCTTGTTATTATGGAAGGTAGTATGTTGTCGTGATTTTTTTTACTCAAAAGTATGGTAGCCTTGTCATTATGGAAGGTAGTATGTTGTCGATATTTTTCTTACTACAATGGATGGTAGCCTTCTCATTATGGAAGGTAGTCTGCTGTCGAGATTTTTGTTACTACATTGGATGGTAGCCTTGTAATTATGGAAGGTAGTCTATTGTCGAGATTTTTGTTAATCCATTGGATGGAAGCCTTGTCATTATGGAAGGTAGTCTGTTGTCGAGATTTTTGTTATTCCAATGGATGGTAGCCTTGTCATTATGGAAGGTAGTATGTTGTCGTGATTTTTGTTACTCCATTGGATGGAAGCCTTGTCATTATGGAAGGTAGTCTGTTGTCGAGATTTTTGTTATTCCAATGGATGGTAGCCTTGTCATTATGGAAGGTAGTCTGTTGTCGTGATTTTTGTTACTCCAATGGATGGTAGCCTTGTCATTATGGAAGGTAGTCTATTGTCGAGATTTTTGTTATTCCAATAGATGGTAGCCTTGTTATTATGGAAGGTAGTATGTTGTCGAGATTTTTGTTACTACAATGGATGGTAGCCTTGTCATTATGGAAGGTAGTCTGTTGTCGAGATTTTTGTTACTCCAATGGATGGTAGCCCTGTCATTATGGAAGGTAGTCTATTGTCGAGATTTTTGTTATTCCAATGGATGGTAGCATTGTTATTATGGAAGGTAGTATGTCATTGAGATTTTTGTTATTCCAATGGATGGTAGACTTGTCATTATGGAAGGTAGTCTATTGTTGATATTTTTGTTACTCCACTGGATGGAAGCCTTGTAATTTTGGAAGGTAGTCTGTTGTCGATATTTTTGTTATTCCAATGGATGGTAGCCTTTTCATTATGAAAGGTAGTATGTTGTCGTGATTTTTGTTACTCCATTGGATGGAAGACTTGTCATTACGGAAGGTAGTCTGTTTTCGAGATTTTTGTTATTCGAATGGATGGTAGCCTTGTTATTATGGAAGGTAGTATGTTGTCGAGATTTTTGTTACTCCATTGGATGGAAGCCTTGTCATTATGGAAGATAGTCAGTTGTCGAGATTTTTGTTATTCCAATGGATGGTAGCCTTGTCATTATGGAAGGTAGTATGTTGTCGTGATTTTTGTTACTCCAATGGATGGTAGCCTTGTCATTATGGAAGGTAGTCTGTTGTCGATATTTTTGTTTTTCCAATGGATGGTAGCCTTTTCATTATGGAAGGTAGTATGTTGTCTTGATTTTTGTTACTCCATTGGATGGAAGACTTGTCATTACGGAAGGTAGTCTATTGTCGAGATTTTTGTTACTCCAATGGATGGTAGCCTTGTAATTATGGAAGGTAGTCTGTTGTCGAGATTTTTCTAATTCCAATGGATGGTAGCCTTGTCATTATGGAAGGTAGTATGGTATTGTGATTTTTGTTACTCCATGGGATGGAAGCCTTGTCATTATGGAAGATAGTCTGTTGTCGAGATTTTAGTTATTCCAATAGATGGTAGCCTTGTTATTATGGAAGGTAGTATGTTGTCGAGATTTTTGTTACTCCAATGGATGGTAGTCTTGTCATTATGGAAGGTAGTCTGTTGTCGAGATTTTTGTTACTACAATGGATGGTAGCCAGGTCATTGTGGAAGGTAGCCTGTTGTCGAGATTTTTGTTACTATAATGGATGGTAGCCTTGTCATTATGAAAGGTAGTCTATTGTCGAGATTTTAGTTATTCGAATGGATGGTAGCCTTGTTATTATGGAAGGTATAATGTTGTCGTGATTTTTATTACTCCATTGGATGGAAGCCTTGTCATTTTGGAAGGTAGTCTGTTGTCCCGATTTTTGTTATTACAATGGATTGTAGCCTTGTTATTATGGAAGGTAGTATGATGTCGTGATTTTTTTTACTCCAATGGATGGTAGCCTTGTCATTATGGAAGGTAGTATGTTATCGATATTTTTATTACCACAATGGATGGTATCCTTGTCATTATGGAAGGTAGTCTGTTGTCGATATTTTTGTTACTACAATGGATGGTAGCCTTGTCATTTTGGAAGGTAGTCTGTTGTCGCGATTTTTGTTATTCCAATAGATGGTAGCCTTGTTATTATGGAAGGTAGTATGTTGTCAAGATTTTTGTTACTCCAATGGATGGTAGCCTTGTCATTATGGAAGGAAGTTTGTCGTTGTGATTTTTGTTACTCCAATGGATGGTAGCCTTGTCATTATGGAATGTAATCTGTTGTCAAGATTTTTGTTACTCCATTGGATGGAAGCCTTGTCATTATGGAAGGTAGTCTTTTGTCGAGATTTTAGTTATTCGAATGGATGGTAGCCTTGTTATTATGGAAGGTATAACGTTGTCGTGATTTTTATTACTCCATTGGATGGAAGCCTTGTCATTTTGGAAGGTAGTCTGTTGTCGCGATTTTTGTTATTACAATGGATGATAGCCTTGTTATTATGGAAGGTAGTATGATGTTGTGATTTTTTTTACTCCAATGGATGGTAGCCTTGTCATTATGGAAGGTAGTATGTTATCGATATTTTTATTACCACAATGGATGGTATCCTTGTCATTATGGAAGGTAGTCTATTGGCGAGATTTTTGTTATTCCATTGGATGGAAGCCTTGTCATTATCGAAGGTTGTCTGTTGTTAAGATTTTTGTTATTCCAATGGATGATAGCCTTTTCATTATTGAAGGTAGTATGTTGTCGTGATTTTTGTTACTCCAATGGATGGTAGCCTTGTCATTATGGAAGGTAGTCTGTTGTCGATATTTTTGTTACTACAATGGATGGTAGCCTTGTCATTATGGAAGATAGTCTGTTGTCGAGATTTTTGTTATTCCAATAGATGGTAGCCTTGTTATTATGGAAGGTAGTATGTTGTCGAGATTTTTGTTACTCCAATGGATGGTTTCCTTGTCATTATGGAAGGAATTTTGTCGTTGTGATTTTTGTTACTCCAATGGATGGTAGCCTTGTCATTATGGAATGTAGTCTGTTGTAAAGATTTTTATTACTCTATTAGATGGTAGCCTTGTCATTATGGAAGGTAGTTTGTTGTCGAGAGTTTTGTTATTCCAATATATGGTAGACTTTTCATTATGGAAGGTAGTCTGTTGTCGTGATTTTTGTTATTCCAATGGATGGTAGACTTGTCATTATGGAAGGTAGTCTATTGTTGATATTTTTGTTACTCCATTGGATAGAAGCCTTGTCAATTTGGAAGGTAGTCTGTTGTCGATATTTTTGTTATTCCAATAGATGGTAGCCTTTGCATTATGGAAGGTAGTATGTTGTCGTGATTTTTGTTACTCAATTGGATGGAAGACTTGTCATTACGGAAGGTAGTCTGTTGTCGAGATTTTTGTTATTCGAATGGATGGTAACCTTGTTATTATGGAAGGTAGTATGTTGTCGTGATTTTTTTTACTCCAATGGATGGTAGCCTTGTCATTATTGAAGGTAGTATGTTGTCGATATTTTTCTTACTACAATGGATGGTAGCCTTGTCATTATGGAAGGTAGTCTGTTGTCGAGATTTTTTTTACTACAATGGATGGTAGCCTTGTAATTATGGAAGGTAGTCTATTGTCGAGATTTTTGTTACTCCATTGGATGGAAGCCTTGTCATTATGGAAGGTAGTCTGTTGTCGAGATTTTTGTTATTCCAATGGATGGTAGCCTTGTCATTATAGAAGGTAGTATGTTGTCGTGATTTTTGTTACTCCAATTGATGGTAGCCTTGTCATTATGGAAGGTAGTCTGTTGTCGATATTTTTGTTACTACAATGGATGGTAGCCTTGTCATTATGAAAGGTAGTCAATTGTTGATATTTTTGTTACTCCATTGGATAGAAGCCTTGTCATTTTGGAAGGTAGTCTGTTGTCGATATTTTTGTTATTCCAATGGATGGTAGCCTTTGCATTATGGAAGGTAGTATGTTGTCGTGATTTTTGTTACTCAATTGGATGGAAGACTTGTCATTACGGAAGGTAGTCTGTTGTCGAGATTTTTGTTATTCGGATGGATGGTAAACTTGTTATTATGAAAGGTAGTATGTTGTCGTGATTTTTTTTACTCCAATGGATGGTAGCCTTGTCATTATGGAAGGTAGTATGTTGTCGATATTTTTCTTACTACAATGGATGGTAGCCTTGTCATTATGGAAGGTAGTCTGTTGTCGAGATTTTTGTTAATACAATGGATGGTAGCCTTGTAATTATGGAAGGTAGTCTATTGTCGAGATTTTTGTTACTCCATTGGATGGAAGCCTTGTCATTATGGAAGGCAGTGTGTTGTCGAGATTTTTGTTATTCCAATGGATGGTAGCCTTGTCATTATGGAAGGTAGTATGTTGTCGTGATTTTTGTTACTCCAATGGATGGTAGCCTTGTCATTATGGAAGGTAGTCTGTTGTCGATATTTTTGTTACTACAATGGATGGTAGCCTTGTCATTATGGAAGGTAGTCTATTGTCGAGATTTTTGTTACTCCATTGGATGGAAGCCTTGTCATTTTGGAAGGTAGTCTGTTGTCGATATTTTTGTTATTCCAATGGATGGTAGCCTTTTCATTATGGAAGGTAGTATGTTGTTGTGATTTTTGTTACTCCATTGGATGGAAGACTTGTCATTATGGAAGGTAGTCTGTTGTCGAGATTTTTGTTATTCGAATGGATGGTAACCTTGTTATTATGGAAGGTAGTATGTTGTCGTGATTTTTTTTACTCCAATGGATGGTAGCCTTGTCATTATTGAAGGTAGTATGTTGTCGATATTTTTCTTACTACAATGGATGGTAGCCTTGTCATTATGGAAGGTAGTCTGTTGTCGAGATTTTTTTTACTACAATGGATGGTAGCCTTGTAATTATGGAAGGTAGTCTATTGTCGAGATTTTTGTTACTCCATTGGATGGAAGCCTTGTCATTATGGAAGGTAGTCTGTTGTCGAGATTTTTGTTATTCCAATGGATGGTAGCCTTGTCATTATAGAAGGTAGTATGTTGTCGTGATTTTTGTTACTCCAATTGATGGTAGCCTTGTCATTATGGAAGGTAGTCTGTTGTCGATATTTTTGTTACTACAATGGATGGTAGCCTTGTCATTATGAAAGGTAGTCAATTGTTGATATTTTTGTTACTCCATTGGATAGAAGCCTTGTCATTTTGGAAGGTAGTCTGTTGTCGATATTTTTGTTATTCCAATGGATGGTAGCCTTTGCATTATGGAAGGTAGTATGTTGTCGTGATTTTTGTTACTCAATTGGATGGAAGACTTGTCATTACGGAAGGTAGTCTGTTGTCGAGATTTTTGTTATTCGGATGGATGGTAAACTTGTTATTATGAAAGGTAGTATGTTGTCGTGATTTTTTTTACTCCAATGGATGGTAGCCTTGTCATTATGGAAGGTAGTATGTTGTCGATATTTTTCTTACTACAATGGATGGTAGCCTTGTCATTATGGAAGGTAGTCTGTTGTCGAGATTTTTGTTAATACAATGGATGGTAGCCTTGTAATTATGGAAGGTAGTCTATTGTCGAGATTTTTGTTACTCCATTGGATGGAAGCCTTGTCATTATGGAAGGCAGTGTGTTGTCGAGATTTTTGTTATTCCAATGGATGGTAGCCTTGTCATTATGGAAGGTAGTATGTTGTCGTGATTTTTGTTACTCCAATGGATGGTAGCCTTGTCATTATGGAAGGTAGTCTGTTGTCGATATTTTTGTTACTACAATGGATGGTAGCCTTGTCATTATGGAAGGTAGTCTATTGTCGAGATTTTTGTTACTCCATTGGATGGAAGCCTTGTCATTTTGGAAGGTAGTCTGTTGTCGATATTTTTGTTATTCCAATGGATGGTAGCCTTTTCATTATGGAAGGTAGTATGTTGTTGTGATTTTTGTTACTCCATTGGATGGAAGACTTGTCATTATGGAAGGTAGTCTGTTGTCGAGATTTTTGTTATTCGAATGGATGGTAGCCTTGTTATTATGGAAGGTAGTCTGTTGTCGAGATTTTTGTTATTCCAATAGATGGTAGCCTTGTTATTATGGAAAGTAGTATGTTGTCGAGATTTTTGTTATTCCAATGGATAGTAGCCTTGATATTATGGAAGGTAGTATGTTGTCGAGATTTTTGTTACTCCAATGAATGCTAGCCTTGTCATTATGGAAGGAAGTTTGTCGTTGTGATTTTTGTTACTCCAATGGATGGTAGCCTTGTCATTATGGAAGGTAGTTTGTTGTCAAGATTTTTGTTACTCCATTAGATGGTAGCCTTGTCATTATGGAAGGTAGTTTGTTGTCGAGAGTTTTGTTATTGCAATAGATGGTAGCCTTTTTATTATGGAAGGTAGTTTGTTGTCGAGATTTTTGTTATTCCAATGGATGGTAGCCTTGTCATTATGGAAGGTAGTCTATTGTCAAGATTTTTGTTACTCCATTGGATGGAAGCCTTGTCATTTTGGAAGGTAGTCTATTGTTGATATTTTTGTTATTCCAATGAATGGTAGCCTTTTCATTATGGAAGGTAGTATGTTGTTGTGATTTTTGTTACTCCATTGGATGGAAGACTTGTCATTACGGAAGGTAGTCTATTGTCGAGATTTTTGTTACTCCATTAGATGGAAGCCTTGTCATTATGGAAGGTAGTCCGTTGTCGAGATTTTTCTTATTCCAATGGATGGTAGCCTTGTCATTATGGAAGGTAGTATGTTGTTGTGATTTTTGTTACTCCTGGGGATGGAAGCCTTGTCATTATGGAAGGTAGTTTGTTGTCGAGATTTTAGTTATTCCAATATATGGTAGCCTTGTTATTATGGAAGGTATTGTGTTGTCGAGATTTTTGTTACTCCAATGGATGGTAGTCTTGTCATTATGGAAGGTAGTCTGTTGTCGAGATTTTTGTTATTACAATGGATGGTAGCCGGGTCATTATGGAAGGTAGCCAGTTGTCGAGATTTTTGTTACTACAATGGATGGTAGCCTTGTCATTATGGAAGGTAGTCTATTGTCGAGATTTTTGTTACTAAATTTGATGGAAGCCTTGTAATTATGGAAGGTAGTCTATTGTCGAGATTTTTGTTATTCCAATGGATGTTAGCCTTGTCATTATGGAAGGTAGTATGTTGTCGTGATTTTTGTTACTCCATTGGATGGAAGCCTTGTCATTATGCAATGTAGTCTTTTGTCGAGATTTTAGTTATTCGAATGGATCGTAGCCTTGTTATTATGGAAGGTATAATGTTGTCGTGATTTTTATTACTCCATTGGATGGAAGCCTTATCTTGGAAGGTAGTATGATGTCATGATTTTTTTTACTCCAATGGATGGTAGCCTTGTTTTATGGAAGGTAGTATGATGTCATGATTTTTTTTACTCCAATGGATGGTAGACTTGTAATTATGGAAGGTAGTATGTTATCGATATTTTTATTACCACAATGGATGGTATCCTTGTCATTATGGAAGGTAGTCTATTGGCGAGATTTTTGTTATTTCATTGGATGAAAGCCTTGTCATTATCGAAGGTAGTCTGTTGTCGAGATTTTTGTTATTCCAATGGATGATAGCCTTTTCATTATGGAAGGTAGTATGTTGTTGTGATTTTTGTTACTCCATTGGATGGAAGACTTGTCATTACGGAAGGTAGTCTATTGTCGAGATTTTTGTTACTCCATTAGATGGAAGCCTTGTCATTATGGAAGGTAGTCCGTTGTCGAGATTTTTCTTATTCCAATGGATGGTAGCCTTGTCATTATGGAAGGTAGTATGTTGTTGTGATTTTTGTTACTCCTGGGGATGGAAGCCTTGTCATTATGGAAGGTAGTTTGTTGTCGAGATTTTAGTTATTCCAATATATGGTAGCCTTGTTATTATGGAAGGTATTGTGTTGTCGAGATTTTTGTTACTCCAATGGATGGTAGTCTTGTCATTATGGAAGGTAGTCTGTTGTCGAGATTTTTGTTATTACAATGGATGGTAGCCGGGTCATTATGGAAGGTAGCCAGTTGTCGAGATTTTTGTTACTACAATGGATGGTAGCCTTGTCATTATGGAAGGTAGTCTATTGTCGAGATTTTTGTTACTAAATTTGATGGAAGCCTTGTAATTATGGAAGGTAGTCTATTGTCGAGATTTTTGTTATTCCAATGGATGTTAGCCTTGTCATTATGGAAGGTAGTATGTTGTCGTGATTTTTGTTACTCCATTGGATGGAAGCCTTGTCATTATGCAATGTAGTCTTTTGTCGAGATTTTAGTTATTCGAATGGATGGTAGCCTTGTTATTATGGAAGGTATAATGTTGTCATGATTTTTATTACTCCATTGGATGGAAGCCTTATCTTGGAAGGTAGTATGATGTCGTGATTTTTTTTACTCCAATGGATGGTAGCCTTGTTTTATGGAAGGTAGTATGATGTCATGATTTTTTTTACTCCAATGGATGGTAGACTTGTAATTATGGAAGGTAGTATGTTATCGATATTTTTATTACCACAATGGATGGTATCCTTGTCATTATGGAAGGTAGTCTATTGGCGAGATTTTTGTTATTTCATTGGATGAAAGCCTTGTCATTATCGAAGGTAGTCTGTTGTCGAGATTTTTGTTATTCCAATGGATGATAGCCTTTTCATTATTGAAGGTAGTCTGTTGTCGAGATTTTTGTTACTCCAATGGATGGTAGCCTTGTCATTATGGAAGGTAGTCTGTTGTCGATATTTTTGTTACTACAATGGATGGTAGCCTTGTCATTATGGAAGGTAGTCTGTTGACGAGATTTTTGTTATTCCAATAGATGGTAGCCTTGTTATTATGGAAGGTAGTATGTTGTCAAGATTTTTGTTAATCCAATGGATGGTAGCCTTGTCATTATGGAAGGAAGTTTGTCGTTGTGATTTTTGTTACTCCAATGGATGGTAGCCTTGTCATTATGGAAGGTAGTCTTTGGTCAAGATTTTTGTTACTCCATTAGATGGTAGCCTTTTCATTATGGAAGGTAGTCTGTTGTCGAGATTTTTGTTACTACAATGGATGGTAGCCTTATAATTATGGAAGGTAGTCTATTGTCGAGATTTTTGTTACTCCATTGGATGGAAGCCTTGTCATTATGGAATATAGTCTGTTGTCGAGATTTTTGTTATTCCAGTGGATGGTAGCCTTGTCATTATGGAAGGTAGTATGTTGTCGTGATTTTTGTTACTCCAATGGATGGTAGCCTTGTCATTATGGAAGATAGTCTGTTGTCGATATTTTTGTTACTACAATGGATGGTAGCCTTGTCATTATGGAAGGTAGTCTGTTGTCAAGATTTTTGTTATTCCAATAGATGGTAGCCTTGTTATTATGGTAAATAGTATGTTGTCGAGATTTTTGTTATTCCAATGGATGGTAGCCTTGTTATTATGGATGGTAGTATGTTGTCGATATTTTTGTTACTCCAATGGATGGTAGCCTTGTCATTATGGAAGGAAGTATGTCGTTGTGATTTTTGTTACTCCAATGGATGGTAGCCTTGTCATTATGTAAGGTAGTTTGTTGTCAAGATTTTTGTTACTCCATTAGATGGTAGCCTTGTCATTATAGAAGGTAGTTTGTTGTCGAGAGTTTTGTTATTGCAATAGATGGTAGCCTTTTTATTATGGAAGGTAGTTTGTTGTCGAGATTTTTGTTATTCCAATGGATGGTAGACTTGTCATTATGGAAGGTAGTCTATTGTCGAGATTTTTGTTACTCCATTGGATGGAAGCCTTGTCATTTTGGAAGGTAGTCTGTTGTTGATATTTTTGTTATTCCAATGGACGGTAGCCTTTTCATTATGGAAGGTAGTATGTTGTTGTGATTTTTGTTACTCCATTGGATGGAAGACTTGTCATTACGGAAGGTAGTCTGTTGTCGAGATTTTTGTTATTCGCATGGATGGTAGCCTTGTTATTATGGAAGGTAGTATGTTGTCGTGATTTTTTTTACTCCAATGGATGGTAGCCTTGTATTATGGAAGGTAGTATGTTGTCGATATTTTTATTACTATAATGGATGGTAGCCTTGTCATTATGGAAGGTAGTCTGTTGTCCATATTTTTGTTACTACAATGGATGGTAGCCTTGTAATTATGGAAGGTAGTCTATTGTCGAGATTTTTGTTACTCCATTGGAATGAAGCCTTGTCATTATGGAAGGTAGTCTATTGTCGAGATTTTTGTTACTCCATTGGATGGAAGCCTTATCATTATGGAAGGTAGTCTATTGTCGATATTTTTGTTATTCCAATGGATGGTAGCCTTGTTATTATGGAAGGTAGTATGTTGTCGTGATTTATTTTACTCCATTGGATGGTAGCCTTGTCATTATGGAAGGTAGTATGTTGTCGATATTTTTATTACTACAATGGATGGTAGCCTTTTTATTTTGGAAAGTAGTCTGTTGTCGAGATTTTTGTTACTACAATGGATGGTAGCCTTGTAATTATGGAAGGTAGTCTATTGTCGAGATTTATGTTACTCCATTGGATGGAAGCCTTGTCATTTTGGAAGGAATTCTGTTGTCGATATTTTTGTTATTCCATTGGATGGTCGCGTTTTCATTATGGAAGGTAGTTTTTTGTAGAGAGTTTTGTTATTCCAATGGATGGTAGACTTGTCATTATGGAAGGTAGTCTATTGTCTAGATTTTCGTTACTCCATTGGATGGAAGCCTTGTCATTTTGGAAGGTAGTTTGTTGTTGATATTTTTGTTATTCCAATGGATGGTAGCCTTTTAATTATGGAAGGTAGTATGTTGTTGTGATTTTTTTTACTCCATTGGATAGAAGACTTGTCATTACGGAAGGTAGTCTATTGTCGAGATTTTTGTTATTCCAGTGGATGGTAGCCTTGTCATTATGGAAGGTAGTCTGTTGTCGAGATTTTTGTTATTCCAATGGATGGTAGCCTTGTCATTATGGAAGGTAGTATGTTGTCGTGATTTTTATTACTCCAATGGATGGTAGCCTTGTCATTATGCAAGGTAGTCTATTGTCGATATTTTTGTTACTACAATGGATGGTAGCCTTGTCATTATGGAAGGTAGTCTGTTGTCGAGATTTTTGTTATTCCAATAGATGGTAGCCTTGTTATTATGGAAGGTAGTATGTTGTCGAGATTTTTGTTACTACAATGGATGGTAGCCTTGTCATTATGGAAGGTAGTCTGTTGTCGAGATTTTTGTTACTACAATGGATGGTAGCCTTGTAATTATAGAAGGTAGTCTATTGTCGAGATTTTTGTTACTCCATTGGAATGAAGCCTTGTCATTATGGAAGGTAGTCTATTGTCGAGATTTTTGTTACTCCATTGGATGGAAGCCTTATCATTATGGAAGGTAGTCTATTGTCGAGATTTTTGTTATTCCAATGGATGGTAGCCTTGTCATTATGGAAGGTAGTATGTTGTCGTGATTTTTGTTACTCCAATGGATGGTAGCCTTGTCATTCTGGAAGGTAGTCTGTTGTTGAGATTTTTTTTATTCCAATGGATGGTAGCCTTGTTATTATGGAAGGTAGTATGTTGTCGTGATTTTTTTTACTCCAATGGATGGTAGCCTTGTCATTATGGAAGGTAGCATGTTGTCGATATTTTTATTACTACAATGGATGGTAGCCTTTTTATTTTGGAAAGTAGTCTGTTGTCGAGATTTTTGTTACTGCAATGGATGGTAGCCTTGTAATTATGGAAGGTAGTCTATTGTCGAGATTTTTGTTACTCCATTGGATGGAAGCCTTGTCAATTTTGAAGGAATTTTGTTGTCGATATTTTTGTTATTCCAATGGATGGTAGCATTTTCATTATGGAAGGTAGTTTTTTGTAGAGAGTTTTGTTATTCCAATGGATGGTAGACTTGTCATTATGGAAGGTAGTCTATTGTCGAGATTTTTGTTACTCCATTGGATGGAAGCCTTATCATTATGGAAGGTAGTCTATTGTCGAGATTTTTGTTATTCCAATGGATGGTAGCCTTGTCATTATGGAAGGTAGTATGTTGTCGTGATTTTTGTTACTCCAATGGATGGTAGCCTTGTCATTCTGGAAGGTAGTCTGTTGTCGAGATTTTTTTTATTCCAATGGATGGTAGCCTTGTTATTATGGAAGGTAGTATGTTGTCGTGATTTTTTTTACTCCAATGGATGGTAGCCTTGTCATTATGGAAGGTAGCATGTTGTCGATATTTTTATTACTACAATGGATGGTAGCCTTTTTATTTTGGAAAGTAGTCTGTTGTCGAGATTTTTGTTACTGCAATGGATGGTAGCCTTGTAATTATGGAAGGTAGTCTATTGTCGAGATTTTTGTTACTCCATTGGATGGAAGCCTTGTCAATTTTGAAGGAATTTTGTTGTCGATATTTTTGTTATTCCAATGGATGGTAGCGTTTTCATTATGGAAGGTAGTTTTTTGTAGAGAGTTTTGTTATTCCAATGGATGGTAGACTTGTCATTATGGAAGGTAGTCTATTGTCGAGATTTTTGTTACTCCATTGGATGGAAGCCTTGTCATTTTGGAAGGTAGTCTGTTGTCGATATTTTTGTTTTTCCAATGGATGGTAGCCTTTTCATTATGGAAGGTAGTATGTTGTCTTGATATTTGTTACTCCATTGGATAGAAGACTTGTCATTACGGAAGGTAGTCTATTGTCGAGATTTTTGTTATTCCAGTGGATGGTAGCCTTGTCATTATGGAAGGTAGTCTGTTGTCGAGATTTTTGTTATTCCAATGGATGGTAGCCTTGTCATTATGGAAGGTAGTATGTTGTCGTGATTTTTATTACTCCAATGGATGGTAGCCTTGTCATTATGCAAGGTAGTCTATTGTCGATATTTTTGTTACTACAATGGATGGTAGCCTTGTCATTATGGAAGGTAGTCTGTTGTCGAGATTTTTGTTATTCCAATAGATGGTAGCCTTGTTATTATGGAAGGTAGTATGTTGTCGAGATTTTTGTTACTCCAATGGATGGTAGCCTTGTCATTATGGAAGGAAGTTTGTTGTTGTGTTTTTTGTTACTACAATGGATGGTAGCCTTGTCATTATGGAAGGTAGTCTGTTGTCAGGATTTTTGTTACTCCATTAGATGGTAGCCTTGTCATTATGGAAGGTAGTTTGTTGTCGAGAGTTTTGTTATTCCAATAGATGGTAGCCTTTTCATTATGGAAGGTAGTCTGTTGACGAGATTTTTGTTATTCCAATGGATGGTAGACTTGTCATTATGGAAGGTAGTCTATTGTTGATATTTTTGTTACTCCATTGGATGGAAGCCTTGTCATTTTGGAAGGTAGTCTGTTGTGGATATTTTTGTTATTCCAATGGATGGTAGACTTTTCATTATGGAAGGTAGTATGTTGTTGTGATTTTTGTTACTCCATTGGATGGAAGACTTGTCATTACGAAAGGTAGTCTGTTGTCGAGATTTTTGTTATTCGAATGGATGGTAGCCTTGTTATTATGGAAGGTAGTATGTTGTCTTGATTTTTTTTACTCCAATGGATGGTAGCCTTTTCATTATGGAAGGTAGTATGTTGTCGATATTTTTCTTACTACAATGGATGGTAGCCTTGTCATTATGGAAGGTAGTCTGTTGTCGAGATTTTTGTTACTACAATGGATGGTAGCCTTGTAATTATGGAAGGTAGTCTATTGTCGAGATTTTTGTTACTCCATTGGATGGAAGCCTTGTCATTATGGAAGGTAGTCTGTTGTCGAGATTCTTGTTATTCCAATGGATGGTAGCCTTGTCATTATGGAAGGTAGTATGTTGTCGTGATTTTTGTTACTCCAATGGATGTTAGCCTTGTCATTATGGAAGGTAGTCTGTTGTCGATATTTTTGTTACTACAATTGATGGTAGCCTTGTCATTATGGAAGGTAGTCTGTTGTCGAGATTTTTGTTATTCCAATAGATGGTAGCCTTGTTATTATTGAAGGTAGTATGTTGTCGAGATTTTTGTTACTCCAATGGATGGTAGCCTTGTCATTATGAAAGGAAGTCTGTCATTGTGATTTTTGTTACTCCAATGGATGGTAGCCTTGTCATTATGGAAGGTAGTTTGTTGTCAAGATTTTTGTTACTCCATTAGATGGTAGCCTTGTCATTATGGAAGGTAGTTTCTTGTCGAGAGTTTTGTTATTCCAATGGATGGTAGACTTGTCATTATGGAAGGTAGTATATTGTCGAGATTTTTGTTACTCCATTGGATGGAAGCCTTGTCATTTTGGAAGGTAGTCTGTTGTCGATATTTTTGTTATTCCAATGGATGGTAGCCTTTTCATTATGGAAGGTAGTATGTTGTCGTGATTTTTGTTACTCCATTGGATGGAAGACTTGTCATTACGGAAGGTAGTCTGTTGTCGAAATTTTTGTTATTCGAATGGATGGTAGCCTTGTTATTATGGAAGGTAGTATGTTGTCGTGATTTTTTTTACTCCATTGGATGGTAGCCTTGTCATTATGGAAGGTAGTATGTTGTCGATATTTTTATTACTACAATGGATGGTAGCCTTTTTATTTTGGAAAGTAGTCTGTTGTCGAGATTTTTGTTACTACAATGGATGGTAGCCTTGTAATTATGGAAGGTAGTCTATTGTCGAGATTTATGTTACTCCATTGGATGGAAGCCTTGTCATTTTGGAAGGAATTCTGTTGTCGATATTTTTGTTATTCCATTGGATGGTCGCGTTTTCATTATGGAAGGTAGTTTTTTGTAGAGAGTTTTGTTATTCCAATGGATGGTAGACTTGTCATTATGGAAGGTAGTCTATTGTCTAGATTTTCGTTACTCCATTGGATGGAAGCCTTGTCATTTTGGAAGGTAGTTTGTTGTTGATATTTTTGTTATTCCAATGGATGGTAGCCTTTTCATTATGGAAGGTAGTATGTTGTTGTGATTTTTTTTACTCCATTGGATGGAAGACTTGTCATTACGGAAGGTAGTATGTTGTCGAGATTTTTGTTATTCGAATGGATGGTAGCCTTGTTATTATGGAAGGTAGTATGTTGTCGTGATTTTTTTTACTCCAATGGATGGTAGCCTTGTCATTATGGAAGGTAGTATGTTGTCGATATTTTTATTACTACAATGGATGGTAGCCTTGTCATTATGGAAGGTAGTCTGTTGTCGAGATTTTTGTTACTACAATGGATGGTAGCCTTGTAATTATAGAAGGTAGTCTATTGTCGAGATTTTTGTTACTCCATTGGAATGAAGCCTTGTCATTATGGAAGGTAGTCTATTGTCGAGATTTTTGTTACTCCATTGGATGGAAGCCTTATCATTATGGAAGGTAGTCTATTGTCGAGATTTTTGTTATTCCAATGGATGGTAGCCTTGTCATTATGGAAGGTAGTATGTTGTCGTGATTTTTGTTACTCCAATGGATGGTAGCCTTGTCATTCTGGAAGGTAGTCTGTTGTCGAGATTTTTTTTATTCCAATGGATGGTAGCCTTGTTATTATGGAAGGTAGTATGTTGTCGTGATTTTTTTTACTCCAATGGATGGTAGCCTTGTCATTATGGAAGGTAGCATGTTGTCGATATTTTTATTACTACAATGGATGGTAGCCTTTTTATTTTGGAAAGTAGTCTGTTGTCGAGATTTTTGTTACTGCAATGGATGGTAGCCTTGTAATTATGGAAGGTAGTCTATTGTCGAGATTTTTGTTACTCCATTGGATGGAAGCCTTGTCAATTTTGAAGGAATTTTGTTGTCGATATTTTTGTTATTCCAATGGATGGTAGCGTTTTCATTATGGAAGGTAGTTTTTTGTAGAGAGTTTTGTTATTCCAATGGATGGTAGACTTGTCATTATGGAAGGTAGTCTATTGTCGAGATTTTTGTTACTCCATTGGATGGAAGCCTTGTCATTTTGGAAGGTAGTCTGTTGTCGATATTTTTGTTTTTCCAATGGATGGTAGCCTTTTCATTATGGAAGGTAGTATGTTGTCTTGATATTTGTTACTCCATTGGATAGAAGACTTGTCATTACGGAAGGTAGTCTATTGTCGAGATTTTTGTTATTCCAGTGGATGGTAGCCTTGTCATTATGGAAGGTAGTCTGTTGTCGAGATTTTTGTTATTCCAATGGATGGTAGCCTTGTCATTATGGAAGGTAGTATGTTGTCGTGATTTTTATTACTCCAATGGATGGTAGCCTTGTCATTATGCAAGGTAGTCTATTGTCGATATTTTTGTTACTACAATGGATGGTAGCCTTGTCATTATGGAAGGTAGTCTGTTGTCGAGATTTTTGTTATTCCAATAGATGGTAGCCTTGTTATTATGGAAGGTAGTATGTTGTCGAGATTTTTGTTACTCCATTGGATGGTAGCCTTGTCATTATGGAAGGAAGTTTGTTGTTGTGTTTTTTGTTACTACAATGGATGGTAGCCTTGTCATTATGGAAGGTAGTCTGTTGTCAGGATTTTTGTTACTCCATTAGATGGTAGCCTTGTCATTATGGAAGGTAGTTTGTTGTCGAGAGTTTTGTTATTCCAATAGATGGTAGCCTTTTCATTATGGAAGGTAGTCTGTTGACGAGATTTTTGTTATTCCAATGGATGGTAGACTTGTCATTATGGAAGGTAGTCTATTGTTGATATTTTTGTTACTCCATTGGATGGAAGCCTTGTCATTTTGGAAGGTAGTCTGTTGTGGATATTTTTGTTATTCCAATGGATGGTAGACTTTTCATTATGGAAGGTAGTATGTTGTTGTGATTTTTGTTACTCCATTGGATGGAAGACTTGTCATTACGAAAGGTAGTCTGTTGTCGAGATTTTTGTTATTCGAATGGATGGTAGCCTTGTTATTATGGAAGGTAGTATGTTGTCTTGATTTTTTTTACTCCAATGGATGGTAGCCTTTTCATTATGGAAGGTAGTATGTTGTCGAGATTTTTGTTACTACAATGGATGGTAGCCTTGTAATTATGGAAGGTAGTCTATTGTCGAGATTTTTGTTACTCCATTGGATGGAAGCCTTGTCATTATGGAAGGTAGTCTGTTGTCGAGATTCTTGTTATTCCAATGGATGGTAGCCTTGTCATTATGGAAGGTAGTATGTTGTCGTGATTTTTGTTACTCCAATGGATGTTAGCCTTGTCATTATGGAAGGTAGTCTGTTGTCGATATTTTTGTTACTACAATTGATGGTAGCCTTGTCATTATGGAAGGTAGTCTGTTGTCGAGATTTTTGTTATTCCAATAGATGGTAGCCTTGTTATTATTGAAGGTAGTATGTTGTCGAGATTTTTGTTACTCCAATGGATGGTAGCCTTGTCATTATGAAAGGAAGTCTGTCATTGTGATTTTTGTTACTCCAATGGATGGTAGCCTTGTCATTATGGAAGGTAGTTTGTTGTCAAGATTTTTGTTACTCCATTAGATGGTAGCCTTGTCATTATGGAAGGTAGTTTCTTGTCGAGAGTTTTGTTATTCCAATGGATGGTAGACTTGTCATTATGGAAGGTAGTATATTGTCGAGATTTTTGTTACTCCATTGGATGGAAGCCTTGTCATTTTGGAAGGTAGTCTGTTGTCGATATTTTTGTTATTCCAATGGATGGTAGCCTTTTCATTATGGAAGGTAGTATGTTGTCGTGATTTTTGTTACTCCATTGGATGGAAGACTTGTCATTACGGAAGGTAGTCCGTTGTCGAAATTTTTGTTATTCGAATGGATGGTAACCTTGTTATTATGGAAGGTAGTATGTTGTCGTGATTTTTTTTACTCCAATGGATAGTAGCCTTGTCATTATGGAAGGTTGTATGTTGTCGATATTTTTATTACTACAATGGATGGTAGCCTTGTCATTATGGAAGGTAGTCTGTTGTCGAGATTTTTGTTACTCTAATGGATGGTAGCCTTGTAATTATGGAAGGTAGTCTATTGTCGAGATTTTTGTTACTCCATTGGAATGAAGCCTTGTCATTATGAAAGGTAGTCTATTGTCGAGATTTTTGTTACTCCATTGGATGGAAGCCTTATCATTATGGAAGGTAGTCTATTGTCGAGATTTTTGTTATTCCAATGGATGGTAGCCTTGTCATTATGGAAGGTAGTATGTTGTCGTGATTTTTGTTACTCCAATGGATGGTAGCCTTGTCATTATGGAAGGTAGTATGTTGTCGAGATTTTTGTTATTCCAATGGATGGTAGCCTTGTTATTATGGAAGGTAGTATGTTGTCGTGATTTTTTTTACTCCAATGGATGGTAGCCTTGTCATTATGGAAGGTAGCATGTTGTCGATATTTTTATTACTACAATGGATGGTAGCCTTTTTTTTTGGGAAGTAGTTTGTTGTCGAGAATTTTGTTACTACAATGGATGGTAGCCTTGTAATTATGGAAGGTAGTCTATTGTCGAGATTTTTGTTACTCCATTGGATGGAAGCCTTGTCATTTTGGAAGGAATTCTGTTGTCGATATTTTTGTTATTCCAATGGATGGTAGCGTTTTCATTATGGAAGGTAGTTTTTTGTAGAGAGTTTTGTTATTCCAATGGATGGTAGACTTGTCATTATGGAAGGTAGTCTATTGTCGAGATTTTTGTTACTCCATTAGATGGAAGCCTTGTCATTTTGGAAGGTAGTCTGTTGTCGATATTTTTGTTTTTCCAATGGATGGTAGCCTTTTCATTATGGAAGGTAGTATGTTGTCTTGATATTTGTTACTCCATTGGATGGAAGACTTGTCATTACGGAAGGTAGTCTATTGTCGAGATTTTTGTTATTCCAGTGGATGGTAGCCTTGTTATTATGGAACGTAGTATGTTGTCGTGATTTTTGTTACTCCAATGGATGGTAGCCTTGTCATTATGGAAGGTAGTCTGTTGTCGATATTTTTGTTATTCCAATGGATGGTAGCCTTGTCATTTTGGAAGGTAGTATGTTGTCGTGATTTTTATTACTCCAATGGATGGTAGCCTTGTCATTATGCAAGGTAGTCTGTTGTCGATATTTTTGTTACTACAATGGATGGTAGCCTTGTCATTATGGAAGGTAGTCTGTTGTCGAGATTTTTGTTATTCCAATAGATGGTAGCCTTGTTATTATGGAAGGTAGTATGTTGTCGAGATTTTTGTTACTCCAATGGATGGTTGCCTTGTCATTATGGAAGGAAGTTTGTTGTTGTTATTTTTGTTACTGCAATGGATGGTAGCCTTGTCATTATGGAAGGTAGTATGTTGTCAAGATTTTTGTTACTCCATTAGATGGTAGCCTTGTCATTATGGAAGGTAGTTTGTTGTCGAGAGTTTTGTTATTCCAATAGATGGTAGCCTTTTCATTATGGAAGGTAGTCTGTTGACGAGATTTTTGTTATTCCAATGGATGGTAGACTTGTCATTATGGAAGGTAGTCTATTGTTGATATTTTTGTTACTCCATTGGATGAAAGCCTTGTCATTTTGGAAGGTAGTCTGTTGTCGATATTTTTCTTATTCCAATGTATGGTAGCCTTTTCATTATGGAAGGTAGTATGTTGTCGTGATTTTTGTTACTCCATTGGATGGAAGACTTGTCATTACGAAAGGTAGTCTGTTGTCGAGATTTTTGTTATTCGAATGGATGGTAGCCTTGTTATTATGGAAGGTAGTATGTTGTATTGATTTTTTTTACTCCAATGGATGGTAGCCTTTTCATTATGGAAGGTAGTATGTTGTCGATATTTTTCTTACTACAATGGATGGTAGCCTTGTCATTATGGAAGGTAGTCTGTTGTCGAGATTTTTGTTACTACAATGGATGGTAGCCTTGTAATTATGGAAGGTAGTCTATTGTCGAGATTTTTGTTACTCCATTGGATGGAAGCCTTGTCATTATGGAAGGTAGTCTGTTGTCGAGATTCTTGTTATTCCAATGGATGGTAGCCTTGTCATTATGGAAGGTAGTATGTTGTCGTGATTTTTGTTACTCCAATGGATGTTAGCCTTGTCATTATGGAAGGTAGTCTGTTGTCGATATTTTTGTTACTACAATTGATGGTAGCCTTTTCATCATGGAAGGTAGTCTGTTGTCTAGATTTTTGTTATTCCAATAGATGGTAGCCTTGTTATTATGGAAGGTAGTATGTTGTCGAGATTTTTGTTACTCCAATGGATGGTAGCCTTGTAATTATGGAAGGAAGTCTGTCGTTGTGATTTTTGTTACTCCAATGGATGGTAGCCTTGTCATTATGGAAGGTATTTTGTTGTCAAGATTTTTGTTACTCCATTAGATGGTAGCCTTGTCATTATGGAAGGTAGTTTCTTGTCGAGAGTTTTGTTATTGCAATAGATGGTAGCCTTTTCATTATGGAAGGTAGTTTCTTGTCGAGATTTTTGTTATTCCAATGGATGGTAGACTTGTCATTATGGAAGGTAGTCTATTGTCGAGATTTTTGTTACTCCATTGGATGGAAGCCTTGTCATTTTGGAAGGTAGTCTGTTGTCGATATTTTTGTTATTCCAATGGATGGTAGCCTTTTCATTATGGAAGGTAGTATGTTGTCGCGATTTTTGTTACTCCATTGGATGGAAGACTTGTCATTACGGAAGGTAGTCTGTTGTCGAAATTTTTGTTATTCGAATGGATGGTAGCCTTGTTATTATGGAAGGTAGTATGTTGTCGTGATTTTTTTTACTCCAATGGATGGTAGCCTTGTCATTATGGAAGGTAGTATGTTGTCGATATTTTTATTACTACAATGGATGGTAGCTTTGTCATTGTGGAAGGTAGTCTGTTGTCGAGATTTTTGTTACTACAATGGATGGTAGCCTTGTAATTATGGAAGGTAGTCTATTGTCGAGATTTTTGTTACTCCATTGGAATGAAGCCTTGTCATTATGGAAGGTAGTCTATTGTCGAGATTTTTGTTACTCCATTGGGTGGAAGCCTTATCATTATGGAAGGTAGTACATTGTCGAGATTTTTGTTATTCCAATGGATGGTAGCCTTGTCATTATGGAAGGTAGTATGTTGTCGTGATTTTTGTTACTCCAATGGATGGTAGCCTTGTCATTATGAAAGGTAGTCTGTTGTCGAGATTTTTGTTATTCCAATGGATGGTAGCCTTGTTATTATGGAAGGTAGTATGTTGTCGTGATTTTTTTTACTCCAATGGATGGTAGCCTTGTCATTATGGAAGGAAGTCTGTCGTTGTGATTTTTTTTACTCCAATGGATGGTAGCCTTGTCATTATGGAAGGTAGTTTGTTGTCATGATTTTTGTTACTCCATTAGATGGCAGCCTTGTCATTTTGGAAGGTATTCTGTTGTCGATATTTTTGTTATTCCAATGGATGGTAGCATTTTCATTATGGAAGGTAGTTTTTTGTAGAGAGTTTCATTATTCCCATGGATGGTAGAGTTGTCATTATGGAAGGTAGTCTATTATCGAGATTTTTGTTACTCCATTGGATGGAAGCCTTTTCATTTTGGAATGTAGTCTGTTGTCGATATTTTGGTTTTTCCAATGGATGGTAGCCTTTTCATTATGGAAGGTAGTATGTTGTCTTGATTTTTGTTACTCCATTGGATGGAAGACTTGTCATTACAGAAGGTAGTCTATTGTCGATATTTTTGTTATTCCAATGGATGGTAGCCTTATTATTATGGAAGGTAGTATGTTGTCGTAATTTTTGTTACTCCAATGGATGGTAGCCTTATCATTATGGAAGGTAGTCTGTTGTCAAGATTTTTGTTATTCCCATGGATGGTAGCCTTGTCATTATGGAAGCTAGTATGTTGTCGTGATTTTTATTACTCCAATGGATGGTAGCCTTGTCATTATGCAAGGTAGTCTGTTGTCGATATTTTTGTTACTACAATGGATGGTAGCCAATTCATTATGGAAGGTAGTCTGTTGTCGAGATTTTTGTTATTCCAATAGATGGTAGCCTTTTTATTATGGAAGGTAGTATGTTGTCGAGATTTTTGTTACTCCAATGGATGGTAGCCTTGTCATTATGGAAGGAAGTTTGTTGTTGTGATTTTTGTTACTCCAATGGATGGTAGCCTTGTCATTATGGAAGGTAGTCTGTTGTCAAGATTTTTGTTACTCCATTAGATGGTAGCCTTGTCATTATGGAAGGTAGTTTGTTGTCGAGAGTTTTGTTATTCCAATAGATGGTAGCCTTTTCATTATGGAAGGTAGTCTGTTGACGAGATTTTTGTTATTCCAATGGATGGTAGACTTGTCATTATGGAAGGTAGTCTATTGTTGATATTTTTGTTACTCCATTGGATGGAAGCCTTGTCATTTTGGAAGGTAGTCTGTTGTCGATATTTTTCTTATTCCAATGGATGGTAGCCTTTTCATTATGGAAGGTAGTATGTTGTCGTGATTTTTGTTACTCCATTGGAAGGAAGACTTGTCATTACGAAAGGTAGTCTGTTGTCGAGATTTTTGTTATTCGAATGGATGGTAGCCTTGTTATTATGGAAGGTAGTATGTTGTCGTGATTTTTGTTAGTCCAATGGATGTTAGCCTTGTCATTATGGAAGGTAGTCTGTTGTCGATATTTTTGTTACTACAATTGATGGTAGCCTTGTCATTATGGAAGGTAGTCTGTTGTCGAGATTTTTGTTATTCCAATAGATGGTAGCCTTGTTATTATGGAAGGTAGTATGTTGTCGAGATTTTTGTTACTCCAATGGATGGTAGCCTTGTCATTATGGAAGGAAGTCTGTCGTTGTGATTTTTGTTACGCCAATGGATGGTAGCCTTGTCATTATGGAAGGTAGTTTGTTGTCAAGATTTTTGTTACTCCATTAGATGGTAGCCTTGTCATTATGGAAGGTAGTTTGTTGTCGAGAGTTTTGTTATTGCAATAGATGGTAGCCTTTTCATTATGGAAGGTAGTTTGTTGTCGAGATTTTTGTTATTCCAATGGATGGTAGACTTGTCATTATGGAAGGTAGTCTATTGTCGAGATTTTTGTTACTCCATTGGATGGAAGCCTTGTCATTTTGGAAGGTAGTCTGTTGTCGATATTTTTGTTATTCCAATGGATGGTAGCCTTTTCATTATGGAAGGTAGTATGTTGTCGTGATTTTTGTTACTCCATTGGATGGAAGACTTGTCATTACGGAAGGTAGTCTGTTGTCGAGATTTTTGTTATTCGAATGGATGGTAGCCTTGTTATTATGGAAGGTAGTATGTTGTCGTGATTTTTTTTACTCCAATGGATGGTAGGCTTGTCATTATGGAAGGTAGTATGTTGTCGATATTTTTATTACTACAATGGATGGTAGCTTTGTCATTGTGGAAGGTAGTCTGTTGTCGAGATTTTTGTTACTACAATGGATGGTAGCCTTGTAATTATGGAAGGTAGTCTATTGTCGAGATTTTTGTTACTCCATTGGAATGAAGCCTTGTCATTATGGAAGGTAGTCTATTGTCGAGATTTTTGTTACTCCATTGGGTGGAAGCCTTATCATTATGGAAGGTAGTACATTGTCGAGATTTTTGTTATTCCAATGGATGGTAGCCTTGTCCTTATGGAAGGTAGTATGTTGTCGTGATTTTTGTTACTCCAATGGATGGTAGCCTTGTCATTATGGAAGGTAGTCTGTTGTCGAGATTTTTGTTATTCCAATGGATGGTAGCCTTGTTATTATGGAAGGTAGTATGTTGTCGTGATTTTTTTTACTCCAATGGATGGTAGCCTTGTCATTATGGAAGGAAGTCTGTCGTTGTGATTTTTTTTACTCCAATGGATGGTAGCCTTGTCATTATGGAAGGTAGTTTGTTGTCATGATTTTTGTTACTCCATTAGATGGCAGCCTTGTCATTTTGGAAGGTATTCTGTTGTCGATATTTTTGTTATTCCAATGGATGGTAGCATTTTCATTATGGAAGGTAGTTTTTTGTAGAGAGTTTCATTATTCCCATGGATGGTAGAGTTGTCATTATGGAAGGTAGTCTATTGTCGAGATTTTTGTTACTCCATTGGATGGAAGCCTTTTCATTTTGGAATGTAGTTTGTTGTCGATATTTTTGTTTTTCCAATGGATGGTAGCCTTTTCATTATGGAAGGTAGTATGTTGTCTTGATTTTTGTTACTCCATTGGATGGAAGACTTGTCATTACAGAAGGTAGTCTATTGTCGATATTTTTGTTATTCCAATGGATGGTAGCCTTATTATTATGGAAGGTAGTATGTTGTCGTAATTTTTGTTACTCCAATGGATGGTAGCCTTATCATTATGGAAGGTAGTCTGTTGTCGAGATTTTTGTTATTCCCATGGATGGTAGCCTTGTCATTATGGAAGCTAGTATGTTGTCGTGATTTTTATTACTCCAATGGATGGTAGCCTTGTCATTATGCAAGGTAGTCTGTTGTCGATATTTTTGTTACTACAATGGATGGTAGCCAATTCATTATGGAAGGTAGTCTGTTGTCGAGATTTTTGTTATTCCAATAGATGGTAGCCTTTTTATTATGGAAGGTAGTATGTTGTCGAGATTTTTGTTACTCCAATGGATGGTAGCCTTGTCATTATGGAAGGAAGTTTGTTGTTGTGATTTTTGTTACTCCAATGGATGGTAGCCTTGTCATTATGGAAGGTAGTCTGTTGTCAAGATTTTTGTTACTCCATTAGATGGTAGCCTTGTCATTATGGAAGGTAGTTTGTTGTCGAGAGTTTTGTTATTCCAATAGATGGTAGCCTTTTCATTATGGAAGGTAGTCTGTTGACGAGATTTTTGTTATTCCAATGGATGGTAGACTTGTTATTATGGAAGGTAGTCTATTGTTGATATTTTTGTTACTCCATTGGATGGAAGCCTTGTCATTTTGGAAGGTAGTCTGTTGTCGATATTTTTCTTATTCCAATGGATGGTAGCCTTTTCATTATGGAAGGTAGTATGTTGTCGTGATTTTTGTTACTCCATTGGAAGGAAGACTTGTCATTACGAAAGGTAGTCTGTTGTCGAGATTTTTGTTATTCGAATGGATGGTAGCCTTGTTATTATGGAAGGTAGTATGTTGTCGTGATTTTTGTTAGTCCAATGGATGTTAGCCTTGTCATTATGGAAGGTAGTCTGTTGTCGATATTTTTGTTACTACAATTGATGGTAGCCTTGTCATTATGGAAGGTAGTCTGTTGTCGAGATTTTTGTTATTCCAATAGATGGTAGCCTTGTTATTATGGAAGGTAGTATGTTGTCGAGATTTTTGTTACTCCAATGGATGGTAGCCTTGTCATTATGGAAGGAAGTCTGTCGTTGTGATTTTTGTTACGCCAATGGATGGTAGCCTTGTCATTATGGAAGGTAGTTTGTTGTCAAGATTTTTGTTACTCCATTAGATGGTAGCCTTGTCATTATGGAAGGTAGTTTGTTGTCGAGAGTTTTGTTATTGCAATAGATGGTAGCCTTTTCATTATGGAAGGTAGTTTGTTGTCGAGATTTTTGTTATTCCAATGGATGGTAGACTT
Source organism: Vicia faba (assembly GCA_948472305.1). Classification (NCBI taxonomy): domain Eukaryota; kingdom Viridiplantae; phylum Streptophyta; class Magnoliopsida; order Fabales; family Fabaceae; genus Vicia; species Vicia faba. The sequence goes on along the minus strand of OX451741.1, from coordinate 687,781,111 downwards.
GTCATTATGGAAGGTAGTCTATTGTCGAGATTTTTGTTACTCCATTGGATGGAAGCCTTGTCATTTTGGAAGGTAGTCTGTTGTCGATATTTTTGTTATTCCAATGGATGGTAGCCTTTTCATTATGGAAGGTAGTATGTTGTCGTGATTTTTGTTACTCCATTGGATGGAAGACTTGTCATTACGGAAGGTAGTCTGTTGTCGAGATTTTTGTTATTCGAATGGATGGTAGCCTTGTTATTATGGAAGGTAGTATGTTGTCGTGATTTTTTTTACTCCAATGGATGGTAGGCTTGTCATTATGAAAGGTAGTATGTTGTCGATATTTTTATTACTACAATGGATGGTAGCTTTGTCATTGTGGAAGGTAGTCTGTTGTCGAGATTTTTGTTACTACAATGGATGGTAGCCTTGTAATTATGGAAGGTAGTCTATTGTCGAGATTTTTGTTACTCCATTGGAATGAAGCCTTGTCATTATGGAAGGTAGTCTATTGTCGAGATTTTTGTTACTCCATTGGATGGAAGCCTTATCATTATGGAAGGTAGTACATTGTCGAGATTTTTGTTATTCCAATGGATGGTAGCCTTGTCATTATGGAAGGTAGTATGTTGTCGTGATTTTTGTTACTCCAATGGATGGTAGCCTTGTCATTATTGAAGGTAGTCTGTTGTCGAGATTTTTGTTATTCCAATGGATGGTAGCCTTTTTATTATGGAAGGTAGTATGTTGTCGTGATTTTTTTTACTCCAATGGATGGTAGCCTTGTCATTATGGAAGGTAGTATGTTGTCGATATTTTTATTACTACAATGGATGGTAGCCTTTTTATTTTGGAAAGTAGTCTGTTGTCGAGATTTTTGTTACTACAATGGATGGTAGCCTTGTAATTATGGAAGGTAGTCTATTGTCGATATTTTTGTTACTCCATTGGATGGAAGCCTTGTCATTTTGGAAGGAATTCTGTTGTCGATATTTTTGTTATTCTAATGGATGGTAGCGTTTTCATTATGGAAGGTAGTTTTTTGTAGAGAGTTTTGTTATTCCAATGGATGGTAGACTTGTCCTTATGGAAGGTAGTCTATTGTCGAGATTTTTGTTACTCCATTGGATGGAAGCCTTGTCATTTTCGAAGGTAATCTGTTGTCGATATTTTTGTTTTTCCAATGGATGGTAGCCTTTTCATTATGGAAGGTAGTATGTTGTCTTGATTTTTGTTACTCCATTGGATGGAAGACTTGTCATTACGGAAGGTAGTCTATTGTTGAGATTTTTGTTATTCCAATGGATGGTAGCCTTGTTATTATGGAAGTAGTATGTTGTCGTGATTTTTGATACTACAATGGATGGTAGCCTTGTAATTATGGAAGGTAGTCTATTGTCGAGATTTTTGTTACTCCATTGGATGGAAGCCTTGTCATTATGGAAGGTAGTCTGTTGTCGAGATTCTTGTTATTCCAATGGATGGTAGCCTTGTCATTATGGAAGGTAGTATGTTGTCGTGATTTTTGTTACTCCAATGGATTTTAGCCTTGTCATTATGGAAGGTAGTCTGTTGTCGATATTTTTGTTACTACAATTGATGGTAGCCTTGTCATCATGGAAGGTAGTCTGTTGTCGAGATTTTTGTTATTCCAATAGATGGTAGCCTTGTTATTATGGAAGGTAGTATGTTGTCGAGATTTTTGTTACTCCAATGGATGGTAGCCTTGTCATTATGGAAGGAAGTCTGTCGTTGTGATTTTTGTTACGCCAATGGATGGTAGCCTTGTCATTATGGAAGGTAGTTTGTTGTCAAGATTTTTGTTACTCCATTAGATGGTAGCCTTGTCATTATGGAAGGTAGTTTGTTGTCGAGAGTTTTGTTATTGCAATAGATGGTAGCCTTTTCATTATGGAAGGTAGTTTGTTGTCGAGATTTTTGTTATTCCAATGGATGGTAGACTTGTCATTATGGAAGGTAGTCTATTATCGAGATTTTTGTTACTCCATTGGATGGAAGCCTTGTCATTTTGGAAGGTAGTCTGTTGTCGATATTTTTGTTATTCCAATGGATGGTAGCCTTTTCATTATGGAAGGTAGTATGTTGTCGTGATTTTTGTTACTCCATTGGATGGAAGACTTGTCATTACGGAAGGTAGTCTGTTGTCGAGATTTTTGTTATTCGAATGGATGGTAGCCTTGTTATTATGGAAGGTAGTATGTTGTCGTGATTTTTTTTACTCCAATGGATGGTAGGCTTGTCATTATGGAAGGTAGTATGTTGTCGATATTTTTATTACTACAATGGATGGTAGCTTTGTCATTGTGGAAGGTAGTCTGTTGTCGAGATTTTTGTTACTACAATGGATGGTAGCCTTGTAATTATGGAAGGTAGTCTATTGTCGAGATTTTTGTTACTCCATTGGAATGAAGCCTTGTCATTATGGAAGGTAGTCTATTGTCAAGATTTTTGTTACTCCATTGGATGGAAGCCTTATCATTATGGAAGGTAGTACATTGTCGAGATTTTTGTTATTCCAATGGATGGTAGCCTTGTCATTATGGAAGGTAGTATGTTGTCGTGATTTTTGTTACTCCAATGGATGGTAGCCTTGTCATTATTGAAGGTAGTCTGTTGTCGAGATTTTTGTTATTCCAATGGATGGTAGCCTTTTTATTATGGAAGGTAGTATGTTGTCGTGATTTTTTTTACTCCAATGGATGGTAGCCTTGTCATTATGGAAGGTAGTATGTTGTCGATATTTTTATTACTACAATGGATGGTAGCCTTTTTATTTTGGAAAGTAGTCTGTTGTCGAGATTTTTGTTACTACAATGGATGGTAGCCTTGTAATTATGGAAGGTAGTCTATTGTCGATATTTTTGTTACTCCATTGGATGGAAGCCTTGTCATTTTGGAAGGAATTCTGTTGTCGATATTTTTGTTATTCTAATGGATGGTAGCGTTTTCATTATGGAAGGTAGTTTTTTGTAGAGAGTTTTGTTATTCCAATGGATGGTAGACTTGTCCTTATGGAAGGTAGTCTATTGTTGAGATTTTTGTTACTCCATTGGATGGAAGCCTTGTCATTTTCGAAGGTAATCTGTTGTCGATATTTTTGTTTTTCTAATGGATGGTAGCCTTTTCATTATGGAAGGTAGTATGTTGTCTTGATTTTTGTTACTCCATTGGATGGAAGACTTGTCATTACGGAAGGTAGTCTATTGTTGAGATTTTTGTTATTCCAATGGATGGTAGCCTTGTTATTATGGAAGTAGTATGTTGTCGTGATTTTTGATACTACAATGGATGGTAGCCTTGTAATTATGGAAGGTAGTCTATTGTCGAGATTTTTGTTACTCCATTGGATGGAAGCCTTGTCATTATGGAAGGTAGTCTGTTGTCGAGATTCTTGTTATTCCAATGGATGGTAGCCTTGTCATTATGGAAGGTAGTATGTTGTCGTGATTTTTGTTACTCCAATGGATTTTAGCCTTGTCATTATGGAAGGTAGTCTGTTGTCGATATTTTTGTTACTACAATTGATGGTAGCCTTGTCATCATGGAAGGTAGTCTGTTGTCGAGATTTTTGTTATTCCAATAGATGGTAGCCTTGTTATTATGGAAGGTAGTATGTTGTCGAGATTTTTGTTACTCCAATGGATGGTAGCCTTGTCATTATGGAAGGAAGTCTGTCGTTGTGATTTTTGTTACTCCAATGGATGGTAGCCTTGTCATTATGGAAGGTAGTTTGTTGTCAAGATTTTTGTTACTCCATTAGATGGTAGCCTTGTCATTATGGAAGGTAGTTTCTTGTCGAGAGTTTTGTTATTGCAATAGATGGTAGCCTTTTCATTATGGAAGGTAGTTTGTTGTCGAGATTTTTGTTATTCCAATGGATGGTAGACTTGTCATTATGGAAGGTAGTCTATTGTCGAGATTTTTGTTACTCCATTGGATGGAAGCCTTGTCATTTTGGAAGGTAGTCTGTTGTCGATATTTTTGTTATTCCAATGGATGGTAGCCTTTTCATTATGGAAGGTAGTATGTTGTCGTGATTTTTGTTACTCCATTGGATGGAAGACTTGTCATTACGGAAGGTAGTCTGTTGTCGAAATTTTTGTTATTCGAATGGATGGTAGCCTTGTTATTATGGAAGGTAGTATGTTGTCGTGATTTTTTTTACTCCAATGGATGGTAGCCTTGTCATTATGGAAGGTAGTATGTTGTCGATATTTTTATTACTACAATGGATGGTAGCTTTGTCATTGTGGAAGGTAGTCTGTTGTCGAGATTTTTGTTACTACAATGGATGGTAGCCTTGTAATTATGGAAGGTAGTCTATTGTCGAGATTTTTGTTACTCCATTGGAATGAAGCCTTGTCATTATAGAAGGTAGTCTATTGTCGAGATTTTTGTTACTCCATTGGGTGGAAGCCTTATCATTATGGAAGGTAGTACATTGTCGAGATTTTTGTTATTCCAATGGATGGTAGCCTTGTCATTATGGAAGGTAGTATGTTGTCGTGATTTTTGTTACTCCAATGGATGGTAGCCTTGTCATTATGGAAGGTAGTCTGTTGTCGAGATTTTTGTTATTCCAATGGATGGTAGCCTTGTTATTATGGAAGGTAGTATGTTGTCGTGATTTTTTTTACTCCAATGGATGGTAGCCTTGTCATTATGGAAGGTAGTATGTTGTCGATATTTTTATTACTACAATGGATGGTAGCCTTTTTATTTTGGAAAGTAGTCTGTTGTCGAGATTTTTGTTACTACAATGGATGGTAGCCTTGTAATTATGGAAGGTAGTAAGTTGTTTTGATTTTTGTTACTCCATTGGATGGAAGACTTGTCATTACGGAAGGTAGTCTATTGTTGAGATTTTTGTTATTCCAATGGATGGTAGCCTTGTTATTATGGAAGGTAGTATGTTGTCGTGATTTTTGTTACTCCAATGGATGGTAGCCTTGTCATTATGGAAGGTAGTTTGTTGTCGAGATTTTTGTTATTCCAATGGATGGTAGCCTTGTCATTATGGAAGGTAGTATGTTTTCATGATTTTTATTACTCCAATGGATGGTAGCCTTGTAATTATGGAAGGTAGTCTGTTGTCGATATTTTTGTTACCATAATGGATGGTAGCCTTGAAATTATGGAAGGTAGTCTGTTGTCGAGATTTTTGTTATTCCAATAGATGGTAGCCTTGTTATTATGGAAGGTAGTATGTTGTCGAGAATTTTGTTACTCCAATGGATGGTAGCCTTGTCATTATGGAAGGAAGTTTGTCGTTGTGATTTTTGTTACTCCAATGGATGGTAGCCTTGTCATTATGGAAGGGAGTCTGTTGTCAAGATTTTTGTTACTCCATTAGATGGTAGCCTTGTCATTATGGAAGTTAGTTTGTTGTCGAGAGTTTTGTTATTCCAATAGATGGTAGCCTTTTCATTATGGATGGTAGTCTGTTTTCGAGATTTTTGTTATTCCAATGGATGGTAGACTTGTCACTATGGAAGGTAGTCTATTGTTGATATTTTTGTTACTGCATTGGATGGAAGCCTTGTCATTTTGGAAGGTAGTCTGTTGTCGATATTTTTCTTATTCCAATGGATGGTAGCCTTTTCATTATGGAAGGTAGTATGTTGTCGTGATTTTTGTTACTCCATTGGATGGAAGACTTGTCATTACGGAAGGTAGTCTGTTGTCGAGATTTTTGTTATTCGAATGGATGGTAGCCTTGTTATTATGGAAGGTAGTATGTTGTCGTGATTTTTTTTACTCCAATGGATGGTAGCCTTTTCATTATGGAAGGTAGTATGTTATCGATATTTTTCTTACTACAATGGATGGTAGCCTTGTCATTATGGAAGGTAGTTTGTTGTCGAGATTTTTGTTACTACAATGGATGGTAGCCTTGTAATTATGGAAGGTAGTCTATTGTCGAGATTTTTGTTACTCCATTGGATGGAAGTCTTGTCATTATGGAAGGTAGTCTGTTGTCGAGATTTTTGTTATTCCAATGGATGGTAGCCTTGTTATTATGGAAGGTAGTATGTTGTCGTGATTTTTGTTACTCCAATGGATGGTAGCCTTGTCATTATGGAAGGTAGTCTGTTGTCGATATTTTTGTTACTACAATGGATGGTAGCCTTGTCATTATGGAAGGTAGTCTGTTGTCGAGATTTTTGTTATTCCAATAGATGGTAGCCTTGTTATAATGGAAGGTAGTATGTTGTCCAGATTTTTGTTACTCCAATGGATGGTAGCCTTGTCGTTATGGAAGGAAGTCTGTCGTTGTGATTTTTGTTACTCCAATGGATGGTAGCCTTGTCATTATGGAAGGTAGTTTGTTGTCAAGATTTTTGTTACTCCATTAGATGGTAGCCTTGTCATTATGGAAGGTAGTTTGTTGTCGAGAGTTTTGTTATTGCAATAGATGGTAGCCTTTTCATTATGGAAGGTAGTTTGTTGTAGAGAGTTTTGTTTTTCCAATGGATGGTAGACTTGTCATTATGGAAGGTAGTCTATTGTCGAGATTTTTGTTACTCCAGTGGATGGAAGCCTTGTCATTTTGGAAGGTAGTCTGTTGTCGATATTTTTGTTATTCCAATGGATGGTAGCCTTTTCATTATGGAAGGTAGTATGTTGTCGTGATATTTGTTACTCCATTGGATGGAAGACTTGTCATTACGGAAGGTAGTTTGTTGTCGAGATTTTTGTTATTCGAATGGATGGTAGCCTTGTTATTATAGAAGGTAGTATGTTGTCGTGATTTTTTTTACTCCAATGGATGGTAGGCTTGTCATTATGGAAGGTAGTATGTTGTCGATATTTTTATTACTACAATGGATGGTAGCTTTGTCATTGTGGAAGGTAGTCTGTTGTCGAGATTTTTGTTACTACAATGAATGGTAGCCTTGTAATTATGGAAGGTAGTCTATTGTCGAGATTTTTGTTACTCCATTGGAATGAAGCCTTGTCATTATGGAAGGTAGTCTATTGTCGAGATTTTTGTTACTCCATTGGATGGAAGCCTTATCATTATGGAAGGTAGTACATTGTCGAGATTTTTGTTATTCCAATTGATGGTAGCCTTGTCATTATGGAAGGTAGTATGTTGTCGTGATTTTTGTTACTCCAATGGATGGTAGCCTTGTCATTATGGAAGGTAGTCTGTTGTCGAGATTTTTGTTATTCCAATGGATGGTAGCCTTGTTATTATGGAAGGTAGTATGTTGTCGTGATTTTTTTTACTCCAATGGATGGTAGCCTTGTCATTATGGAAGGTAGTATGTTGTCGATATTTTTATTACTACAATGGATGGTAGCCTTTTTATTTTGGAAAGTAGTCTGTTGTCGAGATTTTTGTTACTACAATGGATGGTAGCCTTGTAATTATGGAAGGTAGTCTATTGTCGATATTTTTGTTACTCCATTGGATGGAAGCCTTGTCATTTTGGAAGGAATTCTGTTGTCGATATTTTTGTTATTCTAATGGATGGTAGCGTTTTCATTATGGAAGGTAGTTTTTTGTAGAGAGTTTTGTTATTCCAATGGATGGTAGACTTGTCCTTATGGAAGGTAGTCTATTGTCGAGATTTTTGTTACTCCATTGGATGGAAGCCTTGTCATTTTCGAAGGTAATCTGTTGTCGATATTTTTGTTTTTCCAATGGATGGTAGCCTTTTCATTATGGAAGGTAGTAAGTTGTCTTGATTTTTGTTACTCCATTGGATGGAAGACTTGTCATTACGGAAGGTACTCTATTGTTGAGATTTTTGTTATTCCAATGGATGGTAGCCTTGTTATTATGGAAGGTAGTATGTTGTCGTGATTTTTGTTACTCCAATGGATGGTAGCCTTGTCATTATGGAAGGTAGTTTGTTGTCGAGATTTTTGTTATTCCAATGGATGGTAGCCTTGTCATTATGGAAGGTAGTATGTTGTCATGATTTTTATTACTCCAATGGATGGTAGCCTTGTAATTATGGAAGGTAGTCTGTTGTCGATATTTTTGTTACTATAATGGATGGTAGCCTTGTCATTATGGAAGGTAGTCTGTTGTCGAGATTTTTGTTATTCCAATAGATGGTAGCCTTGTTATTATGGAAGGTAGTATGTTGTCGAGAATTTTGTTACTCCAATGGATGGTAGCCTTGTCATTATGGAAGGAAGTTTGTCGTTGTGATTTTTGTTACTCCAATGGATGGTAGCCTTGTCATTATGGAAGGGAGTCTGTTGTCAAGATTTTTGTTACTCCATTAGATGGTAGCCTTGTCATTATGGAAGGTAGTTTGTTGTCGAGAGTTTTGTTATTCCAATAGATGGTAGCCTTTTCATTATGGATGGTAGTCTGTTTTCGAGATTTTTGTTATTCCAATGGATGGTAGACTTGTCACTATGGAAGGTAGTCTATTGTCGAGATTTTTGTTACTCCATTGGATGGAAGCCTTGTCATTTTGGAAGGTAGTCTGTTGTCGATATTTTTCTTATTCCAATGGATGGTAGCCTTTTCATTATGGAAGGTAGTATGTTGTCGTGATTTTTGTTACTCCATTGGATGGAAGACTTGTCATTACGGAAGGTAGTCTGTTGTCGAGATTTTTGTTATTCGAATGGATGGTAGCCTTGTTATTATGGAAGGTAGTATGTTGTCGTGATTTTTTTTACTCCAATGGATGGTAGCCTTTTCATTATGGAAGGTAGTATGTTATCGATATTTTTCTTACTACAATGGATGGTAGCCTTGGCATTATGGAAGGTAGTCTGTTGTCGAGATTTTTGTTACTACAATGGATGGTAGCCTTGTAATTATGGAAGGTAGTCTATTGTCGAGATTTTTGTTACTCCATTGGATGGAAGCCTTGTCATTATGGAAGGTAGTCTGTTGTCGAGATTTTTGTTATTCCAATGGATGGTAGCCTTGTCATTATAGAAGGTAGTATGTTGTCGTGATTTTTGTTACTCCAATGGATGGTAGCCTTGTCATTATGGAAGGTAGTCTGTTGTCGATATTTTTGTTACTACAATGGATGGTAGCCTTGTCATTATGGAAGGTAGTCTGTTGTCGAGATTTTTGTTATTCCAATAGATGGTAGCCTTGTTATAATGAAAGGTAGTATGTTGTCCAGATTTTTGTTACTCCAATGGATGGTAGCCTTGTCGTTATGGAAGGAAGTTTGTCGTTGTGATTTTTGTTACTCCAATGGATGGTAGCCTTGTCATTATGGAAGGTAGTTTGTTGTCAAGATTTTTGTTACTCCATTAGATGGTAGCCTTGTCATTATGGAAGGTAGTTTGTTGTCGAGAGTTTTGTTATTGCAATAGATGGTAGCCTTTTCATTATGGAAGGTAGTTTGTTGTCGAGATTTTTGTTATTCCAATGGATGGTAGACTTGTCATTATGGAAGGTAGTCTATTGTCGAGATTTTTGTTACTCCATTGGATGGAAGCCTTGTAACTTTGGAAGGTAGTCTGTTGTCGATATTTTTGTTATTCCAATGGATGGTAGCCTTTTCATTATGGAAGGTAGTATGTTGTCGTGATTTTTGTTACTCCATTGGATGGAAGACTTGTCATTACGGAAGGTAGTCTGTTGTCGAGATTTTTGTTATTCAAATGGATGGTAGCCTTGTTATTATGGAAGGTAGTATGTTGTCGTGATTTTTTTTACTCCAATGGATGGTAGCCTTGTCATTATGGAAGGTAGTATGTTGTCAATATTTTTATTACTACAATGGATGGTAGCCTTTTCATAATGGAAGGTAGTCTGTTGTCGAGATTTTTGTTACTACAATGGATGGTAGCCTTGTAATTATGGAAGGTAGTCTATTGTCGAGATTTTTGTTACTCCATTGGAAAGAAGCCTTGTCATTATGGAAGGTAGTCTATTGTCGAGATTTTTGTTACTCCATTGGATGTAAGCCTTATCATTATGGAAGGTAGTCTATTGTCGAGATTTTTGTTATTCCAATGGATGGTAGCCTTGTCATTATGGAAGGTAGTATGTTGTCGTGATTTTTGTTACTCCAATGGATGGTAGCCTTGTCATTATGGAAGGTAGTCTATTGTCGAGATTTTTGTTATTCCAATGGATGGTAGCCTTGTTATTATGGAAGGTAGTATGTTGTCGTGATTTTTTTTACTCCAATGGATGGTAGCCTTGTCATTATGGAAGGTAGTATGTTGTCTATATTTTTATTACTACAATGGATGGTAGCCTTTTTATTTTGGAAGGTAGTCTGTTGTCGAGATTTTTGTTACTGCAATGGATGGTAGCCTTGTAATTATGAAAGGTAGTCTATTGTCGAGATTTTTGTTACTCCATTGGATGGAAGCCTTGTCATTTTAGAAGGAATTATGTTGTCGATATTTTTGTTATTCCAATGGATGGTAGCGTTTTCATTATGGAAGGTGGTTTTTTGTAGAGAGTTTTGTTTTTCCAATGGATGGTAGACTTGTCATTATGGAAGGTAGTCTATTGTCGAGATTTTTGTTACTCCATTGGATGGAATCCTTGTCATTTTGGAAGGTAGTCTTTTGTCGATATTTTTGTTATTCCAATGGATGGTAGCCTTTTCATTATGGAAGGTAGTATGTTGTCGTGATTTTTGTTACTCCATTGGATGGAAGACTTGTCATTACGGAAGGTAGTTTGTTGTCGAGATTTTTGTTATTCGAATGGATGGTAGCCTTGTTATTATGGAAGGTAGTATGTTGTCGTGATTTTTTTTACTCCAATGGATGGTAGGCTTGTCATTATGGAAGGTAGTATGTTGTCGATATTTTTATTACTACAATGGATGGTAGCTTTGTCATTGTGGAAGGTAGTCTGTTGTCGAGATTTTTGTTACTACAATGGATGGTAGCCTTGTAATTATGGAAGGTAGTCTATTGTCGAGATTTTTGTTACTCCATTGGAATGAAGCCTTGTCATTATGGAAGGTAGTCTATTGTCGAGATTTTTGTTACTCCATTGGATGGAAGCCTTATCATTATGGAAGGTAGTACATTGTCGAGATTTATGTTATTCCAATGGATGGTAGCCTTGTCATTATGGAAGGTAGTATGTTGTCGTGATGTTTGTTACTCCAATGGATGGTAGCCTTGTCATTATGGAAGGTAGTCTGTTGTCGAGATTTTTGTTATTCCAATGGATGGTAGCCTTGTTATTATGGAAGGTAGTATGTTGTCGTGATTTTTTTTACTCCAATGGATGGTAGCCTTGTCATTATGGAAGGTAGTATGTTGTCGATATTTTTATTACTACAATGGATGGTAGCCTTTTTATTTTGGAAAGTAGTATGTTGTCGAGATTTTTGTTACTACAATGGATGGTAGCCTTGTAATTATGGAAGGTAGTCTGTTGTCGATATTTTTGTTACTCCATTGGATGGAAGCCTTGTCATTTTGGAAGGAATTCTGTTGTCGATATTTTTGTTATTCTAATGGATGGTAGCGTTTTCATTATGGAAGGTAGTTTTTTGTAGAGAGTTTTGTTATTCCAATGGATGGTAGACTTGTCCTTATGGAAGGTAGTCTATTGTCGAGATTTTTGTTACTCCATTGGATGGAAGCCTTGTCATTTTCGAAGGTAATCTGTTGTCGATATTTTTGTTTTTCCAATGGATGGTAGCCTTTTCATTATGGAAGGTAGTAAGTTGTCTTGATTTTTGTTACTCCATTGGATGGAAGACTTCTCATTACGGAAGGTAGTCTATTGTTTAGATTTTTGTTATTCCAATGGATGGTAGCCTTGTTATTATGGAAGGTAGTATGTTGTCGTGATTTTTGTTACTTCCAATGGATGGTAGCCTTGTCATTATGGAAGGTAGTTTGTTGTCGAGATTTTTGTTATTCCAATGGATGGTAGCCTTGTCATTATGGAAGGTAGTATGTTGTCATGATTTTTATTACTCCAATGGATGGTAGCCTTGTAATTATGGAAGGTAGTCTATTGTCGATATTTTTGTTACTATAATGGATGGTAGCCTTGTCATTATGGAAGGTAGTCTGTTGTCGAGATTTTTGTTATTCCAATAGATGGTAGCCTTGTTATTATGGAAGGTAGTATGTTGTCGAGAATTTTGTTACTCCAATGGATGTTAGCCTTGTCATTATGGAAGGAAGTTTGTCGTTGTGATTTTTGTTACTCCAATGGATGGTAGCCTTGTAATTATGGAAGGGAGTCTGTTGTCAAGATTTTTGTTACTCCATTAGATGGTAGCCTTGTCATTATGGAAGGTAGTTTGTTGTCGAGAGTTTTGTTATTCCAATAGATGGTAGCCTTTTCATTATGGATGGTAGTCTGTTTTCGAGATTTTTGTTATTCCAATGGATGGTGGACTTGTCACTATGGAAGGTAGTCTATTGTTGATATTTCTATTACTCCATTGGATGGAAGCCTTGTCATTTTGGAAGGTAGTCTGTTGTCGATATTTTTCTTATTCCAATGGATGGTAGCCTTTTCATTATGGAAGGTAGTATGTTGTCGTGATTTTTGTTACTCCATTGGATGGAAGACTTGTCATTACGGAAGGTAGTCTGTTGTCGAGATTTTTGTTATTCGAATGGATGGTAGCCTTGTTATAATGGAAGGTAGTATGTTGTCGTGATTTTTTTTACTCCAATGGATGGTAGCCTTTTCATTATGGAAGGTAGTATGTTATAGATATTTTTCTTACTACAATGGATGGTAGCCTTGTCATTATGGAAGGTAGTCTGTTGTCGAGATTTTTGTTACTACAATGGATGGTAGCCTTGTAATTATGGAAGGTAGTCTATTGTCGAGATTTTTGTTACTCCATTGGATGGAAGCCTTGTCATTATGGAAGGTAGTCTGTTGTCGAGATTTTTGTTATTCCAATGGATGGTAGCCTTGTCATTATGGAAGGTAGTATGTTGTCGTGATTTTTGTTACTCCAATGGATGGTAGCCTTGTCATTATGGAAGGTAGTCTGTTGTCGATATTTTTGTTACTACAATGGATGGTAGCCTTGTCATTATGGAAGGTAGTATGTTGTCGTGATTTTTATTACTCCAATGGATGGTAGCCTTGTCATTATGGAAGGTAGTCTATTGTCGATATTTTTGTTACTACAATGGATGGTAGCCTTGTCATTATGGAAGGTAGTCTGTAGTCGAGATTTATGTTATTCCAATAGATGGTAGCCTTGTTATTATGGAAGGTAGTATGTTGTCGAGATTTTTGTTACTCCAATGGATGGTAGCCTTGTCATTATGGAAGGAAGTCTGTCGTTGTGATTTTTTTTACTCCAATGGATGGTAGCCTTGTCATTATGGAAGGTAGTTTGTTGTCATGATTTTTGTTACTCCATTAGATGGCAGCCTTGTCATTTTGGAAGGTATTCTGTTGTCGATATTTTTGTTATTCCAATGGATGGTAGCCTTTTCATTATGGAAGGTAGTTTTTTGTATAGAGTTTTGTTATTCCAATGGATGGTAGGCTTGTTATTATGTAAGGTAGTCTATTGTCGAGATTTTTTTTACTTCATTGGATGGAAGCCTTGTCATTTTGGAAGGTAGTCTGTTGTCGATATTTTTGTTTTCCCAATGGATGGTAGCCTTTTCATTATGGAAGGTAGTATGTTGGCGTGATTTTTGTTACTCCATTGGATGGAAGACTTGTCATTACGGAAGGTAATCTATTGTCGAGATTTTTGTTATTCCAATGGATGGTAGCCTTGTTATTATGGAAGGTAGTATGTTGTCGTGATTTTTGTTACTCCAATGGATGGTAGCCTTGTCATTATAGAAGGTAGTCTGTTGTCGAGATTTTTGTTATTCCAATGGATGGTAGCCTTGTCATTATGGAAGGTAGTATGTTGTCGTGATTTTTATTACTCCAATGGATGGTAGCCTTGTCATTATGGAAGGTAGTCTGTTGTCGAGATTTTTGTTATTCCAATAGATGGTAGCCTTGTTATTATGGAAAGTAGTATGTTGGTGAGATTTTTCTTACTCCAATGGATGATAGCCTTGTCATTATGGAAGGAAGTCTGTCGTTGTGATTTTTGTTACTCCAATGGATGATAGCATTGTCATTATGGAAGGAAGTCTGTCGTTGTGATTTTTGTTAATCCAATGGATGGTAGCCTTGTCATTATGGAAGGTAGTTTGTTGTCAAGATTTTTGTTACTCCATTAGATGGTAGCCTTATCATTATGGAAGGTAGTTTGTTGTCGAGAGTATTGTTATTGCAATAGATGGTAGTCTTTTCATTATGGAAGGTAGTTTTTTGTCGAGATTTTTGTTATTCCAATGGATGGTAGACTTGTCATTATGGAAGGTAGTCTATTGTCGAGATTTTTGTTACTCCATTGGATGGAAGCCTTGTCATTTTGGAAGGTAGTCTGTTGCCGATATTTTTGTTATTCCAATGGATGGTAGCCTTTTCATTATGGAAGGTAGTATGTTGTCGTGATTTTTGTTACTCCATTGGATGGAAGACTTGTCATTACGGAAGGTAGTCTATTGTCGAGATTTTTGTTATTCGAATGGATGGTAGCCTTGTTATTATGGAAGGTAGTATGTTGTCGTGATTTTTTTTACTCCAATGGATGGTAGCCTTGTCATTATGGAAGGTAGTATGTTGTCGATATTTTTATTACTACAATGGATGGTAGCCTTTTCATTATGGAAGGTAGTCTGTTGTCGAGATTTTTGTTACTACAATGGATGGTAGCCTTGTAATTATGGAAGGTAGTCTATTGTCGAGATTTTTGTTACTCCATTAGAATGAAGCCTTGTCATTATGGAAGGTAGTCTATTGTCGAGATTTTTGTTACTCCATTGGATGTAAGCCTTATCATTATGAAAGGTAGTCTATTGTCGAGATTTTTGTTATTCCAATGGATGGTAGCCTTGTCATTATGGAAGGTAGTATGTTGTCGTGATTTTTGTTACTCCAATGGATGGTAGCCTTGTCATTATGGAAGGTAGTCTATTGTGGAGATTTTTGTTATTCCAATCGATGGTAGCCTTGTTATTATGGAAGGTAGTATGTTGTCGTGATTTTTTTTACTCCAATGGATGGTAGCCTTGTCATTATGGAAGGTAGTATGTTGTCTATATTTTTATTACTACAATGGATGGTAGCCTTTTTATTTTGGAAGGTAGTCTGTTGTCGAGATTTTTGTTACTGCAATGGATGGTAGCCTTGTAATTATGAAAGGTAGTCTATTGTCGAGATTTTTGTTACTCCATTGGATGGAAGCCTTGTCATTTTAGAAGGAATTATGTTGTCGATATTTTTGTTATTCCAATGGATGGTAGCGTTTTCATTATGGAAGGTAGTTTTTTGTAGAGAGTTTTGTTTTTCCAATGGATGGTAGACTTGTCATTATGGAAGGTAGTCTATTGTCGAGATTTTTGTTACTCCATTGGATGGAAGCCTTGTCATTTTGGAAGGTAGTCTGTTGTCGATATTTTTGTTTTTCCAATGGATGGTAGCCTTTTCATTATGGAAGGTAGTATGTTGTCTGGATTTTTGTTACTCCATTGGATGGAAGACTTGTCATTACAGAAGGTAGTCTACTGTCGAGATTTTTGTTATTCCAATGGATGGTAGCCTTGTTATTATGGAAGGTAGTATGTTGTCGTGATTTTTGTTACTCCAATGGATGGTAGCCTTGTCATTATGGAAGGTAGTCTGTTGTCGAGATTTTTGTTATTCCAATGGATGGTAGCCTTGTCATTATGGAAGGTTGTATGTTGTCGTGATTTTTATTACTCCAATGGATGGTACCCTTGTCATTATGGAGGGTAGTCTGTTGTCGATATTTTTGTTACTACAATGGATGGTAGCCTTTTCATTATGGAAGGTAGTATGTTGTCTGGATTTTTGTTACTCCATTGGATGGAAGACTTGTCATTACGGAAGGTAGTCTATTGTCGAGATTTTTGTTATTCCAATGGATTGTAGCCTTGTTATTATGGAAGGTAGTATGTTGTCGTGATTTTTGTTACTCCAATGGATGGTAGCCTTGTCATTATGGAAGGTAGTCTGTTGTCGAGATTTTTGTTATTCCAATGGATGGTAGCCTTGTCATTATGGAAGGTAGTCTATTGTCGAGATTTTTGTTACTCCATTGGATGGAAGCCTTGTCATTTTAGAAGGAATTATGTTGTCGATATTTTTGTTATTCCAATGGATGGTAGCGTTTTCATTATGGAAGGTAGTTTTTTGTAGAGAGTTTTGTTTTTCCAATGGATGGTAGACTTGTCATTATGGAAGGTAGTCTATTGTCGAGATTTTTGTTACTCCATTGGATGGAAGCCTTGTCATTTTGGAAGGTAGTCTGTTGTCGATATTTTTGTTTTTCCAATGGATGGTAGCCTTTTCATTATGGAAGGTAGTATGTTGTCTGGATTTTTGTTACTCCATTGGATGGATGACTTGTCATTACAGAAGGTAGTCTACTGTCGAGATTTTTGTTATTCCAATGGATGGTAGCCTTGTTATTATGGAAGGTAGTATGTTGTCGTGATTTTTGTTACTCCAATGGATGGTAGCCTTGTCATTATGGAAGGTAGTCTGTTGTCGAGATTTTTGTTATTCCAATGGATGGTAGCCTTGTCATTATGGAAGGTAGTATGTTGTCGTGATTTTTATTACTCCAATGGATGGTAGCCTTGTCATTATGGAGGGTAGTCTGTTGTCGATATTTTTGTTACTACAATGGATGGTAGCCTTTTCATTATGGAAGGTAGTATGTTGTCTGGATTTTTGTTACTCCATTGGATGGAAGACTTGTCATTACGGAAGGTAGTCTACTGTCGAGATTTTTGTTATTCCAATGGATGGTAGCCTTGTTATTATGGAAGGTAGTATGTTGTCGTGATTTTTGTTACTCCAATGGATGGTAGCCTTGTCATTATGGAAGGTAGTCTGTTGTCGAGATTTTTGTTATTCCAATGGATGGTAGCCTTGTCATTATGGAAGGTAGTATGTTGACGTGATTTTTATTACTCCAATGGATGGTAGCCTTGTCATTATGGAGGGTAGTCTGTTGTCGATATTTTTGTTACTAAAATGGATGGTAGCCTTGTCATTATGGAAGGTAGTCTGTAGTCGAGATTTATGTTATTCCAATAGATGGTAGCCTTGTTATTATGGAAGGTAGTATGTTGTCGAGATTTTTGTTACTCCAATGGATGGTAGCCTTGTCATTATGGAAGGAAGTTTGTCGTTGTGATTTTTTTTACTCCAATGGATGGTAGCCTTGTCATTATGGAAGGTAGTTTGTTGTCATGATTTTTGTTACTCCATTAGATGGCAGCCTTGTCATTTTGGAAGGTATTCTATTGTCGATATTTTTGTTATTCCAATGGATGGTAGCCTTTTCATTATGGAAGGTACTTTTTTGTATAGAGTTTTGTTATTCCAATGGATGGTAGACTTGTCCTTATGGAAGGTAGTCTATTGTCGAGATTTTTGTTACTCCATTGGATGGAAGCCTTGTCATTTTCGAAGGTAATCTGTTGTCGATATTTTTGTTTTTCCAATGGATGGTAGCCTTTTCATTATGGAAGGTAGTAAGTTGTCTTGATTTTTGTTACTCCATTGGATGGAAGACTTGTCATTACGGAAGGTAGTCTATTGTTTAGATTTTTGTTATTCTAATGGATGGTAGCCTTGTTATTATGGAAGGTAGTATGTTGTCGTGATTTTTGTTACTCCAATGGATGGTAGCCTTGTCATTATGGAAGGTAGTTTGTTGTCGAGATTTTTGTTATTCCAATGGATGGTAGCCTTGTCATTATGGAAGGTAGTATGTTGTCATGATTTTTATTACTCCAATGGATGGTAGCCTTGTAATTATGGAAGGTAGTCTATTGTCGATATTTTTGTTACTATAATGGATGGTAGCCTTGTCATTATGGAAGGTAGTCTGTTGTCGAGATTTTTGTTATTCCAATAGATGGTAGCCTTGTTATTATAGAAGGTAGTATGTTGTCGAGAATTTTGTTACTCCAATGGATGGTAGCCTTGTCATTATGGAAGGAAGTTTGTCGTTGTGATTTTTGTTACTCCAATGGATGGTAGCCTTGTAATTATGGAAGGGAGTCTGTTGTCAAGATTTTTGTTACTCCATTAGATGGTAGCCTTGTCATTATGGAAGGTAGTTTGTTGTCGAGAGTTTTGTTATTCCAATAGATGGTAGCCTTTTCATTATGGATGGTAGTCTGTTTTCGAGATTTTTGTTATTCCAATGGATGGTAGACTTGTCACTATGGAAGGTAGTCTATTGTTGATATTTCTATTACTCCATTGGATGGAAGCCTTGTCATTTTGGAAGGTAGTCTGTTGTCGATATTTTTCTTATTCCAATGGATGGTAGCCTTTTCATTATGGAAGGTAGTATGTTGTCGTGATTTTTGTTACTCCAATGGATGGAAGACTTGTCATTACGGAAGGTAGTCTGTTGTCGAGATTTTTGTTATTCGAATGGATGGTAGCCTTGTTATTATGGAAGGTAGTATGTTGTCGTGATTTTTTTTACTCCAATGGATGGTAGCCTTTTCATTATGGAAGGTAGTATGTTATCGATATTTTTCTTACTACAATGGATGGTAGCCTTGTCATTATGGAAGGTAGTCTGTTGTTGAGATTTTTGTTAATACAATGGATGGTAGCCTTGTAATTATGGAAGGTAGTCTATTGTCGATATTTTTGTTACTCCATTTGATGGAAGCCTTGTCATTATGGAAGGTAGTCTGTTGTCGAGATTTTTGTTATTCCAATGGATGGTAGCCTTGTCATTATGGAAGGTAGTATGTTGTCGTGATTTTTGTTACTCCAATGGATGGTAGCCTTGTCATTATGGAAGGTAGTTTGTTGTCGATATTTTTGTTACTACAATGGATGGTAGCCTTGTCATTATGGAAGGTAGTATGTTGTCGTGATTTTTATTACTCCAATGGATGGTAGCCTTGTCATTATGGAAGGTAGTCTGTTGTCGATATTTTTGTTACTACAATGGATGGTAGCCTTGTCATTATGGAAGGTAGTTTGTAGTCGAGATTTATGTTATTCCAATAGATGGTAGCCTTGTTATTATGGAAGGTAGTATGTTGTCGAGATTTTTGTTACTCCAATGGATGGTAGCCTTGTCATTATGGAAGGAAGTTTGTCGTTGTGATTTTTTTTACTCCAATGGATGGTAGCCTTGTCATTATGGAAGGTAGTTTGTTGTCATGATTTTTGTTACTCCATTAGATGGCAGCCTTGTCATTTTGGAAGGTATTCTGTTGTCGATATTTTTGTTATTCCAATGGATGGTAGCCTTTTCATTATGGAAGTTAGTTTTTTGTATAGAGTTTTGTTATTCCAATGGATGGTAGGCTTGTCATTATGTAAGGTAGTCTATTGTCGAGATTTTTTTTACTTCATTGGATGGAAGCCTTGTCATTTTGGAAGGTAGTCTGTTGTCGATATTTTTGTTTTTCCAATGGATGGTAGCCTTTTCATTATGGAAGGTAGTATGTTGGCGTGATTTTTGTTACTCCATTGGATGGAAGACTTGTCATTACGGAAGGTAATCTATTGTCGAGATTTTTGTTATTCCAATGGATGGTAGCCTTGTTATTATGGAAGGTAGTATGTTATCGTGATTTTTGTTACTCCAATGGATGGTAGCCTTGTCATTATGGAAGGTAGTCTGTTGTCGAGATTTTTGTTATTCCAATGGATGGTAGCCTTGTCATTATGGAAGGTAGTATGTTGTCGTGATTTTTATTACTCCAATGGATGGTAGCCTTGTCATTATGGAAGGTAGTCTGTTGTCGAGATTTTTGTTATTCCAATAGATGGTAGCCTTGTTATTATGGAAAGTAGTATGTTGGTGATATTTTTGTTACTCCAATGGATGATAGCCTTGTCATTATGGAAGGAAGTCTGTCGTTGTGATTTTTGTTACTCCAATGGATGATAGCATTGTCATTATGGAAGGAAGTTTGTCGTTGTGATTTTTGCTAATCCAATGGATGGTAGCCTTGTCATTATGGAAGGTAGTTTGTTGTCAAGATTTTTGTTACTCCATTAGATGGTAGCCTTGTCATTATGGAAGGTAGTTTGTTGTCGAGAGTATTGTTATTGCAATAGATGGTAGTCTTTTCATTATGGAAGGTAGTTTGTTGTCGAGATTTTTGTTATTCCAATGGATGGTAGACTTGTCATTATGGAAGGTAGTCTATTGTCGAGATTTTTGTTACTCCATTGGATGGAAGCCTTGTCATTTTGGAAGGTAGTCTGTTGTCGATATTTTTGTTATTCCAATGGATGGTAGCCTTTTCATTATGGAAGGTAGTATGTTGTCGTGATTTTTGTTACTCCATTGGATGGAAGACTTGTCATTACGGAAGGTAGTCTATTGTCGAGATTTTTGTTATTCGAATGGATGGTAGCCTTGTTATTATGGAAGGTAGTATGTTGTCGTGATTTTTTTTACTCCAATGAATGGTAGCCTTGTCATTATGGAAGGTAGTATGTTGTCGATATTTTTATTACTACAATGGATGGTAGCCTTTTCATTATGGAAGGTAGTCTGTTGTCGAGATTTTTGTTACTACAATGGATGGTAGCCTTGTAATTATGGAAGGTAGTCTATTGTCGAGATTTTTGTTACTCCATTAGAATGAAGCCTTGTCATTATGGAAGGTAGTCTATTGTCGAGATTTTTGTTACTCCATTGGATGTAAGCCTTATCAGTATGGAAGGTAGTCTATTGTCGAGATTTTTGTTATTCCAATGGATGGTAGCCTTGTCATTATGGAAGGTAGTCTATTGTCGTGATTTTTGTTACTCCAATGGATGGTAGCCTTGTCATTATGGAAGGTAGTCTATTGTCGAGATTTTTGTTATTCCAATGGATGGTAGCCTTGTTATTATGGAAGGTAGTATGTTGTCGTGATTTTTTTTACTCCAATGGATGGTAGCCTTGTCATTATGGAAGGTAGTATGTTGTCTATATTTTTATTACTACAATGGATGGTAGCCTTTTTATTTTGGAAGGTAGTCTGTTGTCGAGATTTTTGTTACTGCAATGGATGGTAGCCTTGTAATTATGAAAGGTAGTCTATTGTCGAGATTTTTGTTACTCCATTGGATGGAAGCCTTGTCATTTTAGAAGGAATTATGTTGTCGATATTTTTGTTATTCCAATGGATGGTAGCGTTTTCATTATGGAAGGTAGTTTTTTGTAGAGAGTTTTGTTTTTCCAATGGATGGTAGACTTGTCATTATGGAAGGTAGTCTATTGTCGAGATTTTTGTTACTCCATTGGATGGAAGCCTTGTCATTTTGGAAGGTAGTCTGTTGTCGATATTTTTGTTTTTCCAATGGATGGTAGCCTTTTCATTATAAAAGGTAGTATGTTGTCTGGATTTTTGTTACTCCATTGGATGGAAGACTTGTCATTACATAAGGTAGTCTACTGTCGAGATTTTTGTTATTCCAATGGATGGTAGCCTTGTTATTATGGAAGGTAGTATGTTATCGTGATTTTTGTTACTCCAATGGATGGTAGCCTTGTCATTATGGAAGGTAGTCTGTTGTCGAGATTTTTGTTATTCCAATGGATGGTAGCCTTGTCATTATGGAAGGTAGTATGTTGTCGTGATTTTTATTACTCCAATGGATGGTAGCCTTTTCATTATGGAAGGAAGTCAGTTGTCCATATTTTTGTTACTACAATGGATGGTAGCCTTGTCATTATGGAAGGTAGTCTGTTGTCGAGATTTTTGTTATTCCAATAGATGGTAGCCTTGTTATTATGGAAGGTAATATGTTGTTGAGATTTTTGTTACTCCAATGGATGATAGCCTTGTCATTATGGAAGGAAGTCTGTCGTTGTGATTTTTGTTACTTCAATGGATGGTAGCCTTGTCATTATGGAAGGTAGTTTGTTGTCAAGATTTTTGTTACTCCATTAGATTGTAGCCATGTCATTATGGAAGGTAGTTTGTTGTTGAGAGTTTTGTTATTGCAATAGATGGTAGCCTTTTCATTATGGAAGGTAGTTTGTTGTCGATATTTTTGTTATTCCAATGGATGGTAGACTTGTCATTATGGAAGGTAGTCTATTGTCGAGATTTTTGTTACTCCATTGGATGGAAGCCTTGCCATTTTGGAAGGTAGTCTGTTGTCGATATTTTTGTTATTCCAATGGATGGTAGCCTTTTCATTATGGAAGGTAGTATGTTGTCGTG
Source organism: Vicia faba (assembly GCA_948472305.1). Lineage (NCBI taxonomy): Eukaryota > Viridiplantae > Streptophyta > Magnoliopsida > Fabales > Fabaceae > Vicia > Vicia faba. The sequence goes on along the minus strand of OX451741.1, from coordinate 687,758,899 downwards.
ATTTTTGTTACTCCATTGGATGGAAGACTTGTCATTACGGAAGGTAGTCTATTGTAGAGATTTTTGTTATTCGAATGGATGGTAGCCTTGTTATTATGGAAGGTAGTATGTTGTCGTGATTTTTTTTTACTCCAATGGATGGTAGCCTTGTCATTATGGAAGGTAGTATGTTGTCGATATTTTTATTACTACAATGGATGGTAGCCTTTTCATTATGGAAGGTAGTCTGTTGTCGAGATTTTTGTTACTACAATGGATGGTAGCCTTGTAATTATGGAAGGTAGTCTATTGTCGAGATTATTGTTACTCCATTGGAATGAAGCCTTGTCATTATGGAAGGTAGTCTATTGTCGAGATTTTTGTTACTCCATTGGATGTAAGCCTTATCATTATGGAAGGTAGTCTATTGTCGAGATTTTTGTTATTCCAATGGATGGTAGCCTTGTCATTATGGAAGGTAGTCTATTGTCGAGATTTTTGTTATTCCAATGGATGGTAGCCTTGTTATTATGGAAGGTAGTATGTTGTCGTGATTTTTTTTACTCCAATGGATGGTAGCCTTGTCATTATTGAAGGTAGTATGTTGTCTATATTTTTATTACTACAATGGATGGTAGCCTTTTTATTTTGGAAGGTAGTCTGTTGTCGAGATTTTTGTTACTACAATGGATGGTAGCCTTGTAATTATGAAAGGTAGTCTATTGTCGAGATTTTTGTTACTCCATTGGATGGAAGCCTTGTCATTTTAGAAGGAATTATGCTATCGATATTTTTGTTATTCCAATGGATGGTAGCGTTTTCATTATGGAAGGTAGTTTTTTGTAGAGAGTTTTGTTTTTCCAATGGATGGTAGACTTGTCATTATGGAAGGTAGTCTATTGTCGAGATTTTTGTTACTCCATTGGATGGAAGCCTTGTCATTTTGGAAGGTAGTCTGTTGTCGATATTTTTGTTTTTCCAATGCATGGTAGCCTTTTCATTATGGAAGGTAGTATATTGTCTGGATTTTTGTTACTCCATTGGATGGAAGATTTGTCATTACGGAAGGTAGTCTATTGTCGAGATTTTTGTTATTCCAATGGATGGTAGCCTTGTTATTATGGAAGGTAGTATGTTGTCGTGATTTTTGTTACTCCAATGGATGGTAGCCTTGTCATTATGGAAGGTAGTCTGTTGTCGAGATTTTTGTTATTCCAATGGATGGTAGCCTTGTCATTATGGAAGGTAGTATGTTGTCGTGATTTTTATTACTCCAATGGATGGTAGCCTTGTCATTATGGAAGGTAGTCTGTTGTCGATATTTTTGTTACTACAATGGATGGTAGCCTTATCATTATGGAAGGTAGTCTGTTGTCGAGATTTATGTTATTCCAATAGATGGTAGCCTTGTTATTATGGAAGGTAGTATGTTGTCGAGATTTTTGTTACTCCAATGGATGGTAGCCTTGTCATTATGGAAGGAAGTCTGTCGTTGTGATTTTTGTTACTCCAATGGATGGTAGCCTTGTCATTATGGAAGGTAGTTTGTTGTCAAGATTTTTGTTACTCCATTAGATGGTAGCCTTGTCATTTTGGAAGGTATTCTGTTGTCGATATTTTTGTTATTCCAATGGATGGTAGCCTTTTCATTATGGAAGGTAGTTTTTTGTATAGAGTTTTGTTATTCCAATGGATGGTAGGCTTGTCATTATGTAAGGTAGTCTATTATCGAGATTTTTGTTACTCCATTGGATGGAAGCCTTGTCATTTTGGAAGGTAGTCTGTTGTCAATGGATGGTAGCCTTTTCATTATGGAAGGTAGTATGTTGTCGTGATTTTTGTTACTCCATTGGATGGAAGACTTGTCATTACGGAAGGTAATCTATTGTCGAGATTTTTGTTATTCCAATGGATGGTGGCCTTGTTATTATGGAAGGTAGTATGATGTCGAGATTTTTGTTATTCCAATGGATGGTAGCCTTGTCATTATGGAAGGTAGTATGTTGTCGTGATTTTTGTTACTCCAATGGATGGTAGCCTTTTCATTATGGAAGGTAGTATGTTGTCCATATTTTTGTTACTACAATGGATGGTAGCCTTGTCATTATGGAAGGTAGTCTGTTGTCGAGATTTTTGTTATTCCAGTAGATGGTAGCCTTGTTATTATGGAAGGTAGTATGTTGTCGAGATTTTTGTTACTCCAATGGATGATAGCCTTGTCATTATGGAAGGAAGTTTGTCGTTATGATTTTTGTTACTCCAATGGATGGTAGCCTTGTCATTATGGAAGGTAGTTTGTTGTCAAGATTTTTGTTACTCCATTACATGGTAGCCTTGTCATTATGGAAGGTAGTTTGTTGTCGAGAGTTTTGTTATTCCAATAGATGGTAGCCTTTTCATTATGGAATGTAGGCTTCTCATTATGGAAAGGTAGTCTATTGTCGAGATTTTTGTTACTCCATTGGATGGAAGCCTTGTCATTTTGGAAGGTAGTCTGTTGTCGAGATTTTTGTTATTCGAATGGATGGTAGCCTTGTTATTATGGAAGGTAGTATGTTGTCGTGATTTTTTTTACTCCAATGGATGGTAGCCTTGTCATTATGGAAGGTAGTATGTTGTCGATATTTTTATTACTACAATGGATGGTAGCCTTGTCATTATGGAAGGTAGTCTGTTGTCGAGATTTTTGTTACTACAATGGATGGTAGCCTTGTAATTATGGAAGGTAGTCTATTGTCGAGATTTTTGTTACTCCATTGGATGGAAGCCTTATCATTATGGAAGGTAGTTTGTTGTCGAGATTTTTGTTATTCCAATGCATGGTAGCCTTGTCATTATGGAAGGTAGTATGTTGTCGTGATTTTTGTTACTCCAATGGATGGTAGCCTTGTCATTATGGAAGGTAGTCTTTTGTCAAGATTTTAGTTATTCGAATGGATGGTAGCCTTGTTATTATGGAAGGTATTATGTTGTCGTGATTTTTGTTACTCCATTGGATGGAAGCCTTGTCATTTTGTAAGGTAGTCTGTTGTCGCGATTTTTGTTATTACAATGGATGGTAGCCTTGTTATTATGGAAGGTAGTATGATGTCGTGATTTTTGTTACTACAATGGATGGTAGCCTTGTCATTTTGGAAGGTATTCTGTTGTTGATATTTTTGTTATTCCAATGGATGGTAGCCTTTTCATTATGGAAGGTAGTTTTTTGTAGAGAGTTTTGTTATTCCAATCGATGGTAGACTTGTCATTATGGAAGGTAGTCTATTGTCGAGATTTTTGTTACTCCATTGGATGGAAGCCTTGTCATTTTGGAAGGTAGTATGTTATGGTGATTTTTGCTACTCCATTGGATGGAAGCCTTGTCATTATGGAAGGTAGTCTGTTGTGGAGATTTTTGTTATTCCAATGGATGGTAGCCTTATTGTTATGGAAGGTAGTATGTAATCGTGATTTTTGTTACTCTAATGGATAGTAGCCTTGTCATTATGGAAGGTAGTATGTTATCGATATTTTTATTACTACAATGGATGGTAGCCTTGTCATTATGGAAGAAAGTCTTTTGTCGTGATTTTTGTTACTACAATGGATGGTAGCCAGGTCATTATGGAAGGTAGTCCGTTGTCGAGATTTTTGTTAGTCAATTGGATGGAAGCCTTGTCATTATGGAAGGTAGTCTGTTGTCATGATTTTTGTTACTCTAATGGATTGTAGCCTTGTCATTATGGAAGGTAGTATGTTGTCAATATTTTTGTTACTACAGTGGATGGTAGCCTTGTCATTATGGAAGGTAGTATGATGTCGTGATTTTTGTTACTCCAATGGATGGTAGCCTTGTCATTATGGAAGGTAGTATGTTGTCGAAATTTTTCTTACTACAATGGATGGTAGCCTTGTCATTATGGAAGGTAGTCTGTTGTCGATATTTTTGTTACTCCATTGGATGGAAGCCTTGTCATTATGGAAGGTAGTCTCTTGTCGAGATTTTTGTTATTCCAATGTATGGTAGCCTTGTCATTATGGAAGGTAGTATGTTGTCGTGATTTTTGTTACTCCAATTGATGGTAGCCTTGTCATTATGGAAGGTAGTTTGTTGTTCTGATTTTTGATACTACAATGTATGGTAGCCTTGTCATTATGGAAAGTAGTCTGTTGTCGATATTTTTGTTACTTCAATGGATGGTAGCCTTGTCATTATGGAAGGTAGTCTGTTGTCGATATTTTTGTTTCTCCAATGGATGGTAGCCTTGTCATTATGGAGCATAGTCTGTTGTTCAGATTTTTGTTACTCCAATGGATGGTAGCCTTGTCATTATGAAAGGTTCTCTGTTGTCGAGATTTTTGTTATTCCATTGGATGGTAGCCTTGTCATTATGGAAGGTAGTATGTTGTCGTGATTTTTGTTACTCCATTGGATGGAAGCCTTGTCATTATGGAAGGTAGTCTGTTGTCGAGATTTTAGTTATTCGAATGGATGGTAGCCATGTTATTATGGAAGGTAGTATGTTGTCGTGATTTTTGTTACTGCATTGGATGGAAGCCTTGTCATTTTTGAAGGTAGTCTGTTGTCGCGATTTTTGTTATTACAATGGATGGTAGCCTTGTTATTATGGAAGGTAGTATGATGTCATGGTTTTTGTTACTCCAATGGATGGTAGCCTTGTCATTATGGAAGGTAGTATGTTATCGATATTTTTATTACTACAATCGATGGTAGCCTTGTCATTATGGAAGGTACTATATTGGCGAGATTTTTGTTACCCCATTGGATGGAAGCCTTGTCATTATCAAAGGTAGTCTATTGTCGAGATTTTTGTTATTCTAATGGATGATAGCCTTTTCATTAGTGAAGGTAGTATGTTATCGTGATTTTTGTTACTCCATTGGATGGAAGCCTTGTCATTATGGAAGGTAGTCCGTTGTGGAGATTTTTGTTATTCCAATGGATGGTAGCCTTGTTATTATGGAAGGTAGTATGTTGTCATGATTTTTGTTACTCTAATGGATTGTAGCCTTGTCATTACGGAAGGTAGTCTGTTGTCGAGATTTTTGTTACTACAATGGATGGTAGCCAGGTCATTATGGAAGGTAGTCCGTTGTCGAGATTTTTGTTACTACAATGGATGGTAGCCTTGTCATTATGGAAGGTAGTATGTTGTCGAGATTTTTGTTATTCCAATGGATGATATCCTTGTCATTATGGAAGGTAGTATGTTGTTGTGATTTTTGTTACTCTAATGGATCGTAGCCTTGTCATTATGGAAGGTAGTATGTTGTCAATATTTTTGTTACTATAGTGGATGGTAGCCTTGTCATTACGGAAGGTAGTATGATGTCGTGATTTTTGTTACTCCAATAGATGGTAGCCTTGTCATTATGGAAGGTAGTATGTTGTCAATATTTTTCTTACTACAATGGATGGTAGCCTTGTCATTATGGAAGGTAGTCTGTTGTCGAGATTTTTGTTACTCCATTGGATGGAAGCCTTGTCATTATGGAAGGTAGTCTGTTGTCGAGATTTTTGTTATTCCAATGGATGGTAGCCTTGTCATTATGGAAGGTAGTATGTTGTCGTGATTTTTGTTACTCCATTGGATGGATGCCTTTTCATTATGGAAGGTAGTCTGTTGTCGAGATTTTAGTTATTCGAATGGATAATAGCCTTGTTATTATGGAAGGTAGTATGTTGTCGTGATTTTTCTTACTCCAATGTATGGTAGCCTTGTCATTATGGAACGTAGTATGTTGTCGTGATTTTTGTTACTCCAATTGATGGTAGCCTTGTCATTATGGAAGGTAGTCTGTTGTTCTGATTTTTGTTACTACAATGTATGGGAGCCTTGTCATTATGGAAAGTAGTCTGTTGTCGATATTTTTGTTACTTCAATGGATGGTAGCCTTGTATTATGGAAGGTAGTCTGTCATTGATATTTCTATTATTCCAATGGATGGTAGCCTTGTCATTATGGAGCATAGTCTGTTGTTCAGATTTTTGTTACTCCAATGGATGGTAGCCTTGTCATTATGAAAGGTTCTCTGTTGTCGAGATTTTTGTTATTCCATTGGATGGTAGCCTTGTCATTATGGAGGGTAGTATGTTGTCGTGATTTTTGTTACTCCATTGGATGGAAGCCTTGTCATTATGGAAGGTAGTCTGTTGTCGAGATTTTAGTTATACGAATGGATGGTAGCCATGTTATTATGGAAGGTAGTATGTTGTCGTGATTTTTTTTACTGCATTGGATGGAAGCCTTGTCATTTTGGAAGGTAGTCTGTTGTCGCGATTTTTGTTATTACAATGGATGGTAGCCTTGTTATTATGGAAGGTAGTATGATGTCGTGATTTTTGTTACTCCAATGGATGGTAGCCTTGTCATTATGGAAGGTAGTATGTTATCGATATTTTTATTACTACAATGGATGGTATCCTTGTCATTATGGAAGGTAGTCTAATGGCGAGATTTTTGTTACTCCATTGGATGGAAGCCTTTTCATTATCGAAGGTAGTCTGTTGTCGAGATTTTTGTTATTCCAATGGATGATAGCCTTTTCATTATTGAAGGTAGTTTGTTATCGTGATTTTTGTTACTCCATTGGATGGAAGCCTTGTCATTATGGAAGGTAGTCTGTTGTGGAGATTTTTGTTATTCCAATGGATGGTAGCCTTGTTATTATGGAAGGTGGTATGTTGTAGTGATTTTTGTTACTCTAATGGATCGTATCCTTGTCATTATGGAAGGTATTATGTTGTCAATATTTTTGTTACTACAATGGATGGTAGCCTTGTCATTATGGAAGGTAGTCTGTTGTCGAGATTTTTGTTACTACAATGGATGGTAGCCAGGTCATTATGGAAGGTAGTCCGTTGTCGAGAGTTTTGTTACTACAATGGATGGTAGCCTTGTCATTATGCAAGGTAGTCTGTTGTCGAGATTTTTGTTATTCCAATGGATGATATCCTTGTCATTATGGAAGGTAGTATATTGTTGTGATTTTTGTTACTCTAATGGATCGTAGCCTTGTCATTATGGAAGGTAGTATGTTGTCAATATTTTTGTTACTACAGTGGATGGTAGCCTTGTCATTATGGAAGGTAGTATGATGTCGTGATTTTTGTTACTCCAATAGATGGTAGCCTTGTCATTATGGAAGGTAGTATGTTGTCAATATTTTTCTTACTACAATGGATGGTAGCCTTTTCATTATGGAAGGTAGTCTGTTGTCGATATTTTTGTTACTCCATTGGATGGAAGCCTTGTCATTATGGAAGGTAGTTTGTTGTCGAGATTTTTGTTATTCCAATGGATGGTAGCCTTGTCATTATGGAAGGTAGTCTGTTGTCGTCATTTTTGTTACTCCATTGGATGGATGCCTTTTCATTATGGAAGGTAGTCTGTTGTCGAAATTTTAGTTATTTGAATGGATTGTAGCCTTGTTATTATGGAAGGTAGTATGTTATCGTGATTTTTGTTACTCCAATGTATGGTAGCCTTGTCATTATGGAAGGTAGTATGTTGTCGTGATTTTTGTTACTCCAATTGATGGTAGCCTTGTCATTATGGAAGGTAGTCTGTTGTTCTGATTTTTGTAACTACAATGTATGGTAGCCTTGTAATTATGGAAAGTAGTATGTTGTCGATATTTTTATTACTTCAATGGATGGTAGCCTTGTCATTATGGAAGGTAGTCTGTCATTGATATATCTATTATTCCAATGGATGGTATCCTTGTCATCATGGAGCATAGTCTGTTGTTCAGATTTTTGTTACTCCAATGGATGGTAGCCTTGTCATTATGAAAGGTTCTCTGTTGTCGAGATTTTTGTTATTCCATTGGATGGTAGCCTTGTCATTATGGAGGGTAGTATGTTGTCGTGATTTTTGTTACTCCATTGGATGGAAGCCTTGTCATTATGGAAGGTAGTCTGTTGTCGAGATTTTAGTTATACGAATGGATGGTAGCCATGTTATTATGGAAGGTAGTATGTTGTCGTGATTTTTTTTACTGCATTGGATGGAAGCCTTGTCATTTTGGAAGGTAGTCTGTTGTCGCGATTTTTGTTATTACAATGGATGGTAGCCTTGTTATTATGGAAGGTAGTATGATGTCGTGATTTTTGTTACTCCAATGGATGGTAGCCTTGTCATTATGGAAGGTAGTATGTTATCGATATTTTTATTACTACAATGGATGGTATCCTTGTCATTATGGAAGGTAGTCTAATGGCGAGATTTTTGTTACTCCATTGGATGGAAGCCTTTTCATTATCGAAGGTAGTCTGTTGTCGAGATTTTTGTTATTCCAATGGATGATAGCCTTTTCATTATTGAAGGTAGTTTGTTATCGTGATTTTTGTTACTCCATTGGATGGAAGCCTTGTCATTATGGAAGGTAGTCTGTTGTGGAGATTTTTGTTATTCCAATGGATGGTAGCCTTGTTATTATGGAAGGTGGTATGTTGTAGTGATTTTTGTTACTCTAATGGATCGTATCCTTGTCATTATGGAAGGTATTATGTTGTCAATATTTTTGTTACTACAATGGATGGTAGCCTTGTCATTATGGAAGGTAGTCTGTTGTCGAGATTTTTGTTACTACAATGGATGGTAGCCAGGTCATTATGGAAGGTAGTCCGTTGTCGAGAGTTTTGTTACTACAATGGATGGTAGCCTTGTCATTATGGAAGGTAGTCTGTTGTCGAGATTTTTGTTATTCCAATGGATGATATCCTTGTCATTATGGAAGGTAGTATATTGTTGTGATTTTTGTTACTCTAATGGATCGTAGCCTTGTCATTATGGAAGGTAGTATGTTGTCAATATTTTTGTTACTACAGTGGATGGTAGCCTTGTCATTATGGAAGGTAGTATGATGTCGTGATTTTTGTTACTCCAATAGATGGTAGCCTTGTCATTATGGAAGGTAGTATGTTGTCAATATTTTTCTTACTACAATGGATGGTAGCCTTTTCATTATGGAAGGTAGTCTGTTGTCGATATTTTTGTTACTCCATTGGATGGAAGCCTTGTCATTATGGAAGGTAGTTTGTTGTCGAGATTTTTGTTATTCCAATGGATGGTAGCCTTGTCATTATGGAAGGTAGTCTGTTGTCGTCATTTTTGTTACTCCATTGGATGGATGCCTTTTCATTATGGAAGGTAGTCTGTTGTCGAAATTTTAGTTATTTGAATGGATGGTAGCCTTGTTATTATGGAAGGTAGTATGTTATCGTGATTTTTGTTACTCCAATGTATGGTAGCCTTGTCATTATGGAAGGTAGTATGTTGTCGTGATTTTTGTTACTCCAATTGATGGTAGCCTTGTCATTATGGAAGGTAGTCTGTTGTTCTGATTTTTGTAACTACAATGTATGGTAGCCTTGTCATTATGGAAAGTAGTATGTTGTCGATATTTTTATTACTTCAATGGATGGTAGCCTTGTCATTATGGAAGGTAGTCTGTCATTGATATATCTATTATTCCAATGGATGGTATCCTTGTCATCATGGAGCATAGTCTGTTGTTCAGATTTTTGTTACTCCAATGGATGGTAGCCTTGTCATTATGAAAGGTTCTCTGTTGTCGAGATTTTTGTTATTCCATTGGATGGTAGCCTTGTCATTATGGAGGGTAGTATGTTGTCGTGATTTTTGTTACTCCATTGGATGGAAGCCTTGTCATTATGGAAGGTAGTCTGTTGTCGAGATTTTAGTTATACGAATGGATGGTAGCCATGTTATTATGGAAGGTAGTATGTTGTCGTGATTTTTTTTACTGCATTGGATGGAAGCCTTGTCATTTTGGAAGGTAGTCTGTTGTCGCGATTTTTGTTATTACAATGGATGGTAGCCTTGTTATTATGGAAGGTAGTATGATGTCGTGATTTTTGTTACTCCAATGGATGGTAGCCTTGTCATTATGGAAGGTAGTATGTTATCGATATTTATATTACTACAATGGATGGTATCCTTGTCATTATGGAAGGTAGTCTAATGGTGAGATTTTTGTTACTCCATTGGATGGAAGCCTTTTCATTATCGAAGGTAGTCTGTTGTCGAGATTTTTGTTATTCCAATGGATGATAGCCTTTTCATTATTGAAGGTAGTTTGTTATCGTGATTTTTGTTACTCCATTGGCTGGAAGCCTTGTCATTATGGAAGGTAGTTTGTTGTGGAGATTTTTGTTATTCCAATGGATGGTAGCCTTGTTATTATGGAAGGTGGTATGTTGTAGTGATTTTTGTTACTCTAATGGATCGTATCCTTGTCATTATGGAAGGTATTATGTTGTCAATATTTTTGTTACTACAATGGATGGTAGCCTTGTCATTATGGAAGGTAGTCTGTTGTCGAGATTTTTGTTAATACAATGGATGGTAGCCAGGTCATTATGGAAGGTAGTCCGTTGTCGAGATTTTTGTTACTACAATGGATGGTAGCCTTGTCATTATGGAAGGTAGTCTATTGTGGAGATTTTTGTTATTCCAATGGATGATATCCTTGTCATTATGGAAGGTAGTATATTGTTGTGATTTTTGTTACTCTAATGGATCGTAGCCTTGTCATTATGGAAGGTAGTATGTTATCAATATTTTTGTTACTTCAGTGGATGGTAGCCTTGTTATTATGGAAGGTAGTATGATGTTGTGATTTTTGTTACTCCAATAGATGGTAACCTTGTCATTATGGAAGGTAGTATGTTGTCAATCTTTTTCTTACTACAATGGATGGTAGCCTTGTCATTATGGAAGGTAGTCCGTTGTCGAGATTTTTGTTACTCCATTGGATGGAAGCCTTGTCATTACGGAAGGTAGTCTGTTGTCGAGATTTTTGTTATTCCAATGGATGGTAGCCTTGTCATTATGGAAGGTAGTCTATTGTCGTGATTTTTGTTACTCTATTGGATGGATGCCTTTTCATTATGGAAGGTAGTCTGTTGTCGAGATTTTAGTTATTCGAATGGATGGTAGCCTTGTTATTATGGAAGGTAGTATGTTGTTGTGATATTTGTTACTCCAATGTATGGTAGCCTTGTCATTATGGAAGGTAGTATGTTGTCGTGATTTTTGTTTCTCCAATTGATGGTAGCCTTGTCATTATGGAAGGTAGTCTGTTGTTTTGATTTTTGTTACTACAATGTATGGTAGCCTTGTCATTATGGAAAGTAGTCTGTTGTCGATATTTTTGTTACTTCAATGGATGGTAGCCTTGTCATTATGGAAGGTAGTCTGTCATTGATATTTCTATTATTCCAATGGATGGTAGCTATTTCATTATGGAGCATAGTCTGTTGTTCAGATTTTTGTTACTCCAATGGATGGTAGCCTTGTCATTATGAAAGGTTCTTTGTTGTCGAGATTTTTGTTATTCCATTGGATGGTAGCCTTGTAATTATGGAAGGTAGTATGTTGTCGTGATTTTTGTTACTCCATTGGATGGAAGCCTTATCATTATGGAAGGTAGCTTGTTGTCGAGATTTTAGTTATTCGAATGGATGGTAGCCATGTTATTATGGAAGGTAGTATGTTGTCCTGATTTATTTTACTGCATTGGATGGAAGCCTTGTCATTTTGGAAGGTAGTCTGTTGTCGCGATTTTTGTTATTACAATGGATGGTAGCCTTGTTATCATGGAAGGTAGTATGATGTCGTGATTTTTGTTACTCCAATGGATGGTAGCCTTGTCATTATGGTAGGTAGTATGTTATCGATATTTTTATTACTACAATGGATGGTATCCTTGTCATTATGGAAGGTAGTCTATTGGCGAGATTTTTGTTACTCCATTGGATGGAATCCTTGTCATTATCGAAGGTAGTCTGTTGTCGAGATTTTTGTTATTCCAATGGATGATAGCCTTTTCATTATTGAAGGAAGTTTGTTATCGTGATTTTTGTTACTCCATTGGATGGAAGCCTTGTCATTATGGAAGGTAGTCTGTTTTGGAGATTTTTGTTATTCCAATGGATGGTAGCCTAGTTATTATGGAAGGTGGTATGTTGTAGTGATTTTTGTTACTCTAATGGATCGTAGCCTTGTCATTATGCAAGGTATTATGTTGTCAATATTTTTGTTACTACAATGGATGGTAGCCAGGTCATTATGGAAGGTAGTCCGTTGTCGAGATTTTTGTTACTACAATGGATGGTAGCCTTGTCATTAAGGAAGGTAGTCTATTGTGGAGATTTTTGTTAGTTAATTGGATGGAAGCCTTGTCATTATGGAAGGTACTCTATTGTCGAAATTTTTGTTATTCCAATGGATCTTAGCCTTGTCATTATGGAAGGTAGTATGTTGTCGTGATTTTTGTTTACTCTAATGGATCGTAGCCTTGTCATTATCGAAGGTAGTATGTTGTCAGTATTTTTGTTACTACAATGGATGGTAGCCTTGTCATTATGGAAGGTAGTATGTTGTCGTGATTTTTGTTATTACAATGGATGGTAGCCTTGTTATTATGAAAGGTAGTATGATGTCGTGATTTTTGTTACTCCAATGGATGGTAGCCTTGTCATTATGGAAGGTAGTATGTTATCGATATTTATATTACTACAATGGATGGTATCCTTGTCATTATGGAAGGTAGTCTAATGGTGAGATGTTTGTTACTCCATTGGATGGAAGCCTTTTCATTATCGAAGGTAGTCTGTTGTCGAGATTTTTGTTATTCCAATGGATGATAGCCTTTTCATTATTGAAGGTAGTTTGTTATCGTGATTTTTGTTACTCCATTGGCTGGAAGCCTTGTCATTATGGAAGGTAGTTTGTTGTGGAGATTTTTGTTATTCCAATGGATGGTAGCCTTGTTATTATGGAAGGTGGTATGTTGTAGTGATTTTTGTTACTCTAATGGATCGTATCCTTGTCATTATGGAAGGTATTATGTTGTCAATATTTTTGTTACTACAATGGATGGTAGCCTTGTCATTATGGAAGGTAGTCTGTTGTCGAGATTTTTGTTAATACAATGGATGGTAGCCAGGTCATTATGGAAGGTAGTCCGTTGTCGAGATTTTTGTTACTACAATGGATGGTAGCCTTGTCATTATGGAAGGTAGTCTATTGTGGAGATTTTTGTTATTCCAATGGATGATATCCTTGTCATTATGGAAGGTAGTATATTGTTGTGATTTTTGTTACTCTAATGGATCGTAGCCTTGTCATTATGGAAGGTAGTATGTTATCAATATTTTTGTTACTTCAGTGGATGGTAGCCTTGTTATTATGGAAGGTAGTATGATGTTGTGATTTTTGTTACTCCAATAGATGGTAACCTTGTCATTATGGAAGGTAGTATGTTGTCAATCTTTTTCTTACTACAATGGATGGTAGCCTTGTCATTATGGAAGGTAGTCCGTTGTCGAGATTTTTGTTACTCCATTGGATGGAAGCCTTGTCATTACGGAAGGTAGTCTGTTGTCGAGATTTTTGTTATTCCAATGGATGGTAGCCTTGTCATTATGGAAGGTAGTCTATTGTCGTGATTTTTGTTACTCTATTGGATGGATGCCTTTTCATTATGGAAGGTAGTCTGTTGTCGAGATTTTAGTTATTCGAATGGATGGTAGCCTTGTTATTATGGAAGGTAGTATGTTGTTGTGATATTTGTTACTCCAATGTATGGTAGCCTTGTCATTATGGAAGGTAGTATGTTGTCGTGATTTTTGTTTCTCCAATTGATGGTAGCCTTGTCATTATGGAAGGTAGTCTGTTGTTTTGATTTTTGTTACTACAATGTATGGTAGCCTTGTCATTATGGAAAGTAGTCTGTTGTCGATATTTTTGTTACTTCAATGGATGGTAGCCTTGTCATTATGGAAGGTAGTCTGTCATTGATATTTCTATTATTCCAATGGATGGTAGCCTTTTCATTATGGAGCATAGTCTGTTGTTCAGATTTTTGTTACTCCAATGGATGGTAGCCTTGTCATTATGAAAGGTTCTTTGTTGTCGAGATTTTTGTTATTCCATTGGATGGTAGCCTTGTCATTATGGAAGGTAGTATGTTGTCGTGATTTTTGTTACTCCATTGGATGGAAGCCTTATCATTATGGAAGGTAGCTTGTTGTCGAGATTTTAGTTATTCGAATGGATGGTAGCCATGTTATTATGGAAGGTAGTATGTTGTCCTGATTTATTTTACTGCATTGGATGGAAGCCTTGTCATTTTGGAAGGTAGTCTGTTGTCGCGATTTTTGTTATTACAATGGATGGTAGCCTTGTTATCATGGAAGGTAGTATGATGTCGTGATTTTTGTTACTCCAATGGATGGTAGCCTTGTCATTATGGTAGGTAGTATGTTATCGATATTTTTATTACTACAATGGATGGTATCCTTGTCATTATGGAAGGTAGTCTATTGGCGAGATTTTTGTTACTCCATTGGATGGAATCCTTGTCATTATCGAAGGTAGTCTGTTGTCGAGATTTTTGTTATTCCAATGGATGATAGCCTTTTCATTATTGAAGGAAGTTTGTTATCGTGATTTTTGTTACTCCATTGGATGGAAGCCTTGTCATTATGGAAGGTAGTCTGTTTTGGAGATTTTTGTTATTCCAATGGATGGTAGCCTTGTTATTATGGAAGGTGGTATGTTGTAGTGATTTTTGTTACTCTAATGGATCGTAGCCTTGTCATTATGCAAGGTATTATGTTGTCAATATTTTTGTTACTACAATGGATGGTAGCCAGGTCATTATGGAAGGTAGTCCGTTGTCGAGATTTTTGTTACTACAATGGATGGTAGCCTTGTCATTAAGGAAGGTAGTCTATTGTGGAGATTTTTGTTAGTTAATTGGATGGAAGCCTTGTCATTATGGAAGGTAGTCTATTGTCGAGATTTTTGTTATTCCAATGGATCTTAGCCTTGTCATTATGGAAGGTAGTATGTTGTCGTGATTTTTGTTTACTCTAATGGATCGTAGCCTTGTCATTATGGAAGGTAGTATGTTGTCAGTATTTTTGTTACTACAATGGATGGTAGCCTTGTCATTATGGAAGGTAGTATGTTGTCGTGATTTTTGTTACTCCAATTGATGGTAGCCTTGTCATTATGGAAGGTAGTATGTTGTCCATATTTTTGTTACTACAATGTATGGTAGCTTTGTCATTATGGAAAGTAGTATGTTGTCGTGATTTTTATTACTCCATTGGATGGATGCCTTTTCATTATAGAAGGTAGTTTGTTGTCGAGATTTTAGTTATTCGAATGGATGGTAGCCTTGTTATTATGGAAGGTAGTATGTTGTCGTGATTTTTGTTACTCCAATGTATGGTAGCCTTGTCATTATGGAAGGTAGTATGTTGTCGAGATTTTTGTTACTCCATTCGATGGATGCCTTTTCATTATGGAAGGTAGTTTGTTGTCGAGATTTTAGTTATTCGAATGGATGGTAGCCTTGTTATTATGGAAGGTAGTATGTTGTCGTGATTTTTGTTACTCCAATGTATGGTAGCCTTGTCATTATGGAAGGTAGTATGTTGTCGTGATTTTTGTTACTCCAATTGATGGTAGCCTTGTCATTATGGACGGTAGTCTGTTGTTCTGATTTTTGTTACTACAATGTATGGTAGCCTTGTCATTATGGAAAGTAGTCTTTTATCGATATTTTTGTTACTTCATTGGATGGTAGAGTTGCCATTATTGAATGTAGTCTGTCATTGAGATTTCTATTACTCCAATGGATGGTAGCCTTGTCATTATGGAGTATAGTCTGTTGTTCAGATTTTTGTTACTCCAATGGATGGTAGCCTTGTCATTATGAAAGGTTCTCTGTTGTCGAGATTTTTGTTATTCCATTGGATGGTAGCCTTGTCTTTATGGAAGGTAGTATGTTGTCGTGATTTTTGTTACTCCATTGGATGGAAGCCTTGTCATTATCAAAGGTAGTCTGTTGACGAGATTTTTGTTATTCCAATGGATGATAGCATTTTCATTATTGAAGGTAGTTTGTTATCGTGATTTTTGTTACTCCATTGGATGGAAGCCTTGTCATTAAGGAAGGTAGTCTGTTGTGGAGATTTTAGTTATTCCAATGGATGGTAGCCTTGTTATTATGGAAGGTAGTATGTTGTCGTGATTTTTGTTACTCTAATGGATCGTAGCCTTGTCATTATGGAAGGTAGTATGTTATCGATATTTTTGTTACTACAATGGATGGTAGCCTTGTTATTATGGAAGGTAGTATGATGTCGTGATTTTTGTTACTCCAATGGATGGTAGCCTTGTCATTATGGAAGGTAGTATGTTGTCGATATTTTTGTTACTCCATTAGATGGAAGCCTTGTCAATATGGAAGTTAGTTTGTTGTCGAGATTTTTGTTATTCCAATGGATGGTAGCCTTGTCATTATGGAAGGTAGTATGTTGTCGTGATTTTTGTTACTCCATTGGATGAATGCCTTTTCATTATGGAAGGTAGTCTGTTGTCGAGATTTTAGTTATTCAAATGGATGGTAGCCTTGTCATTATGGAAGGTAGTTTGTTGTCGAGATTTTTGTTACTCCATTAGATGGAAGCCTTGTCATTATGGAAGTTAGTTTGTTGTCGAGATTTTTGTTATTCCAATGGATGGTAGCCTTGTCATTATGGAAGGTAGTATGTTGTCGTGATTTTTGTTACTCCATTGGATGAATGCCTTTTCATTATGGAAGGTAGTCTGTTGTCGAGATTTTAGTTATTCAAATGGATGGTAGCCTTGTTATTATGGAAGGTAGTATGTTGTCGTGATTTTTGTTACTCCAATGTATGGTAGCCTTGTCATTATGGAAGGTAGTATGTTGTCGTGATTTTTGTTACTCCAATTGATTGTAGCCTTGTCATTATGGAAGGTAGTCTGTTGTTCTGATTTTTGTTACTACAATGTATGATAGCCTTGTCATTGTGGAAGGTAGTTTGTTGTCGATATTTTTGTTACTCCAATGGATGGTAGCCTTGTCATTATGGAAGGTAGTCTGTCATTGAGATTTCTATTACTCCAATGGATGGTAGCCTTGTCATTATGGAGCATAGTCTGTTGTTCAGATTTTTGTTACTCCAATGGATGGTAGCCTTGTCATTATGAAAGGTTCTCTGTTGTCGAGATTTTTGTTATTCCATTGGATGGTAGCCTTGTCATTATGGAAGGTAGTATGTTGTCATGATTTTTGTTACTCCATTGGATGGAAGCCTTGTCATTATGGAATGTAGTCTGTTGTCGAGATTTTAGTTATTCGAATGGATGGTAGCCATGTTATTATGGATGGTAGTATGTTGTCGTGATTTTGTTTACTCCATTGGATGGAAGCCTTGTAATTTTGGAAGGTAGTCTGTTGTCGCGATTTTTGTTATTACAATGGATGGTACCCTTGCTATTACGGAAGGTAGTATGATGTCGTGATTTTTGTTAATCCAATGGATGGTAGCCTTGTCATTATGGAAGGTAGTATATTATCGTGATTTTTATTACTACAATGGATGGTATCCTTGTTATTATGGAAGGTAGTCTATTAGCGAGATTTTTGTTACTCCATTGGATGGAAACCTTGTCATTATCAAAGGTAGTCTATTGTCGAGATTTTTGTTATTCCAATGGATGATAGCCTTTTCATTATTGAAGGTAGTTTGTTATCGTAATTTTTGTTACTTCATTGGATGAAAGCCTTGTCATTATGGAATATAGTCTGTTGTCGAGATTTTAGTTATTCGAATGGATGGTAGCCATGTTATTATGGATGGTAGTATGTTGTCGTGATTTTGTTTACTCTAATGGATCGTAGCCTAGTCAATATGGAAGGTAGTATGTTGTCGCGATTTTTGTTATTACAATGGATGGTAGCCTTGTTATTATGGAAGGTAGTATGATGTCGTTATTTTTGTTAATCCAATGGATGGTAGCCTTGTTATTATGGAAGGTAGTATGTTATCGTGATTTTTATTACTACAATGGATGGTATCCTTGTCATTATGGAAGGTAGTCTATTGGCGAGATTTTTGTTACTCCATTGGATGGAAGCCTTGTCATTATCAAAGGTAGTCTATTGTCGAGATTTTTGTTATTCCAATGGATGATAGCCTTTTCATTATTGAAGGTAGTTTGTTATCGTGATTTTTGTTACTTCATTGGACGGAAGCCTTGTCATTATGGAAGGTAGTCTATTGTGGAGATTTTTGTTATTCCAATGGATGGTAGCCTTGTTATTATGGAAGGTAGTATGTTGTCAATATTTTTGTTACTAAAATGGATGGTAGCCTTGTCATTATGGAAGATAGTCTGTTGTCGAGATTTTTGTTACTACAATGAATGGTAGCCAGGACATTATGGAAGGTAGTCCGTTGTCGAGATTTTTGTTACTACAATGGATGGTAGCCTTGTCATTATGGAAGGTAGTCTATTGTCGAGATTTTTGTTACTCATTTGATGGAAGCATTGTCATTATGGAAGGTAGTCTGTTGTCGAGATTTTTGTTACTCTAATGGATCGTAGCCTTGTCATTATGGAAGGTAGTATGTTGTCAATATTTTTGTTACTACAATGGATGGTAGCCTTGTCATTATGGAAGGTAGTATGATGTCGTGATTTTTGTTACTCCAATGGATGGTAGCCTTGTCATTATGGAAGGTAGTATGATGTCGTGATTTTTGTTACTCCAATGGATGGTGGCCTTGTCATTATGGAAGGTAGTCTGTTCTTGATATTTTTCTTACTACACTACTAAAAAAAAGACATTTGAGAAAAGGTTTTTACATCGGGTATCAAAATAGGTGATGTAAAAAATACAGTTAACAAACTTTTTACATCAGGTATTTAATTCCAATGATATAAAAAATAAGGGAAAAATTTTTTTTCGTCACCTATTACATCGGGTAATCTCATCCACCGATGTAAAAGATTTCCAGAAAAAAAACACGGTGGCATTTTTGTAAATAAGAAACAAGGTGACAAAAAAGTTAAAAAAAATATAAGAAAGCTATTACATCGGTCTAAAGACAAACCGATGTAAAAAGTGATTCTTTGAATTAATATATAAATTATATTGAAAATGAATAAAAACGTGGAAAAAAAAAAACCTATTAAATCGGTGGAAGTTTCCACCGATGTAAAAGCCTAAGCATTATTTAAAAAAAAAATGACCTATTAAATCGGTGGAAGTTTCCACCGATGTAAAAGCCTAAGAATTATTTTTAAAAAAAAAATGACCTATTAAATCGGTGGAAGTTTCCACCGATGTAAAAGCCTTCCCCTTATATCGGTCAAATATTCCACCGATGTAAAAAGTTCTAAACAGAATTTTCTTTTATTCCCGAAAACTGTTCATTTGCCACTCCGACCCTTTTCCGACCCATTTTCGCCGACCGCCGCTTTATTCCCGAAAACTACTGTCATGACCCATTTCGCTGTGAACGTCGCTTTCGCCGACTGTCACGACCCATTTCGCTGTGAACGTCGCTTTCGCCGACTGTCACGACCCATTTTCGATGATTTTCCTCCGCCTACTGTCACGACGTCGCTTTCGCCGACGATTCGCCGCCTACTGGTCAAGTTCGCCGCGACGTTCTTCCAACCCATTTTCGACCCTTTTTCGCCGCGACGTTCATCCCTCCGCCTACCATTCGCCGATTCCGACCCATTTTCCTCCGCCTACTGTTCATTTGCTTCGCGACATCTCAGCTAGTAAAGCGATTTCAGTTCAGTTCGCCGCGTCGATTTCAGTCGCAAACTCCTTTGCATCACAGCGATTTCGTCATTATCGGTAAATCTCGATTTCCTTTCATCAGTGTAGTAATTTGTTTAAATTGTGTTTCTGTTCTGGGAAACAAGTTAGATATGCTGTTTGGGTCTGATATTTTCGAGCGAGAATAGCTGATATTCTGTTGGTTTGACAGTGGAAGTTTTGCTGCATTTCTGATCATACATTTCATTTCTATTCATATATTTGTGAGATTTTTGGTTTGGAATCGAAAGATAAACTTTGATGATATGATAATTATAGTTTGACATCGGTATTTTGAAGTTGATAATGGAGTTTCGGTTTGTCAATGTGCTTGTGATCGTGTTGCGAGGTTGTTTTTTCGCTTGTTTTAAATTTGAATGAGATTTTTGTTCGTCAATAATATGTTCACTTGATTTTAATTTGGTTGAAGTTTCAATGTCATTATCATGTTAATATGTTATTCTTGCTTGTGGGGGTTTGTTCATGTTTTAATCAATTTTTATTTTGCGATAACAATTTTAAATAGTTGTCGCTGCCTACACCGCCGCTGCCAACACCACTTCCGCGACGCATACCGCCTCCAACACCCATTCTACTACTTCCTCTTCGCCGATTCATCGGTCCCGTCTTCTGCAAATCATTCTGCAAATCATTCTGGGGTTCGTTCTAATTCTATTTCTTATTTTTTTTGCATTTTCTTTTTCATTACAATTTCAGCATTTTTATGCATTTACGCTATGTTACATTACATATCAATATTATGCAGTTGGCTAGTATACGATAGTTTAAATTTCTATGGTTCTTCCTTAAGATAAAGTTATACATGTTTATAGATACTAAACTTAGTAACTTTAACTAATGCAACAAGCTACTTGTTTCAAGAAAATATGGTGTATGTTAGTGTTTGTGCAGTGTGAAATTTCATGATCATGATGGTGAAGAGTGAAACATGAAGATTGTTATATTATTAAGTATTTACAGGTTCTGAGACAAAAATTGAATATATGGTGATCGTTTTGAAATTATTAGAAAAGGAAACCAGTGAGAATCAGTTATGTATTAGTGGTGCAAAGTGTAAAAATAATAACAATTAGTAATAAATTGTTAATAGAGTTATCACCTTGCCATTGAAATTTGATTCTATTTGTCTTTCTCCGCGAAGCAGCGCAACTTGCAATCTCGGAATCTCCGTGAAGTAGCACAGCCGCGGACACACCGTTCGTCAGACCTTCCTCCGTGTGAACATAGTTATGGATCGTAGTTGGATGAGAGCTAATCGATTAAGTGACGAGTACGAACATGGAGTGATGGAATTTCTACAGTTTGCTGAAAGTAATGCTGACAAAAGTCTTCGTACGCTTTTTCTCTGTCCATGTATTCATTGTGCAAATAAAGAACCAAAACGTAGTAAGAAAGAAATCATGGATCATCTAATTTGTGTAGGGATTTGTCAAAGTTATACAAAATGGATATGGCACGGTGAAGTAGTAGCAAAGTCAAACGTGTCTCAAAGAGATGTTGTTAGTGTAGAAATGGAAGATCATCTAGAAGACATGATGCGTGATATTGGACAAGATTCGTTTAAGAGGGCACATACGTATGATACTATATGCAATGACAAGGATAAACCATTGTACCCGGGATGCAAAAAATTTACACGTCTGTCAGCCGTGTTAAAATTATTTAATCTGAAGGCAAAGAATGGGTGGACTGACAAAAGTTTTACCGAGTTGCTTGAATTGTTGACCGAAATGCTTCCAAAAGGTAATGTAATGCCAAGTCGTTATTACGAGGCGAAGAAAATATTGTGTCCAATGGGTTTGGAGTATGAAAAGATACACGCATGCCCTAATGACGCAAAGAATCTTAGATGGCATGCAGAAGAAAGAAAATATGATGGACAAATTCATCATGTAGCTGATTCTTTGCAATGGAAGAAAATAGATTCTTTGTTTCCAAATTTTGGCAAAGAGTCGAGAAACCTTAGACTTGGACTTGCTACTGATGGAATGAATCCGTTCGGTAATCTGAGTACTAACCATAGTTCTTGGCCTGTTCTCTTGATGATTTACAACCTATCTCCTAGGCTGTGCATGAAGCGTAAATATATTATGTTATCGATGATGATATCGGGCCCAAAACAACCAGGAAATGACATAGACGTTTATCTAAGTCCACTGATTGATGATTTAAGAGTGTTGTGGGATGAAGGGGTGGATGTTTTTGATGCGTATTCTGGCGAACAGTTCAATATGCGTGCCATGTTGTTTTGCACCATCAATGATTTTCCGGCATATGGTAATTTGTCTGGGTATAAAGTTAAAGGGCATAATGCATGTCCTATATGTGAAAAAGACACTTGTTACCATCAGCTTGAAAAAGGAAAGAAGACCGTTTATCTCGGGCATCAAAAATTTCTAAAACGTTATCATCCATATCATAGATTGCGGAAAGCTTTCAATGGGGAACAAGAGCATGGTGTTGCTCCAAAGCCCTTGTCTGGAGAGGAAGTTTATCAGCGACAACAGGGACTTGATGTTATCTTTGGAAAGTACCAAAAACGATCTACTGTGAAAAATGTATGGAAAAAGAGATCGATTTTCTTCGATCTTCCATATTGGTCTAGTCTTGATGTAAGACATTGTATTGATGTGATGCATGTGGAGAAAAATGTATGCGATAGTGTAATCGGAACACTTCTCAACATTCAAGGCAAGACAAAAGATGGTATTAATGCTCGTCTGGATTTGGGTTTGATGGGTATACGAGAAGAGTTAACCCCACAATATATAGGTAACAAGACATATTTGCCTCCTGCCTGCTACACTTTGTCTAAAAAAGAGAAAACAAGTTTTTGTGAGTGTTTACAAAGTATCAAAGTGCCGCATGGTTACTCATCAAATGTCAAGAGGCTTGTATCAGTTAAAGATTTTAAATTAGTTGGCTTAAAATCTCACGACTGTCATGTCTTAATGCAACAACTACTACCATTGGCTATTCGTGGGATATTGCCTAACAACGTAAGGAAGACCATAACTAGGTTATGCTTATTTTTCAATGGAATTTGTTGTAAAACCATTGATCCACTAAAGTTAGACGATTTGGAAAATGAGGCTGCAGTTATCTTGTGCCAATTAGAGATGTATTTTCCTCCTTCATTTTTTGACATTATGGTTCACTTGATTGTTCATCTAGTAAGGGAGATTAGATTATGTGGTCCAGTTTTTTTACGGTGGATGTATCCAATAGAGCGATACATGAAGATTCTAAAAGGGTATACAAAAAACCCACACCATCCGGAAGCATCGATTATTGAGAGGTACATTGCAGAAGAAGCAATTGAGTTTTGTTCTAACTATTTGTCAGGAGTGGATGTTGTAGGGGTTCCTAAGTCTCGTCATGATGGAAGATATGAGGGTGTGGGTACACAAGGTTTAAAAGTCAAGAGCTTAAGTATTGATGTGGTTGTTCAAGCGCATTTGTATATATTGAATAACATAGATGAAGTTCAACCTTACTTATCTGCTCACAAAAGCATCGTAAAGAAAAAGTACCCCAAGATGAATGAAAGAGGGTTGTTAAAAGAGCATAATAAGAGTTTCACTGAGTGGTTTAAAGAAAGAATTGCTAATGAAGATAGTGTTTCTAATACAATTAAGTGGTTGTCTTATGGGCCTAAATGTAACCTAATAACTTGGAGTGGATATGATATTAATAAAACCTCTTTTTATACAAAGTCAAAGGATGACCGTAGTACCACGCAAAATAGTGGGGTAATGATTGTGGCCGAGTCCATGCACTTCTCTAGTGCTAAAGATAAAAACCCGGTTATGGCATCTACACCGTACTTTGGGGTGATTGAAGAGATTTGGGAAGTTAATTGTGTTGTGTTTAAAGTTCCTGTATTTAAATGCAAATGGATTGATATCAACAGTGGTGTCAGAATCGATGAATTTGGAGTTACACTGGTTGATCTTAGCAAGTTAGCTTATGCGAACGAACCATTCATCATGGCATCTCAAGCAAAACAAGTGTTTTATGTCACAGATCCTTCTAATAAAAAGTGGTCAGTGGTTTTACAAGGAAAGGTCCATGATAGTGACGAAAATCATGATGAGAACCTTGATATTTCTGAAACTCATCCTTTCTCAACAAATGTGACTACATTCACTGAAGAAAACGAAGGGGATGATGTGCATGCTATTCGCATGGACCATGAAGAAGGGATATGGGAGGACTAGTAAGATTTTTTGTATAAGTTAATTCCACGTTACTTTATTTTCTAATTGTTTTTATTTTGTGCTTAATTTTATTTCTAATTGTTTTTATTTTGTGCTTAATATTATTTCTAATTATTTTTGTTTTGTGTAAACAGATACATGGGTGATTCAAACCCCAATAAAAGAAGAGTTAGAGGTCCCACTTTAATGACACAAATTGACAAAGTTCATCAAACAGGTGAAAAGATAAAGGTCGAGTTTAATGCAAGAACCTATGAATGTATTGGTGTTGGTAAAAATGCTACAAATTTCAAGAGTTATATAGCATCTCTTGCTCGACAGTATTGTAGCATTGTGAAAAATGATTGGAAAGAAGTAGATGAAGGCGTAAAAGATGCTATTTGGACTGATATTCAGGTATTTTAAATACAATACTTTATTATATTTTATAATCATATACCAATTAACAACATATGACATATACTACATTTGTAGGCTCATTTTACTATTCCAGAATGTAAAGATCCAAAGAATGATAGGTTGAAGATAGAATGGATTAAATATGCGGGAGAGCGATGGAGAGGTTTTAAGACACAACTCACAGATAGATATATTCATCATCCCATAGAAAATGATCCTCCTCCATATGTCAAGTATAACTTTATTATAGAAGACGCCTGGAAAGAGTTTCTCAAGATTCGAGATACCCCTGAATTTAAGGTTAGTAGGAGTTATATATTTTTGTGTGCATAACATTTTTATTATATTTAGTGATTAATTATTTGTTTGAGTTTATAATACGAAAAAAGTCAGAAGGGTAAGGGTAATGTGGCCAAGAATTTATACCCACATGTATTGTCTCGTGGAGGGTATCGCTTACTTGAGGAGAAAATTATGAAAGAAAAGTCATCATCGAGAGATAATTCCACATTAGATGATAATGATAGTCAATCTCCACCATCACGCCATGAGTTATGGAAGAGAGCATGACAAAAGAAAGGAGGAGAATACACATCAAAATCTACACAAGAGGTTGCCCAAAAAATTGTAAGTAAACAACGAAAAATTATTACAAAGTATAATTATATTTGTGATTGATTAATTGATGTTTTTGCATTTTGTAGGATTCTCTTGTTCAAGAAGCTGAAAAAGGTGCAATTGTTCCAGATGGACGTAACGATATCTTATCATTAGCCATTGGAACATCTGAGCATGGAGGTCGTGTCTGTGGTGTTGGAAAACACCATAAACAAAGCACTTACTTTGGAAGAAAAAGTCAACATATCGACGTAAATGAACAACTTGCAATATTGGAAACAAAACTTAGAGCTGAACTTGAAGAAAAGTTGGTTGAAGAGCGTAAGATGTTTCAGCAATCATTAATGGAGACACTTAAGTCTATGGGTTTATCACAAAGCACAGGTGATATTAAATGCATTCAAAAATTGGAAATTATTGATGGAAGCGGAAAAGGAAGTTGTTCAGCTGCAAAGGGAAGCACAAAAGAGAGCACAAAAGACGTGGAAGTTGATGATGTTCAGAGATTGTTACTCATGGTTTTGAAATTGGATGATAACCATTTGGCAATACAATTAAGTCATTGTGCGAGTGTCTCTAATTTTTATGTTTCAGCTAAATGTATCAGAGAGTTATTGGTGGGTTTAGGTCATTGGCTTGACGTGTCTATTCTTCAAATTTGGTGCACGTAAGTAAATTTTATTGTTTTATTAAAGTCAATCTCTATTAATATGTTATATCTCTCATCACTTTGATTCTAATGTTAATTTTAAAACTATTCAGGTATATTCATCGTGTTTGTCTTGAGAATTCCGTTTCAGAATTATATGGATTTATGGACCCTGCTAGGTGTATTTATAATGATAATGTAGCGAAATCTCAAGAAGATGTTAAAAATTACGTGCTAGAAAAGTTACGTGATGAAAACAGAGCGTGCCACTTACTACCATTAATTCATGGGTAAGAATTTTTATGAAGTTGTGTTTTATGTTATTTAATTTTGATTTTGATAACATATATATTTTATGCGACTTTTCTGTTTCCACACACACGTACAGGAGACATTGGCAATTAATAGTCATGTGTCCAAGAGACAATTTAGTTGTCGTATTTTGTTCACTTCATCGGGAAATTGACCAGAACACGAAGAAAATTATTACAAAGTAAGTTTATCTTTCATGTGACTTTCATTGACAACTAATAGTTATGTGATTTTTCATTGGCGAGTATATTTAGTTATGTGATGTTTATATCTTTCTGTATTAGTTCTTTTGGGATTCATCAAATGGCAAATGGAAATAGAAAAAAGGCTACATGGCTTCATCCCAATGTAAGTGTGATGTAAATTATAATTCTTTAGTTAAATATATACGATAAATATTCACTAATTATGTCATTCAATTGTAGACAAGGCAACAACATAACTCTAATGATTGTGGATACTATGTGATGAAAAATATGTTGGATATTGTCTCTGCTAATATAACCGAGAATTGGATGCAGGTACTAAAAATAACTTTACTTTGTTCTTTACTTTTTGTTTTTCGACTTAATATGAATTTTTTAAAAATAACTCTATATTGTTATATTTATGTATTATAGGTATTTGATGACCCAACAGAATTAACACCAGATGATTTGTATGATTTGCGACTTCGTTGGGCAAAATGTTTCTTTGACTTACATGGAACTTAAGTTTAGCTGGTGAGTTTTATAGAATTGTATAAGTTGTGGTTTTTGCACAATACATGTGGTTTTTGCTCATGTGTTGAGTTTCTTGATTTTTTTGCTGATGTTAATTGTTATTATTTATTGTCAGGCAATATGATTTTGGTGTTGTCTACCAAAGATTTTATATTGGTAATTCAAGTTTGGAAACTTAGAAATAGTTGAATATTTTAGTATATGTATATTTTGTGAATATTATGTAATTGTAAGTTTTGAAAAAGACTTATAAATAGTTGAATATTGTTTTATATTTTGTTAAGAATTTGTAATTGTAAGTTTGTATGTTGTAATACAATACAAGTTTGCAATACAATTGTTCAATTTGTAAGTTTGTTGTGAAAAATATGAAAACATCGTCCTAAATGTGATATATGTGATGTTGGAAAGCTATGAAATCTATATAGCGACATAAATATAGTCTGTTTGATATTGGAAAAATATGAAAAAATGGGTACAAATTATATTTGTATAGGGAAACCCAGAAAATAAATAATCTATTCCAAAAAAATTTCATACATTTTACATCGGTTATTAGTAAAACTGATGTAAAAACTTTCAATAAGGGACTTTTTACATCGGGTATTACTTCCAACCGATGTAAAAAACTGGATCAATTTTTAAAAAAAATGTGCATAATAATTGTTTTTTACATCGGTTCATATATTATAACCGATGTAAAAAAGGTACTTTTTACATCGGGTATTACTTCTAACCAATGTAAAAAACTGGATCAATTTTTTAAAAAATGTGCATAATAACAGGTTATTACATCGGTTCTGATATTATAACCGATGTAAAAAAGGGACTTTTTACATCGGTCCCAGAACCGATGTAAAAAGTCCCTGATTTACTATATCACCTGACTTTACATCGGATCCAAAACCGATGTAAAAAGTCAATTTTACCCGATGTAAAAAGTCATTTCTGCACTAGTGCTACAATGGATGGTAGCCTTGTCATTATGGAAGGTAGTCTGTTGTCGAGATTTTTGTTACTCCATTGGATGGAAGCCTTCTCATTATGGAAGGTAGTCTGTTGTCGAGATTTTTGTTATTCCAATGGATGGTATCCTTGTCATTATGGAAGGTAGTATGTTGTCGTTATTTTTGTTACTCCATTGGATGGATGCCTTTTCATTATGGAAGGTAGTCTGTTGTCGAGATTTTAGTTATTCGAATGGATGGTAGCCTTGTTATTATGGAAGGTAGTATGTTATCGTGATTTCTGTTACTCCAATGTATGGTAGCCTTGTCATTATGGAAGGTAGTATGTTGTCGTGATTTTTGTTACTCCAATTGATGGTAGCCTTGTCATTATGGAAGGTAGTCTGTTGTTCTGATTTTTGTTACTATAATGTATGGTAGCCTTATCATTATGGAAGGTAGTCTGTTGTCGATTTTTTTTTTTACTTCAATGGATGGTAGCCTTGTCATTATGGAAGGTAGTATGTCATTGAGATTTCAATTACTCCAATGGATGGTAGCCTTGTCATTATGGAGCATAGTCTGTTGTTCAGATTTTTGTTACCCCAATGGATGGTAGCCTTGTCACTATGAAAGGTTCTCTGTTGTTGAGAATTTTGTTATTCCATTGGATGGTAGCCTTGTCATTATGGAAGGTAGTTTGTTGTTTGGATTTTTGTTACTCCAATGGATGGTAACCTTGTCATTCTGAAAGGTAGTCTATTGTCGAGATTTTTATTACTCCAATGGATGGTAGCCTTGTCATTATTGAAGGTAGTCTGTTGTCGAGATTTTTTTACTCCAATGGATGGTAACCATGACATTATGGAATGTAGTCTTTGGTTGATATCTTTGTTATTCCAATGGATGGTAACCTTGTCATTATGGAAGGTAGTTTGTTGTCGAGATTTTTATTACCGCAATGGATGGTAGCCTTGTCATTATGGAAGGTAGTCTGTTGTCGAGATTTTTGTTACTCCAATGTATGGTAGCCTTGTCATTATGGAAGGTAGTTTGTTGTCGTGATTTTTGTTACTCCAATGGATGGTATCCTTTTCCTTATGAAAGGTAGTCTGTTGTCGAGATTTTTGTTACTCCAATGGATGGTAACCTTATCATTATGGAAGGTAATATGTTGTCAATATTTTTGTTACTCCAATGGATGATAGCCTTGTCATTATCGAAGGTAGTCTGTTGTAGAGATTTTTGTTACTCCAATGGATGGTAGCCTTGTCATTATGGAAGGTAGTATGTTGTCGATATTTTTGTTACTCCAATGGATGGTAGCCTTTTCATTATGGAAGGTAGTCTGTTGTCGAGATTTTTTTAATCCAATGAATTGTAGCCTTGTCATTATGGAAGGTAATCTGTTGTCGAGATTTTTGTTACTCCAATGGATGGTAGCCTTGTCATTATGGAAGGTAGTCTGTTTTCAAGAGTTCTATTACTCTAATGGATGGTAGCCTTGTCATTTTGGAACGTCGTCTGTTGTCGAGATTTTTGTTACTCCAATGGATGGTATCCTTATCATTATGAAACGTAGTCTATTGTTGATATTTTTGTTACTCCAATGGATGGTAGCCTTGTAATTATGGAAGGTAGTCTTTTGTCCATATTTTTGTTACTCCAATGGATGGTAGCCTTGTCATTATCGAAGGTAGTCTATTGTCGATGTCTTTTTTATTCCAATGGATGGTATCCTTTTCATTATGGAAGGTTGTCTCTTATCGAGATTATTTTTACTACAATGGATTATAGCCTTGTCATTATGGAAGGTAGTCTGTTGTCGATATCTTTGGTACTCCAATGGATGGTAGCCTTCTCATTATGGAAAGTAGTTTGTTATCGATATTTTTGTTGCTCTAATGGATGGTAGCCATGTCATTATGGAAGGTAGTCTATTATCCAGATCTTTGCTACTCAATGGATTGTAGCCTTGTCATTATGTAAGGTAGTCTGTTGTCGAGATTTTTTTTACTCCAATGGATGGTAGACTAGTCATTATGGAAGGTAGTCTGTTGTTGAGATTTTTGTTACTCCAATGGATGGTAGCCTTGTCTTTATGGAAGGTAGTCTATTGTTGATATTTTTGTTACTCCAATGGATGGTAGCCTTGTCTTTATGGAAGGTAGTCTGTTTTCGATATTTTTGTTACTCCAATGGATGGTAGCCTTGTCATTATGGAAGGTAGTCTGTTTTCAAGAGTTCTATTACTCTAATGGATGGTAGCCTTGTCATTTTGGAACATTGTCTGCTGTCGAGATTTTTGTTACTCTAATGGATGGTAGCCTTGTCATTATGTAACGTAGTCTATTGTTGATATTTTTGTTACTCCAATGGATGGTATCCTTTTAATTATGGAAGGTAGTTTGTTGTTCATATTTTTGTTACTCCAATGGATGGTAGGCTTTTCATTATTTGAAGGTAGTCTGTTTTTGAGATTTTTGTTACTCCAATGGATGGTAGCCTTGTCATTATGGAAGGTAGTTTGTTGTCGATATTTTTGTTACTCTAATGGATGGTAGCCTTGTCATTATGGAAAGTAGTCTATTGTCGAGATCTTTGTTACTCAATGGATAGTAGCCTTATCATTATGTAAGGTAGTTTGTTGTAGAGATTTTTGTTACTCCATAGGAATATAGCCTTGTCATTTTTGAAGGTACTCTGTTGTCGAGTTTTTTGTTACTCGAATGCATGGTAGGCTTGTCATTGTGGAACGTAGTATGTTGTCGATATCTTTGTTACTTAATGGATGGTAGCCTTGTCATTATGGAAGGTAGTCTGTTGTCGATATTTTTGTTACTCCAATGGATGGTAGCCTTTTCATTATGGAAGGTATTTTGTTGTCGATATTTTTGTTACTCTAATGGATGGTAGCCTTGTCATTATGGAAGGTAGTCTATTGTCGAGATCTTTGTTACTCAATGGATAGTAGCCTTGTCATTATGTAAGGTAGTTTGTTGTATAGATTTTTGTTACTCCATAGGAATGTAGCCTTGTCATGTTGGAAGGTACTCTGCTATCGAGATTTTTGTTACTCGAATGGATGGCAGCCTTGTCATTATGGAACGTAGTCTGTTGTCGATATTTTTGTTACTCCAATGGATGGTAGCCTTGACATTATGGAAGGTAATCTGTTGTCGAGATTTTTGTTACTCCAATGGATGGTAGGCTTTTCATTATGGAAAGTAGTCTGTTATCGAGATTTTTGTTACTCCAATGGATGGTAGCCATCTCATTATGGAAGGTAGTCTGTTGTCGAGATTTTTTTTACTCCAATAGATGGTATCCTTGTCTTTATGGAAGGTAGTCTGTTGTCGATATTTTTGTTACTCCAATGGATGGTAGCCTTGTATTTATGGAAGGTAGTCTGTTTTTGATATTTTTGTTATCCAATGGATGGTAGCCTTGTCATTATAGAAGGTAGTCTGTTTTGGAGATTTATATTACTCTAATGGATGGTAGCCTTGTCATTATGGAACGTCGTCTGTTTTCGAGATTTTTGTTACTCCAATGGATGGTAGCCTTGTCATTATGGAACATAGTCTATTGTTGATATTTTTGTTACTCCAATGGATAGTAGCCTTGTAATTATGGAAGGTAGTCTGTTGCTGATATCTTTGTTACTCAATGGATGGTAGCCTTCTCATTATAAAAGGAGGTCTATTGTAGATATTTTTGTTACTCCATAGGATGGTAGCCTTGTCATTTTGGAAGGTAATCTGTTGCCGATATCTTTGTTACTCAATGGATGGTAGCCTTGTCATTATGGAAGGTAGTTTGTTGTCGAGATTTTTGTCACTCCAATGGATGGTAGCCTTGTCATTATGAAAGGTATTTTATTGTCGAGATTTTTTTTAATCCTATGGATGGTAGCCTTGTCATTATGAAAGGTAGTTTGTTGTTGAGATTTTTGTTACTCCAATGGATGGTAGCCTTGTCATTATGAAAGGTAATATGTTGTCAATATTTTTGTTACTCCAATGGATGGTAGCCTTGTCATTATCGAAGATAGTCTGTTGTAGAGATTTTTGTTACTCCAATGGATGGTAGCCTTGTCATTTTGGAAGGTAGTCTGTTGTCGATATTTTTGTTACTCCAATGGATGATAGCCTTGCCATTATGGAAGGTAGTCTATCGTTGATATTTTTGTTACTCCAATGGATGGTAGCCTTGTCCATAGGAATGTAGCATTGTCATTTTTGAAGGTAGTCTGCTGTCGAGATTTTTGATACTCGAATGGATGGTAGCCTTGTCATTATAGAACGTAGTCTGTTGTCGATATTTTTGTTACTCCAATGGATGGTAGGTTTTCATTATGGAAGGTAGTTTGTTTTCGAGATTTTTGTTACTCCAACTGATGGTAGCCTTCTCATTATGGAAAGTAGTTTATTGTCGATATTTTTGTTACTCTAATGGATGGTAGCCTTGTCATTATGGAAGGTAGTCTATTGTAGAGATATTTGTTACTCAATGGATAATAGCCTTTTCATTATGTAAGGTAGTTTGTTGTAGAGATTTTTGTTACTCCATAGGAATGTAGCCTTGTCATTTTGGAAGGTACTCTGCTGTCGAGATTTTTGTTACTCGAATGGATGGTAGCCTTGTCATTATGGAACGTAGTCTGTTGTCGATATTTTTTTACTCCAAAGGATTGTAGGCTTTTCATTATGGAAGGTAATCTATTGTCGAGATTTTTGTTACTCCAACGGATGTTAGGCTTTTCATTATGGAAGGTAGTCTATTGTTGAGATTTTTGTTACTCTAATGGATAGTAGCCTTGTCATTGTGGAAGGTAGTTTGTTGTCGATATTTTTGTTACTCTAATGGATGGTAGCCTTGTCATTATGGAAGGTAGTCTATTATCGAGATCTTTGTTACTTAATGGATTGTAGCCTTGTCATTATGTAAGGTAGTATGTTGTCGAGATTTTTTTTAATCCAATTGATGGTAGCCTTGTCAGGTAGTCTGTTGTTGAGATTTTTGTTACTCCAATGGATGGTAGCCTTGTCTTTATGGAAGGTAGTCTGTTGTCGATATTTTTGTTACTCCACTGGATTGTAGCCTTGTCTTTATGGAATGTAGTCTATTTTCGATATTTTTGTTACTCCAATGGATGGTAGCCTTGTCATTATGGAAGGTAGTCTGTAGTAGAGATTTTTTTTACTCCAATGGATGGTAGCCTTGTCTTTATGGAAGGTAGTCAGTTGTCGATATTTTTGTTACTCCAATGGATGGTAGCCTTGTCATTATGGAAGGTAGTCTGTTTTCGAGATTTTTGTTACTCCAATGGAATAGCCTTGTCATAATGGAACATAGTCTATTGTTGATATTTTTGTTACTCCAATGGATGGTAACCTTGTAATTATGGAAGGTAGTTTGTTTCCGATATCTTTGTTACTCAATGGATGGTAGCCTTGTCATTATGGAAGGTAGTCTGTTGTAGAGATTTTTGTGAATCCATAGGATGGTAGCCTTGTCATTTTGGAAGGTAATCTGTTGTCGATATCTTTGTTACTCAATGGATGGTAGCCTTGTCATTATGGAAGGTAGTCTGTTGTCCTGATTTTTGTTACTCCAACGGATGGTAGCCTTATCATTATGGAAGGTATTTTGTTGTCGAGATTTCTTTTACTCCTATGGATGGTAGACTTGTCATTATGGAACATGGTCTATTGTCTAGATTTTTGTTATTCCTTTGGATGGTTGCCTTGTCATTATGGAAGGAAGTCACTTGTCGAGACTTTTGTTACTCCAATGCATGGTAGCCTTTTCATTATGGAAGGTAGTCTGTTATCGAGATTTTTGTTACTCCAATGGATGGGAGCCTTATCATTATGGAAGGTAATATGTTGTCAATATTTTTGTTACTCCAATGGATAGTAGCCGTTTCATTATCGAAGATAGTCTGTTGTAGAGATTTTTGTTACTCCAATGAATGGTAGCCTTGTCATTTTGGAAGGTAGTATGTTATCGATATTTTTGTTACTCTGATGGATGGTAGCCTTGACATTATGGAAGGTAGTCTGTCGTTGAGATTTTTGTTACTCCAACGGATGGTAGCCTTGTCATTATGGAAGGTAGTCTATTGTTCAGATTTTTGTTACTCCAATGGATGCTAGCCTTGTCATTACGAAAGGTAGTCTATTGTCGAGATTTTTGTTATTCCATTGGATGGTAGGCTTTGCATTATGGAAGGTAGTCTGTTATCGAGATTTTTGTTACTCCAATGGATGGGAGCCTTGTCATTATGGAAGGTAGTTTGTTGTCGATATTTTTGTTACTCAATGGATGGTAGCCTTGTCATAATGGAACATAGTCTATTGTTGATATTTTTGTTACTCCAATGGATGGTAACCTTGTAATTATGGAAGGTAGTTTGTTGCCGATATCTTTGTTACTCAATGGATGGTAGCGTTGTCATTATGGAAGGTAGTTTGTTGTATAGATTATTGTTACTCCATAGGAATGTAGCCTTGTCATTTTGGAAGGTAATCTGTTGTCGATATCTTTGTTACTCAATGGATGGTAGCCTTGTCATTATGGAAGGTAGTCTGTTGTCGTGATTTTTGTTACTCCAATGGATGGTAGCCTTATCATTATGGAAGGTATTTTGTTGTCGAGATTTTTTTTACTCCTATGGATGGTAGCCTTGTCATTATGGAACATGGTCTATTGTCGAGATTTTTGTTATTCCATTAGATGGTTGCCTTGTCATTATGAAAGGAAGTCACTTGTCGAGACTTTTGTTACTCCAATGGATGGTAGCCTTTTCATTATGGAAGGTAGTCTGTTATCGAGATTTTTGTTACTCCAATGGATGGTAGCCTTATCATTATGGAAGGTAATATGTTGTCAATATTTTTGTTACTCCAATGGATGGTAGCCATGTCATTATCGAAGATAGTCTGTTGTAGAGATTTTTCTTACTCCAATGAATGGTAGCCTTTTCATTTTGGAAGGTAGTCCGTTGTCGAGATTTTTGATACTCGAATGGATGGTAGCCTTGTCATTATAGAACGTAGTCTGTTGTCGATATTTTTGTTACTCCAATTGATGGTAGGTTTTCATTATGGAAGGTATTTTGTTTTCGAGATTTTTGTTACTCCAATTGATGGTAGCCTTCTCATTATGGAAAGTAGTTTATTGTCGATATTTTTGTTACTCTAATGGATGGTAGCCTTGTCATTATGGAAGGTCGTCTATTGTCGAGATCTTTGTTACTCAATGGATAATAGCTCTTTCATTATGTAAGCTAGTTTGTTGTAGAGATTTATGTTACTCCATAGGAATGTAGCCTTGTCATTTTGGAAGGTACTCTGCTGTCGAGATTTTTGTTACTCGAATGGATGGTAGCCTTGTCATTATGGAACGTAGTCTGTTGTCGATATTTTTTTACTCCAATGGATTGTAGGCTTTTCATTATGGAAGGTAATCTATTGTCGAGATTTTTGTTACTCCAACGGATGTTAGGCTTTTCATTATGGAAGGTAGTCTATTGTCGAGATTTTTGTTACTCTAATGGATAGTAGCCTTGTCATTGTGGAAGGTAGTTTATTTTCGATATTTTTGTTACTCTAATGGATGGTAGCCTTGTCATTATGGAAGCTAGTCTATTATCGAGATCTTTGTTACTCAATGGATTGTAGCCTTGTCATTATGTAAGGTAGTATGTTGTCGAGATTTTTTTTACTCCAATTGATGGTAGCCTTGTCAGGTAGTCTGTTGTTGAGATTTTTGTTACTCCAATGGATGGTAGCCTTGTCTTTATGGAAGGTAGTCTGTTCTCGATATTTTTGTTACTCCACTGGATTGTAGCCTTGTCTTTATGGAATGTAGTCTATTTTCGATATTTTGGTTACTCCAATGGATGGTAGCCTTGTCATTATGGAAGGTAGTCTGTAGTAGAGATTTTTTTTACTCCAATGGATGGTAGCCTTGTCTTTATGGAAGGTAGTCTGTTGTCGATATTTTTGTTACTCCAATGGATGGTAGCCTTGTCATTATGGAAGGTAGTCTGTTTTCGATATTTTTGTTACTCCAATGGATGGTAGCCTTGTCATTATGGAAGGTAGTCTGTTTTCGAGATTTCTATTACTCTAATGGATCGTAGCCTTGTCATTAAGGAACGTCGTCTGTTGTCGAGATTTTTGTTACTCCAATGGATGGTAGCCTTGTCATAATGGAACATAGTCTATTGTTGATATTTTTGTTACTCCAATGGATGGTAACCTTGTAATTATGGAAGGTAGTCTGTTTCCGATATCTTTGTTACTCAATGGATGGTAGCCTTGTCATTATGGAAGGTAGTCTGTTGTAGAGATTTTTTTGAATCCATAGGATGGTAGCCTTGTCTTTTTGGAAGGTAATCTGTTGTCGATATCTTTGTTACTCAATGGATGGTAGCCTTGTCATTATGGAAGGTAGTCTGTTGTCGTGATTTTTGTTACTCCAACGGATGGTAGCCTTATCATTATGGAAGGTATTTTGTTGTCGAGATTTCTTTTACTCCTATGGATGGTAGACTTGTCATTATGGAACATGGTCTATTGTCTAGATTTTTGTTATTCCTTTGGATGGTTGCCTTGTCATTATGGAAGGAAGTCACTTGTCGAGACTTTTGTTACTCCAATGGATGGTAGCCTTTTCATTATGGAAGGTAGTCTGTTATCGAGATTTTTGTTACTCCAATGGATGGGAGGCTTATCATTATGGAAGGTAATATGTTGTCAATATTTTTGTTACTCCAATGGATGGTAGCCGTTTCATTATCGAAGATAGTCTGTTGTAGAGATTTTTGTTACTCCAATGAATGGTAGCCTTGTCATTTTGGAAGGTAGTATGTTGTCGATATTTTTGTTACTCTGATGGATGGTAGCCTTGACATTATGGAAGGTAGTCTATCGTTGAGATTTTTGTTACTCCAATGGATGGTAGCTTTGTCATTATAGAAGGTAGTCTATTGTTCAGATTTTTGTTACTCCAATGGATGCTAGCCTTGTCATTACGAAAGGTAGTCTGTTGTCGAGATTTTTGTTATTCCATTGGATGGTAGGCTTTGCATTATGGAAGGTAGTCTGTTATCGAGATTTTTGTTACTCCAATGGATGGGAGCCTTATCATTATGGAAGGTAATATGTTGTCGAGATTTTTGTTACATTAATGGATGGTAGCCTCGTCATTATGGAAGGTAGTTTGTTGTCGATATTTTTGTTACTCAATGGATGGTAGCCTTGTCATAATGGAACATACTCTATTGTTGATATTTTTGTTACTCCAATGGATGGTAACCTTGTAATTATGGAAGGTAGTCTGTTGCCGATATCTTTGTTACTCAATGGATGGTAGCGTTGTCATTATGGAAGGTAGTTTGTTGTATAGATTTTTGTTACTCCATAGGAATGTAGCCTTGTCATTTTGGAAGGTAATCTGTTGTCGATATCTTTGTTACTCAATGGATGGTAGCCTTGTCATTATGGAAGGTAGTCTGTTGTCGTGATTTTTGTTACTCCAATGGATGGTAGCCTTATCATTATGGAAGGTATTTTGTTGTCGAGATTTTTTTTACTCCTATGGATGGTAGCCTTGTCATTATGGAACATGGTCTATTGTCGAGATTTTTGTTATTCCATTAGATGGTTGCCTTGTCATTATGAAAGGAAGTCACTTGTCGAGACTTTTGTTACTCCAATGGATGGTAGCCTTTTCATTATGGAAGGTAGTCTGTTATCGAGATTTTTGTTACTCCAATGGATGGTAGCCTTATCATTATGGAAGGTAATATGTTGTCAATATTTTTGTTACTCCAATGGATGGTAGCCATGTCATTATCGAAGATAGTCTGTTGTAGAGATTTTTGTTACTCCAATGAATGGTAGCCTTTTCATTTTGGAAGGTAGTCCGTTGTCGAGATTTTTGATACTCGAATGGATGGTAGCCTTGTCGTTATAGAACGTAGTCTGTTGTCGATATTTTTGTTACTCCAATGGATGGTAGGTTTTCATTATGGAAGGTAGTTTGTTTTCGAGATTTTTGTTACTCCAATTGATGGTAGCCTTCTCATTATGGAAAGTAGTTTATTGTCGATATTTTTGTTACTCAATGGATGGTAGCCTTGTCATTATGGAAGGTAGTCTGTTGTCGTGATTTTTGTTACTCCAACGGATGGTAGCCTTATCATTATGGAAGGTATTTTGTTGTCGAGATTTCTTTTACTCCTATGGATGGTAGACTTGTCATTATGGAACATGGTCTATTGTCTAGATTTTTGTTATTCCTTTGGATGGTTGCCTTGTCATTATGGAAGGAAGTCACTTGTCGAGACTTTTGTTACTCCAATGGATGGTAGCCTTTTCATTATGGAAGGTAGTCTGTTATCGAGATTTTTGTTACTCCAATGGATGGGAGGCTTATCATTATGGAAGGTAATATGTTGTCAATATTTTTGTTACTCCAATGGATGGTAGCCGTTTCATTATCGAAGATAGTCTGTTGTAGAGATTTTTGTTACTCCAATGAATGGTAGCCTTGTCATTTTGGAAGGTAGTATGTTGTCGATATTTTTGTTACTCCGATGGATGGTAGCCTTGACATTATGGAAGGTAGTCTATCGTTGAGATTTTTGTTACTCCAATGGATGGTAGCCTTGTCATTATGGAAGGTAGTCTATTGTTCAGATTTTTGTTACTCCAATGGATGCTAGCCTTGTCATTACGAAAGGTAGTCTGTTGTCGAGATTTTTGTTATTCCATTGGATGGTAGGCTTTGCATTATGGAAGGTAGTCTGTTATCGAGATTTTTGTTACTCCAATGGATGGGAGCCTTATCATTATGGAAGGTAATATGTTGTCGAGATTTTTGTTACATTAATGGATGGTAGCCTTGTCATTATGGAAGGTAGTTTGTTGTCGATATTTTTGTTACTCAATGGATGGTAGCCTTGTCATAATGGAACATACTCTATTGTTGATATTTTTGTTACTCCAATGGATGGTAACCTTGTAATTATGGAAGGTAGTTTGTTGCCGATATCTTTGTTACTCAATGGATGGTAGCGTTGTCATTATGGAAGGTAGTTTGTTGTATAGATTTTTGTTACTCCATAGGAATGTAGCCTTGTCATTTTGGAAGGTAATCTGTTGTCGATATCTTTGTTACTCAATGGATGGTAGCCTTGTCATTATGGAAGGTAGTCTGTTGTCGTGATTTTTGTTACTCCAATGGATAGTAGCCTTATCATTATGGAAGGTATTTTGTTGTCGAGATTTTTTTTACTCCTATGGATGGTAGCCTTGTCATTATGGAACATGGTCTATTGTCGAGATTTTTGTTATTCCATTAGATGGTTGCCTTGTCATTATGAAAGGAAGTCACTTGTCGAGACTTTTGTTACTCCAATGGATGGTAGCCTTTTCATTATGGAAGGTAGTCTGTTATCGAGATTTTTGTTACTCCAATGGATGGTAGCCTTATCATTATGGAAGGTAATATGTTGTCAATATTTTTGTTACTCCAATGGATGGTAGCCATGTCATTATCGAAGATAGTCTGTTGTAGAGATTTTTGTTACTCCAATGAATGGTAGCCTTTTCATTTTGGAAGGTAGTCCGTTTTCGAGATTTTTGATACTCGAATGGATGGTAGCCTTGTCGTTATAGAACGTAGTCTGTTGTCGATATTTTTGTTACTCCAATGGATGGTAGGTTTTCATTATGGAAGGTATTTTGTTTTCGAGATTTTTGTTACTCCAATTGATGGTAGCCTTCTCATTATGGAAAGTAGTTTATTGTCGATATTTTTGTTACTCTAATGGATGGTAGCCTTGTCATTATGGAAGGTCGTCTATTGTCGAGATCTTTGTTACTCAATGGATAATAGCTCTTTCATTATGTAAGCTAGTTTGTTGTAGAGATTTATGTTACTCCATAGGAATGTAGCCTTGTCATTTTGGAAGGTACTCTGCTGTCGAGATTTTTGTTACTCGAATGGATGGTAGCCTTGTCATTATGGAACGTAGTCTGTTGTCGATATTTTTTTACTCCAATGGATTGTAGGCTTTTCATTATGGAAGGTAATCTATTGTCGAGATTTTTGTTACTCCAACGGATGTTAGGCTTTTCATTATGGAAGGTAGTCTATTGTCGAGATTTTTGTTACTCTAATGGATAGTAGCCTTGTCATTGTGGAAGGTAGTTTATTGTCGATATTTTTGTTACTCTAATGGATGGTAGCCTTGTCATTATGGAAGCTAGTCTATTATCGAGATCTTTGTTACTCAATGGATTGTAGCCTTGTCATTATGTAAGGTAGTATGTTGTCGAGATTTTTTTTACTCCAATTGATGGTAGCCTTGTCAGGTAGTCTGTTGTTGAGATTTTTGTTACTCCAATGGATGGTAGCCTTGTCTTTATGGAAGGTAGTCTGTTCTCGATATTTTTGTTACTCCACTGGATTGTAGCCTTGTCTTTATGGAATGTAGTCTATTTTCGATATTTTGGTTACTCCAATGGATGGTAGCCTTGTCATTATGGAAGGTAGTCTGTAGTAGAGATTTTTTTTACTCCAATGGATGGTAGCCTTGTCTTTATGGAAGGTAGTCTGTTGTCGATATTTTTGTTACTCCAATGGATGGTAGCCTTGTCATTATGGAAGGTAGTCTGTTTTCGATATTTTTGTTACTCCAATGGATGGTAGCCTTGTCATTATGGAAGGTAGTCTGTTTTCGAGATTTCTATTACTCTAATGGATCGTAGCCTTGTCATTAAGGAACGTCGTCTGTTGTCGAGATTTTTGTTACTCCAATGGATGGTAGCCTTGTCATAATGGAACATAGTCTATTGTTGATATTTTTGTTACTCCAATGGATGGTAACCTTGTAATTATGGAAGGTAGTTTGTTTCTGATATCTTTGTTACTCAATGGATGGTAGCCTTGTCATTATGGAAGGTAGTCTGTTGTAGAGATTTTTTTGAATCCATAGGATGGTAGCCTTGTCTTTTTGGAAGGTAATCTGTTGTCGATATCTTTGTTACTCAATGGATGGTAGCCTTGTCATTATGGAAGGTAGTCTGTTGTCGTGATTTTTGTTACTCCAACGGATGGTAGCCTTATCATTATGGAAGGTATTTTGTTGTCGAGATTTCTTTTACTCCTATGGATGGTAGACTTGTCATTATGGAACATGGTCTATTGTCTAGATTTTTGTTATTCCTTTGGATGGTTGCCTTGTCATTATGGAAGGAAGTAACTTGTCGAGACTTTTGTTACTCCAATGGATGGTAGCCTTTTCATTATGGAAGGTAGTCTGTTATCGAGATTTTTGTTACTCCAATGGATGGGAGGCTTATCATTATGGAAGGTAATATGTTGTCAATATTTTTGTTACTCCAATGGATGGTAGCCGTTTCATTATCGAAGATAGTCTGTTGTAGAGATTTTTGTTACTCCAATGAATGGTAGCCTTGTCATTTTGGAAGGTAGTATGTTGTCGATATTTTTGTTACTCCGATGGATGGTAGCCTTGACATTATGGAAGGTAGTCTATCGTTAAGATTTTTGTTACTCCAATGGATGGTAGCCTTGTCATTATGGAAGGTAGTCTATTGTTCAGATTTTTGTTACTCCAATGGATGCTAGCCTTGTCATTACGAAAGGTAGTCTGTTGTCGAGATTTTTGTTATTCCATTGGATGGTAGGCTTTGCATTATGGAAGGTAGTGTGTTATCGAGATTTTTGTTACTCCAATGGATGGGAGCCTTATCATTATGGAAGGTAATATGTTGTCGAGATTTTTGTTACATTAATGGATGGTAGCCTTGTCATTATGGAAGGTAGTTTGTTGTCGATATTTTTGTTACTCAATGGATGGTAGCCTTGTCATAATGGAACATACTCTATTGTTGATATTTTTGTTACTCCAATGGATGGTAACCTTGTAATTATGGAAGGTAGTCTGTTGCCGATATCTTTGTTACTCAATGGATGGTAGCGTTGTCATTATGGAAGGTAGTTTGTTGTATAGATTTTAGTTACTCCATAGGAATGTAGCCTTGTCATTTTGGAAGGTAATCTGTTGTCGATATCTTTGTTACTCAATGGATGGTAGCCTTGTCATTATGGAAGGTAGTCTGTTGTCGTGATTTTTGTTACTCCAATGGATGGTAGCCTTATCATTATGGAAGGTATTTTGTTGTCGAGATTTTTTTTACTCCTATGGATGGTAGCCTTGTCATTATGGAACATGGTCTATTGTCGAGATTTTTGTTATTCCATTAGATGGTTGCCTTGTCATTATGAAAGGAAGTCACTTGTCGAGACTTTTGTTACTCCAATGGATGGTAGCCTTTTCATTATGGAAGGTAGTCTGTTATCGAGATTTTTGTTACTCCAATGGATGGTAGCCTTATCATTATGGAAGGTAATATGTTGTCAATATTTTTGTTACTCCAATGGATGGTAGCCATGTCATTATCGAAGATAGTCTGTTGTAGAGATTTTTGTTACTCCAATGAATGGTAGCCTTTTCATTTTGGAAGGTAGTCCGTTGTCGAGATTTTTGATACTCGAATGGATGGTAGCCTTGTCGTTATAGAACGTAGTCTGTTGTCGATATTTTTGTTACTCCAATGGATGGTAGGTTTTCATTATGGAAAGTAGTTTGTTTTCGAGATTTTTGTTACTCCAATTGATGGTAGCCTTCTCATTATGGAAAGTAGTTTATTGTCGATATTTTTGTTACTCAATGGATGGTAGCCTTGTCATTATGGAAGGTAGTTTGTTGTCGTGATTTTTGTTACTCCAACGGATGGTAGCCTTATCATTATGGAAGGTATTTTGTTGTCGAGATTTCTTTTACTCCTATGGATGGTAGAGTTGTCATTATGGAACATGGTGTTTTGTCTAGATTTTTGTTATTCCTTTGGATGGTTGCCTTGTCATTATGGAAGGAAGTCACTTGTCGAGACTTTTGTTACTCCAATGGATGGTAGCCTTTTCATTATGGAAGGTAGTCTGTTATCGAGATTTTTGTTACTCCAATGGATGGGAGGCTTATCATTATGGAAGGTAATATGTTGTCAATATTTTTGTTACTCCAATGGATGGTAGCCGTTTCATTATCGAAGATAGTCTGTTGTAGAGATTTTTGTTACTCCAATGAATGGTAGCCTTGTCATTTTGGAAGGTAGTATGTTGTCGATATTTTTGTTACTCCGATGGATGGTAGCCTTGACATTATGGAAGGTAGTCTATCGTTGAGATTTTTGTTACTCCAATGGATGGTAGCCTTGTCATTATGGAAGGTAGTCTATTGTTCAGATTTTTGTTACTCCAATGGATGCTAGCCTTGTCATTACGAAAGGTAGTCTGTTGTCGAGATTTTTGTTATTCCATTGGATGGTAGGCTTTGCATTATGGAAGGTAGTGTGTTATCGAGATTTTTGTTACTCCAATGGATGGGAGCCTTATCATTATGGAAGGTAATATGTTGTCGAGATTTTTGTTACATTAATGGATGGTAGCCTTGTCATTATGGAAGGTAGTTTGTTGTCGATATTTTTGTTACTCAATGGATGGTAGCCTTGTCATAATGGAACATACTCTATTGTTGATCTTTTTGTTACTCCAATGGATGGTAACCTTGTAATTATGGAAGGTAGTCTGTTGCCGATATCTTTGTTACTCAATGGATGGTAGCGTTGTCATTATGGAAGGTAGTTTGTTGTATAGATTTTTGTTACTCCATAGGAATGTAGCCTTGTCATTTTGGAAGGTAATCTGTTGTCGATATCTTTGTTACTCAATGGATGGTAGCCTTGTCATTATGGAAGGTAGTCTGTTGTCGTGATTTTT
Organism: Vicia faba; assembly: GCA_948472305.1. NCBI lineage: Eukaryota > Viridiplantae > Streptophyta > Magnoliopsida > Fabales > Fabaceae > Vicia > Vicia faba. The sequence goes on along the minus strand of OX451741.1, from coordinate 687,715,455 downwards.
GTTACTCCAATGGATGGTAGCCTTATCATTATGGAAGGTATTTTGTTGTCGAGATTTTTTTTACTCCTATGGATGGTAGCCTTGTCATTATGGAACATGGTCTATTGTCGAGATTTTTGTTATTCCATTAGATGGTTGCCTTGTCATTATGAAAGGAAGTCACTTGTCGAGACTTTTGTTACTCCAATGGATGGAAGCCTTTTCATTATGGAAGGTAGTCTGTTATCGAGATTTTTGTTACTCCAATGGATGGTAGCCTTATCATTATGGAAGGTAATATGTTGTCAATATTTTTGTTACTCCAATGGATGGTAGCCATGTCATTATCGAAGATAGTCTGTTGTAGAGATTTTTGTTACTCCAATGAATGGTAGCCTTTTCATTTTGGAAGGTAGTCCTTTTTCGAGATTTTTGATACTCGAATGGATGGTAGCCTTGTCGTTATAGAACGTAGTCTGTTGTCGATATTTTTGTTACTCCAATGGATGGTAGGTTTTCATTATGGAAGGTAGTTTGTTTTCGAGATTTTTGTTACTCCAATTGATGGTAGCCTTCTCATTATGCAAAGTAGTTTATTGTCGATATTTTTGTTACTCTAATGGATGGTAGCCTTGTCATTATGGAAGGTAGTCTATTGTCCAGATCTTTGTTACTCAATGGATAATAGCCTTTTCATTATGTAAGGTAGTTTGTTGTAGAGATTTTTGTTACTCCATAGGAATGTAGCCTTGTCATTTTGGAAGGTACTCTGCTGTCGAGATTTTTGTTACTCGAATGGATGGTAGCCTTGTCATTATGGAACGTAGTCTGTTGTGGATATTTTTTTACTTCAATGGATTGTAGGCTTTTCATTATGGAAGGTAATCTATTGTCGAGATTTTTGTTACTCCAACGGATGTTAGGCTTTTCATTATGGAAGGTAGTCTATTGTCGAGATTTTTGTTACTCTAATGGATAGTAGCCTTGTCATTGTGGAAGGTAGTTTATTATCGATATTTTTGTTACTCTAATGGATGGTAGCCTTGTCATTATGGAAGCTAGTCTATTATCAAGATCTTTGTTACTCAATGGATTGTAGCCTTGTCATTATGTAAGGTAGTATGTTGTCGAGATTTTTTTTACTCCAATTGATGGTAGCCTTGTCAGGTAGTCTGTTGTTGAGATATTTGTTACTCCAATGGATGGTAGCCTTGTCTTTATGGAAGGTAGTCTGTTGTCGATATTTTTGTTACTCCACTGGATTGTAGCCGTGTCTTTATGGAATGTAGTCTATTTTCGATATTTTTGTGACTCCAATGGATGGTAGCCTTGTCATTATGGAAGGTAGTCTGTAGTAGAGATTTTATTTACTCCAATGGATGGTAGCCTTGTCTTTATGGAAGGTAGTCTGTTGTCGATATTTTTGTTACTCCAATGGATGGTAGCGTTGTCTTTATGGAAGGTAGTCTGTTTTCGATATCTTTGTTACTCCAATGGATGGTAGCCTTGTCATTATGGAAGGTAGTCTGTTTTCGAGATTTCTATTACTCTAATGGATCGTAGCCTTGTCATTAAGGAACGTCGTCTGTTGTCGAGATTTTTGTTACTCCAATGGATGGTAGCCTTGTCATAATGGAACATAGTCTATTGTTGATATTTTTGTTACTCCAATGGATGGTAACCTTGTAATTATGAAAGGTAGTCTGTTTCCGATATCTTTGTTACTCAATGGATGGTAGCCTTGTCATTATGGAAGGTAGTCTGTTGTAGAGATTTTTTTGAATCCATAGGATGGTAGCCTTGTCATTTTGGAAGGTAATCTGTTGTCGATATCTTTGTTACTCAATGGATGGAAGCCTTGTCATTATGGAAGGTAGTCTGTTGTCGTGATTTTTGTTACTCCAACGGATGGTAGCCTTATCATTATGGAAGGTATTTTGTTGTCGAGATTTCTTTTACTCCTATGGATGGTAGACTTGTCATTATGGAACATGGTCTATTGTCTAGATTTTTGTTATTCCTTTGGATGGTTGCCTTTTCATTATGGAAGGAAGTCACTTGTCGAGACTTTTGTTACTCCAATGGATGGTAGCCTTTTCATTATGGAAGGTAGTCTGTTATCGAGATTTTTGTTACTCCAAAGGATGGGAGCCTTATCATTATGGAAGGTAATATGTTATCAATATTTTTGTTACTCCAATGGATGGTAGCCGTTTCATTATCGAAGATAGTCTGTTGTAGAGATTTTTGTTACTCCAATGAATGGTAGCCTTGTCATTTTGGAAGGTAGTATGTTGTCGATATTTTTGTTACTCCGATGGATGGTAGCCTTGACAATATGGAAGGTAGTCTGTCGTTGAGATTTTTGTTACTCCAATGGATGGTAGCCTTGTCATTATGGAAGGTAGTCTATTGTTCAGATTTTTGTTACTCCAATGGATGCTAGCCTTGTCATTACGAAAGGTAGTCTGTTGTCGAGATTTTTGTTATTCCATTGGATGGTAGGCTTTGCATTATGGAAGGTAGTCTGTTATCGAGATTTTTGTTACTCCAATGGATGGGAGCCTTATCATTATGGAAGGTAATATGTTGTCGAGATTTTTGTTACATTAATGGATGGTAGCCTTGTCATTATGGAAGGTAGTTTGTTGTCGATATTTTTGTTACTCAATGGATGGTAGCCTTGTCATAATGGAACATAGTCTATTGTTGATATTTTTGTTACTCCAATGGATGGTAACCTTGTAATTATGGAAGGTAGTCTGTTGCCGATATCTTTGTTACTCAATGGATGGTAGCGTTGTCATTATGGAAGGTAGTTTGTTGTATAGATTTTTGTTACTCCATAGGAATGTAGCCTTGTCATTTTGGAAGGTAATCTGTTGTCGATATCTTTGTTACTCAATGGATGGTAGCCTTGTCATTATGGAAGGTAGTCTGTTGTCGTGATTTTTGTTACTCCAATGGATGGTAGCCTTATCATTATGGAAGGTATTTTGTTGTCGAGATTTTTTTTACTCCTATGGATGGTAGCCTTGTCATTATGGAACATGGTCTATTGTCGAGATTTTTGTTATTCCATTAGATGGTTGCCTTGTCATTATGAAAGGAAGTCACTTGTCGAGACTTTTGTTACTCCAATGGATGGTAGCCTTTTCATTATGGAAGGTAGTCTGTTATCGAGATTTTTGTTACTCCAATGGATGGTAGCCTTATCATTATGGAAGGTAATATGTTGTCAATATTTTTGTTACTCCAATGGATGGTAGCCATGTCATTATCGAAGATAGTCTGTTGTAGAGATTTTTGTTACTCCAATGAATGGTAGCCTTTTCATTTTGGAAGGTAGTCCGTTGTCGATATTTTTGTTACTCCAATGGATGGTAGCCTTGCCATTATGGAAGGTAGTTTGTCGTTGAGATTTCTGTTACTGCAATGGATGGTAGCCTTGTCAATACGAAAGGTAGTCTGTTGTCGAGATTTTTGTTATTCCATTGGATGCTAGGATTTTCATTATGGAAGGTAGTCTGTTGTCGATATTTTTTTTACTCTAATGGATGGTAGCCTTGTCATTATGGAAGGTAGTCTATTGTCGAGATCTTCATTACTCTATGGATGGTAGCCTTGTCATTATGTAAGGTAGTCTATTGTCGAGATTTTGTTTACTCCAATGGATTGTAGCCTTGTCATTATGGAAGGTAGTCTGTTGTCGAGATTTTTGTTACTCCAATTGATGTTAGCCTTGTCATTATGGAATGTAGTCTATTATTGATATTTTGGTTACTCCAATGGATGATAGCCTTGTCATTATGGAAGGTAGTCTGTTGCCGATATCTTTGTAATTCAATGGATGGTAGCCTTATCATTATGGAAGGTAGTCTGTTGTAGAGATTTTTGTTAATCCATAGGATGGTAGCGTTGTCATTTTGGAAGGTAATCTGTTGTCGATATCTTTGTTACTCAATGGATGGTAGCATTGTCATTATGGAAGGTAGTCTGTTGTCGAGATTTTTTTTACTCCAATGGATGGTAGCCTTGTCATTATGGAAAGTATTTTGTTGTCAAGATTTTTTTTACTCCTATGGATGGTAGCTTGTCATTATGGAACATGGTCTATTGTCGAGATTTTTGTTATTCTATTGGATGGTTGCCTTGTCATTATGGAAGGAAGTTTGTTGTGGAGACTTTTGTTACTCCAATGGATGGTAGCCTTTTCATTATGGAAGGTAGATTGTTGTCGAGATTTTTTTTACTCCAATGGATGGTAGCCTTGTCATTTTGGAAGGTAATATGTTGTCAATATTTTTGTTACTCCAATGGATGGTAGCCTTGTCATTATCGAAGATAGTCTGTTGGAGATTTTTGTTACTCCAATGGATGGTAGCCTTGTCATTTTGGAAGGTAGTCTGATTTCGATATTTTTGATACTCCAATGGATAATAGCCTTGCCATTATGTAAGGTAGTCTGTCGTTGAGATTTCTGTTACTCCAATGGATGGTAAAATTGTCATTATGGAAGGTAGTCTGTTGTTCAAATTTTTGTTACTCCAATGGATGGTAGCCTTGTCATTACGAAAGGTAGTTTGTTGTCGAGATTTTTGTTATTTCCATTGGATGGTAGCCTTGTCATTATGGAAGGTAGTCTGTTGTCGAGATTTTTGTTATTCCAATGGATGGTAACCTTGTCATTATGGAAGGTAGTCTATTGTCAAAAAATTTATTACTCCAATGGATGGTAGCCTTTTCATTATGGAAGGTAGTCTGTTATCGAGATTTTTTTACTTCAATGGATGGTAGCCTTGTCATTATGGAAGGTAATTTGTTGTCGATATCTTTTTTATTACAATTGATGGTATCCTTTTAATTATGGAAGGTTGTCTGTTGTTGAGATTTTTTTACTCCAATGGATTATAGCCTTGTCATTATGGAAGGTAGTCCGTTGTCGATATCTTTGTTACTCCATGAGTGGTAGCCTTGTCATTATTGAAGGTAGTTTGTTGTAGAGATTTTTGTTAATCCATAGGAATGTAGCCTTGCCAATATGGAAGGTAGTCTGTCGTTGATATTTGTGTTACTCTAATGGATGGTAGCCTTGTCATTATGGAACGTAGTCTATTGTTCAGATTTTTGTTACTCCAATGGATGGTAGCCTTTTCATTACGAACGGTAGTTTGTTGTCGAGATTTTTGTTATTCCATTAGATGGTAGGCTTTTCATTATGGAAGGTAGTCTATTGTCGAGATTTTTGTTACTCCAATGGATGGTAGCCTTGTCATTATGGAAGGTACTTTGTTGTCGATATTTTTTTTACTCTAATGGAAGGTAGCCTTGTCATTATGGAAGGTAGTCTATTCTCGAGATCTTTGTTACTCTTTGGATGGTAGCCTTGTTATTATGTAAGGTAGTTTATTGTCGAGATTTTGTATTCTCCAATGGATTGTAGCCTTGTCATTATGGAAGGCAGTCTGTTGTTGAGATTTTTGTTACTCCAATGGATGGTGGACTTGTCATTATGGAACGTAGTCTATAATTGATATTTTTGTTACTCCAATGGATGGCAGCCTTGTCATTGTGGAAGGTAGTCTGTTGTCGATATCTTTGTAACTCAATGGATGGTATCCTTTTCATTATGGAAGGTATTCTGTTGTAGAGAATTTTGTTACTCCAATGGATGGTAGCCTTTTCATTATGGAAGGTAGATTCTTGTCGAGATTTTTGTTACTCCAATGGATGGTAGCCTTATCATTATAGAAGGTAATATGTTATCAATATTTTTGTTACTCCAATGGATGGTAGCCTTGTCATTATCGAAGATAGTCTGTTGTAGAGATTTTTGTTACTCCAATGGATGGTAGCCTTGTCATTTTGGAAGGTAGTCTGTTTTTGATATTTTTGTTACTCCAATGGATGGTAGCCTTGCCATTATGTAAGGTAGTCTGTCGTTGAGATTTTTGTCACTCTAATGGATGGTAGCCTTGTCATTACGAAAGGTAGTCTATTGTCGAGATTTTTGTTATTCCATTGGATGGTAGCCTTGTCATTATGGAAGGTAGTCTGTTGTCGAGATTTTTGTTATTCCAATGGATGGTAACCTTGTCATTATGGAAGGTAGTCTATTGTTAAGATTTTTATTACTCCAATGGATGGTAGCCTTTTCATTATGGAAGGAAGTCTGTTGTCGATATTTTTTTTACTCCTATGGATGGTAGCCTAGTCATTATGGAACATGGTCTATTGTTGAGATTTTTGTTATTCCATTGGATGGTTGCCTTGTCATTATGGAAGGAAGTCTGTTGTCGAGACTTTTGTTACTCCAATGGATGGTAGCCTTTTCATTCTGGAAGGTAGTCTATTGTCGAGATTTTTGTTACTCCAATGGATGGTAGACTTGTCATTATGGAAGGTAATATGTTGTCAATATTTTTGTTACACCAATGGATGGTAGCCTTGTCATTATCGAAGATAGTCTGTTGTAGAGATTTTTGTTACTCCAATGGATGGTAGCCTTGTCATTAGGGAAGGTAGTTTGTTGTAGGGATTTTTGTTAATCCATAGGAATGTATCCTTGCCATTATGGAAGGTAGTATGTCGTTGAGATTTCTGTTACTCCAATGGATGGTAGCGTTGCCATTATGGAAGGTAGTCTATTGTTCAGATTTTTGTTACTCCAATGGATGGTAGCCTTATCATTACAAAAGGTAGTCTGTTGTCGAGATTTTTGTTATTCCTTTGGATGGTAGGCTTTTCATTATGGAAGGTAGTCTGTTGTCGAGATTTTTTTTACTCCAATGGATGGTAGCCTTGTCATTATGGAAGGTAGTTTGTTGTCGATATTTTTTTTACTCTAATGGATGGTAGCCTTGTCATTATTGAAGGTAGTCTATTGTCGAGATCTTTGTTAATCTATGGACGGTAGCCTTGTCATTATGTAAGGTAGTCTATTGTCGAGATTTTGTATACTCCAATGATTTGTAGCCTTGTCATTATGGAAGGTAGTCTGTTGTTCAGATTTTTGTTACTCCAATGGATGGTAGCCTTGTCATTATGGATCGTAGTCTATTGTTGATATTTTTGTTACTCCAATGGATGGTAGCCTTGTCATTATGGAAGGTAGTCTGTTGCCGATATCTTTGTAACTCAATGGATGGTAGTCTTGTCATTATGGAAGGTAGTCTATTGTAGAGATTTTTGTTACTCCATAGGATGGTAGCTTTGTCATTTTGGAAGGTAGTCTATTGTCGAGATTTTTGTTACTCCAATGGATGGTAGCCTTGTCATTATGGATGGTATTTTGTTGTCAAGATTTTTTTTACTCCTATGGATGATAGCTTTGTCATTATGGAACATGGTCTATTGTCGAGATTTTTGTTATTCTATTAGATGGTTGCCTTGTCATTATGGAAGGAACTCTGTTGTCGAGAATTTTGTTACTCCAATGGATGGTAGCCTTTTCATTATGGAAGGTAGATTGTTGTCGAGATTTTTGTTACTCTAATGGATGGTAGACTTGTCATTATGGAAGGTATTTTGTTGTCGAGATTTTTTTTACTCCTATTGATGGTAGCTTGTCATTATGGAACATGGTCTATTGTCGAGATTTTTGTTATTCTATTGGATGGTTGCCTTGTCATTATTGAAGGTAGTTTGTTATCGATATTTTTGTTACTCCAATGGATGGTAGCCTTGTCATTATCGAAGATAGTCTGTTGTAGAGGTTTTTGTTACTCCAATGGATGGTAGCCTTGTTATTTTGGAAGGTAGTCTGTTTTCGATATTTTTGTTACTCCAATGGATAGTAGCCTTGCCATTATGTAAGGTAGTCTGTCGATGAGATTTCTGTTACTCCAATGGATGGTAACCTTGTCATTATGGAAGGTAGTCTATTGTTCAAATTTTTGTTACTCCAATTGATGGTAGCCTTGTCATTACGAAAGGTAGTCTGTTGTCGAGATTTTTGTTATTTCCATTGGATGGTAGCCTTGTCATTATGGAAGGTAGTCTGTTGTCGAGATTTTTGTTATTCCAATGGATGGTAACCTTGTCATTATGGAAGGTAGTCTATTGTCAAAAAATTTATTACTCCAATGAATGGTAGCCTTTTCATTATGGAAGGTTGTCTGTTGTTGAGATTTTTTTTACTCCATTAAATATAGCCTTGTCATTATGGAAGGTAGTCCGTTGTCGTTATCTTTGTTACTCCATGGATGGTAGACTTGTCATTATTGAAGGTAGTTTGTTGTAGAGATTTTTGTTAATCCATAGGAATGTAGCCTTGCCAATATGGAAGGTAGTCTATCATTGAGATTTCTATTAATCCAATGGATGGTAGCCTTGTCATTATGGAAGGTAGTCTATTGTTCAGATTTTTGTTACTCCAATGGATGGTAGCTTTGTCATTACGAACGGTAGTCTGTTGTCGATATTTTTGTTATTCCATTGGATGGTAGGCTTTTCATTATGGAAGGTAGTCTGTTGTCGAGATTTTTGTTACTCCAATGGATGGTAGCCTTGTCATTATGGAATGTAGTTTGTTGTCGATATTTTTTTTACTCTAATGGATGGTAGCCTTGTCATTTAGGAAGGTAGTCTATTCTCGAGATCTTTGTTACTCTTTGGATGGTAGCCTTTCCATTATGTAAGGTAGTCTATTGTCGAGATTTTGTATTCTCCAATGGATTGTAGCCTTGTCATTATGGAAGGTAGTCTGTTGTTGAGATTTTTGTTATTTCCATTGGACGGTAGCCTTGTCATTATGGAAGGTAGTCTGTTCTCGAGAATTTTGTTACTCCAATGGATGGTAGCCTTGTCATTATGGAAGGTAGTCTGTTGCCGATATCTTTGTAACTCAATGGATGGTATCCTTTTCATTATCGAAGGTAGTCTGTTGTTGAGAATTTTGTTACTCCAATGGATGGTAGCCTTTTCATATGGAAGGTAGATTCTTGTCGAGATTTTTGTTACTCCAATGGATGGTAGCCTTGTCATTATGGAAGGTAATATGTTATCAATATTTTTGTTACTCCAATGGATGGTAGCCTTGTCATTATCGAAGATAGTCTGTTGTAGAGATTTTTGTTACTCCAATGGATGGTAGCATTGTCATTTTGGAAGGTAGTCTGTTTTTGATATTTTTGTTACTCCAATGGATGGTAGCCTTGCCATTTTGTAAGGTAGTCTGTCATTGAGATTTCTTTTAGTCCAATGGATGGTAGCCTTGTCATTACGAAAGGTAGTCTATTGTCGAGTTTTTTTTATTCCATTGGATGGTAGCCTTGTCATTATGGAAGGTAGTCTGTTGACGAGATTTTTGTTATTCCAATGGATGGTAACCTTGTCATTATGGAAGGTAGTCTATTGTCAAGATTTTTATTACTCCAATGGATGGTAACCTTGTCATTATGAAAGGTAGTCTGTTGTCGATATTTTTTTTACTCCTATGGATCGTAGCTTGTCATTATGGAACATGGTCTATTGTCGAGATTTTTGTTATTCTATTGGATGGTTACCTTGTCATTATTGAAGGAAGTTTGTTGTCGATATTTTTGTTACTCCAATGGATGGTAGCCTTGTCATTATCTAAGATAGTCTGTTGTAGAGATTTTTGTTACTCCAATGGATGGTAGCCTTGTCATTTTGGAAGGTAGTCTGTTTTCGATATTTTTGTTACTCCAATGGATAGTAGCCTTGCCTTTAGGTAAGGTAGTATCTCGTTGAGATTTCTGTTACTCCAATGGATGGTAACCTTGTCATTATGGAAGGTAGTCTATTTTTCAAATTTTTGTTACTCCAATTGATGTTAGCCTTGTCATTACAAAAGGTAGTCTGTTGTCGAGATTTTTGTTATTTCCATTGGATGGTATCCTTGTCATTATGGAAGGTAGTCTGTTGTCGAGATTTTTGTTATTCCAATGGATGGTAACCTTGTCATTATGGAAGGTAGTCTATTGTCAAAAAATTTATTACTCCAATGAATGGTAGCCTTTTCATTATGGAAGGTTGTCTGTTGTCGAGATTTTTTTACTTCAATGGATGGTAGCCTTGTCATGATGGAAGGTAATCTGTTGTCGATATCTTTTTTATTACAATGGATGGTATCCTTTTCATTATGGAAGGTTGTCTGTTGTTGAGATTTGTTTTACTCCAATGGATTATAGCCTTGTCATTATGGAAGGTAGTCCGTTGTCGTTATCTTTGTTACTCCATGGATGGTAGACTCGTCATTATTGAAGGTAGTTTGTTGTGGAGATTTTTGTTAATCCATAGGAATGTAGCCTTGCCAATATGGAAGGTAGTCTGTCATTGAGATTTCTGTTACTCCAATGGATGGTATCCTTGTCATTATGGAAGGTAGTCTATTGTTCAGATTTTTGTTACTCCAATGGATGGAAGCTTTGTCATTACGAATGGTAGTCTGTTGTTGAGATTTTTGTTATTCCATTGGATGGTAGGCTTTTCATTATGGAAGGTAGTCTGTTGTCGAGATTTTTGTTACTCCAATGGATGGTAGCCTTGTCATTATGGAAGGTAGTTTGTTGTCGATATTTTTTTTACTCTAATGGATGGTAACCTTGTCATTATGGAAGGAAGTCTATTCTCGAGATCTTTGTTACTCTTTTGATGGTAGCGTTGTCATTATGTAAGGTAGTCTATTGTCGAGATTTTGTATTCTCCAATGGATTGTAGCCTTGTCATTATGGATGGTAGTCTGTTGATGAGATTTTTGTTATTTCCATTGGATGGTAGCCTTGTCATTATGGAAGGTAGTCTGCTGTCGAGATTTTTGTTACTCCAATGGATGGTAGCCTTGTCATTATGGAAGGTAGTCTGTTGCCGATATCTTTGTAACTCAATGGATGGTATCCTTTTCATTATTGAAGGTAGTCTGTTGTAGAGAATTTTGTTACTCCAATGGATGGTAGCCTTTTCATTATGGAAGGTAGATTCTTGTCAAGATTTTTGTTACTCCAATGGATGGTAGCCTTGTCATTATGGAAGGTAATATGTTATCAATATTTTTGTTACTCCAATGGATGGTAGCCTTGTCATTATCGAAGATAGTCTGTTGTAGAGATTTTTGTTACTCCAATGGATGGTAGCCTTGTCATTTATGAAGGTAGTCTGTTTTTGATATTTTTGTTACTCCAATGGATGGTAGCCTTGCCATTATGTAAGGTAGTCTGTCGTTGAGATTTCTGTTACTCCAATGGATGGTAGCCTTGTCATTACGAAAGGTAGTCTATTGTCGAGATTTTTTTTATTCCATTGGATGGTAGCCTTGTCATTATGGAAGGTAGTCTGTTGTCGACATTTTTGTTATTCCAATGGATGGTAACCTTGTCATTATGGAAGGTAGTCTATTATCAAGATTTTTATTACTCCAATGGATGGTAGCCTTTTCATTATGGAAGGTAGTCTGTTGTCGATATTTTTTTTACTCCTTTGGATGGTAGCCTTGTCATTATGGAAGGAAGTCTGTTGTCGAGACTTTTGTTACTCCAATGGATGGTGACCTTTTCATTCTGGAAGGTAGTCTGTTGTCGAGATTTTTGTTACTCCAATGGATGGTAGCCTTGTCATTATGAAAGGTAATATGTTGTCAATATTTTTGTTTTTCCAATGGATGGTAGCCTTGTCATTATCGAAGATAGTCTGTCGTAGAGATTTTTGTTACTCCAATGGATGGTAGCCTTGTCATTATGGAAGGTAGTTTGTTGTAGATATTTTTATTAATCCATAGGAATGTAGCCTTGCCACTATGGAAGGTAGTCTGTCCTTGAGATTTCTGTTACTCCAATGGATGGTAGCGTTGTCATTATTGAAGGTAGTCTATTGTTCAGATTTTTGTTACTCCAATGGATGGTAGCCTTATCATTATGAAAGGTAGTCTGTTGTCGAGATTTTTGTTATTCCATTGGATTGTAGGCTTTTCATTATGGAAGGTAGTCTGTTGTCGAGATTTTTGTTACTCCAATGGATGGTAGCCTTGTCATTATGGAAGGTAGTTTGTTGTCGATATTTTTTTACTCTAATGGATGGTAGCCTTGTCATTATGGAAGGTAGTCTATTGTCGAGATCTTTGTTACTCTATGGATGGTAGCCTTGTCATTATGTAAGGTAGTCTATTGTCGAGATTTTGTATAGTCCAATGATTTGTAGCCTTGTCATTATGGAAGGTAGTCTGTTGTTGAGATTTTTGTTACTCCAATGGATGATAGCCTTGTCATTATGGAACGTAGTCTATTATTGATATTTTTGTTACTCCAATGGATGGTAGCCTTGTCATTATGGAAGGTAGTCTGTTGCCGATATCTTTGTAACTCAATGGATGGTAGCCTTGTCATTCTAGAAGGTAGTCTATTGTAGAGATTTTTTTTACTCGATAGGATGGTAGCCTTGTCATTTTGGAAGGTAATCTATTGTCGATATCTTTGTTACTCAATGGATGGTAGCATTGTCATTATGGAAGGTAGTCTGTTGTCGAGATTTTTGTTACTCCAATGGATGGTAGCCTTGTCATTATGGATGGTATTTTGTTGTCAAGATTTTTTTTACTCTTATGGATGATAGCCTTGTCATTATGGAACATGGTATATTGTCGAGATTTTTGTTATTCTATTGGATGGTTGCCTTGTCATTATGTAAGGAAGTCTGTTGTCGAGAATTTTGTTACTCCAATGGATGGTAGCCTTTTCATTATGGAAGGTAGATTGTTGTCGAGATTTTTGTTACTCTAATGGATGGTAGCCTTGTCATTATGGAAGGTAATATGTTTTCAATATTTTTGTTACTCCAATGGATGGTAGCCTTGTCATTATGCAAGGTAGTTTGTTGTCGATATTTTTGTTACTCTAATGGATGGTAGCCTTGTCATTATTGAAGGTAGTCTATTGTCGAGATCTTTGTTACTCTATGGATGGTAGCCTTGTCATTATGTAAGGTAGTCTGTTGTCGAGATTTTGTTTACTCCAATGGATTGTAGCCTTGTCATTATGGTAGGTAGTCTGTTGTCGAGATTTTTGTTACTCCAATGGATGGTAGCCTTGTCATTGTGGGACGTAGTCTATTGTTGATATTTTTGTTACTACAATGGATGGTAGCCTTGTCATTATGGAAGGTAGTCTGTTGCCGATATCTTTTTAACTCAATGGATGGTAGCCTTGTCATTATGGATGGTAGTCTGTTGTAGAGATTTTTGTTACTCCATAGGATGGTAGCCTTGTCATTATGGAAGGTAATTTTTTGCCGATATCTTTGTTACTCAATGGATGGTAGCATTGTCATTATGGAAGGTAGTCTGTTGTCGAGATTTTTGTTACTCCAATGGATGGTAGCCTTGTCATTATGGAAGGTATTTTGTTGTCGAGATTTTTTTACTCCTATGGACGGTAGCTTTGTCATTACGGAACATGGTCTATTGTCGAGATTTTTGTTATTCTACTAGTTGGTTGCCTTGTCATTATGGAAGGAAGTCTGTTGTCGAGACTTTTGTTACTCCAATGGACGGTAGCCTTTTCATTATGGAAGGTAATATGTTTTCAATATTTTTGTTACTCCAATGGATGGTAGCCTTGTCATTATGCAAGGTAGTTTGTTGTCGATATTTTTGTTACACTAATGGATGGTAGCCTTGTCATTATTGAAGGTAGTCTATTGTCGAGATCTTTGTTACTCTATGGATGGTAGCCTTGTCATTATGTAAGGTAGTCTGTTGTCGAGATTTTGTTTACTCCAACGGATTGTAGCTTTGTCATTATGGTAGGTAGTCTGTTGTCGAGATTTTTGTTACTCCAATGGATGGTAGCCTTGTCATTGTGGGACGTAGTCTATTGTTGATATTTTTGTTACTACAATGGATGGTAGCCTTGTCATTATGGAAGGTAGTCTGTTGCCGATATCTTTTTAACTCAATGGATGGTAGCCTTGTCATTATGGATGGTAGTCTGTTGTAGAGATTTTTGTTACTCCATAGGATGGTAGCCTTGTCATTATGGAAGGTAATTTTTTGCCGATATCTTTGTTACTCAATGGATGGTAGCATTGTCATTATGGAAGGTAGTCTGTTGTCGAGATTTTTGTTACTCCAATGGATGGTAGCATTGTCATTATGGAAGGTATTTTGTTGTCGAGATTTTTTTACTCCTATGGACGGTAGCTTTGTCATTACGGAACATGGTCTATTGTCGAGATTTTTGTTATTCTACTAGTTGGTTGCCTTGTCATTATGGAAGGAAGTCTGTTGTCGAGACTTTTGTTACTCCAATGGACGGTAGCCTTTTCATTATGGAAGGTAGATTGTTGTCGAGATTTTTGTTACTCCAATGGATGGTAGCCTTTTCATTATGGAAGGTAATATGTTGTCAATATTTTTGTTACTCCAATGGATGGTAGCCTTGTCATTATCTAAGATAGTCTGTTGTAGAGATTTTGGTAACTCCAATGGATGGTAGCCTTGTCATTTTGGAAGGTAGTCTGTTTTTGATATTTTTGTTACTCCAATGGATGGTAGCCTTGTCATTATCTAAGGTAGTCTATCATTGAGATTTCTGTTACTCCGATGGATGGTAGCCTTGTCATTACGAAAGGTAGTCTGTTGACGAGATTTTTGTTATTCCATTGTATGGTAGCCTTGTCATTATGAAAGGTAGTCTGTTGTCGAGATTTTTGTTATTCCAATGGATGGTAACTTTGTCATTATGGAAGGTAGTCTATTGTCAAGATTTTTATTACTCCAATGGATTGTAGCCTTTTCATTTTGGAAGTTAGTCTGTTGCCGATATCTTTGTAACTCAATGGATGGTAGCATTTTCATTATAGAAGGTAGTCTATTGTAGAGATTTTTGTTACTCCATAGGATGGTAACCTTGTCATTTTGGAAGGTAATCTGTTGTCGATATCTTTGTTACTCAATGGATTGTAGCATTGTCATTATGGAAGGTAGTCTGTTGTCGAGATTTTTGTTACTCCAATGGATGGTAGCCTTGTCATTATGTATGGTATTTTGTTGTCAAGATTTTTTTTACTCCTATGGATGATAGCCTTGTCATTATGGAACATGGTCTATTGTCGAGATTTTTGTTATTCTATTGGATGGTTGCCTTGTCATTATGTAAGGAAGTCTGTTGTCGAGAATTTTGTTACTCCAATGGATGGTACCCTTTTCATTATGGAAGGTAGATTGTTGTCGAGATTTTTGTTACTCTAATGGATGGTAGCCTTGTCATTATGGAAGGTAATATGTTGTCAATATTTTTGTTACTCCAATGGATGGTAGCCTTGTCATTATGGAAGTTAGTTTGTTGTCGATATTTTTGTTACTCTAATGGATGGTAGCCTTGTCATAATGGAAGGTAGTCTATTATCGAGATCTTTGTTACTCTATGGATGGTAGCCTTGTCATTATGTAAGGTAGTTTGTTGTCGAGATTTTGTTTACTCCAATGGATTATAGCCTTGTCATTATGGTAGGTAGTCTGTTGTCGAGATTTTTGTTACTCCAATGGATGGTAGCCTTGCCATTATGGAACGTAGTCTATTGTTGAGATTTTTGTTACTCCAATGGATGGTATCCTTGTCATTATGGAAGGTAGTCTGTTGCCGATATCTTTGTAACTCAATGGATGGTAGCCTTGTCATTATGGATGGTAGTCTGTTGTAGATATTTTTGTTACTCCATAGGATGGTAGCCTTGTCATTTTGGAAGGTAATTTTTTGTCGATATCTTTGTTACTCAATGGATGGTAGCATTGTCATTATGGAAGGTAGTCTGTTGTCGATATTTTTGTTACTCCAATGGATGGTAGCCTTGTCATTATGGAAGGTATTTTGTTGTCGAGATTTTTTTACTCCTATGGACGGTAGCTTTGTCATTACGGAACATGGTCTATTGTCGAGATTTTTGTTATTCTACTAGTTGGTTGCCTTGTCATTATGGAAGGAAGTCTGTTGTCGAGACTTTTGTTACTCCAATGGACGGTAGCCTTTTCATTATGGAAGGTAGATTGTTGTCGAGATTTTTGTTACTCCAATGGATGGTAGCCTTTTCATTATGGAAGGTAATATGTTGTCAATATTTTTGTTACTCCAATGGATGGTAGCCTTGTCATTATCTAAGATAGTCTGTTGTAGAGATTTTGGTAACTCCAATGGATGGTAGCCTTGTCATTTTGGAAGGTAGTCTGTTTTTGATATTTTTGTTACTCCAATGGATGGTAGCCTTGTCATTATCTAAGGTAGTCTATCATTGAGATTTCTGTTACTCCAATGGATGGTAGCCTTGTCATTACGAAAGGTAGTCTGTTGACGAGATTTTTGTTATTCCATTCTATGGTAGCCTTGTCATTATGAAAGGTAGTCTGTTGTCGAGATTTTTGTTATTCCAATGGATGGTAACCTTGTCATTATGGAAGGTAGTCTATTGTCAAGATTTTTATTACTCCAATGGATTGTAGCCTTTTCATTATGGAAGGTAGTCTGTTGTCGAGATTTTTTTACTCCAATGGATGGTAGCCTTGTCATTATGGAAGGTATTTTGTTGTCGAGATTTTTTTTACTCCTATGGATGGTAGCCTTGTCATTATGGAACATGGTCTATTGTGAAGATTTTTGTTATTCCATTAGATGGTTGCCTTGTCATTATGGAAGGAAGTCTTTTGTCGAGACTTTTGTTACTCCAACGGATGGTAGCCTTTTCATTATGAAAGGTAGATTATTGTCGAGATTTTTGTTACTCCAATGGATGGTAGCCTTGTCATTATGGAAGGTAGTATGTTGTCAATATTTTTGTTACTCCAATGGATGGTAGCCTTGTCATTATCGAAGATAGTCTGTTGTAGAGATTTTTGTTACTCCAATGGATGGTAGCCTTGTCATTTTTGAAGGTAGTACGTTATTGATATTTTTGTTACTCCAATGGATGGTAGCCTTGCCATTATGGAAGGTAGTCTGTCGTTGAGATTTCTGTTACTTCAATGGATGGTAGCCTTGTCATTATGGAAGGTAGTCTATTGTTCATATTTTTGTTACTATAATGGATGGTAGCCTTGTCATTACGAAAGGTAGTCTGTTGTCGAGATTTTTGTTATTCCATTGGATGGTAGGCTTTTCATTATGGAAGGTAGTCTATTGTCAAGATTTTTGTTACTCCAATGGATGGTAGCATTGTAATTATGGAAAGTAGTCTGTTGTCGAGATTTTTGTTACTCCAATGGATGGTAGCCTTGTCATTATGGATGGTATTTTGTTGTCAAGATTTTTTTTACACCTATGGATGATAGCCTTGTCATTATGGAACATGGTCTATTGTCGAGATTTTTGTTATTCTATTGGATGGTTGCCTTGTCATTATGTAAGGAAGTCTATTGTCGAGAATTTTGTTACTCCAATGGATGGTAGCCTTTTCATTATGGAAGTTAGATTGTTGTCGAGATTTTTGTTACTCTAATGGATGGTAGCCTTGTCATTATCGAAGGTAATATGTTGTCAATATTTTTGTTACTCCAATGGATTTGTAGCCTTGTCATTATGGAAGGTAGTTTGTTGTCGATATTTTTGTTACTCTAATGGATGGTAGCCTTGTCATTATGGAAGGTAGTCTATTGTCGAGATCTTTGTTACTCTATGGATGGTAGCCTTGTCATTATGTAAGGTAGTCTGTTGTCGAGATTTTGTTTACTCCAATGGATTGTAGCCTTGTCATTATGGTAGGTAGTCTGTTGTCGAGAATTTTGTTACTCCTATGGATGGTAGCCTTGTCATTATGGAACATGGTCTATTGTCGAGATTTTTGTTATTCCATTGGATGGTTGCCTTGTCATTATGGAAGGAAGTCTGTTGTCGAGACTTTTGTTACTCCAATTGATGGTAGCCTTGTCATTATGAAAGGTAATATGTTGTCAATATTTTTGTTACTCCAATGGATGGTAGCCTTGTCATTATCGAAGATAGCCTGTCGTAGAGATTTTTGTTACTCCAATGGATGGTAGCCTTGTCATTATGG
The DNA here is from genome assembly GCA_948472305.1 of Vicia faba. Classification (NCBI taxonomy): domain Eukaryota; kingdom Viridiplantae; phylum Streptophyta; class Magnoliopsida; order Fabales; family Fabaceae; genus Vicia; species Vicia faba. Next base: position 687,697,482 of record OX451741.1, on the reverse strand, counting down.
AAGGTAGTTTGTTGTAGATATTTTTGTTAATCCATAGGAATGTAGCCTTGCCACTATGGAAGGTAGTCTGTCCTTGAGATTTCTGTTACTCCAATGGATGGTAGCGTTGTCATTATTGAAGGTAGTCTATTGTTCAGGTTTTTGTTACTCCAATGGATGGTAGCCTTATCATTATGAAAGGTAGTCTGTTGTCGAGATTTTTGTTATTCCATTGGGTTGTAAGCTTTTCATTATGGAAGGTAGTCTGTTGTCGAGATTTTTTTACTCTAATGGATGGTAGCCTTGTCATTATGGAAGGTAGTCTGTTGTCGAGATCTATGTTACTCTATGGATGGTAGCCTTGTCATTATGTAAGGTACTCTATTGTCGAGATTTTGTATACTCCAATGATTTGTAGCCTTGTCATTATGGAAGGTAGTCTGTTGTTGAGATTTTTGTTACTCCAATGGATGGTAGCCTTGTCATTATGGAACGTAGTCTATTATTGATATTTTTGTTACTCCAATGGATGGTAGCCTTGTCATTATGCAAGGTAGTCTGTTGCCGATATCTTTGTAACTCAATGGATGGTAGCCTTGTCATTCTAGAAGGTAGTCTATTGTAGAGATTTTTTTTACTCCATAGGATGGTAGCCTTGTCATTTTGGAAGGTAATCTATTGTCGATATCTTTGTTACTCAATGGATGGTAGCATTGTCATTATGGAAGGTAGTCTGTTGTCGAGATTTTTGTTACTCCAATGGATGGTAGCCTTGTCATTATGGAAGTTAGTTTGTTGTCAAGATTTTTTTACTCTAATGGATGGTAGCCTTGTCATTATGGAAGGTAGTCTATTGTCGAGATCTATGTTACTCTATGGATGGTAGCCTTGTCATTATGTAAGGTACTCTATTGTCGAGATTTTGTATACTCCAATGATTTGTAGCCTTGTCATTATGGAAGGTAGTCTGTTGTTGAGATTTTTGTTACTCCAATGGATGGTAGCCTTGTCATTATGGAACGTAGTCTATTATTGATATTTTTGTTACTCCAATGGATGGTAGCCTTGTCATTATGCAAGGTAGTCTGTTGCCGATATCTTTGTAACTCAATGGATGGTAGCCTTGTCATTCTAGAAGGTAGTCTATTGTAGAGATTTTTTTTACTCCATAGGATGGTAGCCTTGTCATTTTGGAAGGTAATCTATTGTCGATATCTTTGTTACTCAATGGATGGTAGCATTGTCATTATGGAAGGTAGTCTGTTGTCGAGATTTTTGTTACTCCAATGGATGGTAGCCTTGTCATTATGGATGGTATTTTGTTGTCAAGATTTTTTTTACCCCTATGGATGATAGCCTTGTCATTATGGAACATGGTCTATTGTCGAGATTTTTGTTATTCTATTGGATGGTTGCCTTGTCATTATGTAAGGAAGTCTGTTGTCGAGAATTTTGTTACTCCAATGGATGGTAGCCTTTTCATTGTGGAAGGTAGATTGTTGTCGAGATTTTTGTTACTCTAATGGATGGTAGCCTTGTCATTATGGAAGGTAATATGTTTTCAATATTTTTGTTACTCCAATGGATGGTAGCCTTGTCATTATGGAAGGTAGTTTGTTGTCGATATTTTTGTTACTCTAATGGATGGTAGCCTTGTCATTATGGAAGGTAGTCTATTGTCGAGATCTTTGTTACTCTATGGATGGTAGCCTTGTCATTATGTAAGGTAGTCTGTTGTCGAGATTTTGTTTACTCCAATGGATTGTAGCCTTGTCATTATGGTAGGTAGTCTGTTGTCGAGATTTTTGTTACTCCAATGGATGGTAGCCTTGTCATTGTGGAACGTAGTCTATTCTTGATATTTTTGTTACTCCAATGGATGGTAGCCTTGTCATTATGGAAGGTAGTCTGTTGCCGATATCTTTGTAACTCAATGGATGGTAGCCTTGTCATTATGGATGGTAGTTTGTTGTAGAGATTTTTGTTACTCCATAGGATGGTAGCCTTGTCATTTTGGAAGGTAATTTTTTGCCGATATCTTTGTTACTCAATGGATGGTAGCATTGTAATTATGGAAGGTAGTCTGTTGTCGAGATTTTTGTTACTCCAATGGATGGTAGCCTTGTCATTATGGAAGGTATTTTGTTGTCGAGATTTTTTTACTCCTATGGACGGTAGCCTTGTCATTACGGAACATGGTCTATTGTCGAGATTTTTGTTATTCTATTGGTTGGTTGCCTTGTCATTATGGAAGGAAGTCTGTTGTCGAGACTTTTTTTACTCCAATGGACGTTAGCCTTTTCATTATGGAAGGTAGATTGTTGTCGAGATTTTTGTTACTCCAATGGATGGTAGCCTTTTCATTATGGAAGGTAATATGTTGTCAATATTTTTGTTACTCCAATGGATGGTAGCCTTGTCATTATCTAAGATAGTCTGTTGTAGAGATTTTTGTTACTCCAATGGATGGTAGCCTTGTCATTTTGGAAGGTAGTCTGTTTTTGATATTTTTGTTACTCCAATGGATGGTAGCCTTGTCATTATGTAAGGTAGTCTATCATTGAGATTTCTGTTACTCCAATGGATGGTAGCCTTGTCATTACGAAAGGTAGTCTGTTGACGAGATTTTTGTTATTCCGTTGTATGGTATCCTTGTCATTATGAAAGTTAGTCTGTTGTCGAGATTTTTGTTATTCCAATGGATGGTAACCTTGTCATTATGGAAGGTAGTCTATTGTCAAGATTTTTATTACTCCAATGGATTGTAGCCTTTTCATTTTGGAAGTCAGTCTGTTGCCGATATCTTTGTAACTCAATGAATGGTAGCATTGTCATTATAGAAGGTAGTCTATTGTAGAGATTTTTGTTACTCCATAGGATGGTAGCCTTGTCATTTTGGAAGGTAATCTGTTGTCGATATCTTTGTTACTCAATGAATGGTAGCATTGTCATTATGGAAGGGAGTCTGTTGTCGAGATTTTTGTTACTCCAATGGATGGTAGCCTTGTCATTATGTATGGTATTTTGTTGTCAAGATTTTTTTTACCCCTATGGATGATAGCCTTGTCATTATGGAACATGGTCTATTGTCAAGATTTTTGTTATTCTATTGGATGGTTGCCTTGTCATTATGTAAGGAAGTCTGTTGTCGAGAATTTTGTTACTCCAATGGATTGTAGCCTTTTCATTATGGAAGGTAGATTGTTGTCGAGATTTTTGTTATTCCAATGGATGGTAGCCTTGTCGTTATGGAAGGTAATATGTTGTCAATATTTTTGTTACTCCAATGGATGGTAGCCTTGTCATTATGGAAGTTAGTTTGTTGTCGATATTTTTGTTACTCTAATAAATGGTAGCCTTGTCATTATGGAAGGTAGTCTATTGTCGAGATCTTTGTTACTCTATGGATGGTAGCCTTGTCATTATGTAAGGTAGTCTGTTGTCGAGATTTTGTTTACTCCAATGGATTGTAGCCTTGTCATTATGGTAGGTAGTCTGTTGTCGAGATTTTTGTTACTCCAATGGATGGTAGCCTTGTCATTATGGAACGTAGTCTATTGTTGATATTTTTGTTACTCCAATGGATGGTAGCCTTGTCATTATGGAAGGTAGTTTGTTGCCGATATCTTTGTAACTCAATGGATGGTAGCCTTGTCATTATGGATGGTAGTCTGTTGTAGAGATTTTTGTTACTCCATAGGATGGTAGCCTTGTCATTTTGGAAGGTAATTTTTTGTCGATATCTTTGTTACTCAATGGATGGTAGCATTGTCATTATGGAAGGTATTTTGTTGTCGAGATTTTTTTTACTCCAATGGATGGTAGCCTTGTCATTATCTAAGATAGTCTGTTGTAGAGATTTTTTTTACTCCAATGGATGGTAGCCTTGTCATTTTGGAAGGTAGTCTGTTTTTGATATTTTGTTACTCCAATGGATGGTAGCCTTGTCATTATGTAAGGTAGTCTATCGTTGAGATTTCTGTTACTCCAATGGATGGTAGCCTTGTCATTACGAAAGGTAGTTAGTTGACGAGATTTTTGTTATTCCATTATATGGTAGCCTTGTCATTATGAAAGGTAGTTGTCGAGATTTTTGTTATTCCAATGGATGGTAACCTTGTCATTATGGAAGGTAGTCTATTGTCAAGATTTTTATTACTCCAATGGATTGTAGCCTTTTCATTATGGAAGGTAGTCTGTTGTCGAGATTTTTTTAATCCAATGGATGGTAGCCTTGTCATTATGGAAGGTATTTTGTTGTCGAGATTTTTTTTACTCCTATGGATGGTAGCCTTGTCATTATGGAACATGGTCTATTGTCAAGATTTTTGTTATTCCATTAGATGGTTGCCTTGTCATTATGGAAGGAAGTCTGTTGTCGAGAATTTTGTTACTCCAATGGATTGTAGCCTTTTCATTATGGAAGGTAGATTGTTGTCGAGATTTTTGTTACTCTAATGGATGGTAGCCTTGTCATTATGGAAGGTAATATGTTGTCAATATTTTTGTTACTCCAATGGATGGTAGCCTTGTCATTATCGAAGATAGTCTGTTGTCGATATTTTTGTTACTCCAATGGATGGTAGCCTTGTCATTATCGAAGTTAGTCTGTTGTCGATATTTTTGTTACTCTAATGGATGGTAGCCTTGTCATTATGGAAGGTAGTCTATTGTTGAGATCTTTGTTACTCTATGGATGGTAGCCTTGTCATTATGTAAGGTAGTCTGTTGTCGAGATTTTGTTTACTCCAATGGATTGTAGCCTTGTCATTATGGTAGGTAGTCTGTTGTCGAGATTTTTGTTACTCCAATGGATGGTAGCCTTGTCATTATGGAACGTAGTCTATTGTTGATATTTTTGTTACTCCAATGGATGGTAGCCTTGTCATTATGGAAGGTAGTTTGTTGCCGATATCTTTGTAACTCAATGGATGGTAGCCTTGTCATTATGGATGGTAGTCTGTTGTAGAGATTTTTGTTACTCCATAGGATGGTAGCCTTGTCATTTTGGAAGGTAATTTTTTGTCGATATCTTTGTTACTCAATGGATGGTAGCATTATCATTATGGAAGGTATTTTGTTGTCGAGATTTTTTTTACTCCAATGGATGGTAGCCTTGTCATTATCTAAGATAGTCTGTTGTAGAGATTTTTTTTACTCCAATGGATGGTAGCCTTGTCATTTTGGAAGGTAGTCTGTTTTTGATATTTTGTTACTCCAATGGATGGTAGCCTTCTCATTATGTAAGGTAGTCTATCGTTGAGATTTCTGTTACTCCAATGGATGGTAGCCTTGTCATTACGAAAGGTAGTTTGTTGACGAGATTTTTGTTATTCCATTGTATGGTAGCCTTGTCATTATGAAAGGTAGTTGTCGAGATTTTTGTTATTCCAATGGATGGTAACCTTGTCATTATGGAAGGTAGTCTATTGTCAAGATTTTTATTACTCCAATGGATTGTAGCCTTTTCATTATGGAAGGTAGTCTGTTGCCGAGATTTTTTTAATCCAATGGATGGTAGCCTTGTCATTATGGAAGGTATTTTGTTGTCGAGATTTTTTTTACTCCTATGGATGGTAGCCTTGTCATTATGGAACATGGTCTATTGTCAAGATTTTTGTTATTCCATTAGATGGTTGCCTTGTCATTATGGAAGGAAGTCTGTTGTCGAGACTTTTGTTACTCCAACGGATGGTAGCCTTTTCATTATGGAAGGTAGATTGTTGTCGAGATTTTTGTTACTGCAATGGAGGGTAGCCTTGTCATTATGGAAGGTAATATGTTGTCAATATTTTTGTTACTCCAATGGATGGTAGCCTTGTCATTATCGAAGATAGTCTGTTGTAGAGATTTTTGTTACTCCAATGGATGGTAGCCTTGTCATTTTGGAAGGTAGTTTGTTGTCAATATTTTTGTTACTCCAATGGATGGTAGCCTTGCCATTATGGAAGGTAGTCTATCGTTGAGATTTCTGTTACTCCAATGGATGAAAGCCTTGTCATTATGGAAGGTAGTCTATTGTTCAGATTTTTGTTACTATAATGGATGGTAGCCTTGTCATTACGAAAGGTAGTCTGTTGTCGAGATTTTGGTTATTCCATTGGATGGTAGGCTTTTCATTATGGAAGGTAGTCTGTTGTCGAGATTTTTGTTACTCCATTGGATTGTAGCCTTGTCATTATGGAAGGTAGTTTGTTGTTGATATTTTTTTTACTCTAATGGATGGTAGCCTTGTCATTATGCAAGGTAGTCTATTGTCGAGATCTTTGTTACTCTATGGATGGTAGCCTTGTCATTATGTAAGGTAGTCTGTTGTCGAGATTTTGTTTACTCCAATGGATTGTAGCCTTGTCATTATGGAAGGTAGTCTGTTGTCTAGATTTTTGTTACTCCAATGGATGGTAGCCTTGTCATTATGGAACGTAGTCTATTGTTGATATTTTTGTTACTCCAATGGATGGTTGCCTTGTCGTTATGGAAGGTAGTCTGTTGTCGATATATTTGTAACTCAATGGATGTGAGCCTTGTCATTATGGAAGGTAGTCTATTGTAGAGATTTTCTTTACTCCATAGGATGGTAGCCTTGTCATTTTGGAAGGTAATCGGTTGTCGATATCTTTGTTACTCAATGGATGGTAGCATTGTCATTATGGAAGGTAGCCTGTTGTCGAGATTTTTGTTACTCCAATGGATGGTATCCTTGTCATTATGGAAGGTAATATGTTGTCAATATTTTTGTTACTCCAATGGATGGTAGCCTTGTCATTATCGAAGGTAGTCTGTTGTAGAGATTTTTGTTACTCCAATGGATGGTAGCCTTTTTATTATCGAAGGTAGTCTGTTGTCGATATTTTTGTTACTCCAATGGATGGTAGCCTTGCCATTATGGAAGGTAGTGTGTTGTTGAGATTTCTGTAACTCCAATGGATGGTAGCCTTGTCATTATGGAAGGTAGTCTGTTGTTCAGATTTTTGTTACTCCAATGGATGGTCGCCTTGTCATTACGAAAGGTAGTCTGTTGTCGAGATTTTTGTTATTCCATTGGATGGTATCCTTGTCATTATTGAAGGTTTTCTGTTGTTGAGATTTTGGTTATTCCGATGGATGGTAACCTTGTCGTTATGGAAGGTAGTCTATTGTCAAGATTTTTGTTACTCCAATGGATGGTAGCCTTTTCATTATGGAAGGTAGTTAGTTGTCGAGATTTTTTTACTCCAATGGATGGTAGCCTTGTCATTATGGAAGGTAGTCTGTTATGGATATCTTTGTTACTCCATGGATGGTAGCCTTGTCATTATGGAAGGTAGTTTGTTTTAGAGATTTTTGTTAATCCATAGGAATGTAGCCTTGTCATTTTGGAAGGTAGTCTGTTGTCGAGATTTTTGTTACTCGAATGGTTGGTAGCTTTGTCATTATGGAACGTAGTCTGTTGTCTATATTTTTGTTACTCCAATGGTTGGTAGGCTTTTCATTATTGAAGGTAATATGTTGTTGGGATTTTCGTTACTCCAATGGATGGTAGGCTTTTCATTATGGAAGGTAGTCTATTGTCGAGATCTTTGTTACTCCAATGGATGGTAGCCTTGTCATTATGGAAGGTAGTCTATTGCCAATATCTTTGTAACTCGATGGATGGTAGCCTTGTCATTATGGAAGGTAGTCTGTTGTAGAGATTTTTGTTACTCCATAGGATGGTAGCCTTGTCATTTTGGAAGGTAATATGTTACTGATATCTTTGTAACTCAATGGATGGTAGCCTTGTCATTATGGAAGGTAATCTGTTGTTGAGATTTATGTTACTCCAATGGATGGAAGCCTTGTCATTATGGAAGGTATTTTGTTGTCGAGATTTTTTTTACTCCTATGGATGGTATCCTTGTCATTATGGATCATGGTCTATTGTCGAGATTTTTTTTATTCCATTGGATGGTTGCCTTGTCATTATGGAAGGTAGTCTGTTGTCGAGACTTTTGTTACTCCAATGGATGGTAGCCTTTTCATTATGAAAGGTAGTCTGTTGTCGAGATTTTTGTTACTCCAATGGATGGTATCCTTGTCATTATGGAAGGTAATATGTTGTCAATATTTTTGTTACTCCAATGGATGGTAGCCTTGTCATTATCGAAGGTAGTCTGTTGTAGAGACTTTTGTTACTGCAATGGATGGTATCCTTTTTATTATGGAAGGTAGTCTGTTGTCGATATTTTTGTTACTCCAATGGACGGTAGCCTTTCCATTATGGAAGGTAGTGTGTTGTTGAGATTTCTGTAACTCCAATGGATGGTAGCCTTGTCATTATGGAAGGTAGTCAGTTGTTCAGAATTTTGTTACTCCAATGGATGGTCGCCTTGTCATTACGAAAGGTAGTCTGTTGTCGAGATTTTTGTTACTCCATTGGATGGTAGCCTTTTCATTATGGAAGGTAGTCTGTTGTCGAGATTTTGGTTATTCCAATGGATGGTAACCTTGTCGTTATGGAAGGTAATATGTTGTCAATATTTTTGTTACTCCAATGGATGGTAGCCTTGTCATTATCGAAGGTAGTCTGTTGTAGAGATTTTTGTTACTCCAATGGATGGTAGCCTTTTTATTATGGAAGGTAGTCTGTTGTCGATATTTTTGTTACTCCAATGGATGGTAGCCTTCCCATTATGGAAGGTAGTGTGTTGTTGAGATTTCTGTAACTCCAATGGATAGTAGCCTTGTCTTTATGGAAGGTAGTCTGTTGTTCAGATTTTTGTTACTCCAATGGACGGTCGCCTTGTCATTACGAAAGGTAGTTTGTTGTCGAGATTTTTGTTATTCCATTGGATGGTAGCCTTGTCATTATTGAAGGTTTTCTGTTGTCGAGATTTTGGTTATTCAAATGGATGGTAACCTTGTCGTTATGGAAGGTAGTCTATTGTCAAGATTTTTGTTACTCCATTGGATGGTAGCCTTTTCATTATGTAAGGTAGTCTGTTGTCGAGATTTTGTTTACTCCAATGGATTGTAGCCTTGTCATTATGGTAGGTAGTCTGTTGTCTAGATTTTTGTTACTCCAATGGATGGTAGCCTTGTCATTATGGAACGTAGTCTATTGTTGATATTTTTGTTACTCCGATGGATGGTTGCCTTGTCGTTATGGAAGGTAGTCTGTTGCCGATATATTTGTAACTCAATGGATGGTAGCCTTGTCATTATGGAAGGTAGTGTATTATAGAGATTTTTTTACTCCATAGGATGGTAGCCTTGTCATTTTGGAAGGTAATCTGTTGTCGATATCTTTGTTACTCAATGGATGGTAGCATTGTCATTATGGAAGGTAGTCTGTTGTCGAGACTTTTGTTACTCCAATGGATGGTAGCCTTTTCATTATGGAAGGTAGCCTGTTGTCGAGATTTTTGTTACTCCAATGGATGGTATCCTTGTCATTATGGAAGGTAATATGTTGTCAATATTTTTGTTACTCCAATGGATGGTAGCCTTGTCATTATCGAAGGTAGTCTGTTGTAGAGATTTTTGTTACTCAAATGGATGGTAGCCTTTTTATTATGGAAGGTAGTCTGTTCTCGATATTTTTGTTACTCCAATGGATGGTAGCCTTGCCATTATGGAAGTTAGTGTGTTGTTGAGATTTCTGTAACTCCAATGGATGGTAGCCGTGTCATTATGGAAGGTAGTTTGTTGTTCATATTTTTGTTACTCCAATGGATGGTCGCCTTGTCATTACGAAAGGTAGTCTGTTGTCGAGATTTTTGTTATTCCATTGGATGGTAGCCTTGTCATTATTGAAGGTAGTCTATTGTCAAGATTTTTGTTACTCCAATGGATGGTAGCCTTTTCATTATGGAAGGTAGTCTGTTCTCGAGATTTTTTTACTCCAATGGATGGCAGCCTTGTCATTATGGACGGTAGTCTGTTGTGGATATCTTTGTTACTCCATGGTTGGTAGCCTTGTCATTATGGAAGGTAGTTTGTTTTAGAGATTTTTGTTAATCCATAGGAATGTAGCCTTGTCATTTTGGAAGGTAGTCTGCTGTCGAGATTGTTGTTACTCGAATGGATGGTAGCCTTGTCATTATGGAACGTAGTCTGTTGTCTATATTTTTGTTACTCCAATGGTTGGTAGGCTTTTCATTATTGAAGGTAATCTGTTGTTGAGATTTTCGATACTCCAATGGATGGTAGGCTTTTCATTATGGAAGGTAGTCTATTGTCGAGATCTTTGTTACTCCAATGGATGGTAGCCTTGTCATTATGGAAGGTAGTCTATTGCCAATATCTTTGTAACTCAATGGATGGTAGCCTTGTCATTATGGAAGGTAGTATGTTGTAGAGATTTTTGTTACTCCATAGGATGGAAGCCTTGTGATTTTGGAAGGTAATATGTTGCTGATATCTTTGTTACTCAATGGATGGTAGCCTTGTCATTATGGAAGGTAATCTGTTGTCGAGATTTCTGTTACTCCAATGGATGGTAGCCTTGTCATTATGGAAGGTATTTTGTTGTCGAGATTTTTTTTACTCCCATGGATGGTAGCCTTGTAATTATGGATCATGGTCTATTGTCGAGATTTTTTTTATTCCATTGGATGGTTGCCTTGTCATTATGGAAGGAAGTTTGTTGTCGAGACTTTTGTTAATCTAATGGATGGTAGCCTTTTCATTATGGAAGGTAGTTTGTTGTCGATATTTTTGTTACTCCAATGGATGGTAGCCTTGTCATTATGGAAGGTAGTCTGTTGTAGAGATTTTTTTTACTCCATAGGATGGTATCCTTGTCATTTTGGAAGGTAATCTGTTGTCGATATCTTTGTTACTCAATGGATGGTAGCATTGTCATTATGGAAGGTAGTCTGTTGTCGAGGCTTTTGTTACTCCAATGGATGGTAGCCTTTTCATTATGGAAGGTAGTCTGTTGTCGAGATTTTTGTTACTCCAATGGATGGTATACTTTTCATTATGGAAGGTAATATGTTGTCAATATTTTTGTTACTCCAATGGATGGTAGCCTTGTCATTATCGAAGGTAGTATGTTGTAGAGACTTTTTTTACTGCAATGGATGGTATCCTTTTTATTATGGAAGGTAGTCTGTTGTCGATATTTTTGTTACTCCAATGGATGGTAGCCTTGCCATTATGGAAGGTAGTGTGTTGTTGAGATTTCTGTAACTCCAATGGCTGGTAGCCTTGTCATTATGGAAGGTAGTCTGTTGTTAAGATTTTTGTTACTCCAATGGATGGTCGCCTTGTCATTACGAAAGGTAGTCTGTTGTCGAGATTTTTGTTATTCCATTGGATGGTAGCCTTGTCATTATTGAAGGTTTTCTGTTGTCGAGATTTTGGTTATTCCAATGGATGGTAACCTTGTCGTTATGGAAGGTAGTCTATTGTCAAGATTTTTGTTACTCCAATGGATGGTAGCCTTTTCATTATGGAAGGTAGTCTATTGTCGAGATTTTTTTACTCCAATGGATGGTAGCCATGTCATTATGGAAGGTAGTTTGTTTTAGAGATTTTTGTTAATCCATAGGAATGTAGCCTTGTCATTTTGGAAGGTAGTCTGCTGTCGAGATTTTTGTTACTCGAATGGATGGTAGCCTTGTCATTATGGAACGTAGTCTGTTGTCTATATTTTTGTTACTCCAATGGTTGGTAGGCTTTTCATTATTGAAGGTAATCTGTTGTTGAGATTTTCGTTACTCCAATGGATGGTAGGCTTTTCATTATGGAAGGTCGTCTATTGTCGAGATCTTTGTTACTCCAATGGATGGTAGCCTTGTCATTATGGAAGGTAGTCTATTGCCAATATCTTTGTAACTCAATGGATGGTAGCCTTGTCATTATGGAAGGTAGTCTGTTGTAGAGATTTTTGTTACTCCATAGGATGGTAGCCTTGTCATTTTGGAAGGTAATATGTTGCTGATATCTTTGTTACTCAATGGATGGTAGCCTTGTCATTATGGAAGGTAATCTGTTGTCGAGATTTCTGTTACTCCAATGGATGGAAGCCTTGTCATTATGGAAGGTATTTTGTTGTCGAGATTTTTTTTACTCCTATGGATGGTAGCCTTGTCATTATGGATCATGGTCTATTGTGGAGATTTTTTTTATTCCATTGGATGGTTGCCTTGTCATCATGGAAGGAAGTTTGTTGTCGAGACTTTTGTTACTATAATGGATGGTAGCCTTTTCATTATGGAAGGTAGTTTGTTGTCGAGATTTTTGTTACTCCAATGGATGGTAGCCTTGTCATTATGGAAGGTAATATGTTGTCAATATTTTTGTTACTCCAATGGATGGTAGCCTTGTCATTATCGAAGATAGTCTGTTGTAGAGATTTTTGTTACTCCAATGGATGGTAGCCTTGTCATTTTGGAAGGTAGTTTGTTGTCAATATTTTTGTTACTCCAATGGATGGTAGCCTTGCCATTATTGAAGGTTGTTTGTCGTTGAGATTTCTGTTACTCCAATGGATGGTAGCCTTGTCATTTTGGAAGGTACTCTGTTGTCGATATATTTGTTACTCAATGGAAGGTAGCCTTGTCATTATGGAAGGTAGTCTGTTGTCGAGATTTTTGTTACTCGAATGGATGGTAGCCTTGTCATTATGGAACTTGGTCTATTATCGATATTTTTGTTATTCTATTGGATGGTAGCCTTGTCATTATGGAAGGTAGTCAGTTGTCGAGAATTTTGTTACTCCAATGGATGGTAGCCTTTTCATTATGGAAGGTAGTCTGTTGTCGAGATTTTTGTTACTCCAATGGATGGTATCCTTGTCATTATGGAAGGTAATATGTTGTCAATATTTTTGTTACTCCAATGGATGGTAGCCTTGTCATTATCGAAGGTAGTCTGTTGTAGATATTTTTGTTACTCCAATGGATGGTAGCCTTTTTATTATGGAAGGTAGTCTCTTGTCGATATTTTTGTTACTCCAATGGATGGTAGCCTTGCCATTATGGAAGGTAGTGTGTTATCGAGATTTCTGTAACTCCAATGGATGGTACCCTTGTCATTATGGAAGGTAGTCTGTTGTTCAGATTTTTGTTACTCCAATGGATGGTTGCCTTGTCATTACGAAAGGTAGTCTGTTGTCGAGATTTTTGTTATTCCATTAGATGGTAGCCTTGTCATTGTGGAAGGTTTTCTGTTGTCGAGATTTTGGTTATTGCAATGGATGGTAACCTTGTCGTTATGGAAGGTAGTCTATTGTCAATATTTTTATTACTCCAATGGATGGTAGCCTTTTCATTATGGAAGGTAGTCTGTTGTCGAGATTTTTTTACTCCAATGGATGGTAGCCTGGTCATTATGGAAGGTAGTCTATTGTCGATATCTTTGTTACTCCATGTATGGTAGCCTTGTCATTATGGAAGGTAGTTTTTTTTAGAGATTTTTGTTAATCCATAGGAATGTAGCCTTGTAATTTTGGAAGGTAGTCGGATGTCGAGAATTTTGTTACTCGAATGGATGGTAGCCTTGTCATTATGGAACGTAGTCTGTTGACTATATTTTTGTTACTCCAATGGATGGTAGGCTTTTCATTATTGAAGGTAATTTGTTGTTGAGATTTTCGTTACTACAATGGATGGTAGGCTTTTCATTATGGAAGGTAGTCTATTGTCGAGATCTTTGTTACTCCAATGGATGGTAGCCTTGTCATTATGGAAGGTAGTCTATTACCGATATCTTTGTAACTCAATGGATGGTAGCCTTGTCATTATGGAAGGTAGTCTGTTGTAGAGATTTTTGTTACTCCATAGGATGGAAGCCTTGTCATTTTGGAAGGTAATATGTTGCTGATATCTTTGTTACTCAATGGATGGTAGCCTTGTCATTATGGAAGGTATTTTGTTGTCGAGATTTTTTTTACTCCTATGGATGGTAGCCTTGTCATTATGGATCATGGTCTATTGTCGAGATTTTCTTTATTCCATTGGATGGTTGCCTTGTCATTATGGAAGGAAGTTTGTTGTCGAGACTTTGGTTACTCTAATGGATTGTAGCGTTTTCATTATGGAACGTTGTTTGTTGTCGAGATTTTTGTTACTCCAATTGATGGTAGCCTTGTCATTATGGAAGGTAATATGTTGTCAATATTTTTTTTGCTCCAATGGATGGTAGCCTTGTCATTATCGATAGTCTGTTGTAGAGATTTTTGTTACTCCAATGGATGGTAGCCTTGTCATTTCGTAAGGTAGTTTGTTGTCAATATTTTTGTTACTCCAATGGATTGTAGCCTTGCCATTATGGAAGGTGGTTTATCGTTGAGATTTCTGTTACTCCAATGGATGGTAGCCTTGTCATTTTGGAAGGTAATCTGTTGTCGATATATTTGTTACTCAATGGAAGGTAGCCTTGTCATTATGGAAGGTAGTCTGTTGTCGATATTTTTGTTACTCGAATGGATGGTAGCCTTGTCATTATGGAACTTGGTCTATTGTCGATATTTTTGTTATTCTATTGGATGGTAGCCTTGTCATTATGGAAGGTAGTCAGTTGTCGAGACCTTTGTTACTCCGATGGATGGTAGCCTTTTCATTATGGAAGGTAGTCTGTGTCGAGATTTTTGTTACTCCAATGGATGGTATCCTTGTCATTATGGAAGGTAATATGTTTTCAATATTTTTGTTACTCCAATGGATGGTAGCCTTGTCATTATCAAAGGTAGTCTGTTATAGAGATTTTTGTTACTCCAATGGATGGTAGCCTTTTTATTATGGAAGGTAGTCTGTTGTCGATATTTTTGTTACTCCAATGGATGGTAGCCTTGCCATTATGGAAGGTAGTGTGTTGTTGAGATTTCTGTAACTCCAATGGATGGTAGCCTTGTCATTATGGAAGGTAATCTGTTGTCGAGATTTCTGTTACTCCAATGTATAGAAGCCTTGTCATTATGGAAGGTATTTTGTTGTCGAGATTTTGTTTACTCCTATGGATGGTAGCCTTGTCATTATGGATCATGGTCTATTGTCGAGATTTTTTTTATTCCATTCGATGGTTGCCTTGTCATTATGGAAGGAAGTTTGTTGTCGAGACTTTTGTTACTCTAATGGATGGTAGCCTTTTCATTATGGAAGGTAGTTTGTTGTCGAGATTTTTGTTACTCCATTGGATGGTAGCCTTGTCATTATGGAAGGTAATATGTTGTCAATATTTTTGATACTCCAATGGATGGTAGCCTTGTTATTATCGAAGATAGTCTGTTGTAGAGATTTTTGTTACTCCAATGGATGGTAGCCTTTTTATTATGGAAGTTAGTCTGTTGTCGATATTTTTGTTACTCCAATGGATGGTAGCCTTGGCATTATGGAAGGTAGTGTGTTGTCGAGATTTCTGTAACTCCAATGGATGGTAGCCTTGTCATTATGGAAGGTAGTCTGTTGTTCAGATTTTTGTTACTCCAATGGATGGTCACCTTGTCATTACGAAAGGTAGTCTGTTGTCGAGATTTTTGTTATTCCATTAGATGGTTGCCTTGTCATTATGGAAGGTTTTCTGTTGTCGAGATTTTTCTGATTCCAATGGATGGTAACCTTTTCGTTATGGAAGGTAGTCTATTGTCAAGATTTTTATTACTCCAATGGATGGTAGCCTTTTCATTATGGAAGGTAGTCTGTTGTCGAGATTTTTTTACTCCAATGGATGGTAGCCTTGTCATTATGGAAGGTAGTTTGTTGTCGATATCTTTGTTACTCCATGGATGGTAGCCTTGTCATTATGGAAGGTAGTTTGTTTTAGAGATTTTTGTTAATCCATAGGAATGTAGCCTTGTCATTTTGGAAGGTAGTCTGCTGTCGAGATTTTTGTTACTCGAATGGATGGTAGCCTTGTCATTATGGAAGGTAGTCTGTTGTCTATATTTTTGTTACTCCAATGGTTGGTAGGCTTTTCATTATTGAAGGTAATCTGTTGTTGAGATTTTCGTTACTCCAATGGAAGGTAGGCTTTTCATTATGGAAGGTAGTCTATTGTCGAGATCTTTGTTACTCCAATGGATGGTAGCCTTGTCATTATGGAAGGTAGTCTATTGCCAATATCTTTGTAACTCAATGGATGGTAGCCTTGTCATTATGGAAGGTAGTCTGTTGTAGAGATTTTTGTTACTCCATAGGATGGTAGCCTTGTCATTTTGGAAGGTAATATGTTGCTCATATCTTTGTTACTCAATGGATGGTAGCCTTGTCATTATGGAAGGTAATCTGTTGTCGAGATTTCTGTTACTCCAATGGATGGAAGCCTTGTCATTATGGAAGGTATTTTGTTGTCGGGATTTTTTTTACTCCTATGGATGGTAGCCTTGTCATTATGGATCATGGTCTATTGTCGAGATTTTTTTTATTACATTGGATGGTTGCCTTGTCATTATGGAAGGAAGTTTGTTGTCGAGACTTTTGTTACTCTAATGGATGGTAGTCGTTTCATTATGGGAGGTAGTTTGTTGTCGAGATTTTTGTTACTCCAATGGATGGTAGCTTTGTCATTATGGAAGGTAATATGTTGTCAATATTTTTGTAACTCCAATGGATGGTAGCCTTGTCATTATCGAAGATAGTCTGTTGTAGAGATTTTTGTTACTCCAATGGATGGTAGCCTTGTCATTTTGGAAGGTAGTTTGTTGTCAATATTTTTGTTACTCCAATGGATGGTAGCCTTGCCATTATTGAAGGTGGTTTGTCGTTGAGATTTCTGTTACTCCAATGGATGGTATCCTTGTCATTTTGGAAGGTAATCTGTTGTCGATATATTTGTTACTCAATGGAAGGTAGCCTTATCATTATGGACGGTAGTCTATTGTCGAGATTTTTGTTACTCGAATGGATGGTAGCCTTGTCATTATGGAACTTGTCTATTGTCGATATTTTTGTTATTCTATTGGATGGTAGCCTTGTCATTATGGAAGGTAGTCAGTTGTCGAGAATTTTCTTACTCCAATGGATGGTAGCCTTTTCATTATGGAAGGTAGTCTGTTGTCGAGATTTTTGTTACTCCAATGGATGGTATCCTTGTCATTATGGAAGGTAATATGTTGTCAATATTTTTGTTACTCCAATGGATGGTAGCCTTGTCATTATCGAAGGTAGTCTGTTGTAGATATTTTTGTTACTCCAATGGATGGTAGCCTTTTTATTATGGAAGGTAGTCTGTTGTCGATATTTTTGTTACTCCAATGGATGGTAGCCTTGCCATTATGGAAGGTAGTGTGTTGTCGAGATTTTTGTAACTCCAATGGATGGTAGCCTTTTCATTATGGAAGGTAGTCTGTTGTTCAGATTTTTGTTACTCCAATGGATGGTTGCCTTGTCATTACGAAAGGTAGTCTGTTGTCGAGATTTTTGTTATTCCATTAGATGGTAGCCTTGTCATTATGGAAGGTTTTCTGTTGTCTAGATTTTGGTTATTGCAATGGATGGTAACCTTGTCATTATGGAAGGTAGTCTATTGTCAAGATTTTTATTACTGCAATGGATGGTAGCCTTTTCATTATGGAAGGTAGTCTGTTGTCGAGATTTTTTTACTCCAATGGATGGTAGCCTTGTGATTATGGAAGGTAGTCTATTGTCGATATCTTTGTTACTCCATGTATGGTAGCCTTGTCATTATGGAAGGTAGTTTTTTTTAGATATTTTTGTTAATCCATAGGAATGTAGCCTTGTAATTTTTGAAGGTAGTCTGCTGTCGAGAATTTTGTTACTCGAATG
This sequence comes from Vicia faba, assembly GCA_948472305.1. Taxonomy (NCBI): domain Eukaryota; kingdom Viridiplantae; phylum Streptophyta; class Magnoliopsida; order Fabales; family Fabaceae; genus Vicia; species Vicia faba. Next base: position 687,679,813 of record OX451741.1, on the reverse strand, counting down.
GATGGTAGCCTTGTCATTATGGAACATAGTCTGTTGACTATATTTTTGTTACTCCAATGGATGGTAGGCTTTTCATTATTGAAGGTAATTTGTTGTTGAGATTTTCGTTACTACAATTGATGGTAGGCTTTTCATTATGAAAGGTAGTCTATTGTCGAGATCTTTGCTACTCCAATGGATGGCAGCTTTGTCATTATGGAAGGTAGTCTATTACCGATATCTTTGTAACTCAATGGATGGTAGCCTTGTCATTATGGAAGGTAGTCTGTTGTAGAGATTTTTGTTACTCCATAGGATGGTAGCCTTGTCATTTTGGAAGGTAATATGTTGCTGATATCTTTGTTACTCAATGGATGGTAGCCTTATCATTATGGAAGGTAATCTGTTGTCGAGATTTTTTTTACTCCTATGGATGGTAGCCTTGTCATTATGGATCATGGTCTATTGTCGAGATGTTTTTTATTCCATTGGATGGTTGCCTTGTCATTATGGAAGGTATTTTGTTGTCGAGATTTTTTTTACTCCTATGGATGGTAGCCTTGTCATTATGGATCATGGTCTATTGTCGAGATTTTCTTTATTCCATTGGATGGTTGCCTTGTCATTATGGAAGGAAGTTTGTTGTCGAGACTTTGGTTACTCTAATGGATTGTAGCGTTTTCATTATGGAACGTTGTTTGTTGTCGAGATTTCTGTTACTCCAATTGATGGTAGCCTTGTCATTATGGAAGGTATTTTGTTGTCGAGATTTTTTTTACTCCTATGGATGGTAGCCTTGTCATTATGGATCATGGTCTATTGTCGAGATTTTCTTTATTCCATTGGATGGTTGCATTGTCATTATGGAAGGAAGTTTGTTGTCGAGACTTTGGTTACTCTAATGGATTGTAGCGTTTTCATTATGGAACGTTGTTTGTTGTCGAGATTTTTGTTACTCCAATTGATGGTAGCCTTGTCATTATGGAAGGTAATATGTTGTCAATATTTTTTTTGCTCCAATGGATGGTAGCCTTGTCATTATCGATAGTCTGTTGTAGAGATTTTTGTTACTCCAATGGATGGTAGCCTTGTCATTTCGGAAGGTAGTTTGTTGTCAATATTTTTGTTACTCCAATGGATTGTAGCCTTGCCATTATGGAAGGTGGTTTATCGTTGAGATTTCTGTTACTCCAATGGATGGTAGCCTTGTCATTTTGGAAGGTAATCTGTTGTCGATATATTTGTTACTCAATGGAAGGTAGCCTTGTCATTATGGAAGGTAGTCTGTTGTCGATATTTTTGTTACTCGAATGGATGGTAGCCTTGTCATTATGGAACTTGGTCTATTGTCGATATTTTTGTTATTCTATTGGATGGTAGCCTTGTCATTATGGAAGGTAGTCAGTTGTCGAGACCTTTGTTACTCCAATGGATGGTAGCATTTTCATTATGGAAGGTAGTCTGTGTCGAGATTTTTGTTACTCCAATGGATGGTATCCTTGTCATTATGGAAGGTAATATGTTTTCAATATTTTTGTTACTCCAATGGATGGTAGCCTTGTCATTATCAAAGGTAGTCTGTTATAGAGATTTTTGTTACTCCAATGGATGGTAGCCTTTTTATTATGGAAGGTAGTCTGTTGTCGATATTTTTGTTACTCCAATGGATGGTAGCCTTGCCATTATGGAAGGTAGTGTGTTGTTGAGATTTCTGTAACTCCAATGGATGGTAGCCTTGTCATTATGGAAGGTAATCTGTTGTCGAGATTTCTGTTACTCCAATGGATAGAAGCCTTGTCATTATGGAAGGTATTTTGTTGTCGAGATTTTGTTTACTCCTATGGATGGTAGCCTTGTCATTATGGATCATGGTCTATTGTCGAGATTTTTTTTATTCCATTCGATGGTTGCCTTGTCATTATGGAAGGAAGTTTGTTGTCGAGACTTTTGTTACTCTAATGGATGGTAGCCTTTTCATTATGGAAGGTAGTTTGTTGTCGAGATTTTTGTTACTCCATTGGATGGTAGCCTTGTCATTATGGAAGGTAATATGTTGTCAATATTTTTGATACTGCAATGGATGGTAGCCTTGTTATTATCGAAGATAGTCTGTTGTAGAGATTTTTGTTACTCCAATGGATGGTAGCCTTTTTATTATGGAAGGTAGTCTGTTGTCGATATTTTTGTTACTCCAATGGATGGTAGCCTTGGCATTATGGAAGGTAGTGTGTTGTCGAGATTTCTGTAACTCCAATGGATGGTAGCCTTGTCATTATGGAAGGTAGTCTGTTGTTCAGATTTTTGTTACTCCAATGGATGGTCGCCTTGTCATTACGAAAGGTAGTCTATTGTCGAGATTTTTGTTATTCCATTAGATGGTTGCCTTGTCATTATGGAAGGTTTTCTGTTGTCGAGATTTTTCTGATTCCAATGGATGGTAACCTTTTCGTTATGGAAGGTAGTCTATTGTCAAGATTTTTATTACTCCAATGGATGGTAGCCTTTTCATTATGGAAGGTAGTCTGTTGTCGAGATTTTTTTACTCCAATGGATGGTAGCCTTGTCATTATGGAAGGTAGTTTGTTGTCGATATCTTTGTTACTCCATGGATGGTAGCCTTGTCATTATGGAAGGTAGTTTGTTTTAGAGATTTTTGTTAATCCATAGGAATGTAGCCTTGTCATTTTGGAAGGTAGTCTGCTGTCGAGATTTTTGTTACTCGAATGGATGTTAGCCTTGTCATTATGGAAGGTAGTCTGTTGTCTATATTTTTGTTACACCAATGGTTGGTAGGCTTTTCATTATTGAAGGTAATCTGTTGTTGAGATTTTCGTTACTCCAATGGAAGGTAGGCTTTTCATTATGGAAGGTAGTCTATTGTCGAGATCTTTGTTACTCCAATGGATGGTAGCCTTGTCATTATGGAAGGTAGTCTATTGCCAATATCTTTGTAACTCAATGGATGGTAGCCTTGTCATTATGGAAGGTAGTCTGTTGTAGAGATTTTTGTTACTCCATAGGATGGTAGCCTTGTCATTTTGGAAGGTAATATGTTGCTGATATCTTTGTTACTCAATGGATGGTAGCCTTGTCATTATGGAAGGTAATCTGTTGTCGAGATTTTTGTTACTCCAATGGATGGAAGCCTTGTCATTATGGAAGGTATTTTGTTGTCGAGATTTTTTTTACTCCTATGGATGGTAGCCTTGTCATTATGGATCATGGTCTATTGTCGAGATTTTTTTTATTACATTGGATGGTTGCCTTGTCATTATGGAAGGAAGTTTGTTGTCGAGACTTTTGTTACTCTAATGGATGGTAGCCTTTTCATTATGGGAGGTAGTTTGTTGTCGAGATTTTTGTTACTCCAATGGATGGTAGCTTTGTCATTATGGAAGGTAATATGTTGTCAATATTTTTGTAACTCCAATGGATGGTAGCCTTGTCATTATCGAAGATAGTCTGTTGTAGAGATTTTTGTTACTCCAATGGATGGTAGCCTTGTCATTTTGGAAGGTAGTTTGTTGTCAATATTTTTGTTACTCCAATGGATGGTAGCCTTGCCATTATTGAAGGTGGTTTGTCGTTGAGATTTCTGTTACTCCAATGGATGGTATCCTTGTCATTTTGGAAGGTAATCTGTTGTCGATATATTTGTTACTCAATGGAAGGTAGCCTTGTCATTATGGACGGTAGTCTATTGTCGAGATTTTTGTTACTCGAATGGATGGTAGCCTTGTCATTATGGAACTTGTCTATTGTCGATATTTTTGTTATTCTATTGGATGGTAGCCTTGTCATTATGGAAGGTAGTCAGTTGTCGAGACTTTTCTTACTCCAATGGATGGTAGCCTTTTCATTATGGAAGGTAGTCTGTTGTCGAGATTTTTGTTACTCCAATGGATGGTATCCTTGTAATTATGGAAGGTAATATGTTGTCAATATTTTTGTTACTCCAATGGATGGTAGCCTTGTCATTATCGAAGGTAGTCTGTTGTAGATATTTTTGTTACTCCAATGGATGGTAGCCTTTTTATTATGGAAGGTAGTCTGTTGTCGATATTTTTGTTACTCCAATGGATGGTAGCCTTGCCATTATGGAAGGTAGTGTGTTGTCGAGATTTTTGTAACTCCAATGGATGGTAGCCTTGTCATTATGGAAGGTCGTCTGTTGTTCAGATTTTTGTTACTCCAATGGATGGTTGCCTTGTCATTACGAAATGTAGTCTGTTGTCGAGATTTTTGTTATTCCATTAGATGGTAGCCTTGTCATTGTGGAAGGTTTTCTGTTGTCTAGATTTTGGTTATTGCAATGGATGGTAACCTTGTCATTATGGAAGGTAGTCTATTGTCAATATTTTTATTACTCCAATGGATGGTAGCCTTTTCATTATGGAAGGTAGTCTGTTGTCGAGATTTTTTTACTCCAATGGATGGTAGCCTTGTGATTATGGAAGGTAGTCTATTGTCGATATCTTTGTTACTCCATGTATGGTAGCCTTGTCATTATGGAAGGTAGTTTTTTTTAGATATTTTTGTTAATCCATAGGAATGTAGCCTTGTAATTTTTGAAGGTAGTCTGCTGTCGAGAATTTTGTTACTCGAATGGATGGTAGCCTTGTCATTATGGAACATAGTCTGTTGACTATATTTTTGTTACTCCAATGGATGGTAGGCTTTTCATTATTGAAGGTAATTTGTTGTTGAGATTTTCGTTACTACAATGGATGGTAGGCTTTTCATTATGGAAGGTAGTCTATTGTCGAGATCTTTGCTACTCCAATGGATGGCAACTTTGTCATTATGGAAGGTAGTCTATTACCGATATCTTTGTAACTCAATGGATGGTAGCCTTGTCATTATGGAAGGTAGTCTGTTGTAGGGATTTTTGTTACTCCATAGGATGGTAGCCTTGTCATTTTGGAAGGTAATATGTTGCTGATATCTTTGTTACTCAATGGATGGTAGCCTTATCATTATGGAAGGTAATCTGTTGTCGAGATTTCTGTTACTCCAATGGATGGTAGCCTTGTCATTACGGAAGGTATTTTGTTGTCGAGATTTTTTTTACTCCTATGGATGGTAGCCTTGTCATTATGGATCATGGTCTATTGTCGAGATGTTTTTTATTCCATTGGATGGTTGCCTTGTCATTATGGAAGGAAGTTGGTTGTCAAGACTTTTGTTACTCTAATGGATTGTAGCGTTTTCATTATGGAACGTAGTTTTATGTCGAGATTTTTGTTACTCCAATTGATGGTAGCCTTGTCATTATGGAAGGTAATATGTTGTCAATATTTTTGTTGCTCCAATGGATGGTAGCCTTGTCATTATCGATAGTCTGTTGTAGAGATTTTTGTTACTCCAATGGATGGTAGCCTTGTCATTTCGGAAGGTAGTTTGTTGTCAATATTTTTGTTACTCCAATGGATGGTAGCCTTGCCATTATGGAAGGTGGTTTATCGTTGAGATTTCTGTTACTCCAATGAATGGTAGCCTTGTCATTTTGGAAGGTAATCTGTTGTCGATATATTTGTTACTCAATGGAAGGTAGCCTTGTCATTATGGAAGGTAGTCTGTTGTCGAGATTCTTGTTACTCGAATGGATGGTAGCCTTGTCATTATGGAACTTGGTCTATTGTCGAAATTTTTGTTATTCTATTGGAAGGTAGCCTTGTCATTATGGAAGGTAGTCAGTTGTCGAGACTTTTGTTACTCCAATGGATGGTAGCCTTTTCATTATGGAAGGTAGTCTGTTGTCGAGATTTTTGTTACTCCAATGGATGGTATCCTTGTCATTATGGAAGGTAATATGTTTTCAATATTTTTGTTACTCCAATGGATGGTAGCCTTGTCATTATCAAAGGTAGTCTGTTATAGAGATTTTTGTTACTCCAATGGATGGTAGCCTTTTTATTATGGAAGGTAGTCTGTTGTCGATATTTTTGTTACTCCAATGGATGGTAGCCTTGCCATTATGGAAGGTTGTGTGTTGTTGAGATTTCTGTAACTCCAACGGATGGTAGACTTGTCATTATGGAATGTAGTCTGTTGTTAAGATTTTTGTTACTACAATGGATGGTGGCCTTGTCATTACGAAAGGTTGTCTGTTGTTGAGATTTTTGTTATTCCATTGGATGGTAGCCTTGTCATTATGGAAGGTTTTTTGTTGTCGAGATTTTGGTTATTCCAATGGATGGTAACCTTGTCATTATGGAAGGTAGTTTATTGTCAAGATTTTAATTACTCCAATGGATGGTAGCCTTTTCATTATGGAAGGTAGTCTGTTGTCGATATTTTTTTACTCCAATGGATTATAGCCTTGTCATTATGGAAGGTAGTCTGTTGTCGATATCTTTGCTACTCCATGGATGGTAGCCTTGTCATTATGGTAGGTAGTTTGTTTTAGAGATTTTTGTTAATCCATAGGAATTTAGCCTTGTCATTTTGGAAGGTAGTCTGCTGTCGAGATTTTTGTTACTCGAATGGATGGTAGCCTTGTCATTATGGACCGTAGTTTGTTGTCGATATTTTTGTTACCCCAATGGTCGGTAGGCTTTTCATTATTGAAGGTAATTTGTTGTCGAGATTTTCGTTACTCCAATGGATGGTAGGCTTTTCATTATGGAAGGTAGTCTATTGTCGAGATCTTTGTTACTCCAATGGATGGTAGTCTTGTCATTATGGAAGGTAGTCTGTTGCCGATATCTTTGTAACTCAATGGATGGTAGCCTTGTCATTATGGAAGGTAGTCTGTTGTAGAGATTTTTGTTACTCCATAGGATGGTAGCCTTGTCCTTTTGGAAGGTAATATGTTGCTGATATCTTTGTTACTCAATGGATGGTAGCCTTGTCAATATGGAAGGTAATCTGTTGTCGAGATTTTTGTTACTCCAATGGATGGTAGCCTTGTCATTATGGAAGGTATTTTGTTGTCGAGATTTTTTTACTCCTATGAATGGTAGCCTTGTCATTATAGAAGGTAATATGTTGTCAATATTTTTGTTACTCCAATGGATGGTAGCCTTGTCATTATCGAAGATAGTCTGTTGTAGAGATTTTTGTTACTCCAGTGGATGGTAGCCTTGTCATTTTGGAAGGTAGTCTATTGTCAATATTTTTGTTACTCCAATGGATGGTATCCTTGCCATAATGGAAGGTACTTTTTCGTTGAGATTTCAGTTACTCCAATGGATGGTAGCCTTGTCATTATGGAAGGTAGTCTATTGTTCAGATTTTTTTTACTCCAATGGATGGTAGGCTTGTCATTACGAAAGGTAGTTTGTTGTCGAGACTTTTGTTACTCTAATGGATGGTAGCCTTTTCATTATGGAAGGTAGTTTGTTGTCGAGATTTTTGTTACTCCAATGGATGGTAGCCTTGTCATTATAGAAGGTAATATGTTGTCAATATTTTTGTTATTCCAATGAATGGTAGCCTTGTCATTATCGAAGATAGTCTGTTGTAGAGATTTTTGTTACTCCAATGGATGGTAGCCTTGTCATTTTGGAAGGTAGTCTATTGTTAATATTTTTATTACTCCAATGGATGGTAGCATTGCCATTATGGAAGGAACTTTGTCGTTGAGATTTCTGTTACTCCAATGGATGGTAGCCTTGTCATTATGGAAGGTAGTCTATTGTTCAGATTTTTTTTACTCCAATGGATGGTAGGCTTGTCATTACGAAAGGTAGTTTGTTGTCGAGATTTTTGTTATTCAATTGGATGGTAGGCTTTTCATTATGGAAGGTAGTTTGTTGTCGAGATATTTGTTACTCCAATGGATGGTAGCCTTGTCATTATGGAAGTTAGTTTGTTGTCGATATTTTCGTTACTCTAATGGATGGTAGCCTTGTCATTATGGAAGGTAGTCTATTGTCGAGATCTTTGTTACTCAAGGGATGGTAGCCTTGTCATTATGTAAGGTAGTTTGTTGTCGAGATTTTGTTTACTCCAATGGATGGTAGCCTTGTCATTATGGAAGGTAGTCTGTTGTCGAGATTTTTGTTACTCCAATTGATGGTAGCCTTTTCATTATGGAATGTATTTTGTTTTCGAGATTTTTTTTACTCCTATGGATGGTTGCCTTGCCATTATGGAACATGGTCTGTTGTTGAGATTTTTGTTATTCCATTGGATGGTTGCCTTGTCATTATGGAAGGAAGTCTGTTGTTGAGACTTTTGTTACTCCAATGGATGGTAGCCTTTATATTATGGAAGGTAGTTTGTTGTCGAGATTTTTGTTACTGCAATGGATGGTAGCCTTGTCATTTTTGTAGGTAGTCTGTTTTCGATATTTTTGTTACTCTAATGGATGGTAGCCTTGCCATTATGTAAGGTAGTCTGTCGTTGAGATTTATGTTACTCCAATGAATGGTAGCCTTGTCATTATGGAAGGTAGTCTGTTGTTCAGATTTTTGTTACTCCAATGGATGGTCGCCTTGTCATTATGAAAGGTAGTCTGTTGTCGAGATTTTTGTTATTCCATTGGATGGTAGCCTTGTCATTATGGAAGGTAGTCTGTTGTCGAGATTTTTGTTATTACAATGGATGGTAACCTTGTCATTATGGAAGGTAGTCTATTGTCAACATTTTTATTACTCCAATGGATGGAAGCCTTTTCATTATGGAAGGTAGTCTGTTGTGGATATTTTTTTACTCCAATGGATGGTAGCCTTGTCATTATGGAAGGTAGTCTGTTGTCGATATCTTTGTTACTCCATGGATGGTAGCCTTGTCATTATGGAAGGTAGTTTGTTGTAGAGATTTTTTTTAATCCATAGGAATGTAGCCTTGTCATTTTGGAAGGTAGTCTGCTGTCGAGATTTTTGTTACTCGAATGGATGGTAGCCTTGTCATTATGGAACGTAGTCTGTTCTCGATATTTTTGTTACTCCAATGGTTGGTAGGCTTTTCATTATTGAAGGTAATCTGTTGTCGAGATTTTCGTTAATCCAATGGATGGTAGGCTTTTCATTATTGAAGGTAGTCTATTGTCGAGATTTTTGTTACTCCAATGGATGGTAGCCTTGTTATTATGGAAGGTAGTTTGTTATCAATATTTTTTATACTCTAATGGATGGTAGCCTTGTCATTATGGAAGGTAGTCTATTGTCGAGATCTTTGTTACTCAATGGATTATAGCCTTGTCATTATGTAAGGTAGTTTGTTGTCGAGATTTTGTTTACTCCAATGGATGGTAGCCTTGTCATTATGGAAGGTAGTCTGTTGTCGAGATTTTTGTTATTCAATTGGATGGTAGGCTTTTCATTATGGAAGGTAGTCTGTTGTCGAGATTTTTGTTACTCCAATGGATCGTAGCCTTGTCATTATGGAAGGTAGTCTGTTGTCGAGAATTTTTTTACTCATATGGATGGTAGCCTTTTCATTATGGAAGGTAGTTTGTTGTCGAGATTTTTGTTAATCCAATGGATGGTAGCCTTGTCATTATGGAAGGTAGTATGTTGTCGATACTTTTGTTACTCCAATGGATGGTAGCCTTTTCATTATGGAAGGTAGTCTGTTGTAGAGATTTTTGTTACTCCAATGGATGGTAGCCTATTCATTGTGGAAGGTAATCTGTTGTCAATATTTTTGTTACTCCAATAGATGGTAGCCTTGTCATTATCGAAGGTAGTCTGTTGTAGATATTTTTGTTACTCCAATGGATGGTATCCTTGTCATTATGGAAGGTAGCATGTTGTCGATATTTTTGTTAATCCAATGGATGGTAGCCTTGCCATTATGGAAGGTAGTCTGTTGTTCAGATTTTTGTTACTCCAATTGATGGTAGCCTTGCCATTACGAAATGTAGTCTGTTGTCGAGATTTTTGTTATTCCATTGGATGGTCGCCTTGTCATTATTGAAGGTAGTCTATTAACAAGATTTTTATTAATCCAATGGATGGTAGCCTTTTCATTATGGAAGGTAGTATGTTGTCAAGATTTTTATACTCCAATGGATGGTAGCCATGTCATTATGGAAGGTAGTCTGTTGTCGATATCTTTTTTATTCCAATGGATGCTATCCATTTCATTATGGAAGGTTGTCTGTTGTCGAGATTTTTTTTACTCCAATGGATGGTAGCCTTGTCATTGTGGAAGGTAGTTTGATGTCGATATCTTTGTTACTAAATGGAAGGTAGCCTTATCATTATGGAAGGTAGTTTGTTCTAGAGATTTTTGTTAATCCATAGGAATGTTGCCTTGTCATTTTGGAAGGTAGTCTACTGTCGAGATTTTTGTTACTCGAATGGATGGTAGCCTTATCATTATGGAACATAGTCTGTTGTCGATATTTTTGTTACTCTAATGGATGATAGGCTTTTCATTATGGAAGGTAATCTGTTGTCGATATTTTTGTTACTCCAATGAATGGTAGGCTTTTCATTATTGAAGGTAGTCTGTTGTCGAGATTTTTGTTACTCACATGGATGGTAGCCTTGTCATTATGGAAGGTAGTTTGTTGTCGATATTTTTCTTACTCTAATGGATGGTATCCTTGTCATTATGGAAGGTAGTCTATTGTCGAGATCATTGTTACTCAATGGATGGTAGCCTTGTCATTAAGTAAGGTAGTCTGTTGTCGATACTTTTGTTACTCCAATGGATGGTAGCCTTTTCATTATGGAAGGCAGTCTGTTGTAGAGATTTTTGTTACTCCAATGGATGGTAGCCTTTTCATTATGGAAGGTAATCTGTTGTCAATTTTTTTGTTACTCCAATGGATGGTAGCCTTGTCATTATCGAAGGTAGTCTGTTGTAGATATTTTTGTTACTCCAATGGATGGTATCCTTGTCATTATGGAAGGTAGTCCGTTGTCTATATTTTTGTTACTCCAATGGATGGTAGCCTTGCCATTATGGAAGGTAGTATGTTGTTCAGATTTTTGTTACTCCAATTGATGGTAGCCTTGCCATTAAGATATGTAGTCTATTGTCGAGATTTTTATTATTCCATTGGATGGTAGACTTGTCATTATGGAAGGTAGTCTATTGTCTAGATTTTTATTACTCCAATGGATGGTTGCCTTTTCATTATGGAAGGTAGTTTGTCGTCAAGATTTTTATACTCCAATGGATGGTAGCCATGTCATTATGGAAGGTAGTCTGTTGTCGATATCATTTTTATTCCAATGGATGGTATCCATTTCATTATGGAAGGTTGTTTGTTGTCGAGAATTTTTTTACTCTAATGGATGGTAGCCTTGTCATTGTGGAAGGTAGTCTGTTGTCAATATCTTTGTTACTAAATGGATGGTAGCCTTGTCATTATGGAAGGTAGTTGGTTTTAGAGATTTTTTTTAATCCATAGGAATGTTGCCTTGTCATTTTGGAAGGTAGTCTACTGTCGAGATTTTTGTTACTCGAATGGATGGTAGCCTTGTCATTATGGAACATAGTCTGTTGTCTATATTTTTGTTACTCCAATGAATGGTAGGCTTTTCATTATTGATGGTACTGTGTTGTCGAGATTTTTGTTACTCCAATGGATGGTAGCCTTGTCATTATGGAAGGTAGTTTGTTGTCGATATTTTTGTTACTCTAATGGATGGTAGTCTTGTCATTATGGAAGGTAGTCTAATGTCGAGATCATTGTTACTCAATGGATGGTAGCCTTGTCATTAAGTAAGGTAGTCTTTTGTCGAGATTTTGTTTACTGCAATGGATGTTAGCCTTGTCATTATGGAAGGTAGTCTGTTGTCGAGATTTTTGTTACTCCAATGGATGGTAGCCTTGTCATTACGAAAGGTAGTCTGTTGTCGAGAATATTTTTACTCCTATGGATGGTAGCCTTTTCATTATGGAAGGTAGTCTGTTGTCGAGATTTTTGTTAAACCAATGAATGGTAGCCTTGTCATTATGGAAGGTAGTCTTTTGTCGATACTTTTGTTGCTCCAATGGATGGTAGCCTTTTCATTATGGAAGGTAGTCTGTTGTAGAGATTTTTGTTACTCCAATGGATGGTAGCCTTTTCATTGTGGAAGGTAATCTGTTGTCAATATTTTTGTTACTCCAATGGATGGTAGCCTTGTCATTATCGAAGGTAGTCTGTTGTAGATATTTTTGTTACTCCAATGGATGGTATCCTTGTCATTATGTAAGGTAGTCTGTTGTCGATATTTTTGTTACTCCAATGGATGGAAGCCTTGACATTATGGAAGGTAGTCTGTTGTTCAGATTTTTGTTACTCCAATTGATGGTAGCCTTGTCATTACGAAATGTAGTTTTTTGTCGAGATTTTTGTTATTCCATTGGATGGTAGCCTTGTCATTATTGAAGGTAGTCTATTGTCAAGATTTTTATTACTCCAATGGATGGTAGCCTTTTCATTATGGAAGGTAGTCTGTTGTCAAGATTTTTATACTTCAATGGATGGTAGCCATGTCATTATGGAAGGTAGTCTGTTGTCGATATCTTTTTTATTCCAATGGATGGTATCCATTTCATTATGGAAGGTTGTCTGTTGTCGAGATTTTGTTTACTCCAATGGATGGTAGCCTTGTCATTATGGAAGGTAGTCTGTTGTCGATATGTTTGTTACTAAATGGATGGTAGCCTTGTCATTATGGTAGGTAGTTTGTTCTAGAGATTTTTGTTAATCCATAGGAATGTTGCCTTGTAATTTTGGAAGGTAGTCTACTGTCGAGATTTTTGTTACTCGAATGGATGGTAGCCTTATCTTTATGGAACATAGTCTGTTGTCGATATTTTTGTTACTCTAATGGATGGTAGGCTTTTCATTATGGAAGGTAATTTGTTGTCGAGATTTTTGTTACTCCAATGAATGGTAGGCTTTTCATTATTGAAGGTAGTCTGTTGTCGAGATTTTTGTTACTCCAATGGATGGTAGCCTTGTCATTTTGGAAGGTAGTTTGTTGTCGATATTTTTGTTACTCTAATGGATGGTAGCCTTGTCATTATGGAAGGTACTCTATTGTCGAGATCATTGTTACTCAATGGATGGTAGCCTTGTCATTAAGTAAGGTAGTCTGTTGTCGATACTTTTGTTACTCCAATGGATGGTAGCCTTTTCATTATGGAAGGTAGTCTGTTGTAGAGATTTTTGTTACTCCAATGGATGGTAGCCTTTTCATTATGGAAGGTAATCTGTTGTCAATATTTTTGTTACTCCAATGGATGGTAGCCTTGTCATTATCGAAGGTAGTCTGTTGTAGATATTTTTGTTACTCCAATGGATGGTATCCTTGTCATTATGGAAGGTAGTCTGTTGTTGATATTTTTTTTACTCCAATGGATGGTAGCCTTGCCATTATGGAAGGTAGTATGTTGTTCAGATTTTTGTTACTCCAATTGATGGTAGCCTTGCCATTAAGAAATGTAGTCTGTTGTCGAGGTTTTTGTTATTCCATTGGATGGTAGCCTTGTCATTATGGAAGGTAGTTTATTGTCGATATTTTTGTTACTCTAATGGATGGTAGCCTTGTCATTATGGAAGGTAGTCTAATGTCGAGATCATTTTACTCAATGGATGGTAGCCTTGTCATTAAGTAAGGTAGTCTTTTGTCGAGATTTTGTTTACTCCAATGGATGGTAGCCTTGTCATTATGGAAGGTAGTCTGTTGTCGAGATTTTTGTTACTCCAATGGATGGTAGCCTTGTCATTACGAAAGGTAGTCTGTCGTCGAGAATTTTTTTATTCCTATGGATCGTAGCCTTTTAATTATGGAAGGTAGTCTGTTGTCGAGATTTTTGTTAAACCAATGGAAGGTAGCCTTGTCATTATGGAAGGTAATCTTTTGTCGATACTTTTGTTACTCCAATGGATGGTAGCCTTTTCATTATGGAAGGTAGTCTGTTGTAGAGATTTTTGTTACTCCAATGGATGGTAGCCTTTTCATTGTGGAAGGTAATTTGTTGTCAATATTTTTGTTACTCCAATGGATGGTAGCCTTGTCATTATCGAAGGTAGTCTATTGTAGATATTTTGTTACTCCAGTGGATGGTATCCTTGTCATTATGGAAGGTAGTCTGTTGTCGATATTTTTTTACTCCAATGGATGGAAGCCATGCCATTATGGAAGGTAGTCTGTTGTTCAGATTTTTGTTACTCCAATTGATGGTAGCCTTGTCATTACCAAATGTAGTCTGTTGTCGAGATTTTTGTAATTCCATTGGATGGTAGCCTTGTCATTATTGAAGGTAGTCTATTGTCAAGATTTTTATTACTCCAATGGATGGTATCCTTTTCATTATGGAAGGTAGTCTGTTGTCAAGATTTTTATACTTCAATGGATGGTAGCCTTGTCATTATGGAAGGTAGTTTGTTGTCGATATTTTCGTTACCCTAATGGATGGTAGCCTTGTCATTATGGAAGCTAGTCTATTTTCGAGATTTTTTTTACTCCAATGGATGGTAGCCTTGTCATTATAGAAGGTAGTCTGTTGTCGAGATTTTGTTTACTCCAATGGATGGTAGCCTTGTCATTATGGAAGGTAGTCTGTTGTCGAGATTTTTGTTAATCCATAGGAATGTTGCCTTGTCATTTTGGAAGGTAGTCTACTGTCGAGATTTTTTTTACTCCTATGGATGGTAGCCTTATCTTTATGGAACATAGTCTATTGTCGAGATTTTTGTTATTCTATTGGATGGTTGCCTTGTCAATATGGAAGGAAGTCTGTTGTCGAGACTTTTGTTACTCCAATGAATGGTAGGCTTTTCATTATGGAAGGTAGTTTTTGTCGAGATTTTTGTTACTGCAATGGATGGTAGCCTTGTCATTTTTGTAGGTAGTCTGTTTTCGATATTTTTGTTACTCCAATGGATGGTAGCCTTGCCATTATGTAAGGTAGTCTGTCGTTGAGATTTATGTTACTCCAATGAATGGTAGCCTTGTCATTATGGAAGGTAGTCTGTTGTTCAGATTTTTGTTACTCCAATGGATGGTCGCCTTGTCATTATGAAAGGTAGTCTGTTGTCGAGATTTTTGTTATTCCATTGGATGGTAGCCTTGTCATTATGGAAGGTAGTCTGTTGTCGAGATTTTTGTTATTACAATGGATGGTAACCTTGTCATTATGGAAGGTAGTCTATTGTCAACATTTTTATTACTCCAATGGATGGAAGCCTTTTCATTATGGAAGGTAGTCTGTTGTGGATATTTTTTTACTCCAATGGATGGTAGCCTTGTCATTATGGAAGGTAGTCTGTTGTCGATATCTTTGTTACTCCATGGATGGTAGCCTTGTCATTATGGAAGGTAGTTTGTTGTAGAGATTTTTTTTAATCCATAGGAATGTAGCCTTGTCATTTTGGAAGGTAGTCTGCTGTCGAGATTTTTGTTAGTCGAATTGATGGTAGCCTTGTCATTATGGAACGTAGTCTGTTCTCGATATTTTTGTTACTCCAATGGTTGGTAGGCTTTTCATTATTGAAGGTAATCTGTTGTCGAGATTTTCGTTAATCCAATGGATGGTAGGCTTTTCATTATGGAAGGTAGTCTATTGTCGAGATTTTTGTTACTCCAATGGATGGTAGCCTTGTTATTATGGAAGGTAGTTTGTTATCAATATTTTTTATACTCTAATGGATGGTAGCCTTGTCATTATGGAAGGTAGTCTATTGTCGAGATCTTTGTTACTCAATGGATTATAGCCTTGTCATTATGTAAGGTAGTTTGTTGTCGAGATTTTGTTTACTCCAATGGATGGTAGCCTTGTCATTATGGAAGGTAGTCTGTTGTCGAGATTTTTGTTATTCAATTGGATGGTAGGCTTTTCATTATGGAAGGTAGTCTGTTGTCGAGATTTTTGTTACTCCAATGGATCGTAGCCTTGTCATTATGGAAGGTAGTCTGTTGTCGAGAATTTTTTTACTCATATGGATGGTAGCCTTTTCATTATGGAAGGTAGTTTGTTGTCGAGATTTTTGTATCCAATGGATGGTAGCCTTGTCATTATGGAAGGTAGTATGTTGTCGATACTTTTGTTACTCCAATGGATGGTAGCCTTTTCATTATGGAAGGTAGTCTGTTGTATAGATTTTTGTTACTCCAATGGATGGTAGCCTATTCATTGTGGAAGGTAATCTGTTGTCAATATTTTTGTTACTCCAATGGATGGTAGCCTTGTCATTATCGAAGGTAGTCTGTTGTAGATATTTTTGTTACTCCAATGGATGGTATCCTTGTCATTATGGAAGGTAGCATGTTGTCGATATTTTTGTTAATCCAATGGATGGTAGCCTTGCCATTATGGAAGGTAGTCTGTTGTTCAGATTTTTGTTACTCCAATTGATGGTAGCCTTGCCATTACGAAATGTAGTCTGTTGTCGAGATTTTTGTTATTCCATTGGATGGTCGCCTTGTCATTATTGAAGGTAGTCTATTAACAAGATTTTTATTAATCCAATGGATGGTAGCCTTTTCATTATGGAAGGTAGTATGTTGTCAAGATTTTTATACTCCAATGGATGGTAGCCATGTCATTATGGAAGGTAGTCTGTTGTCGATATCTTTTTTATTCCAATGGATGCTATCCATTTCATTATGGAAGGTTGTCTGTTGTCGATATTTTTTTTACTCCAATGGATGGTAGCCTTGTCATTGTGGAAGGTAGTTTGATGTCGATATCTTTGTTACTAAATGGAAGGTAGCCTTATCATTATGGAAGGTAGTTTGTTCTAGAGATTTTTGTTAATCCATAGGAATGTTGCCTTGTCATTTTAGAAGGTAGTCTACTGTCGAGATTTTTGTTACTCGAATGGATGGTAGCCTTATCATTATGGAACATAGTCTGTTGTCGATATTTTTGTTACTCTAATGGATGATAGGCTTTTCATTATGGAAGGTAATCTGTTGTCGATATTTTTGTTACTCCAATGAATGGTAGGCTTTTCATTATTGAAGGTAGTCTGTTGTTGAGATTTTTGTTACTCAAATGGATGGTAGCCTTGTCATTATGGAAGGTAGTTTGTTGTCGATATTTTTCTTACTCTAATGGATGGTATCCTTGTCATTATGGAAGGTAGTCTATTGTCGAGATCATTGTTACTCAATGGATGGTAGCCTTGTCATTAAGTAAGGTAGTCTGTTGTCGATACTTTTGTTACTCCAATGGATGGTAGCCTTTTCATTATGGAAGGCAGTCTGTTGTAGAGATTTTTGTTACTCCAATGGATGGTAGCCTTTTCATTATGGAAGGTAATCTGTTGTCAATTTTTTTGTTACTCCAATGGATGGTAGCCTTGTCATTATCGAAGGTAGTCTGTTGTAGATATTTTTGTTACTCCAATGGATGGTATCCTTGTCATTATGGAAGGTAGTCCGTTGTCTATATTTTTGTTACTCCAATGGATGGTAGCCTTGCCATTATGGAAGGTAGTATGTTGTTCAGATTTTTGTTACTCCAATTGATGGTAGCCTTGCCATTAAGATATGTAGTCTGTTGTCGAGATTTTTATTATTCCATTGGATGGTAGACTTGTCATTATGGAAGGTAGTCTATTGTCTAGATTTTTATTACTCCAATGGATGGTTGCCTTTTCATTATGGAAGGTAGTTTGTCGTCAAGATTTTTATACTCCAATGGATGGTAGCCATGTCATTATGGAAGGTAGTCTATTGTCGATATCTTTTTTATTCCAATGGATGGTATCCATTTCATTATGGAAGGTTGTTTGTTGTCGAGAATTTTTTTACTCTAATGGATGGTAGCCTTGTCATTGTGGAAGGTAGTCTGTTGTCAATATCTTTGTTACTAAATGGATGGTAGCCTGGTCATTATGGAAGGTAGTTGGTTTTAGAGATTTTTTTTAATCCATAGGAATGTTGCCTTGTCATTTTGGAAGGTAGTCTACTGTCGAGATTTTTGTTACTCGAATGGATGGTAGCCTTGTCATTATGGAACATAGTCTGTTGTCTATATTTTTGTTACTCCAATGAATGGTAGGCTTTTCATTATTGATGGTACTATGTTGTCGAGATTTTTGTTACTCCAATGGATGGTAGCCTTGTCATTATGGAAGGTAGTTTGTTGTCGATATTTTTGTTACTCTAATGGATGGTAGTCTTGTCATTATGGAAGGTAGTCTAATGTCGAGATCATTGTTACTCAATGGATGGTAGCCTTGTCATTAAGTAAGGTAGTCTTTTGTCGAGATTTTGTTTACTGCAATGGATGTTAGCCTTGTCATTATGGAAGGTAGTCTGTTGTCGAGATTTTTGTTACTCCAATGGATGGTAGCCTTGTCATTACGAAAGGTAGTCTGTTGTCGAGAATATTTTTACTCCTATGGATGGTAGCCTTTTCATTATGGAAGGTAGTCTGTTGTCGAGATTTTTGTTAAACCAATGAATGGTAGCCTTGTCATTATGGAAGGTAGTCTTTTGTCGATACTTTTGTTGCTCCAATGGATGGTAGCCTTTTCATTATGGAAGGTAGTCTGTTGTAGAGATTTTTGTTACTCCAATGGATGGTAGCCTTTTCATTATGGAAGGTAATCTGTTGTCAATATTTTTGTTACTCCAATGGATGGTAGCCTTGTCATTATCGAAGGTAGTCTGTTTTAGATATTTTTGTTACTCCAATGGATGGTATCCTTGTCATTATGGAAGGTAGTCTGTTGTCGATATTTTTGTTACTCCAATGGATGGAAGCCTTGACATTATGGAAGGTAGTCTGTTGTTCAGATTTTTGTTACTCCAATTGATGGTAGCCTTGTCATTACGAAATGTAGTTTTTTGTCGAGATTTTTGTTATTCCATTGGATGGTAGCCTTGTCATTATTGAAGGTAGTCTATTGTCAAGATTTTTATTACTCCAATGGATGGTAGCCTTTTCATTATGGAAGGTAGTCTGTTGTCAAGATTTTTATACTTCAATGGATGGTAGCCATGTCATTATGGAAGGTAGTCTGTTGTCGATATCTTTTTTATTCCAATGGATGGTATCCATTTCATTATGGAAGGTTGTCTGTTGTCGAGATTTTGTTTACTCCAATGGATGGTAGCCTTGTCATTATGGAAGGTAGTCTGTTGTCGATATGTTTGTTACTAAATGGATGGTAGCCTTGTCATTATGGTAGGTAGTTTGTTCTAGAGATTTTTGTTAATCCATAGGAATGTTGCCTTGTAATTTTGGAAGGTAGTCTACTGTCGAGATTTTTGTTACTCGAATGGATGGTAGCCTTATGTTTATGGAACATAGTCTGTTGTCGATATTTTTGTTACTCTAATGGATGGTAGGCTTTTCATTATGGAAGGTAATTTGTTGTCGAGATTTTTGTTACTCCAATGAATGGTAGGCTTTTCATTATTGAAGGTAGTCTGTTGTCGAGATTTTTGTTACTCCAATGGATGGTAGCCTTGTCATTTTGGAAGGTAGTTTGTTGTCGATATTTTTGTTACTCTAATGGATGGTAGCCTTGTCATTATGGAAGGTACTCTATTGTCGAGATCATTGTTACTCAATGGATGGTAGCCTTGTCATTAAGTAAGGTAGTCTGTTGTCGATACTTTTGTTACTCCAATGGATGGTAGCCTTTTCATTATGGAAGGTAGTCTGTTGTAGAGATTTTTGTTACTCCAATGGATGGTAGCCTTTTCATTATGGAAGGTAATCTGTTGTCAATATTTTTGTTACTCCAATGGATGGTAGCCTTGTCATTATCGAAGGTAGTCTGTTGTAGATATTTTTGTTACTCCAATGGATGGTATCCTTGTCATTATGGAAGGTAGTCTGTTGTTGATATTTTTTTTACTCCAATGGATGGTAGCCTTGCCATTATGGAAGGTAGTATGTTGTTCAGATTTTTGTTACTCCAATTGATGGTAGCCTTGCCATTAAGAAATGTAGTCTGTTGTCGAGGTTTTTGTTATTCCATTGGATGGTAGCCTTGTCATTATGGAAGGTAGTTTATTGTCGATATTTTTGTTACTCTAATGGATGGTAGCCTTGTCATTATGGAAGGTAGTCTAATGTCGAGATCATTGTTACTCAATGGATGGTAGCCTTGTCATTAAGTAAGGTAGTCTTTTGTCGAGATTTTGTTTACTCCAATGGATGGTAGCCTTGTCATTATGGAAGGTAGTCTGTTGTCGAGATTTTTGTTACTCCAATGGATGGTAGCCTTGTCATTACGAAAGGTAGTCTGGCGTCGAGAATTTTTTTATTCCTATGGATCGTAGCCTTTTCATTATGGAAGGTAGTCTGTTGTCGAGATTTTTGTTAAACCAATGGAAGGTAGCCTTGTCATTATGGAAGGTAATCTTTTGTCGATACTTTTGTTACTCCAATGGATGGTAGCCTTTTCATTATGGAAGGTAGTCTGTTGTAGAGATTTTTGTTACTCCAATGGATGGTAGCCTTTTCATTGTGGAAGGTAATCTGTTGTCAATATTTTTGTTACTCCAATGGATGGTAGCCTTGTCATTATCGAAGGTAGTCTATTGTAGATATTTTTGTTACTCCAGTGGATGGTATCCTTGTCATTATGGAAGGTAGTCTGTTGTCGATATTTTTTTACTCCAATGGATGGAAGCCATGCCATTATGGAAGGTAGTCTGTTGTTCAGATTTTTGTTACTCCAATTGATGGTAGCCTTGTCATTACCAAATGTAGTCTGTTGTCGAGATTTTTGTAATTCCATTGGATGGTAGCCTTGTCATTATTGAAGGTAGTCTATTGTCAAGATTTTTATTACTCCAATGGATGGTATCCTTTTCATTATGGAAGGTAGTCTGTTGTCAAGATTTTTATACTTCAATGGATGGTAGCCTTGTCATTATGGAAGGTAGTTTGTTGTCGATATTTTCGTTACTCTAATGGATGGTAGCCTTGTCATTATGGAAGCTAGTCTATTTTCGAGATTTTTTTTACTCCAATGGATGGTAGCCTTGTCATTATAGAAGGTAGTCTGTTGTCGAGATTTTGTTTACTCCAATGGATGGTAGCCTTGTCATTATGGAAGGTAGTCTGTTGTCGAGATTTTTGTTAATCCATAGGAATGTTGCCTTGTCATTTTGGAAGGTAGTCTACTGTCGAGATTTTTTTTACTCCTATGGATAGTAGCCTTATCTTTATGGAACATAGTCTATTGTCGAGATTTTTGTTATTCTATTGGATGGTTGCCTTGTCAATATGGAAGGAAGTCTGTTGTCGAGACTTTTGTTACTCCAATGAATGGTAGGCTTTTCATTATGGAAGGTAGTTTTTGTCGAGATTTTTGTTACTCCAATGGATGGTAGCCTTGTCATTTTTGAAGGTAGTCTATTTTCGATATTTTTATTACTCCAATGGATGGTAGGCTTGCCATTATGTAAGGTAGTCTGTCGTTGAGACTTATGTTACTCCAATGGATGGTAGCCTTGTCATTAACTAAGGTAGTCTGTTGTTCAGATTTTTGTTACTCCAATGGATGGTCGCCTTGTCATTACGAAAGGTAGTCTGTTGTCGAGATTTTTGTTAATCTATTGGATGGTAGCCTTGTCATTATGGAAGGTAGTCTGTTGTCGAGATTTTTGTTATTACAATGGATGGTAACCTTGTCATTATGGAAGGTAGTCTATTGTCAAGATTTTTATTACTCCAATAGATGGAAGCCTTTTCATTATGGAAGGTAGTCTGTTGTCGAGATTTTTTTACTCCAATGGATGGTAGCCTTGTCATTATGGAAGGTAGTTGTTGTCGATATCTTTGTTACTCCATGGATGGTAGCCTTGTCATTATGGAAGGTAGTTTGTTGTAGAGATTTTTGTTAATCCATAGGAATGTAGCCTTGTCATTTTGGAAGGTAGTCTGCTGTCGAGATTTTTGTTAGTCGAATGGATGGTAGCCTTGTCATTATAGAACATAGTCTGTTGTCGATATTTTTGTTACTCTAATGGTTGGTAGGCTTTTCATTATTGAAGGTAATCTGTTGTCGAGATTTTCGTTACTCCAATGGATGATAGGCTTTTCATTATGGAAGGAAGTCTGTTATCGAGATTTTTGTTACTCCAATGGATGGTAGCCTTGTCATTATGGAAGGTAGTTTGTTGTCAATATTTTTGTTACTCTAATGGATGGTAGCCTTGTCATTATGGATGGTAGTCTATTGTCGGGATCTTTATTACTGAATGGATTGTAGCCTTGTCATTATGTAAGGTAGTCTGTTGTCGAGATTTTGTTTACTCCAATGGATGGTAGCCTTGTCATTATGGAAGGTAGTTTGTAGTCGAGATTTTTGTTACTCCAATGGATGGAAGCCTTTTCATTAATGAACATAGTCTATTGTTGATATTTTTGTTACTCCAATGGATGGTAGCCTTGTCATTATGGAAGGTAGTCTGTTGCAGATATCTTTGTAACTCAATGGATGGTAGCCTTGTCATTATGGAAGGTAGTATATTGTAACAATTTTTGTTACTCCATAGGATCGTAGCCTTGTCATTTTGGAAGGTAATTTGTTGTCGATATATTTATTACTCAATGGAAGGAAGCCTTGTCATTATGGAAGGTAGTCTGTTGTCGAGATTTTTCTTACTCGAATGGATGGTAGCCTTGTCATTATTGAAGGTAGTCTATTGTCAAGATTTTTATTACTACAATGGATGGTATCCTTTTCATTATGGAAGGTAGTCTGTTGTCAAGATTTTTATACTTCAATGGATGGTAGCCTTGTCATTATGGAAGGTAGTTTGTTGTCGATATTTTCGTTACTCTAATGAATGGTAGCCTTGTCATTATGGAAGCTAGTCTATTTTCGAGATTTTTTTTACTCCAATGGATGGTAGCCTTGTCATTATAGAAGGTAGTATGTTGTCGAGATTTTGTTTACTCCAATGGATTGTATCCTTGTCATTATGGAAGGTAGTCTGTTGTCGAGATTTTTGTTAATCCATAGGAATGTTGCCTTGTCATTTTGGAAGGTAGTCTACTGTCGAGATTTTTTTTACTCCTATGGATGGTAGCCTTATCTTTATGGAACATAGTCTGTTGTCGAGATTTTTGTTATTCTATTGGATGGTTGCCTTGTCAATATGGAAGGAAGTCTGTTGTCGAGACTTTTGTTACTCCAATGAATGGTAGGCTTTTCATTATGGATGGTAGTTTTTGTCGAGATTTTTGTTACTCCAATGGATGGTAGCCTTGTCATTTTTGAAGGTAGTCTATTTTCGATATTTTTATTACTCCAATGGATGGTAGGCTTGCCATTATGTAAGGTAGTCTGTCGTTGAGACTTATGTTACTCCAATGGATGGTAGCCTTGTCATTAACTAAGGTAGTCTGTTGTTCAGATTTTTGTTACTCCAATGGATGGTCGCCTTGTCATTACGAAAGGTAGTCTGTTGTCGAGATTTTTGTTAATCTATTGGATGGTAGCCTTGTCATTATGGAAGGTAGTCTGTTGTCGAGATTTTTGTTATTACAATGGATGGTAACCTTGTCATTATGGAAGGTAGTCTATTGTCAAGATTTTTATTACTCCAATAGATGGAAGCCTTTTCATTATGGAAGGTAGTCTGTTGTCGAGATTTTTTTACTCCAATGGATGGTAGCCTTGTCATTATGGAAGGTAGTTGTTGTCGATATCTTTGTTACTCCATGGATGGTAGCCTTGTCATTATGGAAGGTAGTTTGTTGTAGAGATTTTTGTTAATCCATAGGAATGTAGCCTTGTCATTTTGGAAGGTAGTCTGCTGTCGAGATTTTTGTTAGTCGAATGGATGGTAGCCTTGTCATTATAGAACATAGTCTGTTGTCGATATTTTTGTTACTCTAATGGTTGGTAGGCTTTTCATTATTGAAGGTAATCTGTTGTCGAGATTTTCGTTACTCCAATGGATGATAGGCTTTTCATTATGGAAGGAAGTCTGTTATCGAGATTTTTGTTACTCCAATGGATGGTAGCCTTGTCATTATGGAAGGTAGTTTGTTGTCAATATTTTTGTTACTCTAATGGATGGTAGCCTTGTCATTATGGAAGGTAGTCTATTGTCGGGATCTTTGTTACTGAATGGATTGTAGCCTTGTCATTATGTAAGGTAGTCTGTTGTCGAGATTTTGTTTACTCCAATGGATGGTAGCCTTGTCATTATGGAAGGTAGTTTGTAGTCGAGATTTTTGTTACTCCAATGGATGGAAGCCTTTTCATTAATGAACATAGTCTATTGTTGATATTTTTGTTACTCCAATGGATGGTAGCCTTGTCATTATGGAAGGTAGTCTGTTGCAGATATCTTTGTAACTCAATGGATGGTAGCCTTGTCATTATGGAAGGTAGTATATTGTAACAATTTTTGTTACTCCATAGGATCGTAGCCTTGTCATTTTGGAAGGTAATTTGTTGTCGATATATTTATTACTCAATGGAAGGAAGCCTTGTCATTATGGAAGGTAGTCTGTTGTCGAGATTTTTCTTACTCGAATGGATGGTAGCCTTGTCATTATTGAAGGTAGTCTATTGTCAAGATTTTTATTACTACAATGGATGGTATCCTTTTCATTATGGAAGGTAGTCTGTTGTCAAGATTTTTATACTTCAATGGATGGTAGCCTTGTCATTATGGAAGGTAGTTTGTTGTTGATATTTTCGTTACTCTAATGGATGGTAGCCTTCTCATTATGGAAGGTAGTCTATTTTCGAGATTTTTTTTACTCCAATGGATGGTAGCCTTGTCATTATAGAAGGTAGTATGTTGTCGAGATTTTGTTTACTCCAATGGATTGTATCCTTGTCATTATGGAAGGTAGTCTGTTGTCGAGATTTTTGTTAATCCATAGGAATGTTGCCTTGTCATTTTGGAAGGTAGTCTACTGTCGAGATTTTTTTTACTCCTATGGATGGTAGCCTTATCTTTATGGAACATAGTCTGTTGTCGAGATTTTTGTTATTCTATTGGATGGTTGCCTTGTCAATATGGAAGGAAGTCTGTTGTCGAGACTTTTGTTACTCCAATGAATGGTAGGCTTTTCATTATGGATGGTAGTTTTTGTCGAGATTTTTGTTACTCCAATGGATGGTAGCCTTGTCATTTTTGAAGGTAGTCTATTTTCGATATTTTTATTACTCCAATGGATGGTAGGCTTGCCATTATGTAAGGTAGTCTGTCGTTGAGACTTATGTTACTCCAATGGATGGTAGCCTTGTCATTAACTAAGGTAGTCTGTTGTTCAGATTTTTGTTACTCCAATGGATGGTCGCCTTGTCATTACGAAAGGTAGTCTGTTGTCGAGATTTTTGTTAATCTATTGGATGGTAGCCTTGTCATTATGGAAGGTAGTCTGTTGTCGAGATTTTTGTTATTACAATGGATGGTAACCTTGTCATTATGGAAGGTAGTCTATTGTCAAGATTTTTATTACTCCAATAGATGGAAGCCTTTTCATTATGGAAGGTAGTCTGTTGTCGAGATTTTTTTACTCCAATGGATGGTAGCCTTGTCATTATGGAAGGTAGTTGTTGTCGATATCTTTGTTACTCCATGGATGGTAGCCTTGTCATTATGGAAGGTAGTTTGTTGTAGAGATTTTTGTTAATCCATAGGAATGTAGCCTTGTCATTTTGGAAGGTAGTCTGCTGTCGAGATTTTTGTTAGTCGAATGGATGGTAGCCTTGTCATTATAGAACGTAGTCTGTTGTCGATATTTTTGTTACTCTAATGGTTGGTAGGCTTTTCATTATTGAAGGTAATCTGTTGTCGAGATTTTCGTTACTCCAATGGATGATAGGCTTTTCATTATGGAAGGAAGTCTGTTATCGAGATTTTTGTTACTCCAATGGATGGTAGCCTTGTCATTATGGAAGGTAGTTTGTTGTCAATATTTTTGTTACTCTAATGGATGGTAGCCTTGTCATTATGGAAGGTAGTCTATTGTCGGGATCTTTGTTACTGAATGGATTGTAGCCTTGTCATTATGTAAGGTAGTTTGTTGTCGAGATTTTGTTTACTCCAATGGATGGTAGCCTTGTCATTATGGAAGGTAGTTTGTAGTCGAGATTTTTGTTACTCCAATGGATGGAAGCCTTTTCATTAATGAACATAGTCTATTGTTGATATTTTTGTTACTCCAATGGATGGTAGCCTTGTCATTATGGAAGGTAGTCTGTTGCAGATATCTTTGTAACTCAATGGATGGTAGCCTTGTCATTATGGAAGGTAGTATATTGTAACGATTTTTGTTACTCCATAGGATCGTAGCCTTGTCATTTTGGAAGGTAATTTGTTGTCGATATATTTATTACTCAATGGAAGGAAGCCTTGTCATTATGGAAGGTAGTCTGTTGTCGAGATTTTTCTTACTCGAATGGATGGTAGCCTTGTCATTATTGAAGGTAGTCTATTGTCAAGATTTTTATTACTACAATGGATGGTATCCTTTTCATTATGGAAGGTAGTCTGTTGTCAAGATTTTTATACTTCAATGGATGGTAGCCTTGTCATTATGGAAGGTAGTTTGTTGTCGATATTTTCGTTACTCTAATGGATGGTAGCCTTGTCATTATGGAAGCTAGTCTATTTTCGAGATTTTTTTTACTCCAATGGATGGTAGCCTTGTCATTATAGAAGGTAGTATGTTGTCGAGATTTTGTTTACTCCAATGGATTGTATCCTTGTCATTATGGAAGGTAGTCTGTTGTCGAGATTTTTGTTAATCCATAGGAATGTTGCCTTGTCATTTTGGAAGGTAGTCTACTGTCGAGATTTTTTTTACTCCTATGGATGGTAGCCTTATCTTTATGGAACATAGTCTGTTGTCAAGATTTTTGTTATTCTATTGGATGGTTGCCTTGTCAATATGGATGGAAGTCTGTTGTCGAGACTTTTGTTACTCCAATGAATGGTAGGCTTTTCATTATGGAAGGTAGTTTGTTATCGAGATTTTTGTTACTCCAATGGATGGTAGCCTTGTCATTTTTGAAGGTAGTCTATTTTCGATATTTTTATTACTCCAATGGATGGTAGGCTTGCCATTATGTAAGGTACTCTGTCGTTGAGATTTATGTTACTCCAATGGATGGTAGCCTTGTCATTAACTAAGGTAGTCTATTGTTCAGATTTTTGTTACTCCAATGGATGGTCGCCTTGCCATTACGAAAGGTAGTCTGTTGTCGAGATTTTTGTTAATCTATTGGATGATAGCCTTGTCATTATGGAAGGTAGTCTGTTGTCGAGATTTTTGTTATTACAATGGATGGTAACCTTGTCATTATGGAAGGTAGTCTATTGTCAAGATTTTTATTACTCCAATAGATGGAAGCCTTTTCATTATGGAAGGTAGTCTGTTGTCGAGATTTTTTTACTCCAATGGTTGTTAGCCTTGTCATTATGGAAGGTAGTTGTTGTCGATATCTTTGTTACTCCATGGATGGTAGCCTTGTCATTATGGAAGGTAGTTTGTTGTAGAGATTTTTGTTAATCCATAGGAATGTAGCCTTGTCATTTTGGAAGGTAGTCTGCTGTCGAGATTTTTGTTAGTCGAATGGATGGTAGCCTTGTCATTATAGAACGTAGTCTGTTGTCGATATTTTTATTACTCTAATGGTTGGTAGGCTTTTCATTATTGAAGGTAATCTGTTGTCGAGATTTTCGTTACTCCAATGGATGATAGGCTTTTCATTATGGAAGGAAGTCTGTTATCGATATTTTTGTTACTCCAATGGATGGTAGCCTTGTCATTATGGAAGGTAGTTTGTTGTCAATATTTTTGTTACTCTAATGGATGGTAGCCTTGTCATTATGGAAGGTAGTCTATTGTCGGGATCTTTGTTACTCAATGGATTGTAGCCTTGTCATTATGTAAGGTAGTCTATTGTCGAGATTTTGTTTACTCCAATGGATGGTAGCCTTGTCATTATGGAAGGTAGTCTGTAGTCGAGATTTTTGTTACTCCAATGGATGGAAGCCTTTTCATTAATGAACACAGTCTATTGTTGATATTTTTGTTACTCCAATGGATGGTAGCCTTGTCATTATGGAAGGTAGTCTGTTGCAGATATCTTTGTAACTCAATGGATGGTAGCCTTGTCATTATGGAAGGTAGTATATTGTAACGATTTTTGTTACTCCATAGGATCGTAGCCTTGTCATTTTGGAAGGTAATTTGTTGTCGATATATTTATTACTCAATGGAAGGAAGCCTTGTCATTATGGAAGGTAGTCTGTTGTCGAGATTTTTCTTACTCGAATGGATGGTAGCCTTGTCATTATTGAAGGTAGTCTATTGTCAAGATTTTTATTACTACAATGGATGGTATCCTTTTCATTATGGAAGGTAGTCTGTTGTCAAGATTTTTATACTTCAATGGATGGTAGCCTTGTCATTATGGAAGGTAGTTTATTGTCGATATTTTCGTTACTCTAATGGATGGTAGCCTTGTCATTATGGAAGCTAGTCTATTTTCGAGATTTTTTTTACTCCAATGGATGGTAGCCTTGTCATTATAGAAGGTAGTATGTTGTCGAGATTTTGTTTACTCCAATGGATTGTATCCTTGTCATTATGGAAGGTAGTCTGTTGTCGAGATTTTTGTTAATCCATAGGAATGTTGCCTTGTCATTTTGGAAGGTAGTCTACTGTCGAGATTTTTTTTACTCCTATGGATGGTAGCCTTATCTTTATGGAACATAGTCTGTTGTCGAGATTTTTGTTATTCTATTGGATGGTTGCCTTGTCAATATGGAAGGAAGTCTGTTGTCGAGACTTTTGTTACTCCAATGAATGGTAGGCTTTTCATTATGGAAGGTAGTTTTTGTCGAGATTTTTGTTACTCCAATGGATGGTAGCCTTGTCATTTTTGAAGGTAGTCTATTTTCGATATTTTTATTACTCCAATGGATGGTAGGCTTGCCATTATGTAAGGTAGTCTGTCGTTGAGACTTATGTTACTCCAATGGATGGTAGCCTTGTCATTAACTAAGGTAGTCTGTTGTTCAGATTTTTGTTACTCCAATGGATGGTCGCCTTGTCATTACGAAAGGTAGTCTGTTGTCGAGATTTTTGTTAATCTATTGGATGGTAGCCTTGTCATTATGGAAGGTAGTCTGTTGTCGAGATTTTTGTTATTACAATGGATGGTAACCTTGTCATTATGGAAGGTAGTCTATTGTCAAGATTTTTATTACTCCAATAGATGGAAGCCTTTTCATTATGGAAGGTAGTCTGTTGTCGAGATTTTTTTACTCCAATGGATGGTAGCCTTGTCATTATGGAAGGTAGTTGTTGTCGATATCTTTGTTACTCCATGGATGGTAGCCTTGTCATTATGGAAGGTAGTTTGTTGTAGAGATTTTTGTTAATCCATAGGAATGTAGCCTTGTCATTTTGGAAGGTAGTCTGCTGTCGAGATTTTTGTTAGTCGAATGGATGGTAGCCTTGTCATTATAGAACGTAGTCTGTTGTCGATATTTTTGTTACTCTAATGGTTGGTAGGCTTCTCATTATTGAAGGTAATCTGTTGTCGAGATTTTCGTTACTCCAATGGATGATAGGCGTTTCATTATGGAAGGAAGTCTGTTATCGAGATTTTTGTTACTCCAATGGATGGTAGCCTTGTCATTATGGAAGGTAGTTTGTTGTCAATATTTTTGTTACTCTAATGGATGGTAGCCTTGTCATTATGGAAGGTAGTCTATTGTCGGGATCTTTGTTACTGAATGGATTGTAGCCTTGTCATTATGTAAGGTAGTCTGTTGTCGAGATTTTGTTTACTCCAATGGATGGTAGCCTTGTCATTATGGAAGGTAGTTTGTAGTCGAGATTTTTGTTACTCCAATGGATGGAAGCCTTTTCATTAATGAACATAGTCTATTGTTGATATTTTTGTTACTCCAATGGATGGTAGCCTTGTCATTATGGAAGGTAGTCTGTTGCAGATATCTTTGTAACTCAATGGATGGTAGCCTTGTCATTATGGAAGGTAGTATATTGTAACGATTTTTGTTACTCCATAGGATCGTAGCCTTGTCATTTTGGAAGGTAATTTGTTGTCGATATATTTATTACTCAATGGAAGGAAGCCTTGTCATTATGGAAGGTAGTCTGTTGTCGAGATTTTTCTTACTCGAATGGATGGTAGCCTTGTCATTATTGAAGGTAGTCTATTGTCAAGATTTTTATTACTACAATGGATGGTATCCTTTTCATTATGGAAGGTAGTCTGTTGTCAAGATTTTTATACTTCAATGGATGGTAGCCTTGTCATTATGGAAGGTAGTTTATTGTCGATATTTTCGTTACTCTAATGGATGGTAGCCTTGTCATTATGGAAGCTAGTCTATTTTCGAGATTTTTTTTACTCCAATGGATGGTAGCCTTGTCATTATAGAAGGTAGTATGTTGTCGAGATTTTGTTTACTCCAATGGATTGTATCCTTGTCATTATGGAAGGTAGTCTGTTGTCGAGATTTTTGTTAATCCATATGAATGTTGCCTTGTCATTTTGGAAGGTAGTCTACTGTCGAGATTTTTTTTACTCCTATGGATGGTAGCCTTATCTTTATGGAACATAGTCTGTTGTCGAGATTTTTGTTATTCTATTGGATGGTTGCCTTGTCAATATGGATGGAAGTCTGTTGTCGAGACTTTTGTTACTCCAATGAATGGTAGGCTTTTCATTATGGAAGGTAGTTTGTTATCGAGATTTTTGTTACTCCAATGGATGGTAGCCTTGTCATTTTTGAAGGTAGTCTATTTTCGATATTTTTATTACTCCAATGGATGGTAGGCTTGCCATTATGTAAGGTACTCTGTCGTTGAGATTTATGTTACTCCAATGGATGGTAGCCTTGTCATTAACTAAGGTAGTCTATTGTTCAGATTTTTGTTACTCCAATGGATGGTCGCCTTGCCATTACGAAAGGTAGTCTGTTGTCGAGATTTTTGTTAATCTATTGGATGATAGCCTTGTCATTATGGAAGGTAGTCTGTTGTCGAGATTTTTGTTATTACAATGGATGGTAACCTTGTCATTATGGAAGGTAGTCTATTGTCAAGATTTTTATTACTCCAATAGATGGAAGCCTTTTCATTATGGAAGGTAGTCTGTTGTCGAGATTTTTTTACTCCAATGGTTGTTAGCCTTGTCATTATGGAAGGTAGTTGTTGTCGATATCTTTGTTACTCCATGGATGGTAGCCTTGTCATTATGGAAGGTAGTTTGTTGTAGAGATTTTTGTTAATCCATAGGAATGTAGCCTTGTCATTTTGGAAGGTAGTCTGCTGTCGAGATTTTTGTTAGTCGAATGGATGGTAGCCTTGTCATTATAGAACGTAGTCTGTTGTCGATATTTTTATTACTCTAATGGTTGGTAGGCTTTTCATTATTGAAGGTAATCTGTTGTCGAGATTTTCGTTACTCCAATGGATGATAGGCTTTTCATTATGGAAGGAAGTCTGTTATCGATATTTTTGTTACTCCAATGGATGGTAGCCTTGTCATTATGGAAGGTAGTTTGTTGTCAATATTTTTGTTACTCTAATGGATGGTAGCCTTGTCATTATGGAAGGTAGTCTATTGTCGGGATCTTTGTTACTCAATGGATTGTAGCCTTGTCATTATGTAAGGTAGTCTATTGTCGAGATTTTGTTTACTCCAATGGATGGTAGCCTTGTCATTATGGAAGGTAGTCTGTAGTCGAGATTTTTGTTACTCCAATGGATGGAAGCCTTTTCATTAATGAACATAGTCTATTGTTGATATTTTTGTTACTCCAATGGATGGTAGCCTTGTCATTATCGAAGGTAGTCTGTTGCAGATATCTTTGTAACTCAATGGATGGTAGCCTTGTCATTATGGAAGGTAGTATATTGTAACGATTTTTGTTACTCCATAGGATCGTAGCCTTGTCATTTTGGAAGGTAATTTGTTGTCGATATATTTATTACTCAATGGAAGGAAGCCTTGTTATTATGGAAGGTAGTCTGTTGTCGAGATTTTTCTTACTCGAATGGATGGTAGCCTTGTCATTATTGAAGGTAGTCTATTGTCAAGATTTTTATTACTACAATGGATGGTATCCTTTTCATTATGGAAGGTAGTCTGTTGTCAAGATTTTTATACTTCAATGGATGGTAGCCTTGTCATTATGGAAGGTAGTTTATTGTCGATATTTTCGTTACTCTAATGGATGGTAGCCTTGTCATTATAGAAGGTAGTATGTTGTCGAGATTTTGTTTACTCCAATGGATTGTATCCTTGTCATTATGGAAGGTAGTCTGTTGTCGAGATTTTTGTTAATCCATAGGAATGTTGCCTTGTCATTTTGGAAGGTAGTCTACTGTCGAGATTTTTTTTACTCCTATGGATGGTAGCCTTATCTTTATGGAACATAGTCTGTTGTCGAGATTTTTGTTATTCTATTGGATGGTTGCCTTGTCAATATGGAAGGAAGTCTGTTGTCGAGACTTTTGTTACTCCAATGAATGGTAGGCTTTTCATTATGGAAGGTAGTTTGTTATCGAGATTTTTGTTACTCCAATGGATGGTAGCCTTGTCATTTTTGAAGGTAGTCTATTTTCGATATTTTTATTACTCCAATGGATGGTAGGCTTGCCATTATGTAAGGTACTCTGTCGTTGAGATTTATGTTACTCCAATGGATGGTAGCCTTGTCATTAACTAAGGTAGTCTATTGTTCAGATTTTTGTTACTCCAATGGATGGTCGCCTTGCCATTACGAAAGGTAGTCTGTTGTCGAGATTTTTGTTAATCTATTGGATGATAGCCTTGTCATTATGGAAGGTAGTCTGTTGTCGAGATTTTTGTTATTACAATGGATGGTAACCTTGTCATTATGGAAGGTAGTCTATTGTCAAGATTTTTATTACTCCAATACATGGAAGCCTTTTCATTATGGAAGGTAGTCTGTTGTCGAGATTTTTTTACTCCAATGGTTGTTAGCCTTGTCATTATGGAAGGTAGTTGTTGTCGATATCTTTGTTACTCCATGGATGGTAGCCTTGTCATTATGGAAGGTAGTTTGTTGTAGAGATTTTTGTTAATCCATAGGAATGTAGCCTTGTCATTTTGGAAGGTAGTCTGCTGTCGAGATTTTTGTTAGTCGAATGGATGGTAGTCTGTTGTCTAGAATTTTTTTACTCCTATGGATCGTAGACTTTTCATTATGGAAGGTAGTCTGTTGTCGAGATTTTTGTTAAACTAATGGATGGTAGCCTTGTCATTATGGAAGGTAGTCTTTTATCGATACTTTTGTTACTCCAATGGATGGTAGCCTTTTCATTATGGAAGGTAGTATGTTGTAGAGATTTTTGTTACTCCAATGGATGGTAGCCTTTTCATTGTGGAAGGTAATCTGTTGTCAATATTTTTGTTACTCCAATGGATGGTAGCCTTGTCATTATCGAAGGTAGTCTGTTGTAGATATTTTTGTTACTCCAATGGATGGTATCCTTGTCATTATGGAAGGTAGCCTGTTGTCGATATTTTTGTTAATCCAATGGATGGTAGCCTTGCCATTATGGAAGGTAGTCTATTGTTCAGATTTTTATTACTCCAATGGATGGTCGCCTTTTCATTATGGAAGGTAGTCTGTTGTCAAGATTTTTATACTTCAATGGATGGTAGCCTTGTCATTATGGAAGGTAGTTTGTTGTCGATATTTTCGTTACTCTAATGGATGGTAGCCTTGTAATTATGGAAGGTAGTCTATTGTCGAGATTTTTTTTACTCCAATGGATGATAGCCTTGTCATTATGGAAGGTAGTCTGTTGTCGAGATTTCGTTTACTCCAATGGATGGTAGCCTTGTCATTATGGAAGGTAGTCTGTTGTCGAGATTTTTGTTAATCCATAGGAATGTTGCCTTGTCATTTTGGAAGGTAGTCTACTGTCGAGATTTTTTTTACTCCTATGGATGGTAGCCTTATCTTTATGGAACATAGTCTGTTGTCGAGATTTTTGTTATTCTATTGGATGGTTGCCTTGTCATTATGGAAGGAAGTCTGTTGTTGAGACTTTTGTTACTCCAATGAATGGTAGGCTTTTCATTATGGAAGGTAGTTTGTTGTCGAGATTTTTGTTACTCCAATGGATGGTAGCCTTGTCATTTTTGAGGGTAGTCTGTTTTCGATATTTTTATTACTCCAATGGATGGTAGGCTTGCCATTATGTAAGGTAGTCTGTCATTGAGATTTATGTTACTCCAATGGATGGTAGCCTTGTCATTAACTAAGGTAGTCTGTTGTTCAGATTTTTGTTACTCCAATGGATGGTCGCCTTGTCATTTTGGAAGGTAGTCTACGGTCGAGATTTTTGTTACTCGAATGGACAGTAGCCTTGTCATTATGGAAGGTAGTCTGTTGTCGAGATTTTTGTTACTCAAATGGATGGTAGCCTTGTCAGTATGGAAGGTAGTTTGTTGTCGAGATTTTTTTTACTCCTGTGGATGGTAGCCTTGTCATTATGGAACATGGTCTATTGTCGATATTTTTGTTATTCCATTGGATGGTATCCTTGTCATTATGGAAGGTAGTCAGTTGTCGAGGCTTTTGTTACTCCAATGGATGGTAGCCTTTTCATTATGGATGGTAGTCTGTTGTCGAGATTTTTGTTACCCCAATGGATGGTAGCCTTATCATTATGGAAGGTAATCTGTTGTCAATATTTTTGTTACTCTAATGGATGGTAGCCTTGTCATTATAGAAGGTAGTCTGTTGTAGAGATTTTTGTTTCTCTAATGGATGGTAGCCTTTTTATTATAGAAGGTAGTCTGTTGTCGATATTTCTGTTACTCCAATGGATGGTAGCCTTGCCATTATGGAAGGTAGTCTGTTGTTGAGATTTCTGTTACTCCAATGGATGGTATACTTGTCATTATGGAAGGTATTATGTTGTTCACATTTATGTTACTATAATGGATGGTAGCCTTGTCATTATGAAAGGTAGTCTGTTGTCGAGATTTTTGTTATTCCATTGGATGGTAGCCTTGTCATTATGGAAGGTTGTCTATTGTCGAGATTTTTTTTATTCCAATGGATGGTAACCTTGTCATTATGGAATGTAGTCTATTGTCAAGATTTTTATTACTCCAATGGATGGTAGCCTTTTCATTATGGAAGGTAGTCTTTTGTTTAAAATTTTGTTACTCCAATGGATGGTAGCCTTGTCATTATGGAAGGTAGTCTTTTGTTGATGTGTTTTTTATTCCAATGGATGGTATCCTTTTCATTATGGAAGGTTGTTTGTTGTAAGGATTTTTTTTACTCAAATGGATGGTAGCCTTGTCATTATGGAAGGTAGTTTGTTGTAGAGATTTTTGTTAATCCATAGGAATATAGCCTTGTCATTTTGGAAGGTAGTTTGATGTCGATATTTTTGTTACTCGAATGGATGGTAGCCTTGTCATTATGGAACATAGTTTGTTGTCGATATTTTTGTTACTCTAATGGATGGTAGGCTTTTCATAATGGAAGGTAATCTGTTGTCGAGATGTTTGTTACTCTAATGGATGGTAGGCTTTTCATTATTTAAGGTAGTCTGTTGTCGATATTTTTGTTACTCCAATGGATGGTAGCCTTGTCATTATGGAAGGTAGTTTGTTGTCAATAATTTTGTTACTCTAATGGATGGTAGCCTAAGCATTATGGAAGGTAGTCTATTGTCGAGATCTTTGTTACTCAATGGATGGTAGCCTTGTCATTAAGTAAGGTAGTCTGTTGTCGATATTCTGTTTACTCTAATAGATGGTAGCCTTGTCATTATGGAAGGTAGTGGGTTGTCGAGATTTTTGTTACTCCAATGGATGGCAGCCTTGTCATTAAGGAATGTAGTCTATTGTTGATATTTTTGTTACTCCAATGGATGGTAGCCTTGTCATTATGGAACGTAGTATGTTGCCGATATCTTCGTTAATAAATGGATGGTAGCCTTGTCATTATGGAAGGTAGTCTGTTGTAGAGATTTTTGTTACTCCATAGGATTGTAGCCTTGTCATTTTGGAAGGTAATATGTTGTCGATATCTTTGTTACTCAATGGATGGTAGCCTTGTCATTATGGAAGGTAGTTTGTGGTCGAGATTTTTGTTACTCCAATAGATGCTTGCCAAGTCATTATGAAAGGTAGTCTGTTGTCGAGATTTTTGTTACTCCAATGGATGGTATCCTTGTCATTTTGGAAGGTAGTTTGCTGTCGATATTTTTGTTACTCGAATGGATGGTAGCCTTGTCATTATGGAACATAGTCTGTTGTCGATATTTTTGTTTCTCTAATGGATGGTAGGCTTTTCATTATGGAAGGTAATCTGTTGTCGAGATTTTTGTTACTCCAATGGATGGTAGGCTTTTCATTATGTAAGGTAGTCTGTTGTCGATATTTTTGTTACTCCAATGGATCGTAGCCTTGTCATTAAGGAAGGTAGTTTGTTGTCGATATTTTTGTTACTCTAATGGATGGTAGCCTTGGCATTATGGAAGGTAGTCTATTGTCGAGATCTTTGTTACTCAATGGATGGTAGCCTTGTCATTAAGTAAGGTAGTCTGTTGTCGAGAATTTGTTTACTCCAATGGATGGTAGCCTTGTCATTATGGAAGGTAGTCTGTTGTCGAGATTTTTGTTACTCCAATGGATGGTAGCCTTGTCATTATGGAATGTAGTCTATTGTTGATATTTTTGTTACTCCAATGGATGGTAGCCTTGTCATTATGGAAGGTAGTCTGTTGTAGAGATTTTTGTTACTCCATAGGATTGTAGCCTTGTCATTTTGGAAGGTAATATGTTGTCGATATCTTTGTTACTCAATGGATGGTAGCCTTGCCATTATGGAAGGTAGTTTGTGGTCGAGATTTTTGTTACTCCAATAGATGCTAGCCAAGTCATTATGAAAGGTAGTCTGTTGTCGAGATTTTTGTTACTCCAATGGATGGTAGCCTTGTCATTTTGGAAGGTAGTTTGCTGTCGATATTTTTATTACTCGAATGGATGGTAGCCTTGTCATTATGGAACATAGTCTGTTGTCGATATTTTTGTTACTCTAATGGATGGTAGGCTTTTCATTATGGAAGGTAATCTATTGTCGAGATTTTTGTTACTCCAATGGATGGTAGGCTTTTCATTATGTAAGGTAGTCTGTTGTCGATATTTTTGTTACTCCAATGGATCGCAGCCTTGTCATTATGGAAGGTAGTTTGTTGTCGATATTTTTGTTACTCTAATGGATGGTAGCCTTGGCATTATGGAAGGTAGTCTATTGTCGAGATCGTTGTTACTCAATGGATGGTAGCCTTGTCATTAAGTAAGGTAGTCTGTTGTCGAGATTTTGTTTACTCCAATGGATGGTAGCCTTGTCAATATGGAAGGTATTCTGTTGTCGAGATTTTTGTTACTCCAATGGATGGTAGCCTTGTCATTATGGAATGTAGTCTATTGTTGATATTTTTGTTACTCCAATGGATGGTAGCCTTGTCATTATGGAAGGTAGTATGTTGCCGATATCTTCGTTAATAAATGGATGGTAGCCTTGTCATTATGGAAGGTAGTCCGTTGTAGAGATTTTAGTTACTCCATAGGAATGTAGCCTTGTCATTTTGGAACGTAATATGTTGTCGATATCTTTGTTACTCAATGGATGGTAGCCTTGTCATTATGGAAGGTAGTTTGTTGTCGAGATTTTTGTTACTCCAATGGATGGTAGCCTTGTCATTATGGAAGGTAGTTTGTTGTCGAGATTTTTGTTACTCCAATAGATGCTAGCCAAGTCATTATGAAAGGTAGTCTGTTGTCGAGATTTTTTTACTCCAATGGATGGTATCCTTATCATTTTGGAAGGTAGTTTGTTGTCGATATTTTTGTTACTCGAATGGATGGTAGCCTTGTCATTATGGAACATAGTCTGTTGTCGATATTTTTGTAACACTAATGGATGGTAGGCTTTTCATTATGGAAGGTAATTTTTTGTCGAGATTTTTGTTACTCCAATGGATGGTAGGCTTTTCATTATGTAAGGTAGTCTGTTGTCGATATTTTTGTTACTCCAATGGATCGTAGCCTTGTCATTATGGAAGGTAGTTTGTTGTCGATATTTTTGTTACTCTAATGGATGGTAGACTTGGCATTATGGAAGGTAGTCTATTGTCGAGATCTTTGTTACTCAATGGATGGTAGTCTTGTCATTAAGTAAGGTAGTCTGTTGTCGAGATTTTGTTTACTCCAATGGATGGTAGCCTTGTCATTATGGAAGGTAGTTTGTTGTCGAGATTTTTGTTACTCCAATGGATGGTAGCGTTGTCATTATCGAATGTAGTCTATTGTTGATATTTTTGTTACTCCAATGGATGGTAGCCTTGTCATTATGGAAGGTAGTATGTTTCCTATATCTTCGTTAATAAATGGATGGTAGCCTTGTCATTATGGAAGGTAGTCTGTTGTAGAGATTTTTGTTACTCCATAGGATTGTAGCCTTGTCATTTTGGAAGGTAATATGTTGTCGATATCTTTGTTACTCAATGGATGGTAGCCTTGTCATTATGGAAGGTAGTTTGTTGTCGAGATTTTTGTTACTCCAATAGATGCTAGCCTAGTCATTATGAAATGTAGTCTGTTGTCGAGATTTTTGTTACTCCAATGCATGGTAGCCTTGTCATTTTGGAAGGTAGTTTCCTGTCGATATTTTTGTTACTCGAATGGATGGTAGCCTTGTCATTATGGAACATAGTCTTTTGTCGATATTTTTGTCACTCTAATGGATGGTAGGCTTTTCATTATAGAAGGTTATCTGTTGTCGAGATTTTTGTTACTCCAATGGATGGTAGGCTTTTCATTATGTAAGGTAGTCTGTTGTCGATATTTTTGTTACTCCAATGGATCGTAGCCTTGTCATTATGGAAGGTAGTTTGTTGTCGATATTTTTGTTACTCTAATGGATGGTAGCCTTGGCATTATGGAAGGTAGTCTATTGTCGAGATCTTTGTTACTCAATGGATGGTAGCCTTGTCATTAAGTAAGGTAGTCTGTTGTCGAGATTTTGTTTTCTCCAATGGATGGTAGCCTTGTCATTATGGAAGGTAGTCTGTTGTCGAGATTTTTGTTACTCCAATGGATGGTAGCCTTGTCATTATGGAATGTAGTCTATTGTTGATATTTTTGTTACTCCAATGGATGGTAGCCTTGTCATTATGGAAGGTAGTATGTTGCCGATATCTTCGTTAATAAAGGGATGGTAGCCTTGTCATTATGGAAGGTAGTCTGTTGTAGAGATTTTTGTTACTCCATAGGATTGTAGCCTTGTCATTTTGGAAGGTAATATGTTGTCGATATCTTTGTTACTCAATGGATGGTAGCCCTGTCATTATGGAAGGGAGTTTGTTGTCGAGATTTTTGTTACTCCAATGGATGGTAGCCTTGTCATTATGGAAGGAAGTTTGTTGTCGAGATTTTTGTTACTCCAATAGATGCTAGCTAAGTAATTATGAAAGGTAGTCTGTTGTCGAGATTTTTGTTACTCCAATGGATGGTATCCTTGTCATTTTGGAAGGTAGTTTGTTGTCGATATTTTTGTTACTCCAATGGATGGTATCCTTGTCATTATGGAACATAGTCTGTTGACGATATTTTTGTTACTCTAATGGATGGTAGGCTTTTCATTATGGAAGTTAATCTGTTGTCGAGATTTTTGTTACTCCAATGGATGGTAGGCTTTTCATTATGTAAGGTAGTCTGTTGTCGATATTTTTGTTACTCCAATGGATCGTAGCCTTGTCATTATGGAAGGTAGTTTGTTGTCGATATTTTTGTTACTCTAATGGATGGTAGCCTTGGCATTATGGAAGGTAGTCTATTGTCGAGATCTTTGTTACTCAATTGATGGTAGCCTTGTCATTAAGTAAGGTAGTCTGTTGTCAAGATTTTGTTTACTCCAATGGATGGTAGCCTTGTCATTATGGAAGGTAGTCTGTTGTCGAGATTTTTGTTACTCCAATGGATGGTAGCCTTGTCATTATGGAATGTAGTCTATTGTTGATATTTTTGTTACTCCAATGGATGGTAGCCTTATCATTATGGAAGGTAGTATGTTGCCGATATCTTCGTTAATAAATGGATGGTAGCCTTGTCATTATGGAAGGTAGTCTGTTGTAGAGATTTTTGTTACTCCATAGGATTGTAGCCTTGTCATTTTGGAAGGTAATATGTTGTCGATATCTTTGTTACTCAATGGATGGTAGCCTTGTCATTATGGAAGGTAGTTTGTTGTCGAGATTTTTGTTACTCCAATGGATGGTAGCCTTGTCATTATGGAAGGGAGTTTGTTGTCGAGATTTTTGTTACTCCAATATATGCTAGCCAAGTCATTATGAAAGGTAGTCTGTTGTCGAGATTTTTGTTACTCCAATGGATGGTATCCTTGT
This sequence comes from Vicia faba, assembly GCA_948472305.1. Classification (NCBI taxonomy): domain Eukaryota; kingdom Viridiplantae; phylum Streptophyta; class Magnoliopsida; order Fabales; family Fabaceae; genus Vicia; species Vicia faba. Next base: position 687,639,535 of record OX451741.1, on the reverse strand, counting down.
CATTTTGGAAGGTAGTTTGCTGTCGATATTTTTGTTACTCGAATGGATTGTAGCTTTGTCATTATGGAACATAGTCTGTTGTCGATATTTTTGTTACTCTAATGGATGGTAGGCTTTTCATTATGGAAGGTAATCTGTTGTCGAGATTTTTGTTACTCCAATGGATGGTAGGCTTTTCATTATGTAAGGTAGTCTGTTGTCGATATTTTTGTTACTCCAATGGATCGTAGCCTTGTCATTATGGAAGGTAGTTTGTTGTCGATATTTTTGTTACTCTAATGGATGGTAGCCTTGGCATTATGGAAGGTAGTCTATTGTCGAGATCTTTGTTACTCAATGGATGGTAGCCTTGTCATTAAGTAAGGTAGTCTGTTGTCGAGATTTTGTTTACTCCAATGGATGGTAGCCTTGTCATTATGGAAGGTAGTCTGTTGTCGAGATTTTTGTTACTCCAATGGATGGTAGCCTTGTCATTATGGAATGTAGTCTATTGTTGATATTTTTTGTTACTCCAATGGATGGTAGCCTTGTCATTACGGAAGGTAGTATGTTGCCGATATCTTCGTTAATAAATGGATGGTAGCCTTGTCGTTATGGAAGGTAGTCTATTGTATAGATTTTTGTTACTCCATAGGATTGTAGCCTTGTCATTTTGGAAGGTAATATGTTGTCGATATCTTTGTTACTCACTGGATGGTAGCCTTGTCATTATGGAAGGTAGTTTGTTGTCGAGATGTTTGTTACTCCAATGGATGGTAGCCTTGTCATTATGGAATGGAGTTTGTTGTCGAGATTTTTGTTACTCCAATATATGCTAGCCAAGTCATTATGAAAGGTAGTCTGTTGTCGAGATTTTTTTTACTCCAATGGATGGTATCCTTGTCATTTTGGAAGGTAGTTTGCTGTCGGTATTTTTGTTACTCGAATGGATGGTAGCCTTGTCATTATGGAACATAGTCTGTTGTCGATATTTTTGTTACTCTAATGGATGGTAGGCTTTTCATTATGGAAGGTAATCTGTTGTCGAGATTTTTGTTACTCCAATGGATGGTAGGCTTTTCATTATGTAAGGTAGTCTGTTGTCGATATTTTTGTTACTCCAATGGATCGTAGCCTTGTCATTGTGGAAGGTAGTTTGTTGTCGATATTTTTGTTACTCTAATGGATGGTAGCCTTGGCATTATGGAAGGTAGTCTATTGTCGAGATCTTTGTTACTCAATGGATGGTAGCCTTGTCATTAAGTAAGGTAGTCTGTTGTCGAGATTTTGTTTACTCCAATGGATGATAGCCTTGTCATTATGGAAGGTAGTCTGTTGTCGAGATTTTTGTTACTCCAATGGATGGTAGCCTTGTCATTATGGAATGTAGTCTATTGTTGATATTTTTGTTACTCCAATGGATGGTAGCCTTATCATTATGGAAGGTAGTATGTTGCCGATATCTTCGTTAATAAATGGATGGTAGCCTTGTCATTATGGAAGGTAGTCTGTTGTAGAGATTTTTGTTACTCCATATGATTGTAGCCTTGTCATTTTGGAAGGTAATATGTTGTCGATATCTTTGTTACTCAATGGATGGTAGCCTTGTCATTATGGAAGGAAGTTTGTTGTCGAGATTTTTGTTACTCCAATAGATGCTAGCCAAGTCATTATGAAAGGTAGTCTGTTGTCGAGATTTTTGTTACTCCAATGGATGGTAGCCTTGTCATTTTGGAAGGTAGTTTGTTGTTGATATTTTTGTTACTCGAATGGATGGTAGCCTTGTCATTATAGAACATAGTCTGTTGTCGATATTTTTTTTACTCTAATGGATGGTAGGCTTTTCATTATGAAAGGTTATCTGTTGTCGAGATTTTTGTTACTCCAATGGATGGTAGGCTTTTCATTATGTAAGGTAGTTTGTTGTCGATATTTTTGTTACTCCAATGGATCGTAGCCTTGTCATTATGGAAGGTAGTTTGTTGTCGATATTTTTGTTACTCTAATGGATGGTAGCCTTGGCATTATGGAAGGTAGTCTATTGTCGAGATCTTTGTTACTCAATGGATGGTAGCCTTGTCATTAAGTAAGGTAGTCTGTTGTCGAGATTTTGTTTACTCCAATGGATGGTAGCCTTGTCATTATGGAAGGTAGTCTGTTGTCGAGATTTTTGTTACATCGAATGGATGTTAGCCTTGTCATTATGGAATGTAGTCTATTGTTGATATTTTTGTTACTCCAATGGATGGTAGCCTTGTCATTATGGAAGGTAGTATGTTGCCGATATCTTCGTTAATAAAGGGATGGTAGCCTTGTCATTATGGAAGGTAGTCTGTTGTAGAGATTTTTGTTACTCCATAGGATTGTAGCCTTGTCATTTTGGAAGGCAATATGTTGTCGATATCTTTGTTACTCAATGGATGGTAGCCTTGTCATTATGGAAGGTAGTTTGTTGTCGAGATTTTTGTTACTCCAATGGATGGTAGCCTTGTCATTATGGAAGGTAGTTTGTTGTCGAGATTTTTGTTACTCCAATAGATGCTAGCCAAGTCATTATGAAAGGTAGTCTGTTGTCGATATTTTTGTTACTCCAATGGATGGTATCCTTGTTATTTTGGAAGGTAGTTTGTTGTTGATATTTTTGTTACTCGAATGGATGGTAGCCTTGTCATTATGGAACATAGTCTGTTGTCGATATTTTTGTTACTCTAATGGATGGTAGGCTTTTCATTATGGAAGGTAATATGTTGTCGAGATTTTTGTTACTCCAATGGATGGTAGGCTTTTCATTATGTAAGGTAGTCTGTTGTCGATATTTTTGTTACTCCAATGGATCGTAGCCTTGTCATTATGGAAGGTAGTTTGTTGTCGATATTTTTGTTACTCTAATGGATGGTAGCCTTGGCATTATGGAAGGTAGTCTATTGTCGAGATCTTTGTTACTCAATGGATGGTAGCCTTGTCATTAAGTAAGGTAGTCTGTTGTCGAGATTTTGTTTACTCCAATGGATGGTAGCCTTGTCATTATGGAAGGTAGTCTGTTGTCGAGATTTTTGTTACTCCAATGGATGGTAGCCTTGTCATTATGGAATGTAGTCTATTGTTGATATTTTTGTTACTCCAATGGATGGTAGCCTTGTCATTATGGAAGGTAGTATTTTGCCGATATCTTCGTTAATAAATGGATGGTAGCCTTGTCATTATGGAAGGTAGTCTGTTGTAGAGATTTTTGTTACTCCATAGGATTGTAGCCTTGTCATTTTGGAAGGTAATATGTTGTCGATATCTTTGTTACTCATTGGATGGTAGCCTTGTCATTATGGAAGGTAGTTTGTTGTCGAGATTTTTGTTACTCCAATGGATGGTAGCCTTGTCATTATGGAAGGGAGTTTGTTGTCGAGATTTTTGTTACTCCAATAGATGCTAGCCAAGTCATTATGAAAGGTAGTCTGTTGTCGAGATTTTTGTTACTCCAATGGATGGTATCCTTGTCATTTTGGAAGGTAGTTTGCTGTCGATATTTTTGTTACTCGAATGGATGGTAGCCTTGTCATTATGGAACATAGTCTGTTGTCGATATTTTTGTTACTCTAATGGATGGTAGGCTTTTCATTATGGAAGGTAATCTGTTGTCGAGATTTTTGTTACTCCAATGGATGGTAGGCTTTTCATTATGTAAGGTAGTCTGTTGTCGATATTTTTGTTACTCCAATGGATCGTAGCCTTGTCATTGTGGAAGGTAGTTTGTTGTCGATATTTTTGTTACTCTAATGGATGGTAGCCTTGGCATTATGGAAGGTAGTCTATTGTCGAGATCTTTGTTACTCAATGGATGGTAGCCTTGTCATTAAGTAAGGTAGTCTGTTGTCGAGATTTTGTTTACTCCAATGGATGATAGCCTTGTCATTATGGAAGGTAGTCTGTTGTCGAGATTTTTGTTACTCCAATGGATGGTAGCCTTGTCATTATGGAATGTAGTCTATTGTTGATATTTTTGTTACTCCAATGGATGGTAGCCTTGTCATTATGGAAGGTAGTATGTTGCCGATATCTTCGTTAATAAATGGATGGTAGCCTTGTCATTATGGAAGGTAGTCTGTTGTAGAGATTTTTGTTACTCCATATGATTGTAGCCTTGTCATTTTGGAAGGTAATATGTTGTCGATATCTTTGTTACTCAATGGATGGTAGCCTTGTCATTATGGAAGGAAGTTTGTTGTCGAGATTTTTGTTACTCCAATAGATGCTAACCAAGTCATTATGAAAGGTAGTCTGTTGTCGAGATTTTTGTTACTCCAATGGATGGTAGCCTTGTCATTTTGGAAGGTAGTTTGTTGTTGATATTTTTGTTACTCGAATGGATGGTAGCCTTGTCATTATGGAACATAGTCTGTTGTCGATATTTTTGTTACTCTAATGGATGGTAGGCTTTTCATTATGAAAGGTTATCTGTTGTCGAGATTTTTGTTACTCCAATGGATGGTAGGCTTTTCATTATGTAAGGTAGTCTGTTGTCGATATTTTTGTTACTCCAATGGATCGTAGCCTTGTCATTATGGAAGGTAGTTTGTTGTCGATATTTTTGTTACTCTAATGGATGGTAGCCTTGGCATTATGGAAGGTAGTCTATTGTCGAGATCTTTGTTACTCAATGGATGGTAGCCTTGTCATTAAGTAAGGTAGTCTGTTGTCGAGATTTTGTTTACTCCAATGGATGGTAGCCTTGTCATTATGGAAGGTAGTCTGTTGTCGAGATTTTTGTTACTCCAATGGATGGTAGCCTTGTCATTATGGAATGTAGTCTATTGTTGATATTTTTGTTACTCCAATGGATGGTAGCCTTGTCATTATGGAAGGTAGTATGTTGCCGATATCTTCGTTAATAAAGGGATGGTAGCCTTGTCATTATGGAAGGTAGTCTGTTGTAGAGATTTTTGTTACTCCATAGGATTGTAGCCTTGTCATTTTGGAAGGCAATATGTTGTCGATATCTTTGTTACTCAATGGATGGTAGCCTTGTCATTATGGAAGGTAGTTTGTTGTCGAGATTTTTGTTACTCCAATGGATGGTAGCCTTGTCATTATGGAAGGTAGTTTGTTGTCGAGATTTTTGTTACTCCAATAGATGCTAGCCAAGTCATTATGAAAGGTAGTCTGTTGTCGAGATTTTTGTTACTCCAATGGATGGTATCCTTGTTATTTTGGAAGGTAGTTTGTTGTTGATATTTTTGTTACTCGAATGGATGGTAGCCTTGTCATTATGGAACATAGTCTGTTGTCGATATTTTTGTTACTCTAATGGATGGTAGGCTTTTCATTATGGAAGGTAATATGTTGTCGAGATTTTTGTTACTCCAATGGATGGTAGGCTTTTCATTATGTAAGGTAGTCTGTTGTCGATATTTTTGTTACTCCAATGGATCGTAGCCTTGTCATTATGGAAGGTAGTTTGTTGTCGATATTTTTGTTACTCTAATGGATGGTAGCCTTGGCATTATGGAAGGTAGTCTATTGTCGAGATCTTTGTTACTCAATGGATGGTAGCCTTGTCATTAAGTAAGGTAGTCTGTTGTCGAGATTTTGTTTACTCCAATGGATGGTAGCCTTGTCATTATGGAAGGTAGTCTGTTGTCGAGATTTTTGTTACTCCAATGGATGGTAGCCTTGTCATTATGGAATGTAGTCTATTGTTGATATTTTTGTTACTCCAATGGATGGTAGCCTTGTCATTATGGAAGGTAGTATTTTGCCGATATCTTCGTTAATAAATGGATGGTAGCCTTGTCATTATGGAAGGTAGTCTGTTGTAGAGATTTTTGTTACTCCATAGGATTGTAGCCTTGTCATTTTGGAAGGTAATATGTTGTCGATATCTTTGTTACTCAATGGATGGTAGCCTTGTCATTATGGAAGGTAGTTTGTTGTCGAGATTTTTGTTACTCCAATGGATGGTAGCCTTGTCATTTTGGAAGGGAGTTTGTTGTCGAGATTTTTGTTACTCCAATAGATGCTAGCCAAGTCATTATGAAAGGTAGTCTGTTGTCGAGATTTTTGTTACTCCAATGGATGGTATCCTTGTCATTTTGGAAGGTAGTTTGCTGTCGATATTTTTGTTACTCGAATGGATGGTAGCTTGTCATTATGGAACATAGTCTGTTGTCGATATTTTTGTTACTCTAATGGATGGTAGGCTTTTCATTATGGAAGGTAATCTGTTGTCGAGATTTTTGTTACTCCAATGGATGGTAGGCTTTTCATTATGTAAGGTAGTCTGTTGTCGATATTTTTGTTACTTCAATGGATCGTAGCCTTGTCATTATGGAAGGTAGTTTGTTGTCGATATTTTTGTTACTCTAATGGATGGTAGCCTTGGCATTATGGAAGGTAGTCTATTGTCGAGATCTTTGTTACTCAATGGATTGTAGCCTTGACATTAAGTAAGGTAGTCTGTTGTCGAGATTTTGTTTACTCCAATGGATGATAGCCTTGTGATTGTGGAAGGTAGTCTGTTGTCGAGATTTTTGTTACTCCAATGGATGGTAGCCTTGTCATTATGGAATGTAGTCTATTGTTGATATTTTTGTTACTCCAATGGATGGTAGCCTTGTCATTATGGAAGGTAGTATGTTGCCGATATCTTCATTAATAAATGGATGGTAGCCTTGTCATTATGGAAGGTAGTCTGTTGTAGAGATTTTTGTTACTCCATAGGATTGTAGCCTTGTCATTTTGGAAGGTAATATGTTGTCGAGATTTTTGTTACTCAATGGATGGTAGCCTTGTCATTATGGAAGGTAGTTTGTTGTCGAGATTTTTGTTACTCCAATAGATGCTAGCCAAGTCATTATGAAAGGTAGTCTGTTGTCGAGATTTTTGTTACTCCAATGGATAGTATCCTTGTCATTTTGGAAGGTAGTTTGTTGTCGATATTTTTGTTACTCGAATGGATGGTAGCCTTGTCATTATGGAACATAGTCTGTTGTCGATATTTTTGGTACTCTAATGGATGGTAGGCTTTTCATTATGGAAGGTAATCTGTTGTCGAGATTTTTGTTACTCCAATGGATGGTAGGCTTTTCATTATGTAAGGTAGTCTGTTGTCGATATTTTTGTTACTCCAATGGATCGTAGCCTTGTCATTATGGAAGGTAGTTTGTTGTCGATATTTTTGTTACTCTAATGGATGGTAGCCTTGGCATTTTGGAAGGTAGTCTATTGTCGAGATCTTTGTTACTCAATGGATGGTAGCCTTGTCATTAAGTAAGGTAGTCTGTTGTCGAGATTTTGTTTACTCCAATGGATGGTAGCCTTGTCATTATGGAAGGTAGTCTGTTGTCGATATTTTTGTTACTCCAATGGATGGTAACCTTGTCATTATGGAATGTAGTCAATTGTTGATATTTTTGTTACTCCAATGGATGGTAGCCTTGTCATTATGGAAGGTAGTATGTTGCCGATATCTTCGTTAATAAAGGGATGGTAGCCTTGTCATTATGGAAGGTAGTCTGTTGTAGAGATTTTTATTACTCCATAGGATTGTAGCCTTGTCATTTTGGAAGGTAATATGTTGTCGATATCTTTGTTCAATGGATGGTAGCCTTGTCATTATGGAAGGTAGTTTGTTGTCGAGATTTTTGTTACTCCAATGGATGGTAGCCTTGTCATTATGGAAGGTAGTTTGTTGTCGAGATTTTTGTTACTCCAATAGATGCTAGCCAAGTCATTATGAAAGGTAGTCTGTTGTCGAGATTTTTGTTACTCCAATGGATGGTATCCTTGTCATTTTGGAAGGTAGTTTGTTGTCGATATTTTTGTTACTCGAATGGATGGTAGCCTTGTCATTATGGAACATAGTCTGTTGTCGATATTTTTGGTACTCTAATGGATGGTAGGCTTTTCATTATGGAAGGTAATCTGTTGTCGAGATTTTTGTTACTCCAATGGATGGTAGGCTTTTCATTATGTAAGGTAGTCTGTTGTCGATATTTTTGTTACTCCAACGGATCGTAGCCTTGTCATTATGGAAGGTAGTTTGTTGTCGATATTTTTGTTACTCTAATGGATGGTAGCCTTGGCATTTTGGAAGGTAGTCTATTGTCGAGATCTTTGTTACTCAATGGATGGTAGCCTTGTCATTAAGTAAGGTAGTCTGTTGTCGAGATTTTGTTTACTCCAATGGAAGGTAGCCTTGTCATTATGGAAGGTAGTCTGTTGTCGAGATTTTTGTTACTCCAATGGATGGTGACCTTGTCATTATGGAATGTAGTCTATTGTTGATATTTTTGTTACTCCAATGGATGGTAGCCTTGTCATTATGGAAGGTAGTATGTTGCCGATATCTTCGTTAATAAAGGGATGGTAGCCTTGTCATTATGGAAGGTAGTCTATTGTAGAGATTTTTATTACTCCATAGGATTGTAGCCTTGTCATTTTGGAAGGTAATATGTTGTCGATATCTTTGTTACACAATGGATGGTAGCCTTGTCATTATGGAAGGTAGTTCGTTGTCGATATTTTTGTTACTCCAATGGATGGTAGCCTTGTCATTATGGAAGGTAGTTTGTTGTCGAGATTTTTGTTACTCCAATAGATGCTAGCCAAGTCATTATGAAAGGTAGTCTGTTGTCGAGATTTTTGTTACTCCAATGGATGGTATCCTTGTCATTTTGGAAGGTAGTTTGCTGTCGATATTTTTGTTACTCGAATGGATGGTAGCCTTGTCATTATGGAACATAGTGTGTTGTCGATATTTTTGTTACTCTAATGGATGGTAGGCTTTTCATTATGGAAGGTAATCTGTTGTCGAGATTTTTGTTACTCCAATGGATGGTAGGCTTTTCATTATGTAAGGTAGTCTGTTGTCGATATTTTTGTTACTTCAATGGATCGTAGCCTTGTCATTATGGAAGGTAGTTTGTTGTCGATATTTTTGTTACTCTAATGGATGGTAGCCTTGGCATTATGAAAGGTAGTCTATTGTCGAGATCTTTGTTACTCAATGGATTGTAGCCTTGCCATTAAGTAAGGTAGTCTGTTGTCGAGATTTTGTTTACTCCAATGGATGATAGCCTTGTGATTGTGGAAGGTAGTCTATTGTCGAGATTTTTGTTACTCCAATGGATGGTAGCCTTGTCATTATGGAATGTAGTCTATTGTTGATATTTTTGTTACTCCAATGGATGGTAGCCTTGTCATTATGGAAGGTAGTATGTTGCCGATATCTTCATTAATAAATGGATGGTAGCCTTGTCATTATGGAAGGTAGTCTGTTGTAGAGATTTTTGTTACTCCATAGGATTGTAGCCTTGTCATTTTGGAAGGTAATATGTTGTCGAGATTTTTGTTACTCAATGGATGGTAGCCTTGTCATTATGGAAGGTAGTTTGTTGTCGAGATTTTTGTTACTCCAATAGATGCTAGCCAAGTCATTATGAAAGGTAGTCTGTTGTCGAGATTTTTGTTACTCCAATGGATGGTATCCTTGTCATTTTGGAAGGTAGTTTGTTGTCGATATTTTTGTTACTCGAATGGATGGTAGCCTTGTCATTATGGAACATAGTCTGTTGTCGATATTTTTGGTACTCTAATGGATGGTAGGCTTTTCATTATGGAAGGTAATCTGTTGTCGAGATTTTTGTTACTCCAATGGATGGTAGGCTTTTCATTATGTAAGGTAGTCTGTTGTCGATATTTTTGTTACTCCAATGGATCGTAGCCTTGTCATTATGGAAGGTAGTTTGTTGTCGATATTTTTGTTACTCTAATGGATGGTAGCCTTGGCATTTTGGAAGGTAGTCTATTGTCGAGATCTTTGTTACTTAATGGATGGTAGCCTTGTCATTAGGTAAGGTAGTCTGTTGTCGAGATTTTGTTTACTCCAATGGATGGTAGCCTTGTCATTATGGAAGGTAGTCTGTTGTCGAGATTTTTGTTACTCCAATGGATGGTAGCCTTGTCATTATGGAATGTAGTCTATTGTTGATATTTTTGTTACTCCAATGGATGGTAGCCTTGTCATTATGGAAGGTAGTATTTTGCCGATATCTTCGTTAATAAATGGATGGTAGCCTTGTCATTATGGAAGGTAGTCTGTTGTAGAGATTTTTGTTACTCCATAGGATTGTAGCCTTGTCATTTTGGAAGGTAATATGTTGTCGATATCTTTGTTACTCAATGGATGGTATCCTTGTCATTATGGAAGGTAGTTTGTTGTCGAGATTTTTGTTACTCCAATGGATGGTAGCCTTGTCATTATGGAAGGGAGTTTGTTGTCGAGATTTTTGTTACTCCAATAGATGCTAGCCAAGTCATTATGAAAGGTAGTCTGTTGTCGAGATTTTTGTTACTCCAATGGATGGTATCCTTGTCATTTTGGAAGGTAGTTTGCTGTCGATATTTTTGTTACTCGAATGGATGGTAGCCTTGTCATTATGGAACATAGTCTGTTGTCGATATTTTTGTTACTCTAATGGATGGTAGGCTTTTCATTATGGAAGGTAATCTTTTGTCGAGTTTTTTGTTACTCCAATGGATGGTAGGCTTTTCATTATGTAAGGTAGTCTGTTGTCGATATTTTTGTTACTTCAATGGATTGTAGCCTTGTCATTATGGAAGGTAGTTTGTTGTCGATATTTTTGTTACTCTAATGGATGGTAGCCTTGGCATTATGGAAGGTAGTCTATTGTCGACATCTTTGTTACTCAATGGATTGTAGCCTTGACATTAAGTAAGGTAGTCTGTTGTCGAGATTTTGTTTACTCCAATGGATGATAGCCTTGTGATTGTGGAAGGTAGTCTGTTGTCGAGATTTTTGTTACTCCAATGGATGGTAGCCTTGTCATTATGGAATGTAGTCTATTGTTGATATTTTTGTTACTCCAATGGATGGTAGCCTTGTCATTATGGAAGGTAGTATGTTGCCGATATCTTTGTTAATAATTGGATGGTAGCCTTGTCATTATGGAAGGTAGTCTGTTGTAGAGATTTTTGTTACTCCATAGGATTGTAGCCTTGTCATTTTGGAAGGTAATATGTTGTCGATATCTTTGTTACTCAATGGATGGTAGCCTTGTCATTATGGAAGGTAGTTTGTTGTCGAGATTTTTGTTACTCCAATAGATGCTAGCCAAGTCATTATGAAAGGTAGTCTGTTGTCGAGATTTTTGTTACTCCAATGGATCGTAGCCTTGTCATTTTGGAAGGTAGTTTGCTGTTGATATTTTTGTTACTCGAATGGATGGTAGCCTTGTCATTATGGAACATAGTCTGTTGTCGATATTTTTGTTACTCTAATGGATGGTAGGCTTTTCATTATGGAAGGTTATTTGTTGTCGAGATTTTTGTTACTCCAATGGATGGTAGGCTTTTCATTATGTAAGGTAGTCTGTTGTCGATATTTTTGTTACTCCAATTGATCGTAGCCTTGTCATTATGGAAGGTAGTTTGTTGTCGATATTTTTGTTACTCTAATGGATGGTAGCCTTGGCATTATGGAAGGTAGTCTATTGTCGAGATCTTTGTTACTCAATGGATGGTAGCCTTGTCATTAAGTAAGGTAGTCTGTTGTCGAAATTTTGTTTACTCCAATGGATGGTAGCCTTGTCATTATGGAAGGTAGTCTGTTGTCGAGATTTTTGTTACTCCAATGGATGGTGACCTTGTCATTATGGAATGTAGTCTATTGTTGATATTTTTGTTACTCCAATGGATGGTAGCCTTGTCATTATGGAAGGTAGTATGTTGCCGATATCTTCGTTAATAAAGGGATGGTAGCCTTGTCATTATGGAAGGTAGTCTATTGTAGAGATTTTTATTACTCCATAGGATTGTAGCCTTGTCATTTTGGAAGGTAATATGTTGTCGATATCTTTGTTACACAATGGATGGTAGCCTTGTCATTATGGAAGGTAGTTCGTTGTCGATATTTTTGTTACTCCAATGGATGGTAGCCTTGTCATTATGGAAGGTAGTTTGTTGTCGAGATTTTTGTTACTCCAATAGATGCTAGCCAAGTCATTATGAAAGGTAGTCTGTTGTCGAGATTTTTGTTACTCCAATGGATGGTATCCTTGTCATTTTGGAAGGTAGTTTGCTGTCGATATTTTTGTTACTCGAATGGATGGTAGCCTTGTCATTATGGAACATAGTGTGTTGTCGATATTTTTGTTACTCTAATGGATGGTAGGCTTTTCATTATGGAAGGTAATCTGTTGTCGAGATTTTTGTTACTCCAATGGATGGTAGGCTTTTCATTATGTAAGGTAGTCTGTTGTCGATATTTTTGTTACTTCAATGGATCGTAGCCTTGTCATTATGGAAGGTAGTTTGTTGTCGATATTTTTGTTACTCTAATGGATGGTAGCCTTGGCATTATGAAAGGTAGTCTATTGTCGAGATCTTTGTTACTCAATGGATTGTAGCCTTGACATTAAGTAAGGTAGTCTGTTGTCGAGATTTTGTTTACTCCAATGGATGATAGCCTTGTGATTGTGGAAGGTAGTCTGTTGTCGAGATTTTTGTTACTCCAATGGATGGTAGCCTTGTCATTATGGAATGTAGTCTATTGTTGATATTTTTGTTACTCCAATGGATGGTAGCCTTGTCATTATGGAAGGTAGTATGTTGCCGATATCTTCATTAATAAATGGATGGTAGCCTTGTCATTATGGAAGGTAGTCTGTTGTAGAGATTTTTGTTACTCCATAGGATTGTAGCCTTGTCATTTTGGAAGGTAATATGTTGTCGAGATTTTTGTTACTCAATGGATGGTAGCCTTGTCATTATGGAAGGTAGTTTGTTGTCGAGATTTTTGTTACTCCAATAGATGCTAGCCAAGTCATTATGAAAGGTAGTCTGTTGTCGAGATTTTTGTTACTCCAATGGATGGTATCCTTGTCATTTTGGAAGGTAGTTTGTTGTCGATATTTTTGTTACTCGAATGGATGGTAGCCTTGTCATTATGGAACATAGTCTGTTGTCGATATTTTTGGTACTCTAATGGATGGTAGGCTTTTCATTATGGAAGGTAATCTGTTGTCGAGATTTTTGTTACTCCAATGGATGGTAGGCTTTTCATTATGTAAGGTAGTCTGTTGTCGATATTTTTGTTACTCCAATGGATCGTAGCCTTGTCATTATGGAAGGTAGTTTGTTGTCGATATTTTTGTTACTCTAATGGATGGTAGCCTTGGCATTTTGGAAGGTAGTCTATTGTCGAGATCTTTGTTACTTAATGGATGGTAGCCTTGTCATTAGGTAAGGTAGTCTGTTGTCGAGATTTTGTTTACTCCAATGGATGGTAGCCTTGTCATTATGGAAGGTAGTCTGTTGTCGAGATTTTTGTTACTCCAATGGATGGTAGCCTTGTCATTATGGAATGTAGTCTATTGTTGATATTTTTGTTACTCCAATGGATGGTAGCCTTGTCATTATGGAAGGTAGTATTTTGCCGATATCTTCGTTAATAAATGGATGGTAGCCTTGTCATTATGGAAGGTAGTCTGTTGTAGAGATTTTTGTTACTCCATAGGATTGTAGCCTTGTCATTTTGGAAGGTAATATGTTGTCGATATCTTTGTTACTCAATGGATGGTATCCTTGTCATTATGGAAGGTAGTTTGTTGTCGAGATTTTTGTTACTCCAATGGATGGTAGCCTTGTCATTATGGAAGGGAGTTTGTTGTCGAGATTTTTGTTACTCCAATAGATGCTAGCCAAGTCATTATGAAAGGTAGTCTGTTGTCGAGATTTTTGTTACTCCAATGGATGGTATCCTTGTCATTTTGGAAGGTAGTTTGCTGTCGATATTTTTGTTACTCGAATGGATGGTAGCCTTGTCATTATGGAACATAGTCTGTTGTCGATATTTTTGTTACTCTAATGGATGGTAGGCTTTTCATTATGGAAGGTAATCTTTTGTCGAGTTTTTTGTTACTCCAATGGATGGTAGGCTTTTCATTATGTAAGGTAGTCTGTTGTCGATATTTTTGTTACTTCAATGGATCGTAGCCTTGTCATTATGGAAGGTAGTTTGTTGTCGATATTTTTGTTACTCTAATGGATGGTAGCCTTGGCATTATGGAAGGTAGTCTATTGTCGAGATCTTTGTTACTCAATGGATTGTAGCCTTGACATTAAGTAAGGTAGTCTGTTGTCGAGATTTTGTTTACTCCAATGGATGATAGCCTTGTGATTGTGGAAGGTAGTCTGTTGTCGAGATTTTTGTTACTCCAATGGATGGTAGCCTTGTCATTATGGAATGTAGTCTATTGTTGATATTTTTGTTACTCCAATGGATGGTAGCCTTGTCATTATGGAAGGTAGTATGTTGCCGATATCTTTGTTAATAATTGGATGGTAGCCTTGTCATTATGGAAGGTAGTCTGTTGTAGAGATTTTTGTTACTCCATAGGATTGTAGCCTTGTCATTTTGGAAGGTAATATGTTGTCGATATCTTTGTTACTCAATGGATGGTAGCCTTGTCATTATGGAAGGTAGTTTGTTGTCGAGATTTTTGTTACTCCAATAGATGCTAGCCAAGTCATTATGAAAGGTAGTCTGTTGTCGAGATTTTTGTTACTCCAATGGATCGTAGCCTTGTCATTTTGGAAGGTAGTTTGCTGTTGATATTTTTGTTACTCGAATGGATGGTAGCCTTGTCATTATGGAACATAGTCTGTTGTCGATATTTTTGTTACTCTAATGGATGGTAGGCTTTTCATTATGGAAGGTTATTTGTTGTCGAGATTTTTGTTACTCCAATGGATGGTAGGCTTTTCATTATGTAAGGTAGTCTGTTGTCGATATTTTTGTTACTCCAATTGATCGTAGCCTTGTCATTATGGAAGGTAGTTTGTTGTCGATATTTTTGTTACTCTAATGGATGGTAGCCTTGGCATTATGGAAGGTAGTCTATTGTCGAGATCTTTGTTACTCAATGGATGGTAGCCTTGTCATTAAGTAAGGTAGTCTGTTGTCGAAATTTTGTTTACTCCAATGGATGGTAGCCTTGTCATTATGGAAGGTAGTCTGTTGTCGAGATTTTTGTTACTCCAATGGATGGTAGCCTTGTCATTATGGAATGTAGTCTATTGTTGATATTTTTGTTATTCCAATGGATGGTAGCCTTGTCATTATGGAAGGTAGTATGTTGCCGATATCTTCGTTAATAAATGGATGGTAGCCTTGTCATTATGGAAGGTAGACTGTTGTAGAGATTTTTGTTACTCCATAGGATTGTAGCCTTGTGATTTTGGAAGGTAATATGTTGTCGATATCTTTGTTACTCAATGGATGGTAGCCTTGTCATTATGGAAGGTAGTTTGTTGTCGTGATCTTTGTTACTCCAATGGATGGTAGCCTTGTCATTATGGAAGGTAGTTTGTTGTCGAGATTTTTGTTACTCCAATAGATGCTAGCCAAGTCATTATGAAAGGTAGTCTGTTGTCGAGATTTTTGTTACTCCAATGGATGGTATCCTTGTCATTTTGGAGGGTAGTTTGTTGTCGATATTTTTGTTACTCGAATGGATGGTAGCCTTGTCATTATGGAACATAGTCTGTTGTCGATATTTTTGTTACTCTAATGGATGGTAGGCTTTTCATTATGGAAGGTAATCTGTTGTCGAGATTTTTGTTACTCCAATGGATGGTAGGCTTTTCATTATGTAAGGTAGTCTGTTGTCGATATTTTTGTTACTCCAATGGATCGTAGCCTTGTCATTATGGAAGGTAGTTTGTTGTCGATATTTTTGTTACTCTAATGGATGTTAGCCTTGGCATTATGGAAGGTAGTCTATTATCGAGATCTTTGTTACTCAATGGATGGTAGCCTTGTCATTAAGTAAGGTAGTCTGTTGTCGAGATTTTGTTTACTCCAATGGATGGTAGCCTTGTCATTATGGAAGGTAGTCTGTTGTCGAGATTTTTGTTACTCCAATGGATGGTAGCCTTGTCATTATGGAATGTAGTCTCTTGTTGATATTTTTGTTACTCCAATGGATGGTAGCCTTGTCATTATGAAAGGTAGTATTTTGCCGATATCTTCGTTAATAAATGGATGGTAGCCTTGTCATTATGGAAGGTAGTCTGTTGTAGAGATTTTTGTTACTCCATAGGATTGTAGCCTTGTCATTTTGGAAGGTAATATGTTGTCGATATCTTTGTTACTCAATGGATGGTAGCCTTGTCATTATGGAAGGTAGTTTGTTGTCGAGATTTTTGTTACTCCAATGGATGGTAGCCTTGTCATTATGGAAGGGAGTTTGTTGTCGAGATTTTTGTTACTCCAATAGATGCTAGCCAAGTCATTATGAAAGGTAGTCTGTTGTCGAGATTTTTGTTACTCCAATGGATGGTATCCTTGTCATTTTGGAAGGTAGTTTGCTGTCGATATTTTTGTTACTCGAATGGATGGTAGCCTTGTCATTATGGAACATAGTTTGTTGTCGATATTTTTGTTACTCTAATGGATGGTAGGCTTTTCATTATGGAAGGTTATCTTTTGTCGAGTTTTTTGTTACTCCAATGGATGGTAGGCTTTTCATTATGTAAGGTAGTCTGTTGTCGATATTTTTGTTACTTCAATGGATCGTAGCCTTGTCATTATGGAAGGTAGTTTGTTGTCGATATTTTTGTTACTCTAATGGATGGTAGCCTTGGCATTATCGAAGGTAGTCTATTGTCGAGATCTTTGTTACTCAATGGATTGTAGCCTTGACATTAAGTAAGGTAGTCTGTTGTCGAGATTTTGTTTACTCCAATGGATGATAGCCTTGTGATTGTGGAAGGTAGTCTGTTGTCGAGATTTTTGTTACTCCAATGGATGGTAGCCTTGTCATTATGGAATGTAGTCTATTGTTGATATTTTTGTTACTCCAATGGATGGTAGCCTTGTCATTATGGAAGGTAGTATGTTGCCGATATCTTCGTTAATAAATGGATGGTAGCCTTGTCATTATGGAAGGTAGTCTATTGTAGAGATTTTTGTTACTCCATAGGATTGTTGCCTTGTCATTTTGGAAGGTAATATGTTGTCGATATCTTTGTTACTCAATGGATGGTAGCCTTGTCATTATGGAAGGTAGTTTGTTGTCGAGATTTTTGTTACTCCAATAGATGCTAGCCAAGTCATTATGAAAGGTAGTCTGTTGTCGAGATTTTTGTTACTCCAATGGATGGTAGCCTTGTCATTTTGGAAGGTAGTTTGCTGTTGATATTTTTGTTACTCGAATGGATGGTAGCCTTGTCATTATGGAACATAGTCTGTTGTCGATATTTTTGTTACTCTAATGGATGGTAGGCTTTTCATTATGGAAGGTTATTTGTTGTCGAGATTTTTGTTACTCCAATGGATGGTAGGCTTTTCATTATGTAAGGTAGTCTGTTGTCGATATTTTTGTTACTCCAATGGATCGTTGCCTTGTCATTATGGAAGGTAGTTTGTTGTCGATATTTTTGTTACTCTAATGGATGGTAGCCTTGGCATTATGGAAGGTAGTCTATTGTCGAGATCTTTGTTACTCAATGGATGGTAGCCTTGTCATTAAGTAAGGTAGTCTGTTGTCGAAATTTTGTTTACTCCAATGGATGGTAGCCTTGTCATTATGGAAGGTAGTCTGTTGTCGAGATTTTTGTTACTCCAATGGATGGTAGCCTTGTCATTATGGAATGTAGTCTATTGTTGATATTTTTGTTACTCCAATGGATGGTAGCCTTGTCATTATGGAAGGTAGTATGTTGCCGATATCTTCGTTAATAAAGGGATGGTAGCCTTGTCATTATGGAAGGTAGTCTGTTGTAGAGATTTTTGTTACTCCATAGGATTGTAGCCTTGTCATTTTGGAAGGTAATTGTTGTCGATATCTTTGTTACTCAATGGATGGTAGCCTTGTCATTATGGAAGGTAGTTTGTTGTCGAGATTTTTTTTACTCCAATGGATGGTAGCCTTGTCATTATGGAAGGTAGTTTGTTGTCGAGATTTTTGTTACTCCAATAGATGCTAGCCAAGTCATTATGAAAGGTAGTCTGTTGTCGAGATTTTTGTTACTCCAATGGATAGTATCCTTGTCATTTTGGAAGGTAGTTTGTTGTCGATATTTTTGTTACTCGAATGGATGGTAGCCTTGTCATTATGGAACATAGTCTGTTGTCGATATTTTTGTTACTCTAATGGATGGTAGGCTTTTCATTATGGAAGGTAATCTGTTGTCGAGATTTTTGTTACTCCAATGGATGGTAGGCTTTTCATTATGTAAGGTAGTTTGTTATCGATATTTTTGTTACTCCAATGGATCGTAGCCTTCTCATTATGGAAGGTAGTTTGTTGTCGATATTTTTGTTACTCTAATGGATGGTAGCCTTGGCATTATGGAAGGTAGTCTATTGTCGAGATCTTTGTTACTCAATGGATGGTAGCCTTGTCATTAAGTAAGGTAGTCTGTTGTCGAGATTTTGTTTACTCCAATGGAAGGTAGCCTTGTCATTATGGAAGGTAGTCTGTTGTCGAGATTTTTGTTACTCCAATGGATGGTAGCCTTGTCATTATGGAATGTAGTCTATTGTTGATATTTTTGTTACTCCAATGGATGGTAGCCTTGTCATTATGGAAGGTAGTATGTTGCCGATATCTTCGTTAATAAAGGGATGGTAGCCTTGTCATTATGGAAGGTAGTCTATTGTAGAGATTTTTATTACTCCATAGGATTGTAGCCTTGTCATTTTGGAAGGTAATATGTTGTCGATATCTTTGTTACTCAATGGATGGTAGCCTTGTCATTATGGAAGGTAGTTTGTTGTCGAGATTTTTGTTACTCCAATGGATGGTAGCCTTGTCATTATGGAAGGTAGTTTGTTGTCCAGATTTTTGTTACTCCAATAGATGCTAGCCAAGTCATTATGAAAGGTAGTCTGTTGTCGAGATTTTTGTTACTCCAATGGATGGTATCCTTGTCATTTTGGAAGGTAGTTTGTTGTCGATATTTTTGTTACTCGAATGGATGGTAGCCTTGTCATTATGGAACATAGTCTGTTGTCGATATTTTTGTTACTCTAATGGATGGTACGCTTTTCATTATGGAAGGTAATATGTTGTCGAGATTTTTGTTACTCCAATGGATGGTAGGCTTTTCATTATGTAAGGTAGTTTGTTGTCGATATTTTTGTTACTCCAATGGATCGTAGCCTTGTCATTATGGAAGGTAGTCTGTTGTCGATATTTTTGTTACTCTAATGGATGGTAGCCTTGGCATTATGGAAGGTAGTCTATTGTCGAGATCTTTGTTACTCAATGGATGGTAGCCTTGTCATTAAGTAAGGTAGTCTGTTGTCGAGATTTTGTTTACTCCAATGGATGGTAGCCTTGTCATTATGGAAGGTAGTCTGTTGTCGAGATTTTTGTTACTCCAATGGATGGTAGCCTTATCATTATGGAATGTAGTCTATTGTTGATATTTTTGTTACTCCAATGGATGGTAGCCTTGTCATTATGGAAGGTAGTATGTTGCCGATATCTTCGTTAATAAATGGATGGTAGCCTTATCATTATGGAAGGTAGTATGTTGCCGATATCTTCGTTAATAAATGGATGGTAGCCTTGTCATTATGGAAGGTAGACTGTTGTAGAGATTTTTGTTACTCCATAGGATTGTAGCCTTGTGATTTTGGAAGGTAATATGTTGTCGATATCTTTGTTACTCAATGGATGGTAGCCTTGTCATTATGGAAGGTAGTTTGTTGTCGTGATTTTTGTTACTCCAATGGATGGTAGCCTTGTCATTATGGAAGGTAGTTTGTTGTCGAGATTTTTGTTACTCCAATAGATGCTAGCCAATTCATTATGAAAGGTAGTCTGTTGTCGAGATTTTTGTTACTCCAATGGATGGTATCCTTGTCATTTTGGAAGGTAGTTTGCTGTCGATATTTTTGTTACTCGAATGGATGGTAGCCTTGTCATTATGGAACATAGACTGTTGTCGATATTGTTGTTACTCTAATGGATGTTAGGCTTTTCATTATGGAAGGTAATCTGTTTTCGAGATTTTTGTTACTCCAATGGATGGTAGGCTTTTCATTATGTAAGGTAGTCTGTTGTCGATATTTTTGTTACTCCAATGGATCGTAGCCTTGGCATTATGGAAGGTAGTTTGTTGTCGATATTTTTGTTACTCTAATGGATGGTAGCCTTGGCGGCATTATGGAAGGTAGTCTATTGTCGAGATCTTTGTTACTCAATGGATGGTAGCCTTGTCATTAAGTAAGGTAGTCTGTTGTCGAGATTTTGTTTACTCCAATGGATGGTAGCCTTGTCATTATGGAAGGTAGTCTGTTGTCGAGATTTTTGTTACTCCAATGGATGGTAGCCTTGTCATTATGGAATGTAGTCTATTGTTGATATTTTTGTTACTCCATAGGATTGTAGCCTTGTCATTTTGGAAGGTAATATGTTGTCGATATCTTTGTTACTTAATGGATGGTAGCCTTGTCATTATGGAAGGTAGTTTGTTGTCGAGATTTTTGTTACTCCAATAGATGCTAGCCAAGTCATTATGAAAGGTAGTCTGTTGTCGAGATTTTTGTTACTCCAATGGATGGTAGCCTTGTAATTTTGGAAGGTAGTTTGCTGTCGATATTTTTGTTACTCGAATGGATGGTAGCCTTGTCATTATGGAACATAGTCTATTGTCGATATTTTTGTTACTCTAATGGATGGTAGGCTTTTCATTATGGAATGTAATCTGTTGTCGAGATTTTTGTTACTCCAATGGATTTTAGGCTTTTCATTATGTAAGGTAGTCTGTTGTCGATATTTTTGTTACTCCAATGGATGGTAGCCTTGTCATTATGGAAGGTAGTTTGTTGTCGATATTTTTGTTACTCAATGGATGGTAGCCTTGTCATTAAGTAAGGTAGTCTGTTGTCGAGATTTTGTTTACTCCAATGGATGGTAGCCTTGTCATTATGGAAGGTAGTCTGTTGTCTTGATTTTTGTTACTCCAATGGATGGTAGCCTTGTCATTATGGAATGTAGTCTTTTGTTCATATTTTTGTTACTCCAATGGATGGTAGCCTTGTCATTATGGAAGGTAGTATGTTGCCGATATCTTCATTAATAAATGGATGGTAGCCTTGTCATTATGGAAGGTAGTCTGTTGTAGAGATTTTTGTTACTCCATAGGATTGTAGCCTTGTCATTTTGGAAGGTAATATGTTGTTGATATCTTTGTTACTCAATGGATGGTAGCCTTGTCATTATGGAAGGTAGTTTGTTGTCGAGATTTTTGTTACTCCAATGGATGGTAGCCTTGTCATTATGGAAGGTAGTTTGTTGTCGAGATTTTTGTTACTCCAATAGATGCTAGCCAAGTCATTATCGAAGGTAGTCTGTTGTAGAGATTTTTGTTACTCCAATGGATGGTATCATTGTCATTATGGAAGGTAGTCTGTTGTCGATATTTTTGTTACTCTAATGGATGGTAGCCTTGCCATTATGGAAGGTAGTCTGTTGTTTAGATTTTATTTACTCCAATGGATGGTAGCCTTGTCATTACGAAATGTAGTCTGTTGTCGTGATTTTTGTTATTCCATTGGATGGTAGCCTTGTCATTATGGAAGGTAGTCTATTGTTAAGATTTTTATTACTCCAATAAATGGTAGCCTTTTCATTATGGAAGGTAGTCTGTTGTCAACACTTTTTTACTCAAATGGATGGTAGCCATGTCATTATGGAAGGTAGTCTGTTGTCGATATCTTTTTTATTCCAATGGATGGTATCCATTTCATTATGGAAGGTTGTCTGTTGTCGAGATTTTTTTTACTCCAATGGATGGTAGCCTTGTCATTTTGGAAGGTAGTTTGCTGTCGATATTTTTGTTACTCGAATGGATGGTAGCCTTGTCATTATGGAACATAGACTGTTGTCGATATTGTTGTTACTCTAATGGATGTTAGGCTTTTCATTATGGAAGGTAATCTGTTTTCGAGATTTTTGTTACTCCAATGGATGGTAGGCTTTTCATTATGTAAGGTAGTCTGTTGTCGATATTTTTGTTACTCCAATGGATCGTAGCCTTGGCATTATGGAAGGTAGTTTGTTGTCGATATTTTTGTTACTCTAATGGATGGTAGCCTTGGCGGCATTATGGAAGGTAGTCTATTGTCGAGATCTTTGTTACTCAATGGATGGTAGCCTTGTCATTAAGTAAGGTAGTCTGTTGTCGAGATTTTGTTTACTCCAATGGATGGTAGCCTTGTCATTATGGAAGGTAGTCTGTTGTCGAGATTTTTGTTACTCCAATGGATGGTAGCCTTGTCATTATGGAATGTAGTCTATTGTTGATATTTTTGTTACTCCATAGGATTGTAGCCTTGTCATTTTGGAAGGTAATATGTTGTCGATATCTTTGTTACTTAATGGATGGTAGCCTTGTCATTATGGAAGGTAGTTTGTTGTCGAGATTTTTGTTACTCCAATAGATGCTAGCCAAGTCATTATGAAAGGTAGTCTGTTGTCGAGATTTTTGTTACTCCAATGGATGGTAGCCTTGTAATTTTGGAAGGTAGTTTGCTGTCGATATTTTTGTTACTCGAATGGATGGTAGCCTTGTCATTATGGAACATAGTCTATTGTCGATATTTTTGTTACTCTAATGGATGGTAGGCTTTTCATTATGGAATGTAATCTGTTGTCGAGATTTTTGTTACTCCAATGGATTTTAGGCTTTTCATTATGTAAGGTAGTCTGTTGTCGATATTTTTGTTACTCCAATGGATGGTAGCCTTGTCATTATGGAAGGTAGTTTGTTGTCGATATTTTTGTTACTCAATGGATGGTAGCCTTGTCATTAAGTAAGGTAGTCTGTTGTCGAGATTTTGTTTACTCCAATGGATGGTAGCCTTGTCATTATGGAAGGTAGTCTGTTGTCTTGATTTTTGTTACTCCAATGGATGGTAGCCTTGTCATTATGGAATGTAGTCTTTTGTTCATATTTTTGTTACTCCAATGGATGGTAGCCTTGTCATTATGGAAGGTAGTATGTTGCCGATATCTTCATTAATAAATGGATGGTAGCCTTGTCATTATGGAAGGTAGTCTGTTGTAGAGATTTTTGTTACTCCATAGGATTGTAGCCTTGTCATTTTGGAAGGTAATATGTTGTTGATATCTTTGTTACTCAATGGATGGTAGCCTTGTCATTATGGAAGGTAGTTTGTTGTCGAGATTTTTGTTACTCCAATGGATGGTAGCCTTGTCATTATGGAAGGTAGTTTGTTGTCGAGATTTTTGTTACTCCAATAGATGCTAGCCAAGTCATTATCGAAGGTAGTCTGTTGTAGAGATTTTTGTTACTCCAATGGATGGTATCATTGTCATTATGGAAGGTAGTCTGTTGTCGATATTTTTGTTACTCTAATGGATGGTAGCCTTGCCATTATGGAAGGTAGTCTGTTGTTTAGATTTTATTTACTCCAATGGATGGTAGCCTTGTCATTACGAAATGTAGTCTGTTGTCGTGATTTTTGTTATTCCATTGGATGGTAGCCTTGTCATTATGGAAGGTAGTCTATTGTTAAGATTTTTATTACTCCAATAAATGGTAGCCTTTTCATTATGGAAGGTAGTCTGTTGTCAACACTTTTTTACTCAAATGGATGGTAGCCATGTCATTATGGAAGGTAGTCTGTTGTCGATATCTTTTTTATTCCAATGGATGGTATCCATTTCATTATGGAAGGTTGTCTGTTGTCGAGATTTTTTTTACTCCAATGGATGGTAGCCTTGTCTTTATGGAAGGTAGTCTTTTGTTCAGATTTTTTTACTCGAATGGATGGTAGCCTTGTCATTATGGAAGGTAGTCTGTTGTTCATATTTTTGGTACTCCAATGGATGGTAGCCTTGTCATTACTAAAGGTAGTCTGTTGTCGAGATTTTTGTTATTCCATTGGATGGTAGCCTTGTCATTATGTAAAGTAGTCTGTTGTCGAGATTTTTGTTACTCCATTGGATGGTAGCCTTGTCATTATGTAAGGTATTCTGTTGTCGAGATTTTTGTTATTCCAATGGATGGTAGCCTTGTCATTATGGAAGGTAGTCTGTTTTCGAGATTTTTGATACTCCAATGGATGTTATCCTTGTCATTATAGAAGGTAGTCTATTTTTGATGTCTTTTTTATTCCAATGGATGGTATCCTTTTCATTATAGAAGGTTGTTTGTTGTAAGGAATTTTTTTACTCCAATGGATGGTAGCCTTGTCATTATGGAAGGTAGTCTTTTGTCGATATCTTTGTTACTCAATGGATGGTAGCCTTGTCATTATGGAAGGAAGTTTGTTGTAGATATTTTTGTTAATCCATAGGAATGTAGCCTTGTCATTTTGGAAGGTAGTCTGTTGTCGATATTTTTGTTACTCGAATGGATGGTAACCTTGTCATTATGGAACGTAGTCTGTTGTCGATATATTTGTTACTCTAATGGATGGTAGGTTTTTCATTATGGAAGGTAATCTGTTTTCAAGATTTTTGTTACTCCAATGGATGGTAGGCTTTTCATTATGTAAGGTAGTCTGTTGTCGATATATTTGTTACTCCAATGGATGGTGGCCTTGTCATTATGGAAGGTAGTTTGTTGTCGATATTTTTGTTACTCTAATGGATGGTAGCCTTTGCATTATGAAAGGTAGTCTATTGTCGAGATCTTTGTTACTCAATGGATGGTAGCCTTGTCATTAAGTAAGGTAGTCTGTTGTCGAGATTTTGTTTACTCCAATGGATGGTAGCCTTGTTATTATGGAAGGTAGTCTGTTGTCGAGATTTTTGTTACTCCAATGGATGGTAACCTTGTCATTATGGAATGTAATCTATTGTTGATATTTTTGTTACTCCAATGGATGGTAGCCTTGTCATTATGGAAGGTAGTATGTTGCCGATATCTTCGTTAATAAATGGATTGTAGCCTTGTCATTATGGAAGGTAGTCTGTTGTAGAGATTTTTGTTACTCCATAGGATGGTAGCCTTGTCATTTTGGAAGGTAGTCTGTTGTCGATATTTTTGTTACTCCAATGGATAGTAGCCTTGTCATTATGGAAGGTTGTCTGTTGTCGAGATTTTTTTTACTCCAATGGATGGTAGCCTTGCCTTTATGGAAGGTAGTCTTTTGTTCAGATTTTTTTACTCGAATGGATGGTAGCCTTGTCATTATGGAAGGTAGTCTGTTGTTCATATTTTTGGTACTCCAATGGATGGTAGCCTTGTCATTACTAAAGGTAGTTTGTTGTCGAGATTTTTGTTATTCCATTGGATGGTAGCCTTGTCATTATGTAAAGTAGTCTGTTGTCGAGATTTTTGTTACTCCATTGGATGGTAGCCTTGTCATTATGTAAGGTATTCTGTTGTCGAGATTTTTGTTATTCCAATGGATGGTAGCCTTGTCATTATGGAAGGTAGTCTGTTTTCGAGATTTTTGATACTGCAATGGATGTTAGCCTTGTCATTATGGAAGGTAGTCTATTTTTGATGTCTTTTTTATTCCAATGGATGGTATCCTTTTCATTATGGAAGGTTGTTTGTTGTAAGGAATTTTTTTACTCCAATGGATGGTAGCCTTGTCATTATGGAAGGTAGTCTTTTGTCGATATCTTTGTTACTCAATGGATGGTAGCCTTGTCATTATGGAAGGAAGTTTGTTGTAGATATTTTTGTTAATCCATAGGAATGTAGCCTTGTCATTTTGGAAGGTAGTCTGTTTTCGATATTTTTGTTACTCGAATGGATGGTAACCTTGTCATTATGGAACGTAGTCTGTTGTCGATATATTTGTTACTCTAATGGATGGTAGGCTTTTCATTATGGAAGGTAATCTGTTTCCAAGATTTTTGTTACTCCAATGGATGGTAGGCTTTTCATTATGTAAGGTAGTCTGTTGTCGATATATTTGTTACTCCAATGGATGGTGGCCTTGTCATTATGGAAGGTAGTTTGTTGTCGATATTTTTGTTACTCTAATGGATGGTAGCCTTTGCATTATGAAAGGTAGTCTATTGTCGAGATCTTTGTTACTCAATGGATGGTATCCTTGTCATTAAGTAAGGTAGTCTGTTGTCGAGATTTTGTTTACTCCAATGGATGGTAGCCTTGTTATTATGGACGGTAGTCTGTTGTCGAGATTTTTGTTACTCCAATGGATGGTAACCTTGTCATTATGGAATGTAATCTATTGTTGATATTTTTGTTACTCCAATGGATGGTAGCCTTGTCATTATGGAAGGTAGTATGTTGCCGATATCTTCGTTAATAAATGGATTGTAGCCTTGTCATTATGGAAGGTAGTCTGTTGTAGAGATTTTTGTTACTCCATAGGATGGTAGCCTTGTCATTTTGGAAGGTAGTCTGTTGTCGATATTTTTGTTACTCCAATGGATGGTAGCCTTGTCATTATGGAAGGTAGTCTGTTGTAGAGATTTTTGTAACTCCATAGGATTGTAGCCTTGTCATTTTGGAAGGTAATATGTTGTCGATATCTTTGTTACTCAATGGATCATAGCCTTGTCATTATGGAAGGTAGTTTATTGTCGAGATTTTAGTTACTCCAATGGATGGTAGGCTTTTCATTATGGAAGGTAATTTGTTGTCGAGATTTTTGTTACTCTAATGGATGGTAGGCTTTTCATTATGTAAGCTAGTCTATTGTCGATATTTTTGTTACTCCAATGGATCGTAGCATTGTCATTATGGAAGGTACTTTGT
Organism: Vicia faba; assembly: GCA_948472305.1. Lineage (NCBI taxonomy): Eukaryota > Viridiplantae > Streptophyta > Magnoliopsida > Fabales > Fabaceae > Vicia > Vicia faba. The sequence continues at coordinate 687,612,817 of OX451741.1, read as the reverse complement.
TGTCGATATTTTTGTTATTCTAATGGATGGTAGCCTTGGCATTATGGAAGGTAGTCTATTGTCGAGATCTTTGTTACTCAATGGATGGTAGCCTTGTCATTAAGTAAGGTAGTCTGTTGTCGAGATTTTGTTTACTCCAATGGATGGTAGCCTTGTCATTATGGAAGGTAGTCTGTTGTCGAGATTTTTGTTACTCCAATGGATGGTAGCCTTGTCATTATGGAATGTAGTCTATTGTTGTGATTTTTTTTACTCCAAAGGATGGTAGCCTTGTCATTATGGAAGGTAGTATGTTGCCGATATCTTCGTTAATAAATGGATGGTAGCCTTGTCATTATGGAAGGTAGTCTGTTGTATAGATTTTTGTTACTCCATTGGATTGTAGCCTTGTCATTTTGGAAGGTAATATGTTGTCGATATCTTTGTTACTCAATGGATGGTAGCCTTAAAATTATGGAAGGTAGTTTGTTATCGAGATTTTTGTTACTCCAATGGATGGTAGCCTTGTCATAATGGAAGGTAGTTTGTTGTCGAGATTTTTGTTACTCCTATAGATGCTAGCCAAGTCATTCTCGAAGGTAGTCTGTTGTAGAGATTTTTGTTACTCCAATGGATGGTATCATTGTCATTATGGAAGGTAGTCTGTTGTCGATATTTTTGTTACTCTAATGGATGGTAGCCTTGCCATTATGGAAGGAAGTCTATTGTTTAGATTTTATTTACTCCAATGGATGGTAGCCTTGTCATTACAAAATGTAGTCTGTTGTCGTGATTTTTGTTATTCCATTGGATGGTAGCATTGTCATTATGGAAGGTAGTCTATTGTCAAGATTTTTATTACTCCAATGAATGGTAGCCTTTTCATTATGGAAGGTAGTCTGTTTTCAAGATTTTTATACTCCAATGGATGGTAGCCATGTCATTATGGAAGGTAGTCTGTTGTCGATATCTTTTTTATTCCAATGGATGGTATCCATTTCATTATGGAAGGTTGTCTGTTGTCGAGATTTTATTTACTCCAATGGATGGTAGCCTTGCCTTTATGGAAGGTAGTCTTTTGTTCAGATTTTTGTTACTCGAATGGATGGTAGCCTTGTCATTATGGAAGGTAGTCTGTTGTTCAGATTTTTCTTACTCCAATGGATGGTAGCCTTGTCATTACTAAAGGTAGTCTGTTGTCGAGATTTTTGTTATTCCATTGGATGGTAGCCTTGTCATTATGTAAAGTAGTCTGTTGTCGAGATTTTTAATACTCCATTGGATGGTAGCCTTGTCATTATGTAAGGTATTCTTGTTGTCGAGATTTTTTTTATTCCAATGGATGGTAGCCTTGTCATTATGGAAGGTAGTCTGTTGTCGAGATTTTTGTTACTCCCATGGATGTTAGCCTTGTCATTATGGAATGTAGTCTATTTTTTATGTCTTTTTTATTCCAATGGATGGTATCCTTTTCATTATGGAAGGTTGTTTGTTGTAAGGATTTTTTTTACTCCAATGGATGGTAGCCTTGTCATTATGGAAGGTAGTCTTTTGTCGATATCTTTGTTACTCAATGGATGGTAGCCTTGTCATTATGGAAGGAAGTTTGTTGTAGATATTTTTGTTAATCCATAGGAATGTAGCCTTTTCATTTTGGAAGGTAGTCTGCTGTCGATATTTTTGTTACTCGAATGGATGGTAACCTTGTCATTATGGAACGTAGTCTGTTGTCGATATATTTGTTACTCTAATGGATGGTAGGCTTTTCATTATGGAACGTAATCTATTGTCAAGATTTTTGTTACTCCAATCGATGGTAGGCTTTTCATTATGTAAGGTAGTCTGTTGTCGATATTTTTGTTACTCCAATGGATGGTGGCCTTGTCATTATGGAAGGTAGTTTGTTGTCGATATTTTTGTTACTCTAATGGATGGTAGCCTTTGCATTATAAAAGGTAGTCTATTGTCGAGATCTTTGTTACTCAATGGATGGTAGCCTTGTCATTAAGTAAGGTAGTCTGTTGTCGAGATTTTGTTTACTCCAATGGATGGTAGCCTTGTTATTATGGAAGGTAGTCTGTTGTCGAGATTTTTGTTACTCCAATGGATGGTAACCTTGTCATTATGGAATGTAATCTATTGTTGATATTTTTGTTACTCCAATGGATGGTAGCCTTGTCATTATGGAAGGTAGTATGTTGCCGATATCTTCGTTAATAAATGGATTGTAGCCTTGTCATTATGGAAGGTAGTTTGTTGTAGAGATTTTTGTTACTCCATAGGATGGTAGCCTTGTCATTTTGGAAGGTAGTCTGTTGTCGATATTTTTGTTACTCCAATGGATGGTAGCCTTGCCATTATGGAAGGTAGTTTGTTGTTCAGATTTTTGTAACTCCATAGGATGGTAGCCTTGTCATTACGAAAGGTAGTCTGTTGTCGAGATTTTTGTTATTCCAGTGGATGGTAGCTTTGTCATTATGGAAATTAGTATGTTGTCGAGATTATTGTTCCTCCATTGGATGGTGGCCTTGTCATTATGTAAGGTATTCTGTTGTCGAGATTTTTGTTATTCCAATGGATGTTAGCCTTGTCATTATGGAAGGTAGTATGTTGCCGATATCTTTGTTAATCAATGGATTTAAGCCTTGTCATTATGTAAGGTTGTCTGTTGTAGAGATTTTTGTTACTCCATAGGATGGTAGCCTTGTCATTATGGAAGGTATTGTGTTGTCGAGATTTTTTTTTACTCCTATGGATGGTAGCCTTGTCATTATGGAACATGGTCTGTTGTCGAGATTTTTGTTATTCTATTGGATGGTAGCTTTGTAATTATGGAAGGTAGTCTGTTGTCGATACTTTTGTTACTCCAATGGATGGTAGCCTTTTCATTATCGAAGGTAGTCTGTTGTCGAGATTTTTGTTACTCCAATGGATGGTAGCCTTGTCATTATGGAAGGTAATATGTTGTCAATATTTTTGTTATTCCAATGGATGGTAGCCTTGTCATTATCGAAGGTAGTCTGTTGTAGACAATTTTGTTACTCCAATGGATGGTAGCCTTGTCATTATGGAAGGTAGTCTGTTGTCGATATTTTTGTTACTCCAATGGATGGTAGGCTTTTCATTATGGAAGGTAATTTGTTGTCGAGATTTTTGTTACTCCAATGGATGGTAGGCTTTTCATTATGGAAGGTATTTTGTTCTCCAGATTTTTTTTACTCCTATGGATGGTAGCCTTGTCATAATGGAACATGGTCTATTATTGAGATTTTTGTTATTCCATTGGATGGTAGCCTTGTCATTATGGAAGGTAGTTTGTTGTTGAGACTTTTGTTACTCCAATGAATGGTAGGCTTTTCAGTATGGAAGGTAGTCTGTTGTCGAGATTTTTGTTACTCCAATGGATGGTAGCCTTGTCATTATGGAAGGTAATTTGTTGTCAATATTTTTGTTATTCCAATGGATGGTAGCCTTGTCATTATCGAACGTAGTCTGTTGTAGAGAATTTTGTTACTCCAATGGATGGTAGCCTTGTCATTATGGAAGGTAGTTTGTTGTCGATATTTTTGTTACTCCAATGGATGGTAGCCTTGCCATTATAGAAGGTATTCTGCCGTTGATATTTCTGTTACTCCAATGGATGGTAGCCTTGTCATTATGGAAGGTAGTCTGTTGTCAAGATTTTTGTTATTCCAATGAATGGTAACCTTGTCATTATGGAATGTAGTCTATTCTCAAAATTTTCATTACCCCAATGGATGGTAGCCTTTTCATTTTGGAAGGTAGTCTATTGTCGAGATTTTTTTACTCCAATGGATGGTAGCCTTGTCATTTTGGAAGGTAGTCTGTTGTTGATATATTTTTTATTCCAATGGATGCTATCCTTTTCATTATGGAAGGTTGTCTGTTATCGAGATATTTTTTACTCCAATGGATGGTAGCCTTGTCATTATGGAAGGTAGTCTGTTGTCGATATCTTTGTTACTAAATGGATGGTAGCCTTGTCATTATGGAAGGTAGTTTGTTCTAGAGATTTTTGTTAATCCATAGGAATGGTTCCTTGTCATTTTGGAAGGTAGTCTACTGTCGACATTTTTGTTACTCGAATGAATGGTAGCCTTGTCATTATGGAACATAGTCTGTTGTCGATATTTTTGTTACTCTAATGGATGGTAGGCTTTTCATTATGGAAGGTAATTTGTTGTCGAGATTTTTGTTACTCCAATGAATGGTAGGCTTTTTATTATTGAAGGTAGTTTGTTGTCGAGATTTTTGTTACTCCAATGGATGGTAGCCTTGTCATTATGGAAGGTAGTATGTTGTCGATATCTTTGTTAATCAATGGATGGTAGCCTTATCATTATGGAAGGTAGTCTGTTGTAGAGATTTTTGTTACTCCATAGGATGGTAGCTTTGTCATTTTGGAAGGTAATTTGTTGTCGATATCTTTGTTACTCAATGGATGGTAGACTTGTCATTATGGAAGGTAGTTTGTTGTCGATATTTTTGTTACTCCAATGGATGGTAGCCTTGTCATTATGGAAGGTAGTGTGTTGTTCAGATTTTTGTTACTCCAATGGATGGTAGCCTTGTCATTACGAAAGGTAGTCTGTTGTCGAGATTTTTGTTATTCCATTGGATGGTAGCCTTGTCATTATGGAAGGTAGTCTGTTGTCGAGATTTTTGTTATTCCAATGGATGGTAACCTTGTCATTATGGAAGGTAGTCCATTGTCAAAATTTTTATTACTCCAATGGATGGTAGCCTTGTCATTATCGAAGTTAGTCTGTTGTTGATGTCTTTTTTATTCCAATGGATGGTATCCTTTTCATTATGGAAGGTTGTCTGTTGTAAGGATTTTTTTTACTCCAATGGATGTTAGCCTTGTCATTATGGAAGGTAGTCTTTTTTCGATATCTTTGTTACTCAATGGATGGTAGCCTTGTCATTATGGAAGGTAGTCTTTTTTCGATATCTTTGTTACTCAATGGATGGTAGCCTTGTCATTATGGAAGGTAGTTTGTTGTAGAGATTTTTTTTAATCCATAGGAATGTAGCCTTGTCATTTTTGAAGGTAGTCTGCTGTCGATATTTTTGTTACTCGAATGGATGGTAGCCTTGTCATTATTGAACATAGTCTGTTGTCGATATTTTTGTTACTCTAATGGATGGTAGGCTTTTCATTATGGAAGGTAATTTGTTGTCGAGATTTATGTTACTCCAATGGATGGTAGGCTTTTCATTATGTAAGGTAGTTTATTGTCGATATTTTTGTTACTCCAATGGATGGTAGCCTTGTCATTATGGAAGGTAGTTTGTTGTCGATATTTTTGTTACTCTAATGGATGGCAGCCTTGTCATTATGGAAGGTAGTCTATTGTCGAGATCTTTGTTACTCAATGGATGGTAGCCTTGTCATTATGTAAGGTGTTCTGTTGTCGAGATTTTTGTTATTCCAATGGATGGTTGCCTTGTCATTATGGAAGGTAGTCTGCTGTCGATATTTTTGTTACTCCAATGATGGTAGCCTTGTCATTATGGAATGTAGTGTATTGGTGATATTTTTGTTACTCCAATGGATGGTATACTTGTCATTATGGAAGGTAGTATGTTGCCGATATCTTTGTTATTCAATGGATGTTAGCCTTGTCATTATGGAAGGTTGCCTGTTGTAGAGATTGTTGTTACTCGATAGGATGGTAGCCTTGTCATTTTGGAAGGTAATCTATTGTCGATATCTTTGTTACTCAATAGATGGTAGCCTTGTCATTATGGAAGGTAGTTTTTTGTTTAGATTTTTGTTACTCCAATGGATGGTAGCCTTGTCATTATGGAAGGTAGTGTTATGTCGAGATTTTTTTTACTCCTATGGATGGTAGCCTTGTCATTATAGAACATGGTCTGTTGTCGAGATTTTTGTTATTCTATTGCATGGTAGCCTTGTCATTATGGAAGGTAGTCTGTTGTTGATACTTTTGTTACTCAAATGGATGTTAGCCTTTTCATTATGGAAGGTAGTCTATTGTCGAGATTTTTGTTACTCCAATGGATGGTAGCCTTGTCATTATCGAAGGTAGTGTGTTGTCGAGATTTTTGTTACTCCAATGGATGGTATCCTTGTAATTATGGAAGGTAGTCTGTTGTCGATATTTTTTTTACTCCAATGGATGGTAGCCTTGCCATTACGGAAGGTAGTCTTTTGTTCAGATTTTTGTTACTCCAATGGATGGTAGCCTTGTCATTATGAAATGTAGTTTGTTGTCGAGATTTTTATTATTCCATTGGATGGTAGCCTTGTCATTATTGAAGGTAGTCTATTGTCAAGATTTTTATTACTCCAATGGATGGTAGCCTTTTCATTATGGAAAGTAGTATGTTGTCAATATGTTTTTTATTCAAATGGATGGTATCCTTTTCATTATGGAATGTTGTCTGTTATAAAGATTTTTTTTACTCCAATAGATGGTAGCCTTGCCATTATGGAATGTAGTCTTTTGTTCAAAATTTTGTTACTCCAATGGATGGTAGCCTTGTCATTACGGAAGGTAGTCTATTGTCAAGAATTTTTTTACTCCTATGGATTATAGCCTTTTCATTATGGAAGGTAGTCTGTTGTCGAGATTTTTGTTACTCCAATGGATGGTAGCCTTTTCATTGTGGAAGGTAATCTGTTGTCAATATTTTTGTTACTCCAATGGATAGTAGCCTTGTCATTATCGCAGGTAGTCTGTTGTAGAGATTTTTGTTACTCCAATGGATGGTATCCTTGTCATTATGGAAGGTAGTCTGTTGTCGATATTTTTGTTACTCCAATGGATGGTAGCCTTGCCATTATGGAAGGTAGTCTTTCGTTCAGATTTTTGTTACTCCAATGGATGGCAGCCTTGTCATTACGAAATGTAGTCTGTTGTCGAGATTTTTGTTATTCCATTGGATGGTAGCCTTGTCATTATGGAAGGTAGTCTGTTGTCAAGATTTTTATACTCCAATGGATGGTAGCCATGTCATTATGGAAGGTAGTCTGTTGTCGATATCTTTTTTATTCCAATGGATGGTATCCATTTCATTATGGAAGGTTGTTTGTTGTCGAGATTTTTTTTACTCCAATGGATGGTAGCCTTGCAATTATGGAAGGTAGTCTTTTGTTCAGATTTTTGTTACTCCAATGGATGGTAGCCTTGTCATTATGGAAGGTAGTCTGTTGTTCAGATTTTTGTTTCTCCAATGGATGGTAGCCTTGTCATTACGAAAGGTAGTCTATTATCGAGATTTTTGTTATTCCATTGAATGGTAGCCTTGTCATTATGGAAAGTAGTCTGTAGTCGAGATTTTTGTTACTCCATTGGATGGTAGCCTTGTCGTTATGTAAGGTATTCTGTTGTCGAGATTTTTGTTATTCCAATGGATGTTAGCCTTGTCATTATGGAAGGTAGTTTGTTGTCCAGATTTTTGTTACTCCAATGGATGTTAGCCTTGTCATTATGGAATGTAGTCTATTGTTGATATTTTTCTTACTCCAATGGATGGTAGCCATGTCATTATGGAAGGTAGTCTTTTGCCGATATCTTTGTTAATCAATGGATTTAAGCCTTGTCATTATGGAAGGTAGTCTGTTGTAGAGATTTTTGTTACTCCATAGGATGGTAGCCTTGTCATTATGGAAGGTAGTGTGTTGTCGAGATTTTTTTTACTCCTATGGATGGTAGCCTTGTCATTTTGGAACATGGTTTGTTGTCGATATTTTTGTTATTCTATTGGATGGTAGCCTTGTCATTATGGAAGGTAGTCTGTTGTCGATACTTTTGTTACTCCAATGGATGGTAGCCTTTTCATTATGGAAGGTAGTCTATTGTCGAGATTTTTGTTACTCCAATGGATGGTAGCCTTTTCATTGTGGAAGGTAATTTGTTGTCAATATTTTTGTTACTCCAATGGATGGTAGCCTTGTCATTATCGAAGGTGGTCTGTTGTCCAGATTTTTGTTACTCCAATGGATGGTATCCTTGTCATTATGGAAGGTGGTCTGTTGTCCAGATTTTTGTTACTCCAATGGATGGTATCCTTGACATTATGGAAGGTAGTCTGTTGTCGATATTTTTGTTACTCCAATGGATGGTAGCCTTGCCATTATGGAAGGTAGTCTTTTGTTCAGATTTTTGTTACTCCCATCGATGGTAGCCTTGTCATTACGAAATGTAGTCTGTTTTCGAGATTTTTGTTATTCCATTGGATGGTAGCCTTGTCATTATGGAAGGTAGTCTATTGTCAAGATTTTTTATTACTCCAATAGATGGTAGCCTTTTCATTATGGAAAGTAGTCTGTTGTCATGATTTTTATACTCCAATGGATGGTAGCCATGTCATTATGGAAGGTAGTCTGTTGTCGATATATTTTTTATTCCAATGGATGGTATCCATTTCATTATGGAAGGTTGTCTGTTGTCGAGATTTTTTTTACTCCAATGGATGGTAGCCTTTCCATTATGGAAGGTAGTCTTTTGTTCAGATTTTTGTTACTCTAATGGATGGTAGCCTTGTCATTATGGAAGGTAGTCTGTTGTTCAGATTTTTGTTACTCCGATGGATGGTAGCCTTGTCAATACGAAAGGTAGTCTGTTGTCGAGATTTTTGTTATTCCATTGGATGGTAGCCTTATCATTATGGAAAGTAGTCTGTTGTCGAGATTTTTGTTACTCCATTGGATGGTAGCCTTGTCATTATGTAAGGTATTCTGATGTCGAGATTTTTGTTATTATAATGGATGGAAGACTTGTCATTATGGAAGGTAGTCTATTGTTGATATTTTTGTTACTCCAATGGATGGTAGCCTTGGCATTATGGAAGGTAGTATGTTGCCGATATCTTTGTTAATCAATAAATTTAAGCCTTGTCATTATGGAAGGTAGTTTGTTGTAGAGATTTTTGTTACTCCATAGGATTGTAGCCTTGTCATTATGGAAGGTAGTGTGTTGTCGAGATTTTTTTTACTCCTATGGATGGTAGCCTTGTCATTTTGGAACATGGTTTGTTGTCGATATTTTTGTTATTCTATTGGATGGTAGCCTTGTCATTATGGAAGGTAGTCTGTTGTCGATACTTTTGTTACTCCAATGGATGGTAGCCTTTTCATTATGGAAGGTAGTCTATTGTCGAGATTTTTGTTACTCCAATGGATGGTAGCCTTTTCATTGTGGAAGGTAATTTGTTGTCAATATTTTTGTTACTCCAATGGATGGTAGCCTTGTCATTATCGAAGGTGGTCTGTTGTCCAGATTTTTGTTACTCCAATGGATGGTATCCTTGTCATTATGGAAGGTGGTCTGTTGTCCAGATTTTTGTTACTCCAATGGATGGTATCCTTGACATTATGGAAGGTAGTCTGTTGTCGATATTTTTGTTACTCCAATGGATGGTAGCCTTGCCATTATGGAAGGTAGTCTTTTGTTCAGATTTTTGTTACTCCCATGGATGGTAGCCTTGTCATTACGAAATGTAGTCTGTTTTCGAGATTTTTGTTATTCCATTGGATGGTAGCCTTGTCATTATGGAAGGTAGTCTATTGTCAAGATTTTTTATTACTCCAATAGATGGTAGCCTTTTCATTATGGAAGGTAGTCTGTTGTCATGATTTTTATACTCCAATGGATGGTAGCCATGTCATTATGGAAGGTAGTCTGTTGTCGATATATTTTTTATTCCAATGGATGGTATCCATTTCATTATGGAAGGTTGTCTGTTGTCGAGATTTTTTTTACTCCAATGGATGGTAGCCTTTCCATTATGGAAGGTAGTCTTTTGTTCAGATTTTTGTTACTCTAATGGATGGTAGCCTTGTCATTATGGAAGGTAGTCTGTTGTTCAGATTTTTGTTACTCCGATTGATGGTAGCCTTGTCAATACGAAAAGTAGTCTGTTGTCGAGATTTTTGTTATTCCATTGGATGGTAGCCTTATCATTATGGAAAGTAGTCTGTTGTCGAGATTTTTGTTACTCCATTGGATGGTAGCCTTGTCATTATGTAAGGTATTCTGATGTCGAGATTTTTGTTATTCCAATGGATGGTAGACTTGTCATTATGGAAGGTAGTCTATTGTTGATATTTTTGTTACTCCAATGGATGGTAGCCTTGGCATTATGGAAGGTAGTATGTTGCCGATATCTTTGTTAATCAATAAATTTAAGCCTTGTCATTATGGAAGGTAGTTTGTTGTAGAGATTTTTGTTACTCCATAGGATGGTAGCCTTGTCATTATGGAAGGAAGTGTGTTGTCGAGATTTTTTTTACTCCTATGGATGGTAGCCTTGTCATTATGGAACATGGTCTGTTGTCGAGATTTTTGTTATTCTATTGAATGGTAGCCTTGTCATTATGGAAGGTAGTATGTTGTCGATACTTTTGTTACTCCAATGGATGGTAGCCTTTTCATTTTGGAAGGTAATCTGTTGTCGAGATTTTTGTTACTCCAATGGATGGTAGCCTTTTCATTGTGGAAGGTAATTTGTTTTCAATATTTTTGTTACTCCAATGGATGGTAGCCTTCTCATTATCGAAGGTAGTCTGTTGTCGAGATTTTTGTTACTCCAATCGATGGTATCCTAGGCATTATGGAAGGTAGTCTGTTGTCGATATTTTTGTTACTCTATTGGATAGTAGCCTTGCCATTATGGAAGGTAGTCTTTTGTTCAGATTTTTGTTACTCCAATGGATGGTAGCCTTATCATTACGAAATGTAGTTTGTTGTCGAGATTTTTGTTATTCCATTGGATGGTAGCCTTGTCATTATGGAAGGTAGTCTATTGTCAAAATTTTTTTTACTCTTATGGATGGTAGCCTTTTCATTATGGAAGGTAGTCTATTGTCGAGATTTTTGTTACTCCAATGGATGGTAGCCTTGTCATTATGGAAGGTAATCTGTTGTCGATACTTTTGTTAATCCAATGGATGGTAGCCTTTTCATTATGGAAGATAGTCTGTTGTCGAGATTTTTGTTACTCCAATGGATGGTAGCCTTTTCATTGTGGAAGGTAATCTGTTGTCAATATTTTTGTTATTCCAATGGATGGTATCCTTGTCATTATGGAAGGTAGTCTATTGTCGATACTTTGGTTACTCCAATGGATGGTAGCCTTTTCATTATGGAAGGTAGTTTGTTGTCAAGATTTTTATTACTCCAATGAATGGTAGCCTTTTCATTATGGAAGGTAGTCTGTTGTCAAGATTTTTATACTCCAATGGATGGTAGCCATGTCATTATGGAAGGTAGTTTGTTGTCGATATCTTTTTTATTCTAATTGATGGTATCCATTTCATTATGGAAGGTTGTCTGTTGTCGATATTTTTTTTACTCCAATGGATGGTATCCTTGCCATTATGGAAGGTAGTCTTTTGTTCATATTTTTGTTACTCCAATGCATGGTAGCCTTGTCATTATGGAAGGTAGTCTGTTGTTCAGATTTTTGTTACTCCAATGGATGGTAGCCTTGTCATTACAAAATGTAGTCTGTTGTCGAGATTTTTGTTATTCCATTGGATGGTAGCCTTGTCATTATAGAAGGTAGTCTATTGTCAAGATTTTTATTACTCCAATGGATGGTAGCCTTTTCATTATGGAAGGTAGTCTGTTGTCAATATTTTTTTACTCCAATGGATGGTAGCCATGTCATTATGGAAGGTAGTCTGTTGTCAATATCTTTTTTATTCCAATGGATGGAATCCTTTTCATTATGGAAGGTTGTCTGTTGTCGAGATTTTTTTTACTCCAATGGATGGTAGCCTTGCCATTATGGAACGTAGTCTTTTGTTCATATTTTTGTTACTCCAATGGATGATAGCCTTGTCATTATGGAAGGTAGTCTGTTGTAGAGATTTTTGTTACTCCAATGGATGGTAGCCTTGTCATTACGAAAGGTAGTCTGTTGTCGAGAATATTTTTACTCCTATGGATGGTAGCCTTTTCATTATGGAAGGTAGTCTGTTGACAAGATTTTTATTACTCCAATGGATGGTAGCCTTGTCATTATGGAAGGTAGTCTGTTGTTGATACTTTTGTTACTCCAATGGATGGTAGCCTTTTCATTATGGAAGGTAGTATGTTGTCGAGATTTTTGTTACTCCAATGGATGGTAGCCTTTTCATTGTGGAAGGTAATCTGTTGTCAATATTTTTGTTACTCCAATGGATGGTAACCTTGTCATTATCGAAGGTATTCTATTGTAGAGATTTTTGTTACTCCAATGGATGGTATCCTTGTCATTATGGAAGGTAGTCTATTGTCGATATTTTTGTTACTCAAATGGATGGTAGCCTTTTCATTATGGAAGGTAGTCTGTTGTCAAGATTTTTATACTCCAATGGATGGTAGCCATGTCATTATGGAAGGTAGTCTGTTGTCGATATCTTTTTTATTCAAATGGATGGTAGCCTTTTCATTATGGAAGGTTGTCTGTTGTCGAGATTTTTTTTACTCCAATGGATGGTATCCTTGCCATTATGGAAGGTAGTCTTTTGTTCATATTTTTGTTACTCCAATGCATGGTAGCCTTGTCATTATGGAAGGTAGTCTGTTGTAGAGATTTTTGTTACTCCAATGGATGGTAGCCTTGTCATTACAAAATGTAGTCTGTTGTCGAGATTTTTGTTATTCCATTGGATGGTAGCCTTGTCATTATGGAAGGTAGTCTATTGTCAAGATTTTTATTACTCCATTGGATGGTAGCCTTTTCATTATGGAAGGTAGTCTGTTGTCAATATTTTTTTACTCCAATGGATGGTAGCCATGTCATTATGGAAGGTAGTCTGTTGTCAATATCTTTTTTATTCCAATGGATGGAATCCTTTTAATTATGGAAGGTTGTCTGTTGTCGAGATTTTTTTTACTCCAATGGATGGTAGCCTTGCCATTATGGAACGTAGTCTTTTGTTCATATTTTTGTTACTCCAATGGATGGTAGCCTTGTCATTATGGAAGGTAGTCTGTTGTAGAGATTTTTGTTACTCCAATGGATGGTAGCCTTGTCATTACGAAAGGTAGTCTGTTGTCGAGAATATTTTTACTCCTATGGATGGTAGCCTTTTCATTATGGAAGGTAGTCTGTTGACAAGATTTTTATTACTCCAATGGATGGTAGCTTTGTCATTATGGAAGGTAGTCTGTTGTCGATACTTTTGTTACTCCAATGGATGGTAGCCTTTTCATTATGGAAGGTAGTATGTTGTCGAGATTTTTGTTACTCCAATGGATGGTAGCCTTTTCATTGTGGAAGGTAATCTGTTGTCAATATTTTTGTTACTCCAATGGATGGTAGCCTTGTCATTATCGAAGGTATTCTATTGTAGAGATTTTTGTTACTCCAATGGATGGTATCCTTGTCATTATGGAAGGTAGTCTATTGTCGATATTTTTGTTACTCAAATGGATGGTAGCCTTTTCATTATGGAAGGTAGTCTGTTGTCAAGATTTTTATACTCCAATGGATGGTATCCATGTCATTATGGAAGGTAGTCTGTTGTCGATATATTTTTTATTCCAATGGATGGTAGCCTTTTCATTACGGAAGGTTGTCTGTTGTCGAGATTTTTTTTACTCCAATGGATGGTATCCTTGCCATTATGGAAGGTAGTCTTTTGTTCATATTTTTGTTACTCCAATGCATGGTAGCCTTGTCATTACGAAAGGTAGTCTGTTGTCGAGAATTTTTTTTCTCCTATGGATGGTAGCCTTTTCATTATGGAAGGTAGTCTGTTGTCGAGATTTTTATTACTCCAATGGATGGTAGCCTTGTCATTATGGAAGGTAGTCTGTTGTCGATACTTTTGTTACTCCAATGGATGGTAGCCTTTTCATTATGGAAGCTAGTATGTTGTCGAGATTTTTGTTACTCCAATGGATGATAGCCTTTTCATTGTGGAAGGTAATTTGTTGTCAATATTTTTGTTACTCCAATGGATGGTAGCCTTGTCATTATCGAAGGTATTCTATTGTAGAGATTTTTGTTATTCCAATGGATGGTATCCTTGTCATTATGGAAAGTAGTCTATTGTCGATATTTTAGCTACTCCAATGGATGGTAGCCTTGCCATTATGGAAGGTAGTCTTTTGTTCAAATTTTAATTACTCCAATGGATGGTAGCCTTGTCATTACGAAATGTAGTGTGTTGTCGAGATTTTTGATATTCCATTAGATGGTAGCCTTGTCATTATGGAAGGTAGTCTATTGTCAAGATTTTTATTACTCCAATGGATGGTAGCCTTTTCATTATGGAAGGTAGTCTATTGTCAAGATTTTTATACTCCAATGGATGGTAGCCATGTCATTATGGAAGGTAGTCTGTTGTCGATATCTTTTTTATTCCAATGGATGGTATCCATTTCATTATGGAAGGTTGTCTGTTGTCGAGATTTTTTTTACTCCAATGGATGGTATCCTTGCCATTATGGAAGGTAGTCTTTTGTTCATATTTTTGTTACTCCAATGGATGGTAGCCTTGTCATTATGGAAGGTAGTCTGTTGTAGAGATTTTTGTTACTCCAATGGATGGTAGCCTTGTCATTACGAAAGGTAGTTTGTTGTCGAGAATTTTTTTACTCCTATGGATGGTAGCCTTTTCATTATGGAAGCTAGTTTGTTGACAAGATTTTTATTACTCCAATGGATGGTAGCCTTGTCATTATGGAAGGTAGTCTGTTGTCGATACTTTTGTTACTCCAATGGATGGTAGCCTTTTCATTATGGAAGGTAGTATGTTGTCGAGATTTTTGTTACTCCAATGGATGGTAGCCTTTTCATTGTGGAAGGTAATTTGTTTTCAATATTTTTGTTACTCCAATGGATGGTAGCCTTGTCATTATCGAAGGTATTCTATTGTAGAGATTTTTGTTACTCCAATGGATGGTATCCTTGTCAATATGGAAGGTTGTCTATTGTCGATATTTTAGCTACTCCAATGGATGGTAGCCTTGCCATTATGGAAGGTAGTCTTTTGTTCAAATTTTTGTTACTCCAATGGATGGTAGCCTTGTCATTACAAAATGTAGTGTGTTGTCGAGATTTTTGATATTCCATTGGATGGTAGCCTTGTCATTATGGAAGGTAGTCTATTGTCAAGATTTTTATTACTCCAATGGATGGTAGCCTTTTCATTATGGAAGGTAGTCTGTTGTCAAGATTTTTATACTCCAATGGATGGTAGCCATGTCATTATGGAAGGTAGTCTGTTGTCGATATCTTTTTTATTCCAATGGATGGTATCCATTTCATTATGGAAGGTAGTCTGTTGTCGAGATTTTTGTTACTCCAATGGATGGTAGCCTTGTCATTATGGAAGGTAGTCTGTTGTCGATACTTTTGTTACTCCAATGAATGGTAGGCTTTTCATTATGAAAGGTAGTCTTTTGTCGATATCTTTGTTACTCAATGGATGGTAGCCTTGTCATTATGGAAGGTAGTTTGTTGTAGAGATTTTTGTTAATCCATAGGAATGTAGCCTTGTCATTTTGGAAGGTAGTCTGTTGTCGATATTTTTGTTACTCGAATGGATGGTAGCCTTGTCATTATGGAACATAGTCTGTTGTCGATATTTTTGTTACTCTAATGGATGGTAGGCTTTTCATTATGGAAGGTAATCTGTTGTCGAGATTTTTGTTACTCCAATGGATAGTAGGCTTTTCATTATGTAAGGTAGTCTGTTGTCGAGATTTTTGTAATTCCAATGGATGGTAGCCTTTTCATTATGGAAGGTAGTATATTGTCGAGATATTTGTTACTCAATGTATGGTAGCCTTGTCATTAAGTAAGGTAGTCTGTTGTCGAGATTTTGTTTACTCCAATGGATGGTAGCCTTGTCATTATGGAAGGTAGTCTGTTGTCGAGATTTTTGTTACTCCAATGGATGGTAGCCTTGTCATTATGGAAGGTAGTCTGTTGTCAATATTTTTTTTATTCCAATGGATGGAATCCTTTTCATTATGGAAGGTTGTCTGTTGTCGAGATTTTTTTTACTCCAATGGATTGTATCCTTGCCATAATGGAAGGTAGTCTTTTGTTCATATTTTTGTTACTCCAATGCATGGTAGCCTTGTCATTATGGAAGGTAGTCTGTTGTAGAGATTTTTGTTACTCCAATGGATGGTAGCCTTGTCATTACGAAAGGTAGTCTGTTGTCGAGAATTTTTTTACTCCTATGGATGGTAGCCTTTTCATTATGGAAGGTAGTCTGTTGTCGAGATTTTTATTACTCCAATGGATGGTAGCCTTGTCATTATGGAAGGTAGACTGTTGTCGATACTTTTGTTACTCCAATGGATGGTAGCCTTTTCATTATGGAAGCTAGTATGTTGTCGAGATTTTTGTTACTCCAATGGATGATAGCCTTTTCATTGTGGAAGGTAATTTGTTGTCAATATTTTTGTTACTCCAATGGATGGTAGCCTTGTCATTATCGAAGGTATTCTATTGTAGAGATTTTTGTTACTCCAATGGATGGTATCCTTGTCATTATGGAAAGTAGTCTATTGTCGATATTTTAGCTACTCCAATGGATGGTACCCTTGCCATTATGGAAGGTAGTCTTTTGTTCAAATTTTTGTTACTCCAATGGATGGTAGCCTTGTCATTACGAAATGTAGTGTTTTGTCGAGATTTTTGATATTCCATTGGATGGTAGCCTTGTCATTATGGAAGGTAGTCTATTGTCAAGATTTTTATTACTCCAATGGATGGTAGCCTTTTCATTATGGAAGGTAGTCTGTTGTCAATATTTTTATACTCCAAAGGATGGTAGCCATGTCATTATGGAAGGTAGTTTGTTGTCGATATCTTTTTTATTCCAATGGATGGTATCCATTTCATTATTGAAGGTTGTCTGTTGTCGAGATTTTTTATACTCCAATGGATGGTATCCTTGCCATTATGGAAGGTAGTCTTTTGTTCATATTTTTGTTACTCCAATGGATGGTAGCCTTGTCATTATGGAAGGTAGTCTGTTGTAGAGATTTTTGTTACTCCAATGGATGGTAGCCTTGTCATTACGAAAGGTAGTCTGTTGTCGAGAATTTTTTTACTCCTATGGATGGTAGCCTTTTCATTATGGAAGGTAGTCTGTTGTCGAGATTTTTATTACTCCAATGGATGGTAGCCTTGTCATTATGGAAGGTAGACTGTTGTCGATACTTTTGTTACTCCAATGGATGGTAGCCTTTTCATTATGGAAGCTAGTATGTTGTCGAGATTTTTGTTACTCCAATGGATGATAGCCTTTTCATTGTGGAAGGTAATTTGTTGTCAATATTTTTGTTACTCCAATGGATGGTAGCCTTGTCATTATCGAAGGTATTCTATTGTAGAGATTTTTGTTACTCCAATGGATGGTATCCTTGTCATTATGGAAAGTAGTCTATTGTCGATATTTTAGCTACTCCAATGGATGGTACCCTTGCCATTATGGAAGGTAGTCTTTTGTTCAAATTTTTGTTACTCCAATGGATGGTAGCCTTGTCATTACGAAATGTAGTGTTTTGTCGAGATTTTTGATATTCCATTGGATGGTAGCCTTGTCATTATGGAAGGTAGTCTATTGTCAAGATTTTTATTACTCCAATGGATGGTAGCCTTTTCATTATGGAAGGTAGTCTGTTGTCAATATTTTTATACTCCAAAGGATGGTAGCCATGTCATTATGGAAGGTAGTCTGTTGTCGATATCTTTTTTATTCCAATGGATGGTATCCATTTCATTATTGAAGGTTGTCTGTTGTCGAGATTTTTTATACTCCAATGGATGGTATCCTTGCCATTATGGAAGGTAGTCTTTTGTTCATATTTTTGTTACTCCAATGGATGGTAGCCTTGTCATTATGGAAGGTAGTCTGTTGTAGAGATTTTTGTTACTCCAATGGATGGTAGCCTTGTCATTACGAAAGGTAGTCTGTTGTCGAGAATTTTTTTACTCCTATGGATGGTAGCCTTTTCATTATGGAAGGTAGTCTGTTGACAAGATTTTTATTACTCCAATGGATGGTAGCCTTGTCATTATGGAAGGTAGTCTGTTGTCGATACTTTTGTTACTCCAATGGATGGTAGCCTTTTCATTATGGAAGGTAGTATGTTGTCGAGATTTTTGTTACTCCAATGGATGGTAGCCTTTTCATTGTGGAAGGTAATTTGTTTTCAATATTTTTGTTACTCCAATGGATGGTAGCCTTGTCATTATCGAAGGTATTCTATTGTAGAGATTTTGGTTACTCCAATGGAAGGTATCCTTGTCAATATGGAAGGTAGTCTATTGTCGATATTTTAGCTACTCCAATGGATGGTAGCCTTGCCATTATGGAAGGTAGTCTTTTGTTCAAATTTTTGTTACTCCAATGGATGGTAGCCTTGTAATTACGAAATGTAGTGTGTTGTCGAGATTTTTGATATTCCATTGGATGGTAGCCTTGTCATTATGGAAGGTAGTCTATTATCAAGATTTTTATTACTCCGATGGATGGTAGCCTTTTCATTATGGAAGGTAGTCTGTTGTCAAGATTTTTATACTCCAATGGATGGTAGCCATGTCATTATGGAAGGTAGTCTGTTGTCGATATCTTTTTTATTCCAATGGATGGTATCCATTTCATTATGGAAGGTAGTCTGTTGTCGAGATTTTTGTTACTCCAATGGATGGTAGCCTTGTCATTATGGAAGGTAGTCTGTTGTCGATACTTTTGTTACTCCAATGGATGGTAGGCTTTTCATTATGAAAGGTAGTCTTTTGTCGATATCTTTGTTACTCAATGGATGGTAGCCTTGTCATTATGGAAGGTAGTTTGTTGTAGAGATTTTTGTTAATCCATAAGAATGTAGCCTTGTCATTTTGGAAGGTAGTCTGTTGTCGATATTTTTGTTACTCGAATGGATGGTAGCCTTGTCATTATGGAACATAGTCTGTTGTCGATATTTTTGTTACTCTAATGGATGGTAGGCTTTTCATTATGGAAGGTAATCTGTTGTCGAGATTTTTGTTACTCCAATGGATAGTAGGCTTTTCATTATGTAAGGTAGTCTGTTGTCGAGATTTTTGTAATTCCAATGGATGGTAGCCTTTTCATTATGGAAGGTAGTATATTGTCGAGATATTTGTTACTCAATGTATGGTAGCCTTGTCATTAAGTAAGGTAGTCTGTTGTCGATATTTTGTTTACTCCAATGGATGGTAGCCTTGTCATTATGGAAGGTTGTCTGTTGTCGAGATTTTTGTTACTTCAATGGATGGTAGCCTTGTCATTATGGAAGGTAGTCTGTTGTCAATATCTTTTTTATTCCAATGGATGGAATCCTTTTCATTATGGAAGGTTGTCTGTTGTCGAGATTTTTTTTACTACAATGGATGGTAGCCTTGCCATTATGGAACGTAGTCTTTTGTTCATATTTTTGTTACTCCAATGGATGGTAGCCTTGTCATTATGGAAGGTAGTCTGTTGTAGAGATTTTTGTTACTCCAATGGATGGTAGCCTTGTCATTACGAAAGGTAGTCTGTTGTCGAGAATATTTTTACTCCTATGGATGGTAGCCTTTTCATTATGGAAGGTAGTCTGTTGACAAGATTTTTATTACTCCAATGGATGGTAGCTTTGTCATTATGGAAGGTAGTCTATTGTCGATACTTTTGTTACTCCAATGGATGGTAGCCTTTTCATTATGGAAGGTAGTATGTTGTCGAGATTTTTGTTACTCTAATGGATGGTAGCCTTTTCATTGTGGAAGGTAATCTGTTGTCAATATTTTTGTTACTCCAATGGATGGTAGCCTTGTCATTATCGAAGGTATTCTATTGTAGAGATTTTTGTTACTCCAATGGATGGTATCCTTGTCATTATGGAAGGTAGTCTATTGTCGATATTTTTGTTACTCAAATGGATGGTAGCCTTTTCATTATGGAAGGTAGTCTGTTGTCAAGATTTTTATACTCCAATGGATGGTAGCCATGTTATTATGGAAGGTAGTCTGTTGTCGATATCTTTTTTATTCCAATGGATGGTAGCCTTTTCATTACGGAAGGTTGTCTGTTGTCGAGATTTTTTTTACTCCAATGGATGGTATCCTTGCCATTATGGAAGGTAGTATTTTGTTCATATTTTTGTTACTCCAATGCATGGTAGCCTTGTCATTATGGAAGGTAGTCTGTTGTAGAGATTTTTGTTACTCCAATGGATGGTAGCCTTGTCATTACGAAAGGTAGTCTGTTGTCGAGAATTTTTTTACTCCTATGGATGGTAGCCTTTTCATTATGGAAGGTAGTCTGTTGTCGAGATTTTTATTACTCCAATGGATGGTAGCCTTGTCATTATGGAAGGTAGTCTGTTGTCGATACTTTTGTTACTCCAATGGATGGTAGCCTTTTCATTATGGAAGCTAGTATGTTGTCGAGATTTTTGTTACTCCAATGGATGATAGCCTTTTCATTGTGGAAGGTAATTTGTTGTCAATATTTTTGTTACTCCAATGGATGGTAGCCTTGTCATTATCGAAGGTATTCTATTGTAGAGATTTTTGTTACTCCAATGGATGGTATCCTTGTCATTATGGAAAGTAGTCTATTGTCGATATTTTAGCTACTCCAATGGATGGTAGCCTTGCCATTATGGAAGGTAGTCTTTTGTTCAAATTTTTGTTACTCCAATGGATGGTAGCCTTGTCATTACGAAATGTAGTGTGTTGTCGAGATTTTTGATATTCCATTGGATGGTAGTCTTGTCATTATGGAAGGTAGTCTATTGTCAATATTTTTATTACTCCAATGGATGGTAGCCTTTTCATTATGGAAGGTAGTCTGTTGTCAAGATTTTTATACTCCAATGGATGGTAGCCATGTCATTATGGAAGGTAGTCTGTTGTCGATATCTTTTTTATTTCAATGGATGGTATCCATTTCATTATGGAAGGTTGTCTGTTGTCGAGATTTTTTTTACTCCAATGGATGGTATCCTTGCCATTATGGAAGGTAGTCTTTTGTTCATATTTTTGTTACTCCAATGGATGGTAGCCTTGTCATTATGGAAGGTAGTCTGTTGTAGATATTTTTGTTACTCCAATGGATGGTAGCCTTGTCATTACGAAAGGTAGTCTGTTGTCGAGAATTTTTTTACTCCTATGGATGGTAGCCTTTTCATTATGGAAGGTAGTCTGTTGACAAGATTTTTATTACTCCAATGGATGGTAGTCTTGTCATTATGGAAGGTAGTCTGTTGTCGATACTTTTGTTACTCCAATGGATGGTAGCCTTTTCATTATGGAAGGTAGTATGTTGTCGAGATTTTTGTTACTCCAATGGATGGTAGCCTTTTCATTGTGGAAGGTAATTTGTTTTCAATATTTTTGTTACTCCAATGGATGGTATCCATTTCATTATGGAAGGTAGTCTGTTGTCGATATTTTTGTTACTCGAATGGATGGTAGCCTTGTCATTATGGAACATAGTCTGTTGTCGATATTTTTGTTACTCTAATGGATGGTAGGCTTTTCATTATGGAAGGTAATCTGTTGTCGAGATTTTTGTTACTCCAATGGATAGTAGGCTTTTCAATATGTAAGGTAGTCTGTTGTCGAGATTTTTGTAATTCCAATGGATGGTAGCCTTTTCATTATGGAAGGTAGTATATTGTCGAGATATTTGTTACTCAATGTATGGTAGCCTTGTCATTAAGTAAGGTAGTCTGTTGTCGAGATTTTGTTTACTCCAATGGATGGTAGCCTTGTCATTATGGAAGGTAGTCTGTTGTCGAGATTTTTGTTACTCCAATGGATGGTAGCCTTGTCATTATGGAATGTTGTCTATTGTTGATATTTTCATTACTCCAATGGATGGTACCCTTGTCATTATGGAAGGTAGTATGTTGTCGATATCTTTGTGATAAATAGATGGTAGCGTTGTCATTATGGAAGGTAGTCGATTGTAGTGATTTTTGTTACTCCATATGATGGTAGCCTTGTCATTTTGGAAGGTAATCTGTTGTCGATATCTTTGTAACTCAATGGATGGTATCCCTGTCATTATGGAAGGTATTGTGTTGTCGAGATTTTTGTTACTCCAATGGATGGTAGCCTTGTCATTATGGAAGGTAGTCTGTTGTCGAGATTTTTGTTACTCCAATGGATGGTAGCCTTGTCATTATCGAAGGTATTCTATTGTAGAGATTTTTGTTACTCCAATGGATGGTATCCTTGTCATTATGGAAGGTAGTCTATTGTCGATATTTTTGTTACTCAAATGGATGGTAGCCTTTTCATTATGGAAGGTAGTCTGTTGTCAAGATTTTTATACTCCAATGGATGGTAGCCATGTCATTATGGAAGGTAGTCTGTTGTCGATATCTTTTTTATTCCAATGGATGGTAGCCTTTTCATTACGGAAGGTTGTCTGTTGTCGAGATTTTTTTTACTCCAATGGATGGTATCCTTGCCATTATGGAAGGTAGTCTTTTGTTCATATTTTTGTTACTCCAATGCATGGTAGCCTTGTCATTATGGAAGGTAGTCTGTTGTAGAGATTTTTGTTACTCCAATGGATGGTAGCCTTGTCATTATGAAAGGTAGTCTGTTGTCGAGAATTTTTTTACTCCTATGGATGGTAGCCTTTTCATTATGGAAGGTAGTCTGTTGTCGAGATTTTTATTACTCCAATGGATGGTAGCCTTGTCATTATGGAAGGTAGTCTGTTGTCGATACTTTTTTTACTCCAATGGATGGTAGCCTTTTCATTATGGAAGCTAGTATGTTGTCGAGATTTTTGTTACTCCAATGGATGATAGCCTTTTCATTGTGGAAGGTAATTTGTTGTCAATATTTTTGTTACTCCAATGGATGGTAGCCTTGTCATTATCGAAGGTATTCTATTGTAGAGATTTTTGTTACTCCAATGGATGGTATCCTTGTCATTATGGAAAGTAGTCTATTGTCGATATTTTAGCTACTCCAATGGATGGTAGCCTTGCCATTATGGAAGGTAGTCTTTTGTTCAAATTTTTGTTACTCCAATGGATGGTAGCCTTGTCATTACGAAATGTAGTGTGTTGTCGAGATTTTTGATATTCCATTGGATGGTAGCCTTGTCATTATGGAAGGTAGTCTATTGTCAAGATTTTTATTACTCCAATGGATGGTAGCCTTTTCATTATGGAAGGTAGTCTGTTGTCAAGATTTTTATACTCCAATGGATGGTAGCCATGTCATTATGGAAGGTAGTCTGTTGTCGATATCTTTTTTATTTCAATGGATGGTATCCATTTCATTATGGAAGGTTGTCTGTTGTCGAGATTTTTTTTACTCCAATGGATGGTATCCTTGCCATTATGGAAGGTAGTCTTTTGTTCATATTTTTGTTACTCCAATGGATGGTAGCCTTGTCATTATGGAAGGTAGTCTGTTGTAGATATTTTTGTTACTCCAATGGATGGTAGCCTTGTCATTACGAAAGGTAGTCTGTTGTCGAGAATTTTTTTACTCCTATGGATGGTAGCCTTTTCATTATGGAAGGTAGTCTGTTGACAAGATTTTTATTACTCCAATGGATGGTAGTCTTGTCATTATGGAAGGTAGTCTGTTGTCGATACTTTTGTTACTCCAATGGATGGTAGCCTTTTCATTATGGAAGGTAGTATGTTGTCGAGATTTTTGTTACTCCAATGGATGGTAGCCTTTTCATTGTGGAAGGTAATTTGTTTTCAATATTTTTGTTACTCCAATGGATGGTAGCCTTGTCATTATCGAAGCTATTCTATTGTAGAGATTTTTGTTACTCCAATGGATGGTATCCTTGTCAATATGGAAGGTAGTCTATTGTCGATATTTTAGCTACTCCAATGGATGGTAGCCTTGCCATTATGGAAGGTAGTCTTTTGTTCAAATTTTTGTTACTCCAATGGATGGTAGCCTTGTCATTACGAAATGTAGTGTGTTGTCGAGATTTTTGATATTCCATTGGATGGTAGCCTTGTCATTATGGAAGGTAGTCTATTGTCAAGATTTTTATTACTCCAATGGATGGTAGCCTTTTCATTATGGAAGGTAGTCTGTTGTCAAGATTTTTATACTCCAATGGATGGTAGCCATGTCATTATGGAAGGTAGTCTTTTGTCGATATCTTTTTTATTCTAATGGATGGTATCCATTTCATTATGGAAGGTAGTCTGTTGTCGATATTTTTGTTACTCGAATGGATAGTAGCCTTGTCATTATGGAACATAGTCTGTTGTCGATATTTTTGTTACTCTAATGGATGGTAGGCTTTTCATTATGGAAGGTAATCTGTTGTCGAGATTTTTGTTACTCCAATGGATAGTAGGCTTTTCAATATGTAAGGTAGTCTGTTGTCGAGATTTTTGTAATTCCAATGGATGGTAGCCTTTTCATTATGGAAGGTAGTATATTGTCGAGATATTTGTTACTCAATGTATGGTAGCCTTGTCATTAAGTAAGGTAGTCTGTTGTCGAGATTTTGTTTACTCCAATGGATGGTAGCCTTGTCATTATGGAAGGTAGTCTGTTGTCGAGATTTTTGTTACTCCAATGGATGGTAGCCTTGTCATTATGGAATGTTGTCTATTGTTGATATTTTCATTACTCCAATGGATGGTACCCTTGTCATTATGGAAGGTAGTATGTTGTCGATATCTTTGTGATAAATGGATGGTAGCGTTGTCATTATGGAAGGTAGTCGGTTGTAGTGATTTTTGTTACTCCATATGATGGTAGCCTTGTCATTTTGGAAGGTAATCTGTTGTCGATATCTTTGTAACTCAATGGATGGTATCCTTGTCATTATGGAAGGTAGTGTGTTGTCGAGATTTTTGTTACTCCAATGGATGGTAGCCTTGTCATTATGGAACGTAGTCTGTTGTCGAGATTTTTGTTACTCCAATAGATGATAGCCTTGTCATTATGGAAGGTAGTATGTTGTTGATGTCTTTGTTAATCAATGGATGGCAGCCTTGTCATTATGGAAGGTAGTCTGTTGTAGAGATTTTTGTTACTCCATAGGATGGTAGCCTTGTCATTTTGGAATGTAATCTGTTGTCGATATCTTTTCTACTCAATGGATGGTAGACTTTTCATTATGGAAGGTAGTTTGTTGTCGAGATTTTGTTACTCCAATGGATGGTAGCCTTGTCATTATGGAAGGTAGTCTGTTGTCGAGATTTTTGTTACTCCAATAGATGGTAGCCATGTCATTATGGAAGGTAGTATGTTGCCGATATCTTTGTTAATCAATGGATGGTAGCCTTGTCTTTATGTAAGGTAGTCTGTTGTAGTGATTTTTGTTACTCCATAGGATGGTAGCCTTGTCATTTTGGAAGGTAATCTATTGTCGATATCTCTGTTACTCAATGGATGGTAGCCATTTCATTATGAAGGTAGTTTTTTGTCGAGATTTTTGTTACTCCAATGGATGGTACCCTTTTCATTTTGGAAGGTAGTGTGTAGTCGAGACTTTTGTTACTCCAATGGATGGTAGCCTTTTCATTATGGAAGGTAGTCTGTTGTCGAGATTTTTGTTACTCCAATGGATGGTAGGCTTTTCATTATGGAAGGTAGTCTGTTGTCGAGATTTTTGTTATTCCAATGGATGGTAGCCTTGTCATTATGGAAGGTAGTTTGTTGTCGATATTTTTGTTACTCTAATGGATGGTAGCCTTGTCATTATGGAACGTAGTATATTGTCGAGGTCTTTGTTACTCAATGGATGGTAGCCTTGTCATTAAGTAAGGTAGTCTGTTGTCGAGATTTTGTTTACTCCAATGGATGGTAGCCTTGTAATTATGGAAGGTAGTCTGTAGTCGAGATTTTTGTTACTCCAATGGATGGTAGCCTTGTCATTATGGAATGTAGTTTATTGTTGATATTTTCGTTACTCCAATGGGTAGTACCCTTGTCATTATGGAAGGTAGTATGTTGCCGATATCTTTGTGATAAATGGATGGTAGCCTTGTCATTATGGAAGGTAGTCTGTTGTAGAGATTTTTGTTACTCCATAGGATGGTAGCCTTGTCATTTTGGAAGGTAATATGTTGTCGATATCTTTGTTACTCAATGGATGGTAGCCTTGTCATTATGGAAGGTAGTTTGTTGTCGAGATTTTTGTTACTCCAATGGATGGTAGCCTTGTCATTATGGAATGTAGTCTGTTGTCGAGATTTTTGTTACTCCAATAGATGGTAGCCATGTCATTATGGAAGGTAGTATGTTGCCGATATCTTTGTTAATCAATGGATGGTAGCCTTGTCATTATGTAAGGTAGTCTGTTGTACTGATTTTTGTTACTCCATAGGATGGTAGCCTTGTCATTTTGGAAGGTAATTTGTTGTCGATATCTTTGTCACTCAATGGATGGTAGCCTTTTCATTATGAAGGTAGTTTTTTGTCGAGATTTTTGTTACTTCATTGGATGGTACCCTTGTCATTTTGGAAGGTAGTGTGTTGTCGAGACTTTTGTTACTCCAATGGATGGTAGCCTTTTCATTATGGAAGGTAGCTTGTTGTCGAGATTTTTGTTACACCAATGGATGGTAGCATTTTCATTGTGGAATATAGTCTGTTGTCGATATTTTTGTTACTCTAATGGATGGTAGGCTTTTCATTATGGAAGGTAGTCTTTTGTCGATATCTTTGTTACTCAATGGATGGTAGCCTTGTCATTATGGAAGGTAGTTTGTTGTAGAGATTTTTGTTAATCCATAGGAATGTAGCCTTGTCATTTTGGAAGGTAGTCTGCTGTCGATATTTTTGTTACTCGAATTGATGGTAGCCTTGTCATTATGGAACATAGTCTATTGTCAATATTTTTGTTACTCTAATGGATGGTAGACTTTTCATTATGGAAGGTAATTTGTTGTCGAGATTTTCGTTACTCCAATGGATGGTAGGCTTTTCATTATGTAAGGTAGTTTGTTGTCGAGATTTTTGTTATTCCAATGGATGGTAGCCTTGTCATTATGGAAGGTAGTATATTGTCGAGATCTTTGTTACTCAATGGATGGTAGCATTGTCATTATGGAAGGTAGTTTGTTGTCGATAGTTTTGTTACTCTAATGGATGGTAGCCTTGTCATTATGGAAGGTAGTATATTGTCGAGATCTTTGTTACTCAATGGATGGTAGCATTGTCAATAAGTAAGGTAGTCTATTGTCGAGATTTTGTTTACTCCAATGGATGGTAGCCTTGTCATTATGGAAGGTAGTTTGCTATCGAGATTTTTGTTACTCCAATGGATGGTAGCCTTGTCATTATGGAATGTAGTCTATTGTTGATATTTTCTTTACTCCAATGGATGGTACCCTTGTCATTATGGAAGGTAGTATGTTGCCGATATCTTTGTGATAAATGGATGGTAGCCTTGTCATTATGGAAGGTAGTCTGTTGTAGTGATTTTTTTTACTCCATAGGATGGTAGCCTTGTCATTTTGGAAGGTAATCTGTTGTCGATATCTTTGTTCCTCAATGGATGGTAGCCTTGTCATTACGGAAGGTATTTTGTTGTCGAGATTTTTGTTAGTCCAATGGATGGTAGCCTTGTCATTATGGAAAGTAGTTTGTTGTCAAGATTTTTATCACTCCAATAGATGGTAGCCTTGTAACTATGGAAGGTAGTATGTTGCTGATATCTTTGTTAATCAATGGATGGTAGCCTTGTCATTATGGAAGGTAGTCTGTTGTTGAGATTTTTGTAACTCCATAGGATGGTAGCCTTGTCATTTTGGAAGGTAATCTGTTGTCGATATCTTTGTTACTCAATGGATGGTAGCCTTTTCATTATGGAAGGTAGTTTTTTGTCGAGATTTTTGTTACTCCAATGGATGGTACCCTTGTCATTTTGGAAGGTAGTGTGTTGTCGATACTTTTGTTACTCCAATGGATGGTAGCCTTTTCATTATGGAAGGTAGTCTGTTGTCGAGATTTTTGTTACTCCAATGGATGGTAGCCTTTTCATTTTGGAAGGTAATCTGTTGTCAATGTTTTTGTTACTCCAATGGATGGTAGCCTTGTCATTATCGAAGGTAGTCTATTGTAGAAATTGTTGTTACTCAAATGGATGGTATCCTTGTCATTATAGAAGGTAGTCTGTTGTCGATATTTTTGTTACTCCAATGGATGGTAGCCTTGCCATTATGGAAGTTAGTCTTTTGTTCAGATTTTTGTTACTCCAAAGGATGGTAGCCTTGTCATTACGAAAGGTAGTCTGTTGTCGAGATTATTGTTATTCCATTGGATGGTAGCCTTTTGATTTTGGAAGGTAGTCTATTGTCAATATGTTTTTACTCCAATGGATGGTAGCCTTTTCATTATGGAAGGTAGTCTGTTGTCAAGATTTTTTTATTCCAATGGATGGTAGCCTTTTCATTATGGAAGGTTGTCTGTTGTCGAGATTTTTTTTACTCCAATGGATGGAAGCCTTGTCATTATGGAAGGTAGTTTGTTGTCGATATCTTTGTTACTCAATGGAAGGTAGCCTTGTCAATATGGAAGGTAGTTTGTCGAGATTTTTGTTATTCCAATGGATGGTAGCCTTGTCATTATGGAAGGTAATCTCTTGTCGAGATTTTTGTTAGTCTAAGGGATGGTAGCACTGTCATTATGGAAGGTAGTGTGTTGTCGATATTTTTGATACTTCAATGGATGGTAGCCTAGTCATTATGGAAGGTATTCTGTTGTCGTGATTTTTGTTACTCCAATGGATGGTATCCTTGTCATTATGGAAGGTATTCTATTGTTGAGATTTTTTTACTCCAATGGATGGTAGACTTGTCATTATGGAAGGTAGTGTATTGTCGTGATTTTTATTACTCTAAGGGATGGTAGCCTTGTCATTATAGAAGGTAGTATGTTGTAGATATCTTTTTTACTCCAATGGATGGTAGCCTTTTCATTATGGAAGGTAGTCTTTTGTCGTGATTTTTTTTACTCTAAGGGATTGTAGCCATGTCATTATGGAAGGTAGTTTGTTGTCGATATCTTTGTTACTCCAATGGATGGTAGGCTAGCCATTATGGAAGGTTGTCTGTTGTCGAGATTTTTGTTTCTCTGAGGGATGATAGCCTTGTCATTATGGAAGGTAGTGTGTTGTCGATATTTTTGTTACTACAATGGATTGTAGCCTTGTCGTTATAGAAGGTAGTCTGTTGTCGATACTTTTGTTACTCCAATGGATGTTATCCTAGTCATTATGGAAGCTAGTATGTTGTCGAGATTTTTGTTACTCCAATGGATGATAGCCTTTTCATTGTGGAAGGTAATTTGTTGTCAATATTTTTGTTACTCCAATGGATGGTAGCCTTGTCATTATCGAAGGTATTCTATTGTAGAGATTTTTGTTACTCCAATGGATGGTATCCTTGTCATTATGGAAAGTAGTCTATTGTCGATATTTTAGCTACTCCAATGGATGGTACCCTTGCCATTATGGAAGGTAGTCTTTTGTTCAAATTTTTGTTACTCCAATGGATGGTAGCCTTGTCATTACGAAATGTAGTGTTTTGTCGAGATTTTTGATATTCCATTGGATGGTAGCCTTGTCATTATGGAAGGTAGTCTATTGTCAAGATTTTTATTACTCCAATGGATGGTAGCCTTTTCATTATGGAAGGTAGTCTGTTGTCAATATTTTTATACTCCAAAGGATGGTAGCCATGTCATTATGGAAGGTAGTCTGTTGTCGATATCTTTTTTATTCCAATGGATGGTATCCATTTCATTATTGAAGGTTGTCTGTTGTCGAGATTTTTTATACTCCAATGGATGGTATCCTTGCCATTATGGAAGGTAGTCTTTTGTTCATATTTTTGTTACTCCAATGGATGGTAGCCTTGTCATTATGGAAGGTAGTCTGTTGTAGAGATTTTTGTTACTCCAATGGATGGTAGCCTTGTCATTACGAAAGGTAGTCTGTTGTCGAGAATTTTTTTACTCCTATGGATGGTAGCCTTTTCATTATGGAAGGTAGTCTGTTGACAAGATTTTTATTACTCCAATGGATGGTAGCCTTGTCATTATGGAAGGTAGTCTGTTGTCGATACTTTTGTTACTCCAATGGATGGTAGCCTTTTCATTATGGAAGGTAGTATGTTGTCGAGATTTTTGTTACTCCAATGGATGGTAGCCTTTTCATTGTGGAAGGTAATTTGTTTTCAATATTTTTGTTACTCCAATGGATGGTAGCCTTGTCATTATCGAAGGTATTCTATTGTAGAGATTTTGGTTACTCCAATGGAAGGTATCCTTGTCAATATGGAAGGTAGTCTATTGTCGATATTTTAGCTACTCCAATGGATGGTAGCCTTGCCATTATGGAAGGTAGTCTTTTGTTCAAATTTTTGTTACTCCAATGGATGGTAGCCTTGTAATTACGAAATGTAGTGTGTTGTCGAGATTTTTGATATTCCATTGGATGGTAGCCTTGTCATTATGGAAGGTAGTCTATTATCAAGATTTTTATTACTCCGATGGATGGTAGCCTTTTCATTATGGAAGGTAGTCTGTTGTCAAGATTTTTATACTCCAATGGATGGTAGCCATGTCATTATGGAAGGTAGTCTGTTGTCGATATCTTTTTTATTCCAATGGATGGTATCCATTTCATTATGGAAGGTAGTCTGTTGTCGAGATTTTTGTTACTCCAATGGATGGTAGCCTTGTCATTATGGAAGGTAGTCTGTTGTCGATACTTTTGTTACTCCAATGGATGGTAGGCTTTTCATTATGAAAGGTAGTCTTTTGTCGATATCTTTGTTACTCAATGGATGGTAGCCTTGTCATTATGGAAGGTAGTTTGTTGTAGAGATTTTTGTTAATCCATAGGAATGTAGCCTTGTCATTTTGGAAGGTAGTCTGTTGTCGATATTTTTGTTACTCGAATGGATGGTAGCCTTGTCATTATGGAACATAGTCTGTTGTCGATATTTTTGTTACTCTAATGGATGGTAGGCTTTTCATTATGGAAGGTAATCTGTTGTCGAGATTTTTGTTACTCCAATGGATAGTAGGCTTTTCATTATGTAAGGTAGTCTGTTGTCGAGATTTTTGTAATTCCAATGGATGGTAGCCTTTTCATTATGGAAGGTAGTATATTGTCGAGATATTTGTTACTCAATGTATGGTAGCCTTGTCATTAAGTAAGGTAGTCTGTTGTCGATATTTTGTTTACTCCAATGGATGGTAGCCTTGTCATTATGGAAGGTTGTCTGTTGTCGAGATTTTTGTTACTTCAATGGATGGTAGCCTTGTCATTATGGAAGGTAGTCTGTTGTCAATATCTTTTTTATTCCAATGGATGGAATCCTTTTCATTATGGAAGGTTGTCTGTTGTCGAGATTTTTTTTACTACAATGGATGGTAGCCTTGCCATTATGGAACGTAGTCTTTTGTTCATATTTTTGTTACTCCAATGGATGGTAGCCTTGTCATTATGGAAGGTAGTCTGTTGTAGAGATTTTTGTTACTCCAATGGATGGTAGCCTTGTCATTACGAAAGGTAGTCTGTTGTCGAGAATATTTTTACTCCTATGGATGGTAGCCTTTTCATTATGGAAGGTAGTCTGTTGACAAGATTTTTATTACTCCAATGGATGGTAGCTTTGTCATTATGGAAGGTAGTCTATTGTCGATACTTTTGTTACTCCAATGGATGGTAGCCTTTTCATTATGGAAGGTAGTATGTTGTCGAGATTTTTGTTACTCTAATGGATGGTAGCCTTTTCATTGTGGAAGGTAATCTGTTGTCAATATTTTTGTTACTCCAATGGATGGTAGCCTTGTCATTATCGAAGGTATTCTATTGTAGAGATTTTTGTTACTCCAATGGATGGTATCCTTGTCATTATGGAAGGTAGTCTATTGTCGATATTTTTGTTACTCAAATGGATGGTAGCCTTTTCATTATGGAAGGTAGTCTGTTGTCAAGATTTTTATACTCCAATGGATGGTAGCCATGTTATTATGGAAGGTAGTCTGTTGTCGATATCTTTTTTATTCCAATGGATGGTAGCCTTTTCATTACGGAAGGTTGTCTGTTGTCGAGATTTTTTTTACTCCAATGGATGGTATCCTTGCCATTATGGAAGGTAGTATTTTGTTCATATTTTTGTTACTCCAATGCATGGTAGCCTTGTCATTATGGAAGGTAGTCTGTTGTAGAGATTTTTGTTACTCCAATGGATGGTAGCCTTGTCATTACGAAAGGTAGTCTGTTGTCGAGAATTTTTTTACTCCTATGGATGGTAGCCTTTTCATTATGGAAGGTAGTCTGTTGTCGAGATTTTTATTACTCCAATGGATGGTAGCCTTGTCATTATGGAAGGTAGTCTGTTGTCGATACTTTTGTTACTCCAATGGATGGTAGCCTTTTCATTATGGAAGCTAGTATAATGTCGAGATTTTTGTTACTCCAATGGATGATAGCCTTTTCATTGTGGAAGGTAATTTGTTGTCAATATTTTTGTTACTCCAATGGATGGTAGCCTTGTCATTATCGAAGGTATTCTATTGTAGAGATTTTTGTTACTCCAATGGATGGTATCCTTGTCATTATGGAAAGTAGTCTATTGTCGATATTTTAGCTACTCCAATGGATGGTAGCCTTGCCATTATGGAAGGTAGTCTTTTGTTCAAATTTTTGTTACTCCAATGGATGGTAGCCTTGTCATTACGAAATGTAGTGTGTTGTCGAGATTTTTGATATTCCATTGGATGGTAGTCTTGTCATTATGGAAGGTAGTCTATTGTCAATATTTTTATTACTCCAATGGATGGTAGCCTTTTCATTATGGAAGGTAGTCTGTTGTCAAGATTTTTATACTCCAATGGATGGTAGCCATGTCATTATGGAAGGTAGTCTGTTGTCGATATCTTTTTTATTTCAATGGATGGTATCCATTTCATTATGGAAGGTTGTCTGTTGTCGAGATTTTTTTTACTCCAATGGATGGTATCCTTGCCATTATGGAAGGTAGTCTTTTGTTCATATTTTTGTTACTCCAATGGATGGTAGCCTTGTCATTATGGAAGGTAGTCTGTTGTAGATATTTTTGTTACTCCAATGGATGGTAGCCTTGTCATTACGAAAGGTAGTCTGTTGTCGAGAATTTTTTTACTCCTATGGATGGTAGCCTTTTCATTATGGAAGGTAGTCTGTTGACAAGATTTTTATTACTCCAATGGATGGTAGTCTTGTCATTATGGAAGGTAGTCTGTTGTCGATACTTTTGTTACTCCAATGGATGGTAGCCTTTTCATTATGGAAGGTAGTATGTTGTCGAGATTTTTGTTACTCCAATGGATGGTAGCCTTTTCATTGTGGAAGGTAATTTGTTTTCAATATTTTTGTTACTCCAATGGATGGTATCCATTTCATTATGGAAGGTAGTCTGTTGTCGATATTTTTGTTACTCGAATGGATGGTAGCCTTGTCATTATGGAACATAGTCTGTTGTCGATATTTTTGTTACTCTAATGGATGGTAGGCTTTTCATTATGGAAGGTAATCTGTTGTCGAGATTTTTGTTACTCCAATGGATAGTAGGCTTTTCAATATGTAAGGTAGTCTGTTGTCGAGATTTTTGTAATTCCAATGGATGGTAGCCTTTTCATTATGGAAGGTAGTATATTGTCGAGATATTTGTTACTCAATGTATGGTAGCCTTGTCATTAAGTAAGGTAGTCTGTTGTCGAGATTTTGTTTACTCCAATGGATGGTAGCCTTGTCATTATGGAAGGTAGTCTGTTGTCGAGATTTTTGTTACTCCAATGGATGGTAGCCTTGTCATTATGGAATGTTGTCTATTGTTGATATTTTCATTACTCCAATGGATGGTACCCTTGTCATTATGGAAGGTAGTATGTTGTCGATATCTTTGTGATAAATAGATGGTAGCGTTGTCATTATGGAAGGTAGTCGATTGTAGTGATTTTTGTTACTCCATATGATGGTAGCCTTGTCATTTTGGAAGGTAATCTGTTGTCGATATCTTTGTAACTCAATGGATGGTATCCCTGTCATTATGGAAGGTATTGTGTTGTCGAGATTTTTGTTACTCCAATGGATGGTAGCCTTGTCATTATGGAAGGTAGTCTGTTGTCGAGATTTTTGTTACTCCAATGGATGGTAGCCTTGTCATTATCGAAGGTATTCTATTGTAGAGATTTTTGTTACTCCAATGGATGGTATCCTTGTCATTATGGAAGGTAGTCTATTGTCGATATTTTTGTTACTCAAATGGATGGTAGCCTTTTCATTATGGAAGGTAGTCTGTTGTCAAGATTTTTATACTCCAATGGATGGTAGCCATGTCATTATGGAAGGTAGTCTGTTGTCGATATCTTTTTTATTCCAATGGATGGTAGCCTTTTCATTACGGAAGGTTGTCTGTTGTCGAGATTTTTTTTACTCCAATGGATGGTATCCTTGCCATTATGGAAGGTAGTCTTTTGTTCATATTTTTGTTACTCCAATGCATGGTAGCCTTGTCATTATGGAAGGTAGTCTGTTGTAGAGATTTTTGTTACTCCAATGGATGGTAGCCTTGTCATTATGAAAGGTAGTCTGTTGTCGAGAATTTTTTTACTCCTATGGATGGTAGCCTTTTCATTATGGAAGGTAGTCTGTTGTCGAGATTTTTATTACTCCAATGGATGGTAGCCTTGTCATTATGGAAGGTAGTCTGTTGTCGATACTTTTTTTACTCCAATGGATGGTAGCCTTTTCATTATGGAAGCTAGTATGTTGTCGAGATTTTTGTTACTCCAATGGATGATAGCCTTTTCATTGTGGAAGGTAATTTGTTGTCAATATTTTTGTTACTCCAATGGATGGTAGCCTTGTCATTATCGAAGGTATTCTATTGTAGAGATTTTTGTTACTCCAATGGATGGTATCCTTGTCATTATGGAAAGTAGTCTATTGTCGATATTTTAGCTACTCCAATGGATGGTAGCCTTGCCATTATGGAAGGTAGTCTTTTGTTCAAATTTTTGTTACTCCAATGGATGGTAGCCTTGTCATTACGAAATGTAGTGTGTTGTCGAGATTTTTGATATTCCATTGGATGGTAGCCTTGTCATTATGGAAGGTAGTCTATTGTCAAGATTTTTATTACTCCAATGGATGGTAGCCTTTTCATTATGGAAGGTAGTCTGTTGTCAAGATTTTTATACTCCAATGGATGGTAGCCATGTCATTATGGAAGGTAGTCTGTTGTCGATATCTTTTTTATTTCAATGGATGGTATCCATTTCATTATGGAAGGTTGTCTGTTGTCGAGATTTTTTTTACTCCAATGGATGGTATCCTTGCCATTATGGAAGGTAGTCTTTTGTTCATATTTTTGTTACTCCAATGGATGGTAGCCTTGTCATTATGGAAGGTAGTCTGTTGTAGATATTTTTGTTACTCCAATGGATGGTAGCCTTGTCATTACGAAAGGTAGTCTGTTGTCGAGAATTTTTTTACTCCTATGGATGGTAGCCTTTTCATTATGGAAGGTAGTCTGTTGACAAGATTTTTATTACTCCAATGGATGGTAGTCTTGTCATTATGGAAGGTAGTCTGTTGTCGATACTTTTGTTACTCCAATGGATGGTAGCCTTTTCATTATGGAAGGTAGTATGTTGTCGAGATTTTTGTTACTCCAATGGATGGTAGCCTTTTCATTGTGGAAGGTAATTTGTTTTCAATATTTTTGTTACTCCAATGGATGGTAGCCTTGTCATTATCGAAGCTATTCTATTGTAGAGATTTTTGTTACTCCAATGGATGGTATCCTTGTCAATATGGAAGGTAGTCTATTGTCGATATTTTAGCTACTCCAATGGATGGTAGCCTTGCCATTATGGAAGGTAGTCTTTTGTTCAAATTTTTGTTACTCCAATGGATGGTAGCCTTGTCATTACGAAATGTAGTGTGTTGTCGAGATTTTTGATATTCCATTGGATGGTAGCCTTGTCATTATGGAAGGTAGTCTATTGTCAAGATTTTTATTACTCCAATGGATGGTAGCCTTTTCATTATGGAAGGTAGTCTGTTGTCAAGATTTTTATACTCCAATGGATGGTAGCCATGTCATTATGGAAGGTAGTCTTTTGTCGATATCTTTTTTATTCTAATGGATGGTATCCATTTCATTATGGAAGGTAGTCTGTTGTCGATATTTTTGTTACTCGAATGGATAGTAGCCTTGTCATTATGGAACATAGTCTGTTGTCGATATTTTTGTTACTCTAATGGATGGTAGGCTTTTCATTATGGAAGGTAATCTGTTGTCGAGATTTTTGTTACTCCAATGGATAGTAGGCTTTTCAATATGTAAGGTAGTCTGTTGTCGAGATTTTTGTAATTCCAATGGATGGTAGCCTTTTCATTATGGAAGGTAGTATATTGTCGAGATATTTGTTACTCAATGTATGGTAGCCTTGTCATTAAGTAAGGTAGTCTGTTGTCGAGATTTTGTTTACTCCAATGGATGGTAGCCTTGTCATTATGGAAGGTAGTCTGTTGTCGAGATTTTTGTTACTCCAATGGATGGTAGCCTTGTCATTATGGAATGTTGTCTATTGTTGATATTTTCATTACTCCAATGGATGGTACCCTTGTCATTATGGAAGGTAGTATGTTGTCGATATCTTTGTGATAAATGGATGGTAGCGTTGTCATTATGGAAGGTAGTCGGTTGTAGTGATTTTTGTTACTCCATATGATGGTAGCCTTGTCATTTTGGAAGGTAATCTGTTGTCGATATCTTTGTAACTCAATGGATGGTATCCTTGTCATTATGGAAGGTAGTGTGTTGTCGAGATTTTTGTTACTCCAATGGATGGTAGCCTTGTCATTATGGAAGGTAGTCTGTTGTCGAGATTTTTGTTACTCCAATAGATGATAGCCTTGTCATTATGGAAGGTAGTATGTTGTTGATGTCTTTGTTAATCAATGGATGGCAGCCTTGTCATTATGGAAGGTAGTCTGTTGTAGAGATTTTTGTTACTCCATAGGATGGTAGCCTTGTCATTTTGGAATGTAATCTGTTGTCGATATCTTTTCTACTCAATGGATGGTAGACTTT
Source organism: Vicia faba (assembly GCA_948472305.1). Classification (NCBI taxonomy): domain Eukaryota; kingdom Viridiplantae; phylum Streptophyta; class Magnoliopsida; order Fabales; family Fabaceae; genus Vicia; species Vicia faba. Next base: position 687,575,762 of record OX451741.1, on the reverse strand, counting down.
TCATTATGGAAGGTAGTTTGTTGTCGAGATTTTGTTACTCCAATGGATGGTAGCCTTGTCATTATGGAAGGTAGTCTGTTGTCGAGATTTTTGTTACTCCAATAGATGGTAGCCATGTCATTATGGAAGGTAGTATGTTGCCGATATCTTTGTTAATCAATGGATGGTAGCCTTGTCTTTATGTAAGGTAGTCTGTTGTAGTGATTTTTGTTACTCCATAGGATGGTAGCCTTGTCATTTTGGAAGGTAATCTATTGTCGATATCTCTGTTACTCAATGGATGGTAGCCATTTCATTATGAAGGTAGTTTTTTGTCGAGATTTTTGTTACTCCAATGGATGGTACCCTTTTCATTTTGGAAGGTAGTGTGTAGTCGAGACTTTTGTTACTCCAATGGATGGTAGCCTTTTCATTATGGAAGGTAGTCTGTTGTCGAGATTTTTGTTACTCCAATGGATGGTAGGCTTTTCATTATGGAAGGTAGTCTGTTGTCGAGATTTTTGTTATTCCAATGGATGGTAGCCTTGTCATTATGGAAGGTAGTTTGTTGTCGATATTTTTGTTACTCTAATGGATGGTAGCCTTGTCATTATGGAACGTAGTATATTGTCGAGGTCTTTGTTACTCAATGGATGGTAGCCTTGTCATTAAGTAAGGTAGTCTGTTGTCGAGATTTTGTTTACTCCAATGGATGGTAGCCTTGTAATTATGGAAGGTAGTCTGTAGTCGAGATTTTTGTTACTCCAATGGATGGTAGCCTTGTCATTATGGAATGTAGTTTATTGTTGATATTTTCGTTACTCCAATGGGTAGTACCCTTGTCATTATGGAAGGTAGTATGTTGCCGATATCTTTGTGATAAATGGATGGTAGCCTTGTCATTATGGAAGGTAGTCTGTTGTAGAGATTTTTGTTACTCCATAGGATGGTAGCCTTGTCATTTTGGAAGGTAATATGTTGTCGATATCTTTGTTACTCAATGGATGGTAGCCTTGTCATTATGGAAGGTAGTTTGTTGTCGAGATTTTTGTTACTCCAATGGATGGTAGCCTTGTCATTATGGAATGTAGTCTGTTGTCGAGATTTTTGTTACTCCAATAGATGGTAGCCATGTCATTATGGAAGGTAGTATGTTGCCGATATCTTTGTTAATCAATGGATGGTAGCCTTGTCATTATGTAAGGTAGTCTGTTGTACTGATTTTTGTTACTCCATAGGATGGTAGCCTTGTCATTTTGGAAGGTAATTTGTTGTCGATATCTTTGTCACTCAATGGATGGTAGCCTTTTCATTATGAAGGTAGTTTTTTGTCGAGATTTTTGTTACTTCATTGGATGGTACCCTTGTCATTTTGGAAGGTAGTGTGTTGTCGAGACTTTTGTTACTCCAATGGATGGTAGCCTTTTCATTATGGAAGGTAGCTTGTTGTCGAGATTTTTGTTACACCAATGGATGGTAGCATTTTCATTGTGGAATATAGTCTGTTGTCGATATTTTTGTTACTCTAATGGATGGTAGGCTTTTCATTATGGAAGGTAGTCTTTTGTCGATATCTTTGTTACTCAATGGATGGTAGCCTTGTCATTATGGAAGGTAGTTTGTTGTAGAGATTTTTGTTAATCCATAGGAATGTAGCCTTGTCATTTTGGAAGGTAGTCTGCTGTCGATATTTTTGTTACTCGAATTGATGGTAGCCTTGTCATTATGGAACATAGTCTATTGTCAATATTTTTGTTACTCTAATGGATGGTAGACTTTTCATTATGGAAGGTAATTTGTTGTCGAGATTTTCGTTACTCCAATGGATGGTAGGCTTTTCATTATGTAAGGTAGTTTGTTGTCGAGATTTTTGTTATTCCAATGGATGGTAGCCTTGTCATTATGGAAGGTAGTATATTGTCGAGATCTTTGTTACTCAATGGATGGTAGCATTGTCATTATGGAAGGTAGTTTGTTGTCGATAGTTTTGTTACTCTAATGGATGGTAGCCTTGTCATTATGGAAGGTAGTATATTGTCGAGATCTTTGTTACTCAATGGATGGTAGCATTGTCAATAAGTAAGGTAGTCTATTGTCGAGATTTTGTTTACTCCAATGGATGGTAGCCTTGTCATTATGGAAGGTAGTTTGCTATCGAGATTTTTGTTACTCCAATGGATGGTAGCCTTGTCATTATGGAATGTAGTCTATTGTTGATATTTTCTTTACTCCAATGGATGGTACCCTTGTCATTATGGAAGGTAGTATGTTGCCGATATCTTTGTGATAAATGGATGGTAGCCTTGTCATTATGGAAGGTAGTCTGTTGTAGTGATTTTTTTTACTCCATAGGATGGTAGCCTTGTCATTTTGGAAGGTAATCTGTTGTCGATATCTTTGTTCCTCAATGGATGGTAGCCTTGTCATTACGGAAGGTATTTTGTTGTCGAGATTTTTGTTAGTCCAATGGATGGTAGCCTTGTCATTATGGAAAGTAGTTTGTTGTCAAGATTTTTATCACTCCAATAGATGGTAGCCTTGTAACTATGGAAGGTAGTATGTTGCTGATATCTTTGTTAATCAATGGATGGTAGCCTTGTCATTATGGAAGGTAGTCTGTTGTTGAGATTTTTGTAACTCCATAGGATGGTAGCCTTGTCATTTTGGAAGGTAATCTGTTGTCGATATCTTTGTTACTCAATGGATGGTAGCCTTTTCATTATGGAAGGTAGTTTTTTGTCGAGATTTTTGTTACTCCAATGGATGGTACCCTTGTCATTTTGGAAGGTAGTGTGTTGTCGATACTTTTGTTACTCCAATGGATGGTAGCCTTTTCATTATGGAAGGTAGTCTGTTGTCGAGATTTTTGTTACTCCAATGGATGGTAGCCTTTTCATTTTGGAAGGTAATCTGTTGTCAATGTTTTTGTTACTCCAATGGATGGTAGCCTTGTCATTATCGAAGGTAGTCTATTGTAGAAATTGTTGTTACTCAAATGGATGGTATCCTTGTCATTATAGAAGGTAGTCTGTTGTCGATATTTTTGTTACTCCAATGGATGGTAGCCTTGCCATTATGGAAGTTAGTCTTTTGTTCAGATTTTTGTTACTCCAAAGGATGGTAGCCTTGTCATTACGAAAGGTAGTCTGTTGTCGAGATTATTGTTATTCCATTGGATGGTAGCCTTTTGATTTTGGAAGGTAGTCTATTGTCAATATGTTTTTACTCCAATGGATGGTAGCCTTTTCATTATGGAAGGTAGTCTGTTGTCAAGATTTTTTTATTCCAATGGATGGTAGCCTTTTCATTATGGAAGGTTGTCTGTTGTCGAGATTTTTTTTACTCCAATGGATGGAAGCCTTGTCATTATGGAAGGTAGTTTGTTGTCGATATCTTTGTTACTCAATGGAAGGTAGCCTTGTCAATATGGAAGGTAGTTTGTCGAGATTTTTGTTATTCCAATGGATGGTAGCCTTGTCATTATGGAAGGTAATCTCTTGTCGAGATTTTTGTTAGTCTAAGGGATGGTAGCACTGTCATTATGGAAGGTAGTGTGTTGTCGATATTTTTGATACTTCAATGGATGGTAGCCTAGTCATTATGGAAGGTATTCTGTTGTCGTGATTTTTGTTACTCCAATGGATGGTATCCTTGTCATTATGGAAGGTATTCTATTGTTGAGATTTTTTTACTCCAATGGATGGTAGACTTGTCATTATGGAAGGTAGTGTATTGTCGTGATTTTTATTACTCTAAGGGATGGTAGCCTTGTCATTATAGAAGGTAGTATGTTGTAGATATCTTTTTTACTCCAATGGATGGTAGCCTTTTCATTATGGAAGGTAGTCTTTTGTCGTGATTTTTTTTACTCTAAGGGATTGTAGCCATGTCATTATGGAAGGTAGTTTGTTGTCGATATCTTTGTTACTCCAATGGATGGTAGGCTAGCCATTATGGAAGGTTGTCTGTTGTCGAGATTTTTGTTTCTCTGAGGGATGATAGCCTTGTCATTATGGAAGGTAGTGTGTTGTCGATATTTTTGTTACTACAATGGATTGTAGCCTTGTCGTTATAGAAGGTAGTCTGTTGTCGATATCTTTGTTACTCCAATGGATGTTATCCTAGTCATTATGGAAGGTAGTGTGTTGTCGTGATTTTTGTTACTCTAAGGGATGGTAGCCTTGTCATTATGGAAGGTAGTCTTTTATCGTGATTTTTGTTACTCCAATGGATGGTAGCCTTGTCATTATGGAAGGTATTCTATTGTTGAGATTTTTGTTACTCCAATGGATGGTAGACTTGTCATTATGGAAGGCAGTGTGTTGTCGTGATTTTTATTACTCTAAGGGATGGTAGCCTTGTCATTATGGAAGGTAGTCTGTTGTCGAGATTTTTGTTATTCCAATGGATGGTAGCCTTTTCATTATTAAAGGTAGTCTATTATCGAGAGTTTTGTTACTATAATAGATTGTAGCCGTGTCATTATGGAAGGTAGTCTGTTGTCGTGATTTTTGTTACTCCAATGGATAGTAGCCTTGTCATTATAGAAGGTAGTATATTGTCGAGATTTTTGTCACTACAATGGATGGTAGCCTTGTCATTATGGAAGGTAGTTTGTTGTCGAGATTTTTGTTACTACAATGGATTGTAGCCTTGTCGTTATGGAAGTTAGTCTATTGTCGATATCTTTGTTACTCCAATGGATGGTAGCCTAGTCATTATGGAAGGTAGTTTGTGTATGATATTTTTGTTATTCCAATGGATGGTAGCCTTGTCATTATGGAAGGTAATCTCTTGTCGAGATTTTTGTTAGTCTAAGGGATGGTAGCACTGTCATTATGGAAGGTAGTGTGTTGTCGAGATTTTTGATACTCCAATGGA